>CM035836.1:34695601-35295601 GCA_020510985.1 Pholidichthys leucotaenia | reverse complement strand
TCCTCATTGTTGTTCCGGTTACCAGCAGGTTAAAATCATCGTAACACTCTCTTGTCCTTTTTTCTGCATTTAAAGTACTTTAATAAGCTCATGTTTCTCTCGGACAGCAACGCTACAGAGACATGCTCTGCCTGCAGAAATGGTCACGCGAGCGCCAGGCGGGTGGGGCACTTCCGTGCGGATGACAGTCACACACATTGTTCGTGTGCGCGCTTGCGGAGCGTTTCTTTCATATTTAATTTTTCTTAAATTAATATATTTTAGGCGCGGCGGCAAACTTCCTTAGCGCGGTGGGCCGCCACACAGAAATGTTACCAGAGGAAACCCTGGGGTGGGGTTACATCAGGGATCGGCTCTGACCCCCCTTCTTGTTTGCCATGGTGATGGACAGGCTGACAGACGGAGTCAGGCAGGAGTCTCCGTGGACCATGATGCTTGCAGGCAACACTGTGATCTGCAGTGATAGTGGGGATCAGGTGGAAGAGAACCTGAAGAGGTGGAGGTATGCTCTGGAGAGAAGAGGAATGAAAGTCAGTAGAAGCAAGACAGAATACATGAGTGTGAATGAGAGGGAGGCAGGTGTAAAGGTGAAGATGGAAGGAGTAGTGGTATGAAAGTAGATGAGTTTAAATACCTGGGGTCAACCATTCAAAGCAATGGAAAATGCACAAGAGAGGTGAAGAAGCGAGTGCAGGCAGGGTGGAGTGGATGGAGACGAGTGTCAGCGGTAATTTGTGACCGAGAGGTAGTAGCAAGAGTGAAAGGCAAGATTTACAAGATGGTAGTGAGACCTGCTATGATGTATGGTTTGGAAACGGTGGCGCTGACAAAAATACAGGAGGTGGAGCTGGAGGTGGCAGAGTTGAAGGTGCTAAGATTTCCATTAGGAGTGACTAGGAGGGACAGGATTAGAAATGAGTATATCAGAGGGGCAGCTCAGGTTGAGTGGTTTGGAGATAAACTCAGAGTCCAGGCTGAGACAGTTTGGACATGTGAAGAGGAGGGATAGTGGAGATATTGGACAAAGGATCTTGAAGATGGAGCAACCAGACAGGAGGAAAAGAGGAAGACCACAGAGAAGATTCATGGATGTGGTGAAGGAGGACATGGAGAGGGTTGGTGGTACAGAGGAAGATGAAGGGACAGGGTGAGATGGAGACAGATGATCCACTGTGGCGACCCCTAAATGGGGCAGCCGAAAGATGAAGAGGATCTTTTTTTATCATATTTTTGCACCTTAATTCTTGCCAATTTGTTCCTAATTTACATTTATCCATTTGTACCTCAAGCTAAATTTAAGAATACCCCCCCCATCTCCACCTACTACCTACCAGCAGTCTCTCAGCTGCTTCCTCTTTACTGATGGTCTCCGTGGCGACCGCCTCCTCTCCATTCTCCCCATTCTCAGTAACGGGAGCATCACCTGCAGACGGCGCTTCACCGCGTCCACAGGAACAAAAAACAACAGATGAATAAAAGTAAATATAAAAATAATCTAAACACCAGTATTATTAGAGATGCTCACCTGTGGGGGCGGAGACATCCTTAGGTTCAATCCCATTGGCTGTGACTGCCAGCTGCAAGGGGGAGGGGGGCACACCTGGAACAGTCTTGGGACCGCTGTTGCTGTTGGCTGGAGGCAGAACACAGAAGGAGAAGGAGGTTTAATTTCTAACAGGCTGGAATGTCAGTCATGCTGGTTAGACATTTGATTTTTTTTTTCCTATAAATTTTGCAACTTTTTTCCACTGCCCAAAAATCATCAGCGGTCCTCTGCCCTCCCTGGAGGACATCTCCAGATCGTCCTATCTCAGAAAGATCAAGGCCATCACAGGAGACCCCTCACATCCTGCTTCCCTCTGGACGACAGTTCAGATCAACCAGGTCCCACACCTCCAGAGTGACAAACAGCTTCTTCCCTTGGGCCATCAGAACTGCAAACAGTCAGATGCCCCACGCCCCTCCCTCTGAACACTCACATGCCCAGAACTGAGGACCTTTATAACTATCACAATAACTCACCCATCTTTGCACTCTGCGCTTTCATGTTCATTGACCCATCCGTGAAACCACTACTATGTATATTTTCCATAATCCTGGGCCATTTTTTAGATTTTTACTTTTATTTCAGTCGTGTGTTTAATCGTGTGTTCTGTAACCATGTTTTAACTATTCCTTCTCTCTTACTTTATTGCGCAGTAGTCTGGTGGAGCACCCACAATTTCGTTGTACTCTACAACTGTACAATGACAATAAAGCCTATTCTATTCTAAATTTACAACTTTTTTGCTATAAATTTGCAACTGTTCCCTATAAATTTGCAACATTTTTCCGAGAAGTTTGCAACTTTTCCTAGAAATTTCCAACTTTTTCCTAGAAATTTGTAGCTTTTACTATAAATTTGAAACTTTTTCCTAGAAATTTGCAACTTTTTCCAAGAAATTTGCATTTTTTCTATAAATTTGAAACATTTTTCCAAGAAATTTACTTTTTCCTAGAAATTTGTAGTTTTTCCTATAATTTGCAACGTTTTTGCTATAAATTTGCAACTGTTCCCTATAAATTTGCAACATTTTTCTGAGAAATTTACAACTTTTTCCTAGAAATTTGTAGCTTTATCTATAAATTTGCAACTTTTTCCTATAAATTTGCATTTCTTCTATAAATTTGAAACATTTTCCCAAGAAATTTACTTTTTCCTAGAAATGTGTAGCTTTTTCCTATAATTTGCAACTTTTTTGCTATAAATTTGCAACTGTTCCCTATAAATTTGCAACATTTTTCCTAGAAATTTACAACTTTTTCCTAGAAATTTGTAGCTTTTTCTATAAATTTGCAACTTTTTCCTATAAATTTGCATTTCTTCTATAAATTTGAAACATTTTTCCAAGAAATTTACTTTTTCCTAGAAATTTGTAGCTTTTTCCTATAATTTGAAACTTTTTGCTATAAATTTGAAACTTTTTCCAAGAAATTTACAACTTTTCCCTAGAAATTTGTAGCTTTTTCCTATAATTTGCAACTTTTTCCTATAAGTTTTCAACTTTTTTGCTATAAATTTGCAACTTTTTCCTATAAATTTGAAACTTTTTTGCTATAAATTTGCAACTTTTTCCTACAAATTTGTAGCTTTTTCCTATAATTTGCAACTTTTTCCTTTAAATTTACAACATTTTTCCGAGAAATTTACAACTTTTTCCTAGAAATTTGTAGCTTTCTGATAATTTGCAACTTTTTCCTATAAATTTGTAGCGTTTTCCTATAAATTTGCAACTTTTTTGCTATAAATTTGCAACTTTTTCCTACAAATTTGTAGCTTTTTCCTATAATTTGCAACTTTTTCCTATAAATTTACATTTTTCCGAGAAATTTACAACTTTTTCCTAGAAATTTGTAGCTTTCTGATAATTTGCAACTTTTTCCTATAAGTTTATAGTTTTTTCCTATAAATTTGCAACTTTTTCCTAGATATTTACAACTGTTTCCTAAAAATTTTTAGCTTTTTCTGATAATTTGCAACTTTTTCCTAGAAATTTATAGCTTTTTCCTATAATTTGCAACTTTTTCCTACAAATTTGCAACTTTTTTGCTATAAATTTGCAACTTTTTCCTATAAATTTGTAGCTTTTTCCTATAAATTTGCAACTTGTAGCTTTTTCCTATAAATTTGCAACTTTTTCCTAAATATTTACAACTTTTCCCTAGAAATCTGTAGCTTTTTCTGATAATTTGCAACTTTTTTCCTATAAATTTGCAACTTTTTTGCTATAAATCTGGAACTTTTCCAAAGAAATTTGCAACATTTTTCAATAAATTTGCAACATTTTTCGAAGAAATTTGCAACTTTTTCCTATAAATTTGCAACTTTTTTGCTATAAATTTGCAACCGTTTCCTAGAAATTTGCAACATTTTTCTATAAATTTGCAACATTTTTCCAAGAAATTTAAAACTTTTTCCTAGAAATTTGCAACATTTTTCCTATAAATTTGTTGCCTTTTTCCAATAAGAGGTGGAACATAGCAGGAGGTTTAATTTCTACCAGGCTGGAATCTTAGTCATGGTGCTTATGTAAGGAACAGCTCGTAAATATGTGCACACACACACACACACACACACACACACACACACACACACACACACACACACACACACACAGCTGCTGTCTGCAAATAGACTCTGTGAACACAGACGTGCCCTCCATACCACGGATAAGTAGGAAAAACACACGGGCTGACAGAGGAGAAACCAAACCCCTGAACTAAACCACAACTGTTCATGGGCAGGACTGTTAACGCCACAGAGAGCGTTTGTCATCCTGTAACAGGCTGGATAAACAACTATACATTATTTAGTCCCTCCAGGATTTTGCAGGATGTTTTTATAATTGTTGTGGCCCAAAAAGCCTGAATTCACGGGAGCTTTTATAAAAAGCTGTGATAAAAGTTGTGATGTTTTGAGAGGTTTTTTTGCACTAAAAGTTGTGGGAAGAATTACAAATTTTAAAGCAAATGTTTTTTTCCAGGTTGCTGCAGTGATATTCTGTATAACAATACAAGAAAAGCACAGGATTGTCAAAAATTTCCTATTATAGTGATTTGTAAATTAAGCAGAAACTTCTGCTATACAGAAAAAAACTTGTGTAACAGCAAATACAGACTTTAACACAATATCCATTACAACAGCTAAATTGTATTGAATGCATGCTAAAGAGTATAGATTTGGAAATTACTGGCAGCACCTTCACTTGAAAACTCCCTACAGTCCCCAACCACTCGTTACCAAGCGGAGAGGAAAAAATAAATAATTTATTCTGTTGCTCTGTATTGTCTGTCGGAGTCTGTGTTTTTTTGAAAAAAAAAAAAAAAATTACAGACAATATTCTCTCTTTCCATGCCTGACTCCTACCTGTCTATCTGCTGTGTGTCTTGACACACACACTTGTCTCATCAGACACTCATCTTTCATTTGGGGGCGCGGGGGGGGGGGCGGTGTTTGTCCATATCCAGACTGAAGATTCACAGTTTGAAGCTCATTGACAAGCTGTAGTAATGATTTCACCTCTAAATATGTATAAAATGTTCAAACACTGGTTATAGTGTTAGATTTGCTCGTTTTGTTTGTGGTTTTACGTTGTCTCTCCTCATGCGTGCTCCCGCGACGAGGTGCTTTTGGGGCAGGCGGACGTTTTTCAACACAAACCCAGCACTTCGTACATGCAGTCAGGACGGAGACGTAACGAGACGTCCACTGGCAGGCTGGGGAAGATGGAGGAAGGGACAGTGTTGGAAACCTCGAGGGTGAGTTTTTTTTTTTTTTTTTTTAAATCACACACTGTTTTTGCTGATGTGTTCGGTTAATACTGACTGTAAACACTGAAGTGAACGTGGTGCAGCGATGCATTTGACTGGTTAGACTGAGCATTTGAGCGCCACTCAGAGACAAATTTGATTAAAGAAACTGGCGGAAGTTGATGAGGATTGGCCAAAATTGCGGGAAAGTTGCGGTGATTGGGCAAAGTGGCAAGGTTGCACAATAGTCGTGTTGATTGGCTTATTTTGCGTAAATTGATGTGATCACAACATCGCAAAATCCTGGAGGGACTGATTACTATAACAGAGTACTCTACATACCATTCATTTAGTATATGATAAGGGTCCGCATATACACAGCATTTTACAGTAAATCATACTGAGGCATGGAAAATGTGTTGTCGTATTCTGTGTTTATGCTAATAGCTGCAGTTAGCTTACTTTTAAAGTTAGCTACCTGAAATTTTAGATTAGAGCCTCACAAAGTAAAACATGCCTCTGACTCTCCACTTCATCGGAAGCAGGGCTTCCGCTGGTAAAATTTACGCATGACAGACTGCCACCCTTGGAGTTATGCCGCCACGCTAAGGAAATATAAATTTAAGAAAAAATGAATGATGTTTGCAAGTGTGCACATGAACAACACGCGTGACAGTCATCTGTGCGTCGGAGTTCGGAAGCACACCACCCGTGTGACCATCAGTTGGCAGGCAGAGTGTCTCTTTAGCGTCACTGTCTGAGAGAAGCATGAGCTTATTAAAGTACTTTAAACGTGGAAAAAAGCAGAAGAGGTATGTAAACAGTGGAGGCATTTATGGTGGTTTTAACCCGCTGGTAACAGGAACAATAATTCAATTCAATTTTATTTATATAATGCCAAATCACAACACAGGTCATCTCAAGGCACTTTACAAAAAAGGGTGGGTTTAAGCCACACCCTCAAATTTATAGAACCCAGCAGAGACCCCGAAGAGGAAGCACTGCAACGACACAGGCGAGGAAAAACTTCCCTTTAACGGGCAGAAACCTCAAGTGGAACCACAGCTCATAGAGGACGGCCATCTGCCTCGACCGGCTGGGTTGAAAAAAAGAGGTAAAAAGTAGAAGACCTGGCAGTAGTTACATTCAAAACAAACATAACAAATACAATTCAACATTAACATTCATAGCCAGACCTTCCAGTATCAAGCCTGGTTAGGCTCCACATGCGGGTGAAGGCCTGGCAACGGTAACATTTTTAACTATAGGCTTTATCAAAGAGAAAAGATTTCAACTTACTCTTGAATAAAGAGAGAGTACCTGCCTCCCGAACTGAACTGGGAAGATGGTTCCACAGGAAGGGAGCTTGATAACTGAAAGCTCTACCTCCCAATCTACTTCTGGAGCCCTTGGGGGCCACCAGTAGTTTGGATTTTTGGGAGCGCAGAGCTCTGGTTGGATGATAGGGAACTATGAGTTCTTGCAGGTAAGAAGGAGCCAGACCATTAAGGGCTTTATAAGTTAGGAGTAAAATATTGAATTCAAGTCTATATTTTATTGAGAGCCAATGTAAAGAAGCAAAAACTGGGGTAATGTGATCTCTTCTCCCTCTTCTCATCAGGATACGTGCAGCTGCATTCTGAATGAGTTGGAGAAACTTTATGGACTTATTAGGACAACCTGATAAAAGTGAATTACAGTAGTCTAGCCTAGACGTGATAAAGGTGTGGACAAGTTTCTCTGCATCTTTATGAGACAGGATGGACCTAATTTTAGAAATATTATGCAGATGGAAGAAGGCAGTCTTAATAGTTTGCTGTATAGGAGAGTTAAAAGACATATCTTGGTCAAAGACAACTCCAAGATTTCTAACAGAAGACCTAGAAGCCAGCGCAATGCCATCTAGTGTTGTTATCTTACTAGAAAGAGTACTTCTAGCTTGTTTGGGGCCAATAACAATGACTTCAGTTTTATCTGTATTCAGCAATAGAAAGTTGTAGCTCATCCAGGTTTTAATATCCTTAAGACACTCCTGCAGTGAACCCAAATGGCTGGGATCATCTGGATTGATGGATAAATACAATTGAGTGTCATCAGCGTAACAATGAAAATGAATAAAATGCTTCCTCATAATGTCTCCAAAAGGCAGCATGTAATAATGTAAACAATTTTGGTCCAAGTACCGATCCCTGTGGAACTCCATAGCTAACCATGGTCTGGATAGAGGACTTGTTATGGCCATAGACAAACTGGGAACGGTCTGATAAATAAGACTGGAACCATCTTAGCGTTGTTCCTTTCAAACCAATTTGCTGTTCAAGACTCTAGCAGAATATGGTGGTCAATGGTGTCAAAGGCAGCACTAAGGTCCAATAAGACAAGGACAGAGACAATGAATAGATATAGATAATGAGATAATGAAGAGTCGCTTAACTAACAGGTGTGGTTAGGCTTCATATGAAGGGAAAGGCAAGAGTGACTGAATCGCTGAGGATTTACGTCACCATCCACTCAATATTAACTAATTTATGTTCCCTATTATGTATATACCTGGCAAGTTAAGATAACCAAAATTCACAAAGTCAATGACTTTAATCCATCAGCAGTCTTCAGACAAACTAAACGTGCCAACATTTGGATTTCAAAATAAGGGAGGTTTTTCCTGCTGCCTGGTTGGTGAGGAGAGTTCTAAAAACTATAAATACACCGCGTTCCAAATTATTATGCAAATAGGATTTTAGTGTAATAAAAATTCAATTTTTTGTTTTTCAGTTACTGTAAACTCATGGATGATATTGTGTCTGAGGGCTCTTTGGATCACTGATATCAATCTCAGACACCTGTCATAATTAGTTTGCCAGGTGAGCCCAATTAAAAGAAAACTACTTAAGAAGGATGTTCCACATTATTAAGCATGGCACAGATTTCAAACAATATCGGAAAGAAAAAGGATCTCTCTGCTGCCAAAAAGCATCAAATAGTGCAATGCCTTGGACAAGGTATGAAAACATTAGATATTTCACAAAAACTGAAGCGTGATCATCGTACTGTGAAGAAATTTATGGCTGATTCAGAGCACAGATGGGTTTGTGCAGATAAAGGCATAATGAGGAAGGTTTCTACCAGACCAATTCATCGGATTAAGAGAGCAGCTGCTAAAATGCCATTACAAAGCAGCACACAGGTATTTGAAGCTGCTGGTGCCTCTGGAGTCCCATGAACCTCAAGGTGTAAGATCCTCCAGAGGCTTGCAGTTGTACATAAACCTACTATTCAGCCACCCCTAACCAATGGTCACAAGCAGAAACAGTTGCAGTGGGCCCAGAAATGCATGAAGACTAATTTTCAAACAGTCTTGTTCACTGATGAGTGCCGTGCAACCCTGGATGGTCCAGATGGATGCAATAGTTGATGGTTGGTGGATGGCATGTCCCAACAAGGCTGCAACAGTAAGGAGGTGGTGGAGTCAAATTTTGGGCCGGAATCATGGGGAGAGAGCTGGTAGGCCCCTTTAGGTTCCCTGAAGGTGTGAAAATGGCCTCTGCAAAGTATAGAGTTTCTGACTGACCACTTTCTTCCATGGTACAAAAAGAAGAATCGTGCCTTCCATAGCAAAATTATCTTCATGCATAACAATGCACCATCTCATGCTGCAAAGAAAACCTCTGTGTCATTGGCTGCTATGGGCATAAACGGAGAGAAACTCATGATGTGGCCCCACCCTCCCCTCACCTCAGCCCTATTGAGAACCTTTGGAGCATCCTCAAGCAAAAGATCTATGAGGGTGGGAGGCAGTTCACATCAAAACAACAGCTGTGGGAGGCTATTCTGACATCTTGCAAAGACAATCAAGCAGAAACTCTCCAAAAACTCACAAGTTCAATGGATGCAAGAATTGTGAAGGTTATATCAAAGAAGGGATCCTATGTAAACCCTTCTTGTGTCCAGGTTCCATGGACACAGACAGCACCCTCACTGTCTATGTCGCAGTTCTGTGCCTGTCATGTGACGTATCATGTGATGTGGCCATAAATTATAAAAAAATCCCCAGTTGTACTAAGTATTTCACCTCACAAGGTGGCAGACACGTATAACTTACTGCTCTTGCCTTGGAGGACTGATGTCTCCTAAAGAACCACCCGAAAACCTCACTTCTGGGACACCAAAGAAGAAGAGCTTGTAAACAATGTGCTCCATCACAACACAGAGGAGGCATTTGCTTATCTTTTGTTCATATAAAAGACAAAAAATAAAATAGAAAGATGTCTTTACCTTCTTTACATGTTTCAACTGCACTGCAGCCTTCGTAATAGGTTCATTTTGTCTTCTTTTAATTATTTATCTTTTGCTCATATAAAAGACAAAATAAAATAGAAAGGTGTCTTTATCTTCTTTACATGTTTCAACTGCACTGCAGCCTAGGCTTTTATATGAGCAAAAGATAAATAATTAAAAGAAGACAAAATGAACCTATTTGACGTATTATGAGGCATTTGCTCCCAAATTTGCCAACTATAATTCTAAAAAGAGATTATTTAGCATATAAAGGTAAATATCTACATTTTGTTATAACAGAGGGTGGCCGAAGCTGGTTAATTTTCACCTGCCATCGACCGCAGCCCCATGTGACTGGACAGAACAATTGCGCCGGTTCCGTGTCGTCAAATAAGATAAATTGCGGTGGAATAAAAGCAAAATTGAGGTGGAATAATCATAAGTGTTTCTGGATGTGGGAGAGAAAGCGAAAATGACCGACAGAAGACAAAATAATGACCAGGATGACGAAAATGGACAAAACAAGCCGCCTGGCCAGTGGTAAGTCTGATGAATTTCTTTGTTTGTTTACAATGTACTGATTTTCTGGTTCATATACTTTCAAGATAAGATAACAAAATACCCAAAACAACATCTTTTGTGTAAATATGTCCAAAGTCCGCTTTTGACCAAAAGTTATGTAATTTCAAGTTATAGCCTTGGAAATCTCTGTATATAGAAATATTATAACAGAAATAACTGCATCTTTTGTCATTTAAGTTAATTTATTTCATTAAATATAATTTTATTAATATTTTTCTTTGAAATCAGAATTAAATTATTGTTCTGTTCTGACTGCAAAATTATGGTCAAAACTGTAAATTGTAAAAGGAAAAAAAGTCAAAATTTTATCACAATCTGTTTCAAATTTATTTAAAAAAACGGTAATTTTATAAAAAAAATAGACAAAAATTAGCTCTAAAATAATCCACAAGTTTATAATAAAGTCTCTAATATATAAGAAAAGTCATAATTTTACAAGAGGAAATTTGAGGAAAATGGTTGCAAATTTAGATAAATTTACTAAGTAGAAAACTATCAGAAAATTGTTATAAATTTTGGAGAAAAACCTCAAACCTTCAAGACTGAAGTTATTACTCAAGTTTTTAACCTCTTGCACTCCGTTGTACCGCGGGCGGGCAAGTCTCTGCGTCCTAGGGCGCACGAGGGCGCACGACGCATGACGCATGATAGAGATACTGATGATGGTGATGTAGGTGGTGTGGCCTCCAAGTGCGCACTGAAAATAAAAGCTGCAGACACAGCCGCAAACAGATTAGTTCATCTGATTGACGTCTCATTCGACTAATAAGAGCCTTGAATTGGGTTTCTGAAACCTTGAACAACCAATGACTGAAAACTTAGCCAGAAGGACCCGCCTGCTGTGAATGCAGTGAGCCAATTGAAGCAGAGAAGTTCGCTAGCTGTTTTTTTTTAAGGCTGGGTGAAGACTGACTGCTGGAGCGGATCAAAAAAGGATTAGACGTTATGATTTATTCCATGGTCATCACAGACCGACGGAGGCTGACGACGAAGGCTGAGTGACACACATGCCTTCGCCAGTCTTTTTTTAATTACTACTGTTATTTGTTTTGAAAAATCATTCGCCAAAAACCGCAATCATGGCAGCACAAAACCACAATAATGGAATTATGTTTTGATCGGGTCGCGAGACCAGAACCAGAGCGGACCAGCATCGGTTCGTCTGACAATGAGGAAGAGAAGTTGGCCAGGACAATGTGGCTGTGAAGAGGTAAGGTGTTATAAGCCAAATTATTTTTTATCCCTGAAAATTGTAATCCAAAATGACTTTTGACCGATAGGTAAATTACAACTGTGCTTCGCGGCGCAGTTCGTGTGCCGCTGTGCAAGGGGTTGTTCGCCGCTTACAGACTGTGAACGCCCCCCCACCCCCGCTATTCTTCTGCAGCGAGGGGGGGGAAGCCACGGTGATTTTTGCTGCTGTCCCACATCACCACATGAGGCTAATCCGTTGTGTAGCGATGGCCGAAGTCCATCCTCTGTAGCGAGCGGGGGGGGGGGGGCAACCTCCCCCCCACACACAGACAGCCCTGAGTGTGACCTTTCATTAGAGCCTAAAATGAAGCTTCTATATTGAATCATTCAGAAGTTACAGACGTTTTTCCAAACTGTGTCATTTGGCACAATTTAGGTCCTTTTCCACTAGCACGCTTTAGCGCGACACGGGACGGCTCAGCACGCTTTGAACGCTTTTCCACAAGCCCCAACACAGTTTAACAGCCGCGATTCTCAGCCCTGCTCAAGGGCAGGGTACAGCAGTGCTGAGCTGTGCCGTGTTGTGACGTTAACAGACTGGTCGCCGCTGATTGGTCAGGTCGTAACCGGCGCTGATTGGTCAGGTTGTAACCGCCCCTCTCCTCCTCCTCTTCTGCCGAATCTTCACGACCTTCTCAATAAAGTTTTTGAAAAAAAAAAAAAAAAGAATCTTCACGACCGCCATTACTCAGCACGCAACCACTGTTGGCGGTTTATTTTCAGTGTATTGCTGTGCTATTTTCATTTATTCTCTATCAAAAATGGCTTCGCGTAATAAGGGTGTTCCATGGACCAATAAGGAGGTGCAGTGTCTGCTCACTGCATTGTCAGACGAACGTATCCAGCGCGAGTTAGACGGAGCCACCCGGAATGAAAAAAATATACCGGGAGGTCTCGACATCGGAGTCCTTTAACGGTGAGTTTTAATTTTTTTTTATTGTGCGTTTTTTCGCAAATATATTCGGTGAGACGCTCAGTTTATTTATGCAATAAAAAAGCTGTTCATTTGCGGATGATGATCGCTGCTTTATTGCAGCACACTGCGGACTAAAGCTTTTATTTTAATTATTCATGTGAACAATACGCTGAAATAAGCTTATGTAATCTTGTTAAAAAATATTGTCTTTTCTGTATATCTTGCACTTTCGTGCTGTATTTTATTGTGTGCATTTTCCTTGTAGAATCATCCCACGCGTCCGCCGCGCCAGCCCGCCCGGATTCATTCAACCGAGCCTTCCTGACCCAGAGCAGGCAGAGACGGCTTCATTCAACCGAGCCTTCCTGACCTGGCCTGACCTGGCGTGTATAAAATGTCAATTAACCTTCATGTTGTGTTGCAAAGTTTTTTTTTTATTTTAATATTTTGTATATAATAAAATGGAATTGTTTTGGAAAGTGTGGTTTGTCTGTTATAACACTGAATTATAAAACAGTATAATTACATAGAAATTCCATTGCCTAGTCTGATCAAAATGATGCTGATCATCCTGTCAGGGGTCAACCATTGTAAAGGTAATGTAATTTTTAACTAGACCAAAAAACAAATGTTTTTGTAAGCTTTCTGTTCTTTTTATTGAAATATCATAAAAAATTAGCACCACATGATCCAGTTATAAACTTTGGGTAAATTTTTTATGTTAACTTATAAGAAGTTGCACAGTTGGACTTTAAAATGCAGCAGGAGAGACTGATCAAGCTTACAAGTCAAAGTAGGTACAAGTATATGTAAATTGAATGTTCTATCGGCATTCCAAATTCAGAGATTTACAATACTTTAGAAGGAGTGTAGCATCATCTAAACGGAAAATAATAATACTGTTGTTCCAAACGTTGACCTGAAGGTGAAAAACATGAATTTTTTTTATTCAGTACATCCAAAATGCCCTAGGATGTAAAAAATAATACAATTTGGTGTTGGCCAGTGTGCCACTGTCTCATTATTTAATACGAATAAAAACAAGTTTCAGCTCATTATTTCTAGGTCATTTGGCAGTTAATTCAAAACAAAAGTGACTTGTGTTGTTGCAGCTTTTTTATCAGAGAGTTTGTCCAGTTTTGGAGCATATAATCATCCGTCCCTTAACCGTTAAACATTAAATAACAGCAGACAGATTGGCAAAGGATACACAATTGTGTTGCTGTTGGACAAAACCGCTGTGACCCACTGCTTGTGGTGCTACCTTTCATGTGTGGGCTTTTTATGAATATTCACACGTTTTTGTAAGTACAAGTGGGATAGTATTAAATTGAAATATTTATTCATATTTCATCTCGCTGCCTGTACCCTAGTGTCTTCTCTGGTTAAACTCTCTGGACTTAATTGTGAGATAAAACCACAGAGCGAGCAAGGCAATAATCCTTGGATCCTCCATTTTTTGTCTCGTGTAAATAAGGACTCAGTCAGGTGCATAACGTCACGGGAGTGTGGCCCCGCCTCGCTGGGAGTCTGGCCCCGCCTCGCTTCTAAAACCTCCTAACACAAACCATCACAGCACAAGCACAACACCGTGCTAATGGAGACAGAAGCATTCCGAGCTGTACTGAAGTGAATCGAGCCGTACCGAGGTGTGCTGGGCTAGTGGAAAACAGGCTTTTGGCACAGTTCCAAAACGCCTGGGAACAGCCTGAGAACAAAGCTGTGTAAAATATTCACTTTTTGTGGTATTGTTACCAAATTTGGATCTCAGCTTGATAACACTTGGTTCTACATTTCTGTTGCATTTTCCAGCCAGATCGGACAGCTGTGTGTTATTTGCAAGCATTTGTATCCAAAAAAACACCGTGGCCAAATTTATTTTCTTCAAGTTCAGTATGTTTAGATGACTGTAACTCAGTGGCTGGAGCATGTAGAGAGATTATGGTTTTTTTTGCCAAAAAATTCAAAGTGTTTTCTTTTAAATGAGACCAACTCCATGAAGATGCTGCAAAGGGTTCAAGAACAGCTTTCGATTTACTTTGGGCACGTTATTTTTTGGCGTTTTTAGGAAAATTGCCCGGAGTGCAAGGGGTTAAGTGGCTGCTCTTTGTACCCTTAACTCAATTAGAAATTTTTCGTTGTCTACTTCTAATTATTAATTTCAAAGCACTGCTTTTACAGGAGTAGAATTTCTGGCTACTATACCCACCTCTGATCATATAATTAAAGTATGCATGAGTAAATTACTATTATGAATGTACCCCCCCACACACACTCTTTCTTAATGGAAAAAAGAAACACTAGAATAAAAATACAAAAAATACACATTTTTGTCATTTATGTAAACCAGCACAAAAAAATCCTGCAGGACAAAACGTGACACAGTAGATTTTCTAACCTGTTTGTATACCACCATAGACAGAGAGAGAACCTGAATTAGACAGAGCTCAGAGAGGGAAAGATGAGATATGTATATGGGAAAGAAACATTCTTCCATTTTATTCCTGTATGTTTAATCACCTTCTTATCATAGAATATATTTAACTGCATGTGCTTTTGTTTTATGTCACACTTGTTTTGGCAATGTAAATGTACTTTTACTATGCCAATAAAGCCAAACTGAATTGAAATGAAGATGAGACAGACAAGATGAGCCAAGTAGAGCAAAGTGTTCAGGCAGAGGGTCCAGGAGAGGTGAGAGCAGAGGAGGATGACACCAGTAAGAAGTCCAAACACAGGATGTCTGGGTGGGACCCCAACTGGCCCAATATTCCAACATTCAAGCCTCGGTTGTACAATACTTCAAACAGTAAGTTCCATATGCAAAGTTACTGTGCAAAATTTAAAAGAAAAAGAAATAAATAGTACAAATTTTAACATATTCCACTTACAATAGTGTCATGTGTTTTCTGTCCCCACCCCACCCCAGAAAAATATGTTGCCACCGCACCAAGGTCTTTTAAGCCAGAGGAAACACTGGGAAGATGCCTATAAAAAGGCAATAAAGAGACGATCAACAATAGCTGAGATAATGATTGAGACAGCTAGCAGTTAGCTTAACCTTAGTATTACTCAACTAAAAGTTTAGACAAAAAAAAAACTCACAACTTAACGCATATTTCCAACGCTCTTAGGCTACATTCACACTGCAGGTTTTAATGCTCAATTCTGATTTTTTTGCACAAATGTGACCCATATCTGATTTTTAATGACAGTCTGAACAGCACACATCCGATTCTTTCCCACCAGACCCAGGCCACTTTCATATGTGGTCCTAATCCGGATATGTGTCTGATGTTTTCCAAAGCGACCTCAGTCTGAACGGTCATGTCACATTTCATCTGACTTCTTCCTCATTGAAGTGAGACAGACGCTACAATTCTGCTGTGGAGGATGCAGCCAGCATGGCAGACACAGCTGATTTGTGCTCTCTTTGGAATCAATCTTCTTCCCTTTATCACTGGATTGTAATTTTGTCGACTCCGACTGTACGACAACTTCAATTTTTTTTTTTTTTTTTGGGGGGGGGAATTCAGGGCTAAAAACATCAGACAAGCAGGCGCACAGTAACGGAACATTTACTGGACGCTGCAAATTCCTTTTTCCCTATAAACAGCACATTGTGAGTCCTGGCTGCTGTAATATCTAAAATGTAAAGTTAATGCTGACATGACTGTGGAGTGGAATGGCCAGATACGAGGATACAGGAGAGGGGAGGCTGTGGCAGTTTCTCCTTCCTGTGTGGGACCAGTGTTACGCTGCAGGTACGAGCCGTGCTGTTTACTAGTGCCCGAGCCACTGACAGTGGGCGAGAGCCCTATTGTAATTGCTAGGATTATTTATTATTAACCTCATTTGTACAGCAACATGGGGTCTCATTTTCAAGAGAGCTGTTTAATGGATCAGTTCTGTTAAAGCAGAGCTGATCACAGCCGTCATCTGGCCTAACAGAATTAAAAGTTTTGTGTCCCAAAAAGACCAGGAGAAGCTCATCCATGCCTTTATCTCCAGTAGACTTGATTACTGTAATGGTCTTCTAACTGGACTCCCCAAAAAGAGCATTAAACAGCTACAGCTCATCCAGAACGCTGCTGCCAAGAGTTTCAACCAGGACTAAGTGAACAGAGCATGTAACACCAGTTTTAAAATCTTTACGCTGGCTTCCAGTCAGTTACAGAATAGATTTTAAAACCCTGGTGTTGGTTTACAAATCATAGAATGGTTTAGCTGCAGAATATATCTGTGACATGTCTAGAGATTATAAACCAAGCAGGGCTCTTAGATCCACAGACTCAGGTCAGCCAGACCAGAGTCCCCACTAAACATGGAGAATTCAGCTGTTATGCTGCAAATAAATGGAACAAACTGTCACGGGAGCTGAAATTTGTATTAAATGTGGAAACTTTTAAATCTAAATTTAAAGCATTTCTCTTTTCATGTGCTTATGCATGAAATTCCTACTGGTTTTTTAACTGTCAAAAATTCATTTAATCATAATTACATATATTTCAGTTATTCTATTCATTCCATTGTATAATGTTTTAAGACTATTTTAACCTCTTGTTTTTCTTTTTACTGTTCAAGCTTTTTGCTTTATTTCCTCTGCATGTTCTTTTTATGTACGTAAAGCAGACTGAGTTGCCTTTGTGTATGAAATGTGCTTTATGAATAAACTCGCTTGCTGTAGAGGAATGAAGCTGGTCTCATTTATTTTGTGCAGAATCATTTCTGAATGATTTTAACATTTACCTCCGTAAACACAACGCTGTGTCTGACGTTTCCTTCTGTGCGTGAGGGTCACTTCATAGCTGTACACCGTTCACAATGGAGTGTGATGGCGGTTGCATTTAAATTATAATGTCAACGCACACAAAGTCAGATCTTGGCAAAAAAACGGAATTGAGCATTAAGACCTGCAGTGTGACGGTAGCCCAAGTCATCTGAAAACGCTGTTAAACCGCCAGTGAAGAGAATGTAAACAAAGGTGGAGACACCCATCAAGTGTTAACTAGCTAGCTAGCAGACGGCTCAGTTACAGAGAGTGGACCAGCAGACTGTGGAAAAGTGCATTTACTGCATAACTGATGGCTGGTGGGCAATCATAAATTTAGCTGAAGATGCGTAAAATGGCCATAAAGCTGTTTTTATCCATATTCTGCTCAGTGTTTGTTCATTGAAACGATTATGGGCGCCACTTCCAGTTTCGGCTGAAGTAGTGTTAAATCAGTCAGCAAGAGTGGAGTAGTGGGGCATTTAAAATAGCGTTTTTAAAAGTGTTTCAAATTCATTTTAATGTATAGTCCACATACCTGTTCTGCAGTCAAGTGGCAGACAATTTCAGCACTTGCAGTTTTTGTATTTTTGAATGTTTTTGCGTAGTTCTGGTACTTGCTGCTGTTGGTGGTGTGAGGCTCCTAAGCCTCAGCTAAATCTGTGCACAGCAACGCAGAGATGCAGCACTGAAAACTGAAAAGGACTGTTGGTGTGGCGGGTGGGACCGACACAGGACAGACACAACAGCACCAGCTATGTTTTCACTTGTGTGAATGTCACAGATCTGACGTTTATGTCCGTCACCAGATGCAAGGCCGTAACAAAACGGTATAACGTGACGTAAAATAATAAATAAAAAAATAGTAGCAGTTTGCTTCCTAAGGCTTCACGATTTAAGAAAGATATCAAATAGGTGTTTGGGGGTTTTTTGCATTCGTTGCACTGCCTTGAAACCACATGGACTTGATATCAGCAGCTTCAGCATGCAATAATTTTTAAATTATCACAAAATATAGATCAATAAAATTTTGAACAATGGTCCAAAAATGTCTGTAGGTATTAAGTTAAATAACAAGCATTCACGGCATGACGGCAGCATGAGCATTTTAATTTCGGGGTAAAACGAACAGCTGCAGCTGTCTGTTTTACTCCGACATGAAAACAGCCAAGCACGGTGTTGTGGTTCTTTGTGGCTCTGACTAGATTCTACGTCTGCTCAGAGGTAAACTGGATTATGTCCAACACATTTTAACAAAATGCATCTGACTTTATTGCAGTGGAGACATTGATATATCTCAGAGTTTTTATTTGTTTACAGCATTAGCTTTTTGGCAGCAGCGCTAACTAACGGAGCTACTGTCTGTGAGGCCACTTTTTAAGGTCATCTTCTCATCCCTCCATAGTTGGGGGAAGTGGTACGATTAGATTACTGTTTTTGAGGTGCAAAAGGTCATGCTCCCACATTTTTGATGCTGAAGTCATTGTTTTTTAACAAGGAAAAGTGTCACGTTTCTGTGACAACCCCACTTTCTAAACTAGTACTGGAAGTTGCGCCAAAAATTCATGCAAGGCATCATGGGGGCTAGAAATAAGGTGGATAGTGATACAAGTCTGGGGGGTACTATACCTCATTAAGTTTGAAAGTCTTTAATTTATGTGAAAAAAGTAGCAAATTTATAAGAAAAAAGGTTGCAAGTTTAAGTGTATAAAGTTAATTAACTTGCTAATTTACACAAAAAAGTCAAAAATTTATGAAGAAATGTTACTTTATTAAAAAAAAGAGCTGCTAACGTCAAGGGGAAAAACTGCTAATTTATGTGAAAAAAAGTTGCTGCTTTATGTGAAAAGTTACTAATTTTCATGAAAAAGTTACTAACCAATGTAAAAACTTGCATGGAAAAAGTATCTAATTTACATTACAAAAACAGTTAATTTACCTGGAGTCACAAATTTACTAGAAAATAAGGCACAAATTTATGAAGAAAGATGCAAATTTAAATGTAAAGTTTGTAATTTATAAAAATAAAAAGTTGCTATGCAAAAGAAATAAGTTGCAAAATTGTATGAAAAAAGTTGCCAATTTATGTGAAAAAGCTGGTAATTTACATTTAAAAAAGCTTCTAATTTAAGCAGTCACAAATTTACTAGAAAAAAGTCACAAATTAATGAAAAAAGTTGCAAGTTTATGAGGAAGCTATTAATTTATGAAAAAGCTGCTAATGCCAAGGAAAAAGTTGTAAATTTATGTGAAAAAATGCTGATTTATGTGAAAAGTTGCTAGAATTTACATGGAGTTACTAACCTATGTAAAAAAAAGTTGCCAAGATGTATAAAAAAAGTCACTAATTTACATTTAAAAAGCTGCTAATTTACCTGAACTCACAAGTTCACTAGAGAAAAGTCACAAAATTATGAAAAAAGTTGCAAGTTTATGAGGAGCCATTGCTAATTTATGAAAAAGTTACTAATGCCAAGAGAAAAACACTTGCAACAACTTTATGTGAAAAAAGTCATAAAATTACGGCAATAAAAGAACAGCTGTTTTAGGCTGCGTGTCCACCAAACAAGTTTTTTTTTTTTTTTTTTTTCAGCTGTGGGCAACTGTTTTCTATTCATTCTCTATGTAGTCCAGCGTTCGTGGCGCTGAAACGCTCTTGGCGGTGGCCGCTTTTTGTTGCGGTGCTCAAAGTTGAAAAAACTTCAACTTTTCAGACTGCAGCTGCGCTCGTCAATGTCAGACCTTTCTTTTTGATATTTTTTTTTTTGATTTTGTACACTTAATTGATCCCCAGAAGGGAAATTGAGGGCATCCACCTGGATTAATGAAACAGCCATGGTACGGCACTATCCCTTAACCATTCACACACACATTCACATCTAGGGCCACTTTAGAGTCTCCAATTAACCTAACCTGCATGTTTTTGGCCTGTGGGAGGAAACTGGAGTAAACCCACGCAGACATGATGAGAACATGCAAACTCCACACAGATCACTGTTGGTCAGGGGCTGGGATCGAACCAGGGATCCCATGGCCAAGGGTGAGTTGCTGTGCTGGTGCAGTGCTAACCACTGCGCAAGCACACATGCCCTTTCTAAGCAGCCAATCAGAATTAAGGAAGGGCGGAACATAGGATGCCGGAACAGTCTGTACTCAGACTCCTGTTTTCCACACCATCATATTTTGCATCCAGAGCTGCTACCAATGTAAGAATACATTTCCTGTCCATTGTTATTTAGAGACTGCTATTAAAAATGAAGTAGAAAGTCTGACCATAGGAAAAGTAGAAGTGCTGAGCTGTGAGTGACAAGCTGTTGCAAGGATACAGGGCACATACTTTTTTTTTTCCCCAGAGCACAGTGCACAAACGCTGAAAAAAAGACGTTCAGAGTGGTCGGGCGACAAAAAAACGGGTTTGGTGGACACGCAGCCTTATACAAAGAAGCTGCTAATTTACAACACTAAGAGAAAAAAGTTACAACTGTTTACAGTTTTTACTAAAGTTTCATAGCATAAAACATGGTTCTGACTCTTTACTTCATCTGAAGATGCATAGTAGGCCACAGCACACAGAACATGAACAATGCTGCTAACCAGCTAGTTAGCAGGCTGCTAGCTAGCTAGCCAGGGTGGATGGAATATAACCCAAAACAAACAAAATTCACTGTTGTGGCATATTACTGTCAGCAATTGACTTCTGTTTAGGAAACTGAGTCATTGTCGCCCACGACAGACTGCTATGATGACGTATAAAAGCTTACGGAAAAAGGTGTCTACTTTGTACGGTACCACTAAAACGTGTTTACTTGGTACCGTACTACTAAAACATTTCTACAATGTACAGTACCACTAAAATGTTTTTACTCCATATTGTACAATTAAAACATGTCTACTTTGTACCGTATTACTAATATGTGTCTACTTTGTACCGTTAATAAAACCTGTCTACTTTGTACTGTACTACTAAAACATTTCTACTTCATACAGTACCACTAACATGTGTCTACTTCGTACGGTACTACTAAAATGTTTCTCCTTCGTACTGTACTACGAAAAGATGTCTACTTTGATTGGTACTACTAAAAGGTGTCTACTTCATACCGTACTAGTAAAACATGTCTACTTTGTACCGAACTACTAAAATGTTCCTACTTCATACCGTACTACTAAATAGGGGTAGGTTCAAAAGATCAATTCTCCAACTTGAATCGATTCACATTTGACTGAGCTGATATCGATTTGCAAAATCTGTGGATGCATCTTTTAATATAATGCTTTTACGTCTATGAAACAAAACGCTAGTTGTCCTTGAGCCGGCAGAACTAAGCTGCAGGTCAAAGTGGATTAACATGGCAGCACGCAGCTGATGGATTGGATTCAAGAACTGTGAAGGTAGCGAAGAGCTCGACAAAACCAAAGCTGTCACGTTTAAGTTTATAACGTTATCGGGCGGGGCTCTCACCTGGAAATTTGTCACAGCCTCCTCCAAAACTACACCTGGATGACGGTTGTTTATGTTGCTAGCCTGCTAGCCGTCATTAGCATATCTGTGGCAGGCATACATAGGATGAATATATACAATAGACAGTCCGCTTCAGCTCCGATCTGTCTGTCTGCAGGTGCGTGGCAGTCTCATTTTCAAACTAGTTTACTCTCCAGTGTTGATAATTTTACTCTGGTGATGGCAGAATCTCAACGTTGATTACTTGCTAGCCCTCGTTAGCACGATCCCTCGCACACAAATGCGTGTGCTTTCCGCATGTTTACATACAGTGGGGGAAAAAAGTATTTAGTCAGCCACCAATTGTGCAGGTTCTCCCACTTAAAAGATGAGAGAGGTCTCCAATTTTCATCATAGGTATACCTCAACTATGAGAGACAAAATGAGAAAAAAAAATCCAGAAAATCACATTGAAGGATTTTTAATGAATTAATTGGTAAATTCCTCAGTAAAGTGAGTATTTGGTCACCTACAAACAAGCAAGATTTCTGGCTCTCACGGACCTGTAACTTCTTCCCTAAGAGGCTCCTCTGTCCTCCACTCGTTACCTGTATTAATGGCACCTGTTTGAACTCATTATCAGTATAAAAGACACCTGTCCACAACCTCAAACAGTCAGACTCCAAACTCCACTATGGCCAAGACAAAAGAGCTGTCAAAGGACACCAGAAACAAAATTCTAGACCTGCACCTGGCTGGGAAGACTGAATCTGCAATAAGTAAGCAGCTTGGTGTGAAGAAATCAACTGTGGGAGCAATTATTAGAAAATGGAAGACATACAAGACCACTGATAATCTCCCTCGATCTGGGGCTCCACGCAAGATCTCACCCCGTGGGGTCAAAATTATCACGAGCATGGTGAGCAAAAATCCCAGAACCACATGGGGGGACCTAGTGAATGACCTGCAGAGAGCTGGGACCAAAGTAACAAAGGCTACATCAGAAACACACTACGCCGCCAGGGACTCAAATCCTGCAGTGCCAGACGTGTCCCCCTGCTTAAGCCAGTATATGTCCAGGCCCGTCTGAAGTTTGCTAGAGAGCATTTGGATGATCCAGAAGAGAATTGGGAGAATGTTATATGGTCAGATGAAACCAAAATAGAACTTTTTGGTAAAAACTCAACTTGTCGTGTTTGGAGGAAAAAGAACACCATACCTACTTTGAAGCATGGGGGTGAAAACATCATACTTTGGGGCTGTTTTTCTGCAAAGGGACCAGGACGACTGATCCGTGTAAAGGAAAGAATGAATGGGGCCATGTATCATGAGATTTTGAGTGAAAACCTCCTTCCACCAGCAAGGGCATTGGAGATGAAACATGGCTGGGTCTTTCAGCATGACAATGATCCCAAACACACCACCCGGGCAACGAAGGAGTGGCTTCGTAAGAAGCATTTCAAGGTCCTGGAGTGGCCTAGCCAGTCTCCAGATCTCAACCCCATAGAAAATCTTTGGAGGGAGTTGAAAGTCTGTGTTGCCCAGCGACAGCCCCAAAACATCACTGCTCTAGAGGAGATCTGCATGGAGGAATGGGCCAAAATACCAGCAACAGCGTGTGAAAACCTTGTGAAAACTTACAGAAAATGTTTGACCTCTGTCATTGCCAACAAAGGGTATATAACAAAGTATTGAGATGAACTTTTGTCATTGACCAAATACTTATTTTACTAAGGAATTTACCAATTAATTCATTAAAAATCCTTCAATGTGATTTTCTGGATTTGTTTTTTCTTATTTTGTCTCTCATAGTTGAGGTATACCTATGATGAAAATTGGAGACCTCTCTCATCTTTTAAGTGGGAGAACTCGCACAATTGGTGGCTGACTAAATACTTTTTTACCCCACTGTATATTCTTTGCTTCAATGCTGCAAATATGGTACGTGCTGTGGAAATAATGGGCCAGTTGCACATTGGCTGTTTTGCACACATACTCACTTTAGCCTGACAAGTGAAGCATTTTCTCAGGTATAACTGTTTACATAAAGGATGTTCTAGTTATGCCTGACACATTTAAAATCTAAAGTTGCTGGCAAATACAGTGAGATTATGTCTACATACTTCAGGCATTGAATTTGTTTCCTTACTCCAGGTTGTTAACTTGACACTCCACACCCTTTGCACTAAAAAGAGTGCTTATTAGCACTTTGTGAAATCATAAGTTAAATAATAAAAAGTGCATTATTGTAACTGATTTGGGGTCAGTTCTTTATGTGATACTTTTTGTACACCTTGTACTTTATGTACACCTTGGGCAAGTGTTATCACACCCTTTGCCTTCTTCAGCCAGGAATACGACCTAAGTACACCCATAGGCAGATCTGAATGTCAACCCGGCGGTTGTTCCGGCTACTGGCAGTGCTGCAAGTCAACTCGACTGTAGTTCTGGCAAAAAATGCAACAGGTATTCGTCTTCAACCGTGTCAGTGCCACTGTCCCGTCGAACTTCAGGGTTCGTGTGCCGTTTAGTGTCGTCACTTCTCAGGAACAGCCTTCATTTTAAGAGATTATGCATTTTTGTTATATTTATCTTGTACATTGTGTAATGCCTGTGTCGGGCATAAGGTGTATATCTACAGTATATACTGTATATGTATCAACAAAGTTACAGTGCTCCTGGTACAATTTGCAGAATTAGGTCTCTAAGAATTTTTTTCCTGGCAAGTAAAATAGCTATTAAAATGGTAATTTCCCTGAGTGAATCGGTTCGAATCGAAATTGAATTGATTCAGAACCTCAAGAATCGGAATCAAATTGATTCTGGAAATGACGGCTGACTCCCAGCCCTACTACTTAAATATGTCTACTTCGTACCAAACTACTAAAACATTTCTACTTCGTACAGTACTACTAAAACATGTCTACTTTGCACAGTACTACCAGAGTGCAATATAATGTGTATTTACCGGAGTTCTGGAGCAGCTCCTGCAGACCCTGAGAGAACAGCAGATTCCTCAGTCGTTCCACCTCAGCCTTCAGCTCTCTGATTAGTTTGGCATTGGGATCCTCGTTGATCACGGCGTTACAGCGGATCTGTTTGGCACGGTCCGCATACCTGGAACCGCCAGATCGGACAACAGAGTTCATTATTTTGCCATCACAGACCAGACAAAGATGATTATTTACTGAGTAAGTTAGTAACCTGAGAGTGCTGAGCGTTTCCTCGTAGTTGATGTCAGCAGGACTCAGAGCGGCAATCATCGCCGTACGAGAGTTTCCTCCTGAAACACAAACAAGCTGGTTAACAACCTGTACATGTTAATTAGCTATGTTTTATTATAAATTAACAATCTTTACACGTTAATTAGCTATGTTTTATTATAAATTAACAACCTTTAAACATTAGCAAATTTTTTATTATAAATCAACAACTTTTACATGTTAATTGGCAAATTTTTATTATAAATTAACAACCTTTACACATTAATTAGTATCGTTATTATAAACTAACAACCTTTACACATTAGCTAGTTTATTATTATAAATTAACGTTACACATTAATTAGCAACGTTATTATAAACTAACAACTGTTACACATTAGCAAATTGTTTTATTATAAATCAACAACCTTTACACGTGAATTAGCAACATTTTTTTTTTATAAATTAACAACCATTACACATTAATTAGCAACATTTTTTTTTATAAATTAACAACCTTTACATGTTAATTAGCTACAATATTATTATAAATTAACAACCTTTACATGTTAATTAGCTACAATATTATTATAAATTAACAACCTTTACATGTTAATTAGCAAAATTTTTATCATAAATTAACCTTTACATGTTAATTAGCAATATTTTTATTACAAATCAACAACCTCTACATATTAATTAGCAACTTTTTTACCTCCGCCAAGGAGGTTATGTTTTCATCAGCGTTGGTTTGTCTGTCTGTCTGTCTGTTTGTTTGTTAGCAAGATAACTCAAAAAGTTATGGACGGATTTTCACGAAATTTTCAGAGATTGTCAGAAATGGGGTATCCTACAGATGATTAGATTTTGGTGGTGATCCGGATCACCGTCTGGATCCAGGAATTTAAACACTGTATGGGGGGAACTGTGGCGCTTGGCGGAGGTCTGCGCTCTCCGAGTGCTTTTCTAGTATTATAAAGGAACAACCTTTACACGTTAATTAGCTACTTTATTATTATAAATTACCAAGCTTTTCACATGTAAATTAATACTTGTGCATAAATTTGCAACTTGCAACTAATGAATCTATATAATATATAATATATGGGTTTCACTTTCTGAGATGAGTGACAAAAATATTGAACTTTTTCATGATATTCCAATTTTTGGAGATGCACCTGTGTATATATATTTGCAACTTTTTTACATAAAATCCAAGTTTTTTTAAATATAAATTAGCAACTTTTCCATGTAAATTGGCAACTTTTTTCATTTAAATTAACATTTTTCACATAATTGAACAACTTTTGCCACATAAAATAGCAACTCATTTCATGTAAACTAGCAACTTATTTCACATAAATAAGCAACTTTTTCCACATAAACAACATTTTTCACATAATTCAGCAACTTTTGCCACGTAAATTAACAACTTATTTCAAGAAAACCAGGAACTTATTTCATGTAAATTAGCAAATTTTGCCACAAATTAGCAATTATTTCATGTAAATTAGCAACTTGTCCCTGTCCAGTTTACTGGTGAACAGACAGGAGTATGGTGTATTCTCCTGGTGTGGGTAATGAAGATCTAAATCCCGGTGCCATGCCGGCGGCAGCACTGACCCAGGTTCTCCTTCAGCAGCCAGGTGAGGACGGAGTCTCTGTAGGGGATGAAGTCACTTTTCCTCTTCTTACTGCTTTGCTGCAGAGATCAGAAACACACCAACAACAGCTAAAATAAACTTTATTTATAAGACGTTTCCTGACAATATTGTTAAAAAAAAACAGGCCTATGTGGACGTACCATCTCAGCCAGAGCAGAGATGACTTTTCCCAGCGTGGTCAGGGACTTGTTGATGTTGGCTCCCTCCTGAATGGACACAAATACAGTAAACACAGCAGAAATTACAGAAAAAGACGAATAAAACTGAGCAGCTGAAGTCTGTGGTGTTACCTTCAGTCGGGTTCCTTTGGCCCCAGAGGAGTCGGCCCGTTCACTCCCAGCCAGATCCACCAGGCTGATCTTACTCACCTGGAAACCATTCAGTCAGCAGTGGAAACATTAACGAGGATTAACGGATTTAAATAATTTATAACAACTGTGATGAGGACAGACCTTCTCCGTGTCCAGGCTGGTCATCTGGTCCCGTCGTTTCTGGGTGAAGACAATGGTGAAGACGGCGTGGGAGCGTGACGATGTCTCGTTCATGTTGGTGGCCGCCACCGTCCTGAAAACACCAGTAATAAGAAAAACACACAACTGGTCTGACATCGTGACTGCAATTATGCCTCGGTGAAATGGAGAAGCATACGGTAATCGCTCAATGCGTCTGTGTGTGGTTGTTGTTTATGCTAGAAACTGCTACTGCATTTCAATAAATTAATGGATGAACAAAAGTAGTTTTTTGCAAGATCATTTAAGAAACTCTCTAAATTCATTACACATAAGTGTGAAGCATTCCAAGCCGTTCTGACTTAATATTCATAATTATGCTTTTACTTTTGGAAATTTTGATACGTTTACCTGCTATTGCGGGCCATCATGTAACTACTGTATACATGCATTCAATTAATACAATATGTTACTCCAGCCGTCTTCTTTGTGCTCCTAATTTTATTCTTGTGCTTCTGTATTTTTATGCCTTGGCGCAAAGGCAACGTAGACATATGGTAATCACTCCATGTGTCTGTCTGTCTGTTACCAGCTTTTCAGCTCATTTGCTCAAAATCAACTGGAACTAAAAGCTTGTATGATATCATTGCATCGCCATATTTTTCTTGACTTTTAATTTGCCACACTTTAACCCAGCCACAGGGGGGGCACAAGCCAGTGTACTCCTAGTGCCAGTCCCAAGCCCGGGTAAATGGGGAGGGTTGTGTCAGGAAGGGCATCCGACGTAAAACCTTTGCCAGATCAAATGTGAAGATCATGACAAATGATTCTTTCATACCAGATCAGTGGAGGCCCGGGTTAACAACGACCGCCACCACTGCTGTTAACTGACAGGATGCCGGTGGAAATTGGGCTGCTGTTGATCGAAGTTCAAGGAGGAGGAGAGGGGGAAGGCGTGTTAGAAGGGAGAGAGAAAAAAAGGAAAGGTAGAAGTGTGGAGGTGAGAGTAGGGACGTTAAATGTAGGGACTATGATTGGTAAAGGCAGAGAGTTGGCTGATATGATGGAGAGAGGAAAGGCAGATATACTGTGTGTTCAAGAAACCAGACGGAAGGGAAGCAAGGCTAGGAACATTGGAGGGGGATTTAAACTGTTCTGCACGCACCTTGTTCACTACTGTTGACTAGTTAACAAATCCCCGTGTCAGTAGCTCCTGAACTTCTATCCAACCATGCCTGCGATGACTTTGCCTTTTTCTTTACTGACAACATTCAGAAAATTAGACAGTCAGTCAGAGCTCCTATGCCAGGTGCTCTGTGTCCACACAGAGAAGACGTAAACACCACGGTGAAATTTTGTTGATTTTTTTTTTTTTTTGATTTTGTATACTTTATTGATCTCCAGAGGGGAAATTGAGGGCATCCACCTGGATGGATGAAGCAGCCACAGTACGGCGCTATCCCTTAACCATTCACACACACATTCACACCTAGGGCCACTTTAGAGTCTCCAATTAACCTAACCTGCATGTTTTTGGCCTGTGGGAGGAAACCGCAGAAATCCCGGAGTAAACCCACGCAGATACGGGGAGAACATGCAAACTCCACACAGATCACTGTTGGTCAGGGGCTGGGATCGAACCCCCGATCCCATGGCCAAGGGTGAGTTGCTGTGCTGGTGCAGTGCTAACCACTGCGCAACCGCACCGCCCAATCATGCACCGCCCAATCATACACCGCCCAATCACATTTCCAATCAATCATAAAATCTTGGATGACATCATACGCCACCTGAAATCTCATCATTTTAAACCTTTTTAATTCTTCATAAATTTCCATTTTTTTTCCTCAGACATTTGCTATTTTTTCCACACAAATGTCCCATTTTCCATTGTAAATTTCCAACTTTCTCCATGTTAATTTGCATTTTCATTGTAAATTTACATTTTCCATGTAAATTTGCATTTTTAATTGTAAATTTCTGACTTTTTTCATGTAAATTAGTCTAATTGTAAATCTTATTTTTTTCCCATGCAAATTTGCATTTTTATTGTGAATTTCTGACTTTTTCCATGTAAATTTGCTTCTTAAAAAAACTGTAAATTTAAAATTTTTCCATGTGAATCAGCATTTTTATTGTAAATTTCAAATGTTTTCCATGTAAAATTGCATTTTTAATGCAAAATTCAAGATTTTTCCACAGAAATTTGCATTTTTTTAAATTGCAAATTTCCAACCGTTTCAATGCAAATTTGCATTTTAAATTGTACATTTTCAATTGTTTAGAAGTGAATTTGCATTTTTTACTGTAAATTCGGCCAGGTGGCCGGGGGGGTTGGTGGCTCGGCTCCTGCTCTCCCCAGCTGTCGTGCTGTTGTGTCCTGGGGCGGGACCCTTTGCCCACTTTGCCTCCAGTGTCCGAGGCGCCGGGTGTTGATGTGTGTGGGTGCTCAGTGGTGGGTGGGGGGGCCGTTGGCGCGGGTTGCCGGCCGCAAATGGAAGCTGGCTTTTTTTTGTGTGTGTTGGGGGGGGGGGGGGGGGCTCTCTCTGGTGCCGCCTCCCTCCCAGTTTCACCTCTCCCTCCAAGTCTGGCTGGATCACACATCTTATTGGATACACTTAGGGTTTTGGGGTGGGGGTGTGCCGTACCGTGTCAGTAGCCATGTTTACATGGACACAAGTAACCGGATTAAAAGCCTGATCAGAATAAAAATGCTTCATGTAAACACGCCAATCTGAATATTCTGACCCGATCATGCTCACTCGGATCAAAATTTCCTTCCGATTGAGACGGGTGGGTTATGCCAGTTGTTATTCTGATTGGCGCGCATGTAAACACTTATTCCACAGTTTGGGTTGAAAATGTGTTTACTGCACGTCTGTACGTCAGCCACACGTCAACATGACGTATTTCTGCGTTTACAGCAGCTCGCAGAAGACATGGCGAGAGTAAAACAGAAGTGGTCTGTATCGTCCTGCTGTCTCCCTCTGTTCATCATATGCAGAAGTTTGTACTGCTGGACTTGTAGCTTCATTCCGGAGACCAGCAGAAGCAAAAGTCCAGTCTGAATAACACGATACAGGTCCACTTCAAAAAGAGAAAGACACAAAGCGGGGTTTGTTTACATCAGAAGTTGCTTCTTCTTCTATTTCCAGAATGTCGGATAACTGTGCACGTCAAAATGATTTAGTCCACTCAAACGTGTGACACATGGAAAAGCACGTCCTAATCGGATCAGCTTTTTCAGCATCCATGTAAACAGTAAAGTTCTGATCTGAATTGTAATCAGATGGAAGAAATTTTGCACGTGTAACCGCGGCTAGTGAAGAGGATCCCACTGTCTACTGCGCTGTGGGGTCGCCCCCACCTCCATTTTAATTGCACTGTAGACACCGAGGGCTTGGGGGGATGGGAGCACTGCTGCCGACAGCAGTGGGTAGTGATGCCCTGTCACACTATCCCCCCAATTTTAACTGTACTTTGGTACTTCACACACTTGCACCCAATCACACTAGATGACCAACACTCACCCATCACGATTCGTGCATGGGGATGGGGGTCTTCCTCCACCCCTGCTGTGCTCCTTCTGCCGGGGGTCTGGCTCGTGACCTGGAGCCCGTCATGTTGTCGTCATCCCTGGGCGCTGCCGTGAGTGAATAGGTGCGAGCAAGGGAGTGAGAGAGTGAGAGTGAGGGAGTGAGTGATGAGTAGTGATGGTGGGTCTGATTTGTGTGGCGCCTTGCATGTCCGGTGGCTTATGGCAGTGGGCTGCTTCTGTGGCTGCGGCTGCCCCAGGGTGGGTTGGTGGGGGTGTGGCTGCTGGTCCGCGCCGGCGGCCTCCACCGGGCATTGATGCGTGTTCGTGCATCTGCACTGCAGCTGCCCCAAGTGCTAAGGATGAACGAGTGTAAGTGAGTGTGTAGAGGAGAGCAAGAGTAAATGCGATGAGTCGGAGCGCGAATGAGAGTGTAATATATGAGCATACCTGCCAACTTTTCAAACCTGAAAAGCCTAGTAGCTAGCCGGGGTCCAGGGGCCGATGCTAATGCTAATAATGCTAATGCTAATAATAATAATGCTAATATTTGCCAAACAAATATTAGCATTAAATCTAGTTAAATGTAGCTAACAACCTCATATTTCTTCAACTTTCAAACCTGAAAAGCCTAGTAGCTAGCCGGGGTCCAGGGGCCACAGTGTCAAACAAATATTAGCATTTGACATAGAAGTCACATATTAATTATATTAAAGGTAAAATATCTAAATCGATTGCAATACTACACAGAGCGAAATATTTGCTGAATCAACCCACATTATATACTTTGTATCATTCATTAATACTCCCATACATGACATATTGTACTGAAGTATGGGGAAATACATATAAAACAAACATATATCCAGTCTTTATGCTTCAGAAGAGAGCTATTAGAATAATAAACAAAGCTGCTTACAGGGAACCAACAAATACACTTTTTCTTAAATTAAAAGCTCTCAAGTTGAAAGATCTGGTTGACTTTAAAACTGCAGTAATAATGTTTAAAGTGAAGAATCTATCACTGCCCGCAAATATCCAAAAGTTGTTCCAAATAAGGGAGAAATAATATCATTTCAGAGGAACATGTATATTTCAAAAACCTTCAGTGAGAACTACCACCAAGCAACACTGTGTTTCAGTGCAAGGAGTCAGATTATGGAACGATTTTGGACCTGAATTAAAATCATGTACAACGCTTGGACAATTTAAACAAAAACTAAAGGAAGAAATACTCCAAACATATATACAAGATGACATGTAAAATCACATAAGGATTGTCATATCCAGTCTGTGTTGTGTTGTTACTTTGGTTTTTTTGTCACATTTTGTCTTAGCTTTGTTCTGAATTGTAATCGCTCTTGTTTTGTTTTTCTTTTGAATTCTTGGATGGAATATGGCTGGGCAATATAAGCTGCGGCTTCAGCCATCACCCATTTCAGATAAGTTATGTTGAACTGTATAATCAGAGGAGTTCTTGTTTAATTTGACCTTGTTGGATTTTTTCGCCTTTGTTATATTATTCTGTTTCTTTTTAATCTTTACTTTTAATCTATCCAAAATAAAGATTCATTCATTCATTAAATTTGCATTCAAAAGACTATCTTAACACTGCATAGAACTTCGAATAGGCCAGATGTGATGTATTATGAATACTAGAAAAGCACTCGGAGAGCGCAGACCTCCGCCAAGCGCCACAGTTCCCCCCATACAGTGTTTAACATCATAAATAAAATATTGAAAATGGCCCTATCTCGCAATGTTAAATTAAAAAAAAAAAAAAAGAATCCTTTAAAAAATTCCTGGATCCAGACAGTGATCCGGATCACCACCAAAATCTAATCATCTGTAGGATACCCCATTTCTGACAATCTGTGAAAATTTCATGAAAATCCATCCATAACTTTTTGAGTTATCTTGCTAACAAAGAAACAGACAAACAGACAAACCAACGCTGATGATCACATAACCTCCTTGGCGGAGGTAACTAGAAGACTAGAAATGTCAGCAGGGTATACTAGCACTGTATGACACGTGCGTAAAAGACGGCAAAATCACTCTGATATTTTATGTGTTTACATGATACACCAAGCATGACAAGGCTTGCAATTACACAGCACATGTTCTTCAGAATCTTAGGCATTATATAAAATGTATTCTCCCTTTAGATGTCGAATCCACGGTCCATTTGCCAGGGTTGAAGTGCAGTCATGCGAACGTCTGCAGCAGTTTACATCGTGTTTACATCTCGCCATGTATGCACGCCTCTCCGGGATTTCGCGCGAGAATAGAAACCTCAATACCCTCAATAGCAATAGCGTTAGCTTAGCAAACACTTTAGGTAAAACGTAGCAGCAAACCACGAAAAGAAACGCTACTCAGTTTACTCACAGAGTCCGGTGAAAGGCGAATAAAGGGATATTTCTACTTCAAAAGCTGGTTCAACCAAGGTGGAAATTCAGCCTGTGCGTGTGCGTCACAAATGTTGATCCGATATTCGCTGTTGGTTATTTTAGTGGCAAAATCAGCAACTTTGTCTCAGCACTGAAAAAGTGTGACTATCCCGGCCGCCATCACGTGTTACTCTGTTCTAAATTTAGATACGATTCCTAGCGATCTCGTGTTTGGAATTGCTTTCGTGTTTTTTTTTATGATTTAAAATTTTTGACTGAATTTTTAGTGAAAAAACGTAATTTTGATTAATAAAACCGTAACCCGGAATGGGGTCTTGAAAACCGGAACCATTACGGCAAAACCAGAGTAGTTGGCAGGTATGTATGAGTGAGCGTGAGTGGAAGGAAGCATGTATGAGTGCAAGTGACTGTGAGGGCGAGTGGGAATGGGAGCAAGACTGAAGTACGGGACAGGGTGAGAGTGAATGAATCAGAGTGTGGGAGTGCGAGTGTAAGACTGTGTGATGGAGAGGGTGGGTAAGAGTGTGAGTGAGTGAGTGCATGTGAAAGAATGAGGGTGTGAGTGCGTGACAGTGAGTACTTGTGCTGGTCAGGGGATGCTGGACTGAGGGGGTGGCACCACCTCCTTAGACTGGGGGGGGGGGGGGGGGGCGTTCCCGCGCCTGGGACCCGAGGGCTGGCGTTGGCCCCACTGGAGAAGCGGGGGCTGGCCAGTCCGGAGTCTGGGGTGTGCTGTGCGGATGCTTGGCTGTCCTGGGGCTTGCTGGCTTTGGGACATTTGTGCTCTGTGGGGGTTGGTGGAGCTGTCTTGCTTGCTTGGGGTTTTCAGGGGGGACGGGGTGTTGCTGTGATCTACCACCCTCTTTGTATGTTGCCTGGCAAACCACTCATATGCACACACTCACTTTGCACGTGCTCTCATACACACGCTTGCACACACATATGTCTCTCTGTTCTTTTACAGGTGCAGATACCAGACTTGTGAAGAGACCTTTTCAGAAGAGGGAACCATTTGTCTTCTGTTTGTTTTAGTTGTGTCAGTCTGTTTGTTTTCTCTGTTTGCTCCTCTCTCTTTCTTCCCTCTCCCCCCCATCCCCCCCCATTGAGTCAATTATGGGTAAAACAATTTAAATAAAGTATTAAAGGTTATTACAGGAGGAGTCTATAAATAATATACAGTGCATATACTGTATATGTACTGTATAAAGCTTCTTTTGGCAAAGTAAATCTGGTTGGCCCAAAGCAGATCTTTGTTCTGCTTACCTAGCTGCTTGACAGGAAAAGGGGGGAAACACTTGCATTTATTCCAACTTTTTCCATGTAAATTTGCCTTTTTCTTGCTTTCTTTCTTTATTGTATCTTCGATTTTTCCTAGTACCCCTCATGGATAAGTTACATGACATTGTTTACAGCTCTTATTAGACCTCAGTACACACTACAACAAAAAACAAGATGGTCGACCTGGCCTTGTTCCCGGCGTCCATGAGGTCTCTGATGTCGGAGAATCCGGTCACGGCCAGTTTGGACAGGTCCTCCACGTAGGGGCCCAGGATGGGGTGTTCCCGGACCCTCAGGGTCCCCTGGGACTTTGGGTTCAGCAGGTCCCGGACCCGCTCACAGTAGATCTCCATGTAGGACACCTGAGGGAGGAGACCGGCCAATCAGGGCACAGAAGGAAGAAGCCAGCCAAATGAGAGGAAAGCCAGAGGAAACCAGCCAATCAGAGAACAGCAGGATGACTCATCAGGCAATCAGAGGATAGAAAAATAGAAGATCTTACCTCCACAGAGTAGGTCAGGTCTGGATCAGAGTTTTCATTTGTCCTCTGGAATAAATCTTCACACAGCTGATGGAAATAAAAAAAAGATAAATTAATCATTTAAACTCTGATTTAACATTAATAAAACAGTTGATATTAATTATTATTACGGTTAATTAACCTGCGGAATGATCCCCTCCTGTCCAGGCTCTTGTTTGCCCATCATGGTGTAGCTCTTCCCCGCTCCCGTCTGACCGTATGCAAAAATGCACACGTTATATCCTAAAAAATTAACAAAAATACACACGTTGCATCTTAAAAAAATAAACAAAATACACACATTATATCCTAAAAAATAAACAAACAATAATGAAAAACTACAGCTGTTATAGCCAGTGCAACTTTTCCATCATAAGGAGTTCTATTTTTTTTCAGCTGACAGTGGAACAGTTTGGCCATCATAGCCCCACACTCATTTACATTTCATGAATAGCGCCAATAATGTTACAAAATCCTTTAAATTCACTATGAACATCAAATGTGATGATTACTAGTTCTGTTATCATTAGCTGTTGTGGCTAACATTAGCTATTCTGCTAACATTTGCAGTACTGGTTAACCAAGGTAACTAAACTTGTTTTTTTTTTTTTTTGACTTATCTTGTACCCGTAGGTAGATTTGTTCTGCAGTCCGGTGACAAGCCACCAGTTGCCGGTCGCTGCGTGCGCAAGCGCCCCTTAACTCCCTAACCTGCATGTTTTTAGCATGTGGGAGGAAACCGGAGAAATCCCGGAGTAATCCCATGCAAACACGGGGAGAACATGCAAACTCCACACAGATCACTGTTGGCCAGGGGCAGGGATTGAGCCCACGATCTCATGATCCCCACGATCCCCCGGCCGAGGGTAAACTGTGCTGCCGCGGTGCTAACCACTGCGCCACCGTGCAGCCCAGTTAGCTATTGTAATTAATTGTAGCTGATTCAGTTACTTGTTATGACTGCTAACTACTGTGGCTAACATTAGCAGTTACAGTTAACCATTATGGCTGTTAGCTGTTATGGTTATGTTCACTGTCATGTCAAATGCTAGCTATTAAGGCTAGCTGCTATGGCTAATGTTAGCCATTATGGTTAGCTGTTATTCTAATGTTAGCTATTATGGTTACCATTATGTCTGTTAGCTACTATGGCTAGCTGCTACATCTAATGCTAGCTATTATGGTTAGCTGTCATGTCTAACATTAGTATTATGGTTCCATGTAATGTCTAATGCTAGTTACTATGGTTAGCTGTTATGTCTAATGTTAGCTATTATGATTAGTCTGACGGCGCAAGATGGCGGCGCGTGCACAACGCGAGGCTCAGCGTCCTTTCAGATTCTGGGGACTAGCAGTGTTATTTCTGCTCATTTCGGGTATGTTCGTTCAGAACAGCTCTGCTTTTACATCTTACACCCGAGATGAGCTTTTGAATATTGGTTTACAAAACAACGATAACGACCTTTTTATCAGCAACCTACGTCTGAACCTACGTCTCATACCGGAGCTCTGGAGAACTCCCAACGCTCGGCAGGCTTCCCAGCCGACCGGAAGTGCTCGCAGGTGGCGTAAAAACCGTAAACAAAGGAGGGGTAAGCGCGGTGGGCTAAGAGCTAAGCTAAAGCTAACACCGCACCGGCTATCGCTACCCAGTATTTTCCTTGCTAATGTACGGTCTCTGGCGAGCAAAATGAGTGAACTACGGCTTCGGATCACCAACAATAAGAAACTTATGAACTGCAATATCATGATTTTTACGGAAACATGGCTTCACAGTGGAATACCCGACAATGCTATCGAGCTAGCCGGCCTACACACGCTCCGGGCAGACAGAGCAGCAGTTGACTCCGGTAAGACAAGAGGGGGGGGAGTGTGCATTTATATTAACAAGGCTTGGTGCACGAACTCTGTCACTGTTGAGAGACACTGCTCAGCTAACCTGGAGTTTCTCATGGTTAAATGTAGACCTTTCTATCTGCCACGCGAGTTCACTTGTACCATCATAACAGCCGCTTACATTTCTCCGGATGCTAATGCTAAGCTTGCTATGAAAGAACTGCATGCAGCTATTAGCAAACAACAAACTGCACACCCAAAGGCAGCATTTATTGTGGCGGGTGATTTTAACCACTCTAACCTCAAGACAGTGCTTCCTAAATTCTACCAGCATGTCTCCTGTCACACAAGAGGGGACAAAACATTGAACCATGTTTACACCAATATTGTGGGAGCCTACACAGCAACTCCCCTCCCCCACCTAGGTCAGTCTGATCATTTATCCTTGTTCCTTACCCCCAAGTATGTACCGCTCATCAACCGGGTGAAGCCATCAGTGAGGACCATCAAAGTGTGGCCAGAGGGGGTTGACTCTGTACTCCAGGAGAAGTTTAGGAACACAGACTGGAGTATGTTCACCTCTCAGGCTACCTGTGGCTCCCACATAAACATCAACTCTTACACCCACTCAGTCCTGGACCATATCAACACCACTATTGACAGTGTCACCACGGAAAGACAGATCACCACGTACCCAAATCAGAAGCCGTGGATGAACAGAGAAGTGCGACTTCTGCTAAAAGCACGCAACAATGCCTTTAGATCTGGTGATGCACAGGCCTACAGTTCATCCAGGGCAGATCTGAAGAGGGGCATCAAGAAGGCCAAGCACAGCTACAAGCTGAAGGTGGAGGAACATTTTGGGGACTCTGACCCCCGACGTATGTGGCAGGGCATTCAAGCTATCTCTGATTATAAGCCCAGCAACTCCATACCTATAGCCATGACTGTGCCCTTTCTCAATGAGCTAAATAACTTCTATGCTCGTTTTGACAAGGACAACAACGAAAAGAACATCAATTTCCCACCCTCTGATGACCTCCACCACCTCACACTCACCCACACCGACGTCCGTAATGCACTGAGTCATGTCAACGTACGTAAGGCTGCTGGCCCTGATGGCATTCCTGGGCGTGTGCTGAGGGCATGCACTGAGCAGCTGGCAGGGGTCTTCACAGACATCTTCAATCTGTCCCTGGCCCAGGCCGTGGTACCAGCGTGCTTCAAGACCACTTCAATAGTACCAGTGCCGAAACATTCAACACCATCGTGCCTAAATGACTATCGCCCTGTGGCACTGACGCCCATAGTCATGAAGTGCTTTGAGCGACTGGTCTTGGCACAGCTCAAAAAAAGCCTGCCCCCTACACTGAACCCTCATCAGTTTGCCTACCGGAGCAACAGGAGTACAGAGGATGCGGTTTCTACAGCGCTGCACTATGTACTCTCACACCTGGATGACAAGAACACCTATGCAAGAATGCTGTTTATTGACTTCAGCTCAGCATTCAACACAGTTATCCCCTCCAAGTTGCTCACTAAACTTGGGGACCTGGGAATCAGTACCTCCACTTGCAACTGGATCATGGATTTTCTGACCAACAGACCCCAGCATGTTAGGTCAGGCCCCAACCGTTCTTCCGTCATCACACTCAACACTGGTGTACCACAGGGCTGTGTGCTCAGCCCATTCCTCTACTCCCTCTACACCCATGACTGCAGGCCTATGTATGGATCCAATTCCATCATAAAGTTCGCAGATGACACCACGGTGATTGGACTCATCAGGGACAACGACGAGTCAGATTACAGGGCAGAGGTTGAGCACTTGGCTACTTGGTGCGCTGACAATAACCTGCTCCTTAACACCAGCAAAACCAAGGAGCTCATAGTGGACTACAGGAAGGAGAGGGAAGAGACACATGACCCCATCCATATCAATGGCATAGCTGTTGAACATGTCCCCAGCTTCAAATTCCTGGGGACCCACATCTCGGAGGACCTGTCCTGGTCAGTTAACGCCACCAGCCTGATCAAGAAGGCCCATCAGCGCCTCTTCTTCTTGAGGACACTGAAGAACCACCATCTGTCAACTGACATCCTGGGCAACTTCTACCGCTGCGTGATAGAGAGCACCCTGACCAACTGTATCACAGTCTGGTATGGGAGCTGCTCTGTAGCTGACCGCAAGGCGCTGCAGCGGGTGGTGAAAACCGCCCAACGCATCACAGGGACTCCACTTCCAGCTATAGAGGACGTCTACAGGAAAAGATGTCTGCGCCGGGCACGCAGCATTCTTAGGGACTCCAACCATCCTGCTCATGGATTGTTCCAGCTTCTCCCCTCCAGAAGACGTTTCAGAAGCCTTCGGACTAGAACCAGCAGGTTTAGGAACAGTTTCTTTCCAACAGCTGTCACGTTATTGAACTTAGTTCCCCGCTGACTCTCTTACAATCATCTTTTACCATCCTCACCTGTACATAACTGCATAACTACATAACTACATCTAACTTATTGCACATTATTTGCACATAACAGTACTCTTAACTTTCTGCACTGCTGCATATATTTGCATATATTTGCTTAAATTGCACATACTGTTAATTACCATATATACTGCACTGCTGTCCTTTGCACTTCTGATTGGATGCTAAACTGTGTTTCGTTACCTTGTATTCATACATGTGTAATGACAATAAAGTTGAATCTAATCTAATCTAATCTAGTTGCTCTGTCTAATGCTAGCTATTATGGTTAGCTGTTAAGTCTAATGTTAGTTATTATGGTTAGATGTTATGTGTGACATTAGCTATTATGATTAGCTGTTATATCTAATGTTAGTTATTATGATTACTTTTTTAGTTAATTTATTTATCTATTTATTAACTTTATTTTATATTTACTTATTTTTGTAGGTTTTTTATTTGGGTTCTAAATCTTTTATTGGGTTTTAGACCTTTGAGTTTTTAACCTCTTTGACTAGTCTTTAACTTTTTAATATGACCCTTCTCTCTTATCTCTGTTTTTTCCTCTTATCTCTTTGTCCTATGTCCTGATTGGTGGAGCCTTGAGTACTTTTGTCATGTTTATAGTCAGCTACATGTGTGCCTGTGTTTGTGTTCATGTTGAATGTAACTGTGGTTTGTAAATATGGATGTCACCTGACTGCAAAACAAATCTACCTACGGGTACAAATAAAGTAACCTGAACCTGAACCTAGCTGCTATGTCTGAGGTTAGCTATAATGATTAGCTGCTATGTCTATGATTAGCTGTTATGTCTAATGTTAGCTATTATGATTAGCTGTTATATCTAATGTTAGTTATCATGATTAGCTGTTATGTCTGAGGTTAGTTATTATGATTAGCCGTTATGTCTGAGGTTAGCTATTATGATTAGCTGTTATGTCTAATGTTAGTTATTATGGTTAGATGTTATGACTATGATTAGCTGTTATGTCTAATGTTAGCTATTATCATTAGCCGTTATTTATCTTTAGTTATTCAGCTGATTGATGGCAACAATCAGCTGACTCTTCTGACGAAGGCTGCAGTGTACAGTCGAAACATGTTAAGAAGGTAAAGACATCTCCTTTCTATTTTATTTTTGTCTTTTAAAAGAACAAAAGATAAATAATTAAAAGAAGACAAAATGAACCTATTTGACCGATTAACCGTTATGTCTGAGGTTAGTTATTATGATTAGCTGTTATGTCTAATGTTAGCTATTATGATTTGGCATTATGTCTACTGTTAGCTATTATGATTAGCTGTTATGTCTGTTTGTTATTTTGGTTAGATGTTATGTGTGACATTAGCTATTATGATTAGTTGTTATGTCTATGATTAGCTGTTACGTCTAATGGTAGTTATTATGGTCAGATGTTATGTGTGACATTAGCTATTAAGATTAGCTGTTATGACTATGATTAGCCGTTATGTCTGAGGTTAGCTATTATGATTAGCTCTTATGTCTAAAGTTATTATGGTTAGATGTTATGTGTGACATTAGCTATTATGATCTGTTTTGTCTATGATTAGCTGTTATGTATAATGTTAGTTATTATGGTCAGATGTTGTGTGTGACATTAGCTATTATGATTAGCTGTTATGACTATGATTAGCTGTTATGTCTAATGTTAGCTATTATGATTAGCTGTTATGTCTGAGGTTAGTTATTATGATTAGCCATTACGTCTGAGGTTAGTTATCATGATTAGCCATTATGTCTGAGGTTAGTTATCATGATTAGCCATTATGTCTGAGGTTAGCTATTATGATTGGTTCCAAGGTTGTCATAGCCAGAAGCGGCACTGGGGTTAAGCTCCCAGTGCTCATAAAATGCTCCTTATGGCGTGCGTCTCGAAAAGCCTCTGACAACTAAGTCCAACTCCTAGCCTGCCCGTGTGGTTTAGTCTCTAAGCCCGGCGGAACTGCTTTTACTAACAGGAGAAGAGGTGAGGGCGGATCTCTGGCGCCTTAAAACCAGATGCTTCGGGTAGATGGTGGCTCGTCAACCTGGGAAGGTAGCCCATCTAGGGGAAGGTAAACCCTGATTTCAAACCTCCGCTGCCTTGCGGCACACCCGGTCACGGGAAAGGCTTCGGGAGTCAACCCTGAGGAAAAATCCGGAGTCGGAGCCCCTAAGGCAGTTCTCTGTTGTTCTCAGCATCGTTCTGGCAGCTCCTGCGACGGCGCTGGTGCCAAACTGTAGCAGCCCTGCTGTTCCTTTGGATTCATCAGTGACATGGAGAGGGGGGACATGCTGTATGGGCAACATCTTGTCCTCCATATCTTCCTGCCCAGGCTTGAATCCTACCAACGCCCAACACCGGAAGGTAGAACACCGGATCACTGGAGAGGACACTCCAGCTTCGCCTTTGGCGTAGACAAAACACGGGGAATGACAGTTACCGGTTATAAGCCACCGCTCAATTGGTATAGAGCGCGGCGCCAGGGGTTGTTCCCGACGGGGGGAGGGATCATCGGATCTCACTGGACAGCTACTGCTCGCCTCAAGCTGGGCAGCCCCCAGCCAATAAGGTGTTGTCCCGCCACAGCTTGCTTTCCTCATTGGGTGCATGGGGATGAGAAGTCCGAACAGCAGGCTGAGAACCTTCGCACCAGGAAAGACAAAAAAACAAGAGACCAACTCTAAAACTGGGAACTTGGAACGTCCACACTATGATGACAGGAGTCGCTGCTAACCTCAAGGACATCAACGACACCAGGAAGACTGCCATCATCAATAATGAGCTGAAGAGACTGGGAGTGGATATCGCCACTCTCCAGGAAACACGGTTGGCTGACGCAAGCACACTGAGAAGAAGGACTACACGTTCTACTGGCAGGGAAAGGGCAGTGACGAACACAGGGAACACGGAGTGGGCTTTGCAGTGAAGAACACCTTGCTGAAGATGGTGGAACGAGGCAGCAATGGCTCTGCACAACTCCTCACCCTCCGCCTGAACACCATTCAAGGCCCAGTCACCCTCGTCAGTGTGTATGCCCCAACACTGACAGCCACACCAGAGGCAAAAGACGAGTTCTATGAGAATCTCGCAACAACTGTCAGGATCATCCTCAACTCTGAACAACTCATTCTCCTTGGAGACTTCAATGCCAGAGTGGGTGCTGACCATGACTCCTGGCCCTCCTGTCTTGGACCATTTGGCGTGGGCAGAATGAACGACAATGGACAGCGGCTGCTCGAGTTCTGCACATATCACGATCTGTGCATCACAAACTCGTTCTTCAAGACCAAGCCCCAACACAAGGTTTCCTGGTGACATCCGCGCTCAAAGCACTGGCACCAGCTGGACTTGATCCTGACCAGGCGCACCTCACTGAAGAACGTGCTAATCACCCGTTTGTTCCAGAGTGCAGATTGCGACACAGACCATTCATTGGTGTGTTGCAAGGTCAAGCTGCAGCTGAAGAAATTCCATCATGCTAGACAGCCTGGAAAGGCACGGATTGACACCAGCAAGATGGCCCAACCAGAACTTGTTGAGCAGTTTGCCTCCACCTTTGAGAAGGAACTTGGTGTACCACAAGAAGGAGAATCTGCAAAGCAGAAGTATGAAGAGCTGCGAAACACCATCCACCGCACAGCCTTGGCTACCTTTGGGAGGAAGACCTCGAAGTCACAGGACTGGTTTGATGCCAAGTTGACTGAGATGACCCCCGTCATTGAAGCCAAGCGCTCAGCACTTGCTGAGTACAAGAAGTACCCAAATGAGAAGAATCTCCAGATTCTCAGGGCTGCGAGAAGCAAAGTTCAGCAGACTGCTCGGCGCTGTGCCAACGAGTACTGGACTCAGCTCAGCCAAGACATTCAAACCGCTGCATAACAGGAAACATCCATGGTATGTACGATGGCATCAAGAAAGCACTTGGTCCGGCTCAGAGCAAGACGGCCCCCCTCAAATCCTCCACTGGGGAGATGATCACAAAAAAAAACAAGCAGATGGAGAGATGGGTGGAACACTACTCCGACCTCTACTCCAGACAGAACACCGTGATACCGTCAGCCCTTGATGCCATCGACTGCCTGCCATCCATGGGCGAACTTGACGCTGAGCCAACCATCGACGAACTCAGCAAGGCCATTGATAGCTTGGCCGCTGGCAAGGCACCCGGCAATGACGGCATACCCCCCGACCTGATCAAGCATTGCAAGACCGCCCTACTGCTGCCATTGCATGACGTCCTCTGCCAGTGCTGGAAGGAAGGTGCTGTACCACAGAACATGAGGGACGCCAAGATCATCACCCTGTACAAAAACAAAGGGGAGAGAAGCGACTGCAACAACTACAGGGGCATCTCCCTCCTCAGCGTTGTTGGCAAAGTCTACGCACAAGTTGTTCTCGTTCGTCTACAGAAGCTTGCGGAACGTGTCTACCCCGAGTCTCAGTGTGGCTTCCGCGCTGAGCGATCGACAGTAGACATGATATTCTCCATCCGCCAACTCCAGGAGAAATGCAGAGAACAGAACATGCCCCTGTACGTCGCCTTCATCGACCTCACCAAAGCGTTCAATCTAGTCAGCAGAGAGGGCCTTTTCAAGATCCTGCCAAAGATAGGATGCCCATCAAAGTTGCAAAGCCTCATCGAATCGTTTCACACCAACATGCAAGGGATAGTGCAGCACGACGGCAACATCTCAGAGCCATTCAATATACGCAGTGAAGTGAAACAGGGTTGTGTACTTGCGCCAACCCTCTTTGGGATTTTCTTTGCTATGCACCTGAGGCATGCCTTCAGTACAGCAACAGAGGGAATCTACCTGCACACAAGATCTGACAGCAGGCTTTTCAACCTCGCCCGCCTGAAAGCCAGAACCAAAGTACGCAAGGCTCTAATCAGAGACATGCTGTTTGCAGACGACGCTGCAGTCGCAACCCACACACAGCAGGAGCTTCAGACCCTGATGGACCGCGTCTCCCAGGCATGCAAGGACTTCGGGCTTACCATCAGCCTGAAGAAGACTAACATCTTGGCGCAAGGCACGGAAGCACCACCAACCATCACCATCGACGACTACGAGCTGGAGGTCGTGAATCAGTTCACGTACCTGGGGTCCACGATCAGCAACAACCTCTCCCTTGATACAGAGATTGACAAGAGGATTGGAAAAATCAGCCTTCACATTCGCTCGCCTCACCACACGAGTGTGGAAGAATCCCAAACTCTCTGTCAAGACGAAGATGGCAGTGTACAATGCCTGCGTCATCAGCACACTGCTCTATGGGAGTGAGACGTGGACAACATACGCCCGTCAGGAAAAGAGACTGAACTTCTTCCACTTGCGCTGCATTCACCACATCCTGGACATATCCTGGCAGGACAAAGTGCCCAACACAGAAGTTCTGTCCCGTGCCGGCCTTCCCTCCATGTTCACTCTACTCAGACAGCGCAGGCTCTGCTGGCTAGGCCACGTTCACCGTATGGAGGATGGCAGAATCCCCAAAGACGCCCTCTACGGAGAACTGGCGACTGGCAGGAGAGACGTTGGCCGCCCACAGCTGCACTTTAGAGACGTCTGCAAGAGACATGAAGACCCTGGAGATCAACACAGAGCGCTGGGAGGACCTTGCAACGGACCGCTCCAAATGGAGAGGCACCCTGACCAGACAGCTCAAGGCGGGTGAAGCGAGACTGACTGCTACAGCAGATGAAAAAACGACCCGCAGGAAGAACCGCCACAGACCCAGCAGCACGGAGACCACCCACAAGTGCGACCTGTGTGATAGGGACTGCCATTCGCGCATCGGCCTGTTCAGCCACAGGCGGTGCTGTTACAGTAGAGTAGACGTTTAGGATTCTCTTCCATGGTCATCATAGACCGACAGAGGCCAACGAGCTATTATGATTAGCTGTTAGGTCTGAGGTTCGTTATTATGATTAGCCGTTATGTCTGAGGTTAGCTATTATGATAAGCTGTTATGCCTAATGTTTGTCATGATATCATATCACATCATATCAAATATTGCTGACTATAGGTCCAAGGACCTCTACTGTCAGTCGTAAGAATTATATGTCTAGTCCTTCTGACATAGCAGTGTTCAGCCCATCATCAGGGTCCAACACTGCTTCTCTAGGGTTAAAAGGTTCCTCAAAGTTCAAGTATATTGATGTCTTATTCCAGTATTTTTCCAGCCTGCTCTTAAAACTATTGGCACTTGGGCCATTTATAACATAATCTGGAAGTTTATTCCATATATCTGCAGATCGCACAGTATATGCATTCTGCCTTAAACAAGTCCTTGGTCTGATCCTCTCTTATTTTTACGTACCCCTAGTTGTCCTATTCCTTGTATTCAGTTTGATTAAATCTGCCGCATCAGGGTCATATTTCCTCGTCAAAACTTCATATAATTCAATCATGTCGCCTTGTAATCTGCGGTAAGATAATAATTAGCTGTTATGTCTAATGTTAGCTATTATGATTAGCCGTTATGTCTGCTGTTAGCTATTATTAGGGTTGCCACCCGTCCTGTAAAATACAGTATCGTCCTGTTTTTTTACAGTAAAATGTGTCCTGTATTGAATCAATACGGAAAGCGGTTTGTCCTGTATTTACTAGGTGCCTTTAACGCAGCATCATCTCATCCACATTCTGCATGTTGCCCTCCTATTCAGTAGTTGTTGGTTGATTTGTTTACATTTACGCATCGCACGTGAAGTCATCGCTCGAGAGCAATTGTTGAGAGATAGCCGGGCGGGGTCAGCAGCAGCCACAACAGCTTGCCGGCTGTTCCGATAGACCATCCCGTGCATCAGTCAAACGTAAACATTTGCAAAAGTATGACATGAGTGGGAAGAACTCAATTATTGGCTTGACAGCATCAAAAACAACAAGTACAAGGAAAACTGCAAAGCTGTACTCTACATAGATAGAAAAAAAATGTTGATAACCAAGTTGTACAGTTCTAATTCATCTTCTTCCACTTAATCCTTTTCGGGTCGCGGGGGGGCTGGAGCCTATACCAGCATCTTTTGGGCGAGAGGCAGGGTACACCCTGGACAGATCGCCAGTCCATCACAGGGCCAACACACAGAGACAGACAACCATTCACTCTCACAGTCATACCTAAGGACAATTTAGAATCCCCAGTTTGATGCCAATTAACCTAACTTGCACGTTTTTGGCATGTGGGAGGACACCGGAGAAATCCCGGAGTAAACCCACGCAGACACGGGGAGAACATGCAAACTCCACACAGATCACTGTTGGTCGGGGCCTGGGATCGAACCCAGGATCCCCCGGCCAAGGGTGAGTTGCTGTGCTGCCGCAGTGCTAACCACTCCGCCACCATGCCGCATTAAATAAATTATGTGCACACCCAGATTTTTTGAGGGGGTTCTTTCATTTGTAGTAAACAGGAACATTTTGACTTTCAAACTGGAAAGTTATAAACATTGTCAAAGAAGTACTTCAAACTTTGCCTTAGGAATACTATGTTAATACTTTATTTAAACAATGATTAAGTTATGATAAACCACAACTAACAACCCCGCCCCACCTTGGGGTGGGATCCTTTATTATTCTGCATTGAAGGTGGCAACCCTTGCTATTATGGTTAGCTGTTATGTCTAATGTTAGCTATTATGCTTAGCTGTTATGTCTAATGTTAGCCGTTATGGCTAGCTGTTACTGTATGTCTAATGTTAGCTATTATGCTTAGCTGTCATGTCTAATGTTAGCTATTATGATTAGCTATTACGTCTGATAGCTATTATGATTAGCTGTTAAGTCTAATGTTAGCTGTTATGATTAGATATTATGTCTAATGTTAGCTGTTATGCTTAGCTGTTATGTCTAATGTTAGCTGTTATGCTTAGCTGTTATGTCTAATGTTAGCTATTATGATTAGCTATTACGTCTGTTAGGTATTATGAGTAGCTGTTAAGTCTAATGTTAGCCGTTATGCTTAGCTGTTATGTCTAATGTTAGCTGTTATGATTAGCTGTTATGTCTAATGTTAGCTATTATGATTAGCTATTACATCTGTTCACTATTATGATTAGCTGTCCAGGGGTGTACCCTGCCTCTCGCCCAAAGATGCTGGGACAGGCTCCAGCCCCCCCACGACCCAAAAAGGATTAAGCGGAAGAAAATGGATGGAAGTTAGCTCTAATGTTAGCTCTTATGCTTAGCTGGTATGTCTAATGTTAGCTGTTATGATTAGCTATTACGTCTGTTAGCTATTATGATTAGCTGTTAAGTCTAATGTTAGCAGTTATGGTTAGCTGTTATGTCTAATGTTGGTTATTATCATTAGCTCTTATGTCTATTGTTAGCTGTTATGTTAGCTGCTGTGTTTAATGTTAGCTATTATGATTACCTGTTAAGTCTAATGTTAGCAGTTATGGTTAGCTGTTATGTCTAATGTTAACTGTTATGATTAGCTGTTATGTCTAATGTTAGCTGTTATGATTAGCTGTTGTGTCTAATGTTAGTTATTATGGTTAGCTGTTATGTCTAATGTTAGTTATTATGATTAGCTGTTATGTCTAATGTTAGCTAATATGATTAGCTGCTATGTCTAATGTTAGTTGTTATGGTTAGCTGATATGTCTAATATTAGCTATTATGATTAGCCGTCATGTCTAATGCTAGTTATTATGGTTAGCTGTTATGTCTAATGTTAGCTATTATGAGTAGCTGTTATGTCTAAAGTTCACTGTTATGTTAGCTGTTTTGTCTAATGTTAGCTGTTATGATTAGCTGTTACTGTATGTCTAATGCTAGCCGTTATGGTTATCTGTTATGGTAAAATGGTAAATGGCATTCACTTATATAGCACTTTTCTTTTCATCTAGGATGACCATGTACCATGTACAGCAGCTCAACCAGACTCATGTCAATCATCACTGTTTTCTTCCTGCATTACCGACTGCACTATATACTAGTTCTCCACAGTATCTGCTGCTGGCTAATATATATTTTAACTGTTGACCAGTATCACTTAATCTTATCCTACACTTTATTACATGTATAGTTTATTTCTCTTATCTTATCATGTTTAATGTTGCAGCATTGTACCGAGACAAATTCCTAGTTTGTGTACTACATGAACAATGGCAATAAACCTGATTCTGATTCTGATTCTGATTCAAAGCGCTTTACAGATCCTACAATCCACCCATTCACACACACATTCACACACTGATGGCGGCAGAGCTGCCATACACACAGGCCCTAACCAGGCCACCAGGAGCAACTGGGGGTTCAGTGTCTTGCTCAAGGACACTTTGACAAGCGGACAGCAGACAGAGCGGGAATCGAACTCATGACCCTCCGATCAGTACTCGGTCACACTACACCTGCGGCACTGCCGCCCAATTATGTCTAATGTTAGTTATTATGGTTAGATGTTATGCGTGACATTAGCTATTATGATTAGCTGTTATGTCTATTGTAAGCTGTTATGATTAGCTGTCATGTCTTACTTTAGTTTTTATGGTTCAATGTCATGTCTAATGTTGGCTATTATGGACAACTATACTGGTATACTGTTAGGAATATCATGATAACGTGTTTAGGACATCCACCCCTACTTGGAGTGGGCTTTTTTGGTGGGATATCTGGAATGTCTGAACAGAACGTCAGAATAATTTCACCTTCAAAGGCGTGAAGCAGCATCTCCTCTCCGATGTCTTTGTAGACTTGCCGCTGAGACGCAAAGCTGGGGTCATCAGCCTAAACCAAATAAACAATTATTACCGATATTACCAAGACTTGGTTACAGACATGGACAAAATTGTTGGTACCCCTCTGTTAATGAAAGAAAAACCCACAATGATCACAGAAATAACTTGAATCTGACAAAAGTGGTAATAAATAAAAATTCTATGAAAATTAACCAATGAAAATCAGACAATGCTTTTGAATTGTGGTTCAGCAGAATTATTTAAAAAAAAACAAACTCATGAAACAGGCCTGGACAAAAATGATGGTACCCCTAGAAAAGATTGAAAATAATGTGACCATAGGAACATGTTCAACCAAGATGTGTCCTCTAATTAACATCACAGGTGTCTACAAACTTGTAATCAGTCAGTCGGCCTATTTAAAGGGTGACAAGTAGTCACTGTGCTGTTTGTTGACATGGTGTGTACCACACTAAACATGGACCAGAGGAAGCAAAGGAGAGAGTTGTCTCAGGAGATTAGAAAGAAAATTATAGACAAGCATGTTAACCTCTTGCGCTCCGTTGTACCGCGGACGGGCAAGTCTCTGCGTCCTAGTGCGCACGAGGGCGCTCTTGTGCGCTCTCGACGCATGATCCTGATGGTGCAGATGGAGATGGTGATGGCGTCCAAGTGCGCACTGCAAATAAAAGCTGCAGACACAGCCGCGAACAGATTAGTTCATCTGATTGACCTGTCATTCGACTAATAAGAGCCTTGAATTGGGTTTCTGAAACCTTGAAGAACCAATAAATGAAAATCTAGCCAGAAGGACCCGCCTCCCAATGGCTGCGAGCCAATTGAAGCACAGAAGTTCGCTGAGCTGTTTTGTCTAAAGCTGGGTGAAGAGAGACTGCTTCAGCAGCCACAGGCAGTGGTTTATTTATTTATTTTTTTTAATTCCAGCAGAGTGTTTAGGATTCTCTTATATGGTCATCATAGACCGACGGAGGCCAACGACGAAGGTCGTAAATCATTCGCCAAAACCGCAATCATGGAATTATGTTTTGACCGGGTCGCGAGACCAGAACCAGAGCGGACCAGCGTCGGTTCATCTGACAGTGAGGAAGAGAAGTTGGCCAGGACAATGTGGCTGTGAAGAGGTAAGGTGTTATAAGCCAAATTATTTTTTATCCCTGAAAATTGTAATCCAAAATGACTTTTGACCGATCGGTAAATTACAACTGTGCTTCGCAGCGCAGTTCGTGCGCCACTGTGCAAGGGGTTGTTCACCGCGTACAGACTGTGAACGCCCCCCCCACCCCCGCTATTCTTCTGCAGCGAGAGGGGGGGGGAGCCGCGGTGATTGCGGTGCTGTCCCACATCACCACATGAGGCTAATCCGTTGTGTAGCGATGGCCGAAGTCCATCCTCTGTAGCGAGCGGAAGGGGGACAACCCCCCCCCCCCCACACACACACACACACACAGACAGCCCTGAGTGTGACCTTTCATTGGAGCCCAAAATGAAGATTCTACATTGAATTATTCAAAAGTTACAGACGTTTTTCCAAACTGTGCCATTTGGCACAATTTGGCACAGTTTCAAAACACCTGGGAACAACCTGAGAACAAAGCTGTGTAAAATATTCATTTTTTGTGGTATTGTTACCAAATTTGGACCTCAGCTGGATAACACTTGGTTCTACATTTCTGTTGCATTTTCCAGCCCGGATCTGAAGCTGTGTGTTATTTGCAAGCATTTGTATCCAAAAAAACACCCAGGCCAAATTTATTTTCTTCAAGTTCACTATGTTTAGATGACTGTAACTCAGTGGCCGGAGCACTTAGAGAGATCATGTTTTTTTTGCCAAAAAATTCAAAGTGTTTTCTTTTAAATGAGACCAACCCCATGAAAATGCTGCAAAGGTTTGAAGAACAGCTTTCGATTTACTTTGGGCACATTTTTTTTGGGCGTTTTTAGGAAAATTGACCGGAGTGCAAGGGGTTAAAGGTAAAGGCTATAAGACCATCTCCAAGCAGCTTGATGTTCCTGTGACCACAGTTGCACATATTCAGAAATTTAAGATCCACGGGACTGTATCCAACCTCCCTGGACGTGGCCGCAGGAGGAGACGGATAATACGAATGGTAACAAAAGAGCCCAGAACAACCTCTAAACACATTCAAGGTGAACTCCAAGGTCAAGGTACATCAGTGTCAGATCGCACCATCCGTCATTGTTTGAGCCAAAATGGACTTCACGGGAGACGACCAAGGAGGACACCACTGTTGAAAACAAATCATAAACTAGAAAAGCACTCGGAGAGCGCAGACCTCCGCCAAGCGGCACAGTTCCCCCCATACAGTGTTTGTGTGTACGTTTTCAGATTCCCTGAGCATGAAAAGATATGACTAGCAATTGGATTCACAATGATTATTTGTTTATTTGACATGGACAGTGCAATAAACAGACAATTAATGAATGACAATCAATGTGATAGTGATAGGATTAGTGGTTCAATAGTGTAAAACAAGGCTATAAGGGACGGCGGGTTGATAAGGGACACTTTTCTGGGAAATGTTTTAAATGTAATTCTGCTTTTTTTATTTTGAGCAGGACGCTGAGTTGTGTTGTTATTGTCAAATATCCATGAATCCTTCATCAAATCTAGGCGGAAGCAAAATTAAAAAAGCAGAATTACATTTAGAAAAGTGTCCCATATTACCCCGTCGTCCCTTATAGCCCCGTTTTACGGTTGTAAAAGCATTGCCTCCTTGGCGGAGGTAATAAACTGAAGTGTTGGTGTGTCCATCTCCTCCACTGACGGATGCAGATTGGTTAGACAGGTTGCCGTGGGTTTTATATTATATTGGGGTTGCGCTCCGCGGCAAAACAGAATTTAGAATCTTCCCCGGCAGAGAGGTCGTTTTTACGCAGCGCCTATAGCTGGGCGGGGAATTTGTGGCAAATAATCGGGCGGCGGACAGGTGGCCGTGTCAGGTTTTGCAGCGTGGCGCAAAAACAGGCACGCTGGCGGGCCCAGGCCAGCAGTGTTTTCCGCGTGCTTTTGTGCCTAAAACGTTGAAGAACGCGGAGTTTGTGTTGGTCGGACACGACGACCAGCGCAATGTGCGCAGCGCCTATGGCTGGCGGGCCCAGGCCACCAGTGTTTTCCGCATGCTTTTGTGGCTAAAACGTTGAAGAAGGCGGAGTTTGTGTTGGTCAGACATGACGCCCAGCGCCCTCCATTGCGCCTGCGCACATGTTGAAAATGGCCGTATGTCACAGTGTGGAAAAATGCTTTAAAAAATTCCTGTATGCAGACGGTGATGCGGATCATCCCCAAAATGTAATCAGTTCTTCCTTGTACCATTTCCAACAACGCCTGAAAGTTTCATTGAAATCCGTCCAAAAGTTTTTGAGTTATCTTGCTAACCAACAGACAGACAGACAAACACAGACAAACCCCGGCAAAAACATTACCTCCTCCTGGCCTTTCGGCCTGGCGGAGGTAAAAAGCCAGACTGGAATTTGCCAAACTGCATGTTGACAAGCCACAAAGCTTCTGGGAGAATGTCCTATGGACAGACGAGACAAAACTGCAACTTTTTGGCAAGGAACATCAGCTCTATGTTGACAGACGCAAAAATGAAGCATACCAAGAAAAGAACACTGTCCCTACTGTGAAACATGGAGGAGGTTCTGTTATGCTCTGGGGCTGCTTTGCTGCATCTGGCACAGGGTGTCTTGAATCTGTGCAGGGTACAATGAAATCTCAAGACTATCAAGGTATTCTAGAGAGAAATGTGCTGCCCAGTGTCAGACAGCTTGGTCTCAGTCGCAAGTCATCGATCTTGCAACAGGATACTGACCCAAAACACACAGCTAAAAACACCCAAGAATGGCTAAGAGTGAAACATTGGACTATTCTAAAGTGGCCTTCTATGAGCCCTGATCTAAATCCTATTGAACATCTGTGGAAGGAGCTGAAACATGCCGTCTGGAGAAGGCACCCTTCAAACCTGAGACAACTGGAGCAGTTTGCTCATGAGGAGTGGGCCAAAATACCTGCTGAGAGGTGGAGAAGTCTCATTGACAGTTACAGAAATCATTTGATTGCAGTGATTGCCTCAAAAGGTTGTGCAACAAAATATTTAGTTAAGGGTACCATCATTTTTGTCCAGGCTTGTTTCATGAATTTGTTTTTTTAAAGTAATTCTGTTGAACCACAATTCAAAAGCATTGTCTGATTTTCATTGGTTAATTTTCATAGAATTTTTATTTATTACCACTTTTGTCAGATTCAAGTTATTTCTGTGACCATTGTAGGTTTTTCTTTCATTAAGAGAGGGGTACCAACAATTTTGTCCATGTCTGTAGATGAATGTTTTATAGAGGAGTGTTAGCAATTACTGATGTGTGCGACCAGTAGGAGTAGTCAAAGGTGAAATTTTTCACTCCATCTTTGGATTGTTTGGGGTTGGTGATACCTGAAAAGAGAACATTTAAATATTATAAAAACTACATTATGAAGAAAAAAAATCCTCCCATCTGAGTACTCTGGGTGTCAATACTGTTGCACATAAATATCTAATGCAAAACTAACTTTCAGTTTCAATTAGTATCGAAACATTTATTTTTGTAACAACTCTAATCCCCACAAAGTCACAAAGACAAGTATGTGTGCATTGTTCTTGTAATTTTTAGTTGTTTTTTTGTCATAGTCACAGGCAGCCATGGCTATGGATATCAAGTCACATACAGCCCCAGGCCCACAAGTTGTAGCCCCTTAATGTGGAGTCCCCATAAGGATGTTAAAAGCAACACTGTCCCCACAGAGACAGACAGATATGAGTGTGGGCCCCTTACAGGTACTGTTCCCCTGCATTTGGATCACACATCTGGCATTCCGGCCCGTCTCCCTGGAGTTGAACGGACGGACCCGGACCGCCACCTTCACCGACGCCCCCGCCATGGCTCGGATCCGCCCTCCTCACCTGGGGGACAGCCAATCAGAAAGAGTCAGAGTTAGCGAGCAGTTTTTATAAGCTGGCTTTTACTCCTTCCCGCTCTTTTCCATGCCCTCGTATTTTCCAAACCAAACTTCATTCCTCTCTACCCTCTCATTACCCTCTCCTGTCTTTACATTCCTGTCCACTGTTATGTATTTTCCCGTCACCATAGAAACGACAGCCGTCTTCATTTCCCCTCTCCCCCCATGTCGATCACCCAGCCTCCTCCAGTTATATACAAGTCACGCAAATGTATGTAAATTAGGTTAAAAAATGATAAAAGATGCCAAGTTAAAAATTAAAAGTCACAGATTACAATTTAATTATAATGAATAAAAATGTAACCAGCACCCTGATGAGTGTCACAAATTTACAAGAAAAAAGTCGAGAATTTGTAAGAAAAAAATGGACTGGTGGTCAAGTTGATAGAGCATCCGCCCCACAACTGGGAGGTCGTGGGTTCAAGTCCCGGCCGGGTCACACCTAAGACCATATAAAAATGGTACTGCCTGCCTTCTAGCTTGGTGCTCAGTATAATAGAATGGGGGAAGGAGAAGTTGTTTGTGGCGGCGCCTTGCATGGCAGCGACCCCTCTGATTCTACATGCGATCAACACTGTAGACAGGAGAAACGTCATTTCGTTCTACTGTACACGATTGGCTGGATGGACTGAATGACAATAAAGCTGGCTGCTGCTTCTTCTTCTAAAAAGCTGTAAGTTTACAGTAAAAATTTGAAAATTTGTAAGAAAAAGTTGCAAATTTACAAGAAAAAATTTGAAAATTTATGAGAAAAAATGCAGATTTATGAGGAAAGAAGTTTCAAGTCTCTTTGGGGGAAAAAATGAGAAAAAAGCTTTAAAAAATTATGAGAAAAAAGTTGCATTTTTTGGGTAAAAAAAAAGTAAATTTATGAGAAAAAAACTGAAAATGCATCAGAAGAAAGTTGAAAATTTATAAGGGAAAAAAGTTGTAAATTTGTGTGAAAAAATGCAAATTGACAAGAAAAAAGTTGCAAATTTTTGAGAAAAGAATCTGCAAATTTATCAGATAAAAGCTGCAAATCTGTGAGGAAAAAATTTTGAGAAAACAAGCTGAAAATTTATGAGAAAAATGTGAGTTTTCTTTAAAAAATTGAAAATTTAAAGGAAAAAGTTACACATTTACAAGAAAATTCATGAGAAAAAAAATTTACGAGGAAAAAATTACAACTTTTATGCAAAAAACTAAACAATTGCAAATTTACAGGAAAAAAATTAAAATTTATAAGAAAAAATTTAAAATTTATGAGGAAAAAACATTTTTTATGAAGAAAAAAAGTCACAGTTTCGTGAGCAAAAGTTGGAAATTTTCAAGCAAAACCAGTTGGAAATTTACCAAAAAAAGCCACAAACTTATTAAAACATCTTATTTTACAGAAAAAAATCTCTAATTTATGAGAAAAGGTTTAAAATTGATTAGGAAAAAAAATGTTACATTTCCAAAAAAGGTGGGAAATTACCAGAAAAAAAGTCACAAATTTACAAGAAAAAGTTGTAGTTTAATGAGTAAAAAAGCTGCATATTTATAAGAGAAAATAACAAATTTATGACCAAAAAAAGTCACCAATTTTTCAGAAAATGCTACAATTTTTATGATGAAAAATATTACAAATATAAAGGAAAAAAATCCCAAATTAACAGAAAAAATGACAAATTTAGAAGAACTTTCTTCCCACTTCCTTCTTTTTTCCCCCTCATATTTTGATGAGTTTTTCATCTCCTAAATTTATATGTTTTGTCCTCATATCAAATGACTCATTTCATCCTTTTCTGGGACTGATTCTAGAATAAAAAGCAGTCCTGGCTGAGTTTCTGTTTCGCTATTCAGACACAGACACCAGGATTGTCCTTTCTAATCTGATTGTGTGTTTTAGGTGAGCGCACACGCTGACGTCACACCACATGAACGCACACACACACACGCACGCACAGCAGCAGCAGGTCCATCTGGTTCAGCAGCTGTGAAACCAGCCAGCTGTTCAAACACACGGGAACACAGGAGAGCTAAAGAAACTTTTTCATCTTCAAAGAGTCAGGAGAAATTAAAAAAAAACCTGTGTGTTGGCATGGCGACCAGGTTAATGACAGGGCTGCAGCGGCCAATCAGAGAGAGAGACAATTGACCCCCATCAGAGATCGTTAAAGTTTACCATGGAACAACAATGCAAGTTTGCTCAGTAAAGTTTACAAAATAACATTCATACTAATAATCACACAGAAATCAGAGCATTTGGCGTAAAAATATCATGCAAACTTTATCAAATTTAGGAAAAAAATCTCAAAAATTCACTCAGGAAAAGCAGCAACTTCAGACTAAAGGCACAAATTCACATGAACAAATTAAAACAAGAGCACTCTGAGGTGAGTGCAATATCCCCCGCCTCCGTTTTCTTTGACGATCCCTATACTTACTGTCAGAGAGCAGTTTTCAATATAATTACTGTGTCAGAATCAAATTATGATAAGCCATCACCCACAAATATACAACAAAGTATGCAGCCCATAACTGTAGGTCAGGATCCTGAGGTGAACCCGTGTAGCAAGTATGGTGACCCTAGAGAGCTTTACATGTTCTATAGTAAGAGATCATAGGGAGTGCCCACTTTGACCTTTGACCTTTTGACCCCAAACCTGTAGTCAGAGGTCATGGTCTGAGAGTGAACCTGTGTACCAGGCTTGGTGACCCTAACTTTACTCATTCTACAGTAATAAGGCATAGGGAATGTTAACCTTGACCTTTGTCCTTTACACCCCAAACCCATAGATCTGAGGTTGGGATCCCAAGATGAACCTGTGAAGCAAGTTTGGTGACCCTAGCTTTCTTTGTTGTTGAGATATACGGTAGTTTATAAGCCATTTTGATGTTGACCTTTGACCTTGCGATCCCAATACCATAGTCACACTTCAAGGTCACAGGATGAACCTGTGTACCAAGTTTGGTGACCCTAGCTTTACTCGCTGTACAGTAATAAGGCATAGGAAATGCTAACCTTGACCTTTGACCTTTTGACCCCAAACCCATAGAGGTCAGGATCCCAAGTTGAACCTGTGGACCAGGTTTGGTGGCCCTAGCTTTACTCGTTTCATAGTAATAGTAATGTAGCAATTACCATAGTGCAACTGCAACGTTAACTATGACCTTTGAACGTTGACCCCAAACCCATAGTCAGGGTGTAAGTCGTGCAAGACGTGTATTAGACACAACTACTGTATCAATTTGAAAAGCCTACGTCATTTCTTTCAGTAGTTACCGTGTTTACAAGATTTAGGGAAAAATCTGACCTCTGACCTTTGACCTCAAGGTCATCTGATGAGAGTGAAACTGCAATATGCGCATCATCAGAGTATCTCACACCATGGTACCAAGATTCAAGACAATCAGAACAAAACTGTAGGAGGAGTTGATTTCACAAAAGTGGGACGGACAGACAAGATGGACCCATAACACAACCCCCCTTCGGTCTTCACCTAAAGGGGATAATAAAAATGACAGAAGTTGCAGATTTATGATGAAAAAAAGTAGCAAATTTAAGAGAAAAAGTCAACATTTGATTAAAAAATTTGCAACTTTATATCAAAAAAGTTGCAAATTTATGAGAAAAAAATAGCAAAATTAAAAGTTGCAAAGTTACGGGAAAAGTCACAATTTGATTTTTTAAAAAACTGCAACTTCATAAAAAAAAGCATCAAAATTTCTGGGAAAAAAAGTTGAAAATTTATAAGTTACAATTTGATTTAAAAAATCTGCAACTTTACAAAAAAGTAGCACATTTATGGGAAGAAACTAGCAAAATTAAAAGACAAAAGTCACAATTTGATTTAAAAAAGTTGCAACTTTACAACAAAAAATTTCATAAGAAAGTTGCAAATTAGCAAGAAAAAAATTGAATCATAATAAAAATATAAAGAGAAAAGTTACATTCTTACATTTTTTTAGGGGGAAAAGTTGCCAATACGAAGAAAAAAAGTCAGTTTCACAAGAAAAAGGTGGACATTTTCAAGAAAAAACAGTTGGAAATTTACACCAAAAAAATCACAAACTTGTGAGGAAAAAATGAAATTTTAGAAAAAAAAATAAATAAAAATTTGAGAAAAAAAACTGAAATTTTTTGAGTGAACTGCAATTTTACAGGGAAAAAAAATCACAGATTAATGGGACAAGGTTTAAAAATTATAAGAAAAAAAAAACTTTTAGGGGAAAAGTTGCCAATATAAAAAAAAAACAGACAAAGTTGGACATTTGCATTGTTTGTTATGCATAAAATGCACAAGAAAAAATGTTTATTTTATTGCTGATTGCAATTCTTGTTTTGCTGTTCATCAAATGCTCTATTTTTTTTAAAAGGAAAATGTTTCATTTTTCGCAATAAAAAGAAATCAGGGATTGTTTTTTCTGTGTAGTTCTTAATGACTAGTCTACTAGTCATTAAAATAGTGGGCGACCAGTCGACTATTGAAATAGTCATTAGTTGCAGCCCTAGTATGTAATAACAGACTTGTGACCCATAAAGCAGAGCAGGAGTCAAATGTCGTTCATGGTAAAGGAAACAGAACGTCTCTGACGGAACAATGAGAACACGAGGAACACTAAACAGAAGAGCAGGTCATGTGACTGACTGAACCGTCTCTGGATCCGTTTCTCCCTCATCCATCATAAATTTACACAGTTTTTATCATACGTTCACACTTTTTTGCCAATTAGTGAGGTATTTAAAAATTTCTAATCCATTCATTTGTAACTATCAAAAAATTAATTTTTTCTTCGATATTAAATTATTTTGCGTTAAAGTTTATCTGTTTCTTCTTAAATCGCGACATCACATAAACTTGTAAGATTTTCTCATAAATTTGAAATTTTTTCTGATAAATTTGCACATTTTTTCTTATAAATTTGCAATTTCTCCCCCATAAATTTGCAACTTTTTCAGAAATTTGCAAATTGTTTTACAGAAATATTTGCAGCCTCTTTTTTTTTTTTTTTACCATAAATGAATTTGCAACTTTTTTGTCATAAATTTACAGCTTTTTCCCCTCATAAATTTCCACATTTTTCTCATAAATTTGCAACTTTTTTCCCATAAAACTGCAACTTTTTCCCCATAATTTTGCAGCTTTTTCCCCATAAAACTGCAACTTTTTCCCCATGATTTTGCAACTTTTTTCTCATAAATTTGCAACTTTTAAAAAAAGTCTTTTTTTCTTAGATATTCACACAACGTTTTGTGTTAAAGTTGTATTTCTTTCTTCTTAAATTGTGATGATTTCTAATAAATTTGTAACATCTTCTTTCTGAAATTTGACTTTTCTGGCATAAATTTGGAACTTTTTTCTCCTATATTTTCTCTAACTTTTTTCTCTTAATCTGTGACTTCTTTCTCCTAAATTCCTCCCAATTTTGTCTGAGTGACTCCCTGTCATTCCTTTATCACCAGTATTGACCAATCAAACCGTTTAATCAGTGACCAATCACAGGCTGCTCTGTGATTGATCAGTGATGATCATGTGACCATCATGCAGCGCTCCCATGTGCAGGAACGTGATAATGAACAGTCTCCATAACACTGACACAGCTAAATTTAACTGACGCTCCCTCTATGTAAAGAACACCGCCTCCTCCTCCTCCACATCCTGGTCACATGACCACAAGCACGCAGGATCCAACAAACATTCCACACAAAAACACAGAAATTCCACAGGTGTTGATGTCAGAACACCTCAGAGTTTAACTACCGCAGCACCACTTTACACCCCACTGAAGGAGCTCTTCTCAAAACAGGCTGCTTTATAGCATGCTGATTTAACCCCTTAGCATTCCAGTCAATTTCTCCAAATTTATCATATTTAGCAAAGAAAATCATATTCTTTCTTCACGGAGTAGCAGTAGAAAATTTGAAACGTTCCGCCGGGGGAACACTGGAATTTTAAGAGGTTAAATGCTAATGAGCACCACTTCACCCCACCTCCTTTAGTCATTTCTCTGAGACTTATGGTTTTTTTTAAGGTGACACCATAGCTCAGGCTATCATTAGTGCTTCATTTCCATTGCCAGACTAAAACGCCAACAAACACTGGTCGACTGCTGGAGTTTAAAAGACAAAATATTCTCAGAGACGGGTTTGCGGTTTGAGTGGTCTATAGCATACCACCTGTCCCTGGAGTGTAATAACCACAGAAACAACCTTGAATGAGTGAATGGATAACTATGCTAACTGCAGCTAACCATTGCCAATCATGGAAATTATTCCCATTTTGTGCTAATGTCCATGAATTTTGGCAATTTAAGCTTTTAAGCTAACTTTGTTCAACTTTATGCCATGCCGGCATTTATGCTAACACTCTACATTTCAAGTAATTTTAACTTTTAAGCTAGCATTTATCTTTGTTACATTTTTATTTAGGATTCTTTAAGTTAACTTTCTTCTACTTTAAGATATTTCAGACAGTGCTCATCTTTCAGCAATTTTAGCATTTAAGCTAACCTAAGTTAGCTTTAAGCTATTTCAGGTTTTAAGACAATGATTCAACTTTAAGCTACTTTGCTTTTACGCTACAATTTTCAGGTTTAAGCTATTTGAACTTTTAAGCATGCTAATGTTTAAGCCTTTTTTAAAAAAAAATAAAAAAAACATTTCAGGAAAGCCTTTTCTGAGCTTTTCTTCAAGTTTTGGAGTATTATGAGCCGTTTTCCTCTGGGTATGACTACCCCGAGTTCCAACTTGTGGTTCCTGTGCTGAGAGCTGACCGACATGCGTCACGTGACTGTAAACGCCGTCTGACGCTGATTAAAAACACGTGATGTTTGTGTGTCTGGCACTTGTTGCTTCATAATGCCGGAGCAGATAAAAATAGACGCTCACACACACAGAGATAGCTGAGATGCCGGCTAACTTTAGCTCCAACAGCAGAGTCCGGGTCACACTCTACAGACGTCTGCACACGTCAACACAACATGTTCAATCAAGCGGCTATTTCTTCGTTACGCTGATGTTTGAACGTCTAATTTAATTTCATGACTTTTGATGATTTTTTTAGCTTTTTATCTTGTAATTTTTTAAAACTTTCTTTTATTTTAAACTAATTTGTATATTTTTCCCCTCTTAATTTTGTCACTTTATTCCTATAAATTTGTGTGTGTGGGGGAGGGGGTCTTAAATATGCAACTTTTTTCTTAAACCATTGATTTTTTTCCTCTAATTACTTTCTCTGAATTTTGCAACTTTATTCTTATAAATTCACACACTTTAACATAAACATCAAAGTATTTTCAGGTAAATGTAAGGCTTTTTTCTGTGAAATATTCAACTTTTTTCATATAAATTTGCAGATTTTTTTTAGATAAATATGTTGATTCTTTTATTAATTTTGTGACTTTATTCTTACAAATGTGCAACTTTTACCTCAAAGATTGCCAAGAGATCACTGAGAGATCAATGAGATTGTTTAGTGGTCAAGGAGAGCTCGAGGGGCACTGAACAATCTCTCAAGGATCTTTCAAAGATCTGTACAGATCCCCATAAGTTACCAAAACATCTCCCAAACCTCTACACAGCTTTGATGAGGTTTCAGGAGATCATTGAGAAACTGAAGCAACTTTTGATCTCTCACCGGTCACCCAACAATCTCATTGCTATGTAAAGGGACCTTAACAATTTTTTTTTTTTTTTTGTGAAATTATTTTATTTTGGCATGTGGGAGGAAACCGGAGAAATCCTGGAGTAAACCCACGCAGACACGGGGAGAACATGCAAACTCCACACAGATCACTGTTGGTCAGGGGCTGGGATCGAACCAGGGTTCCCCGGCCAAGGGTGAGTTGCTGTGCTGCCGCAGTGCTAACCACTGCGCCACCGCGCTGCCCCAACATGCAAGTTAGGTTAATTGGCATCAAACTGGGGATTCTAAATTGTCCTTAGGTATGACTGTGAGAGTGAATGGTTGTCTGTCTCTCTGTGTTGGCCCTGCGATGGACTGGTGATCTGTCCAGGGTGTACCCTGCCTCTCGCCCAAAGATACTGGGATAGGCTCCAGCCCCCCCGCAACCCGAATAGGATTAAGCGGAAGAAGATGAATGAATGAATTATTTTATTTTTTTACTTTTTAAATTTCCTAAATTTGACTGTTTTTTCTTTTGAAATTTGATAATTTTTTAGGAGGATCCCTAGAAGCATGTGGCAACAATCCCACATAATGAAGGCTTAACTGTTGCCAAACCTTCAAAGCTTTGAATCAGTGTTTCCTCTGATAATAACATTTCTGGGTGGCGGCCCGCCACGCTTGAATTTATCCCACCACTCTAAAACGAAATATAAATTTAAGAAAAAAATATGAAGGAATGATGGCCCGCAAGCACGCACATGAACAATGCGCGTGACCGTCATCTGCACAGAATTCAGAAGTGCCCCATCTGTGTGACCGCTCCAGTCACCAGGCAGAGTGTCTTGCTAGCGTCACTGTCTAAGAGAAACGTCAGTTTATTAAAGTACTTTAAACGCGGAAAAAAATCAGATGAGGTATGTAAGCACTGGAGGCTTTTATCATGGTTCTAGCCCGCTAGTAATGGGAACAATAATGGAAGAGTTGTTTAGCTAACAGATGTGGTTAGGAGCTTGAGTTAATTCATTTTGTCTTCTTTTTAATTATTAGTTTTTTGTTTTTCTTATTTCAGACAAGAATAAAAAGGAGATAATTTTACCTTTACCTTAGTTAATATTAACTAATTTATGTTTGTTATTATTGGTTATTTGGTTGACACGCCTCTGCAACATTGCGTGGAGGTCGGGGGCAGTGCCTTTGGCATGGCAAACTGGGGTGGTGGTTCCTCTCTTCAAAAAAGGGGACCGGAGGGCGTGCTCCAACTTTAGAGGGATCACACTCCTCAGCCTCCCTGGGAAGGTCTATGCCAAGGTACTGGAGAGGAGAGTCTGGCCGTTGGTCGAACCTCGGATTCAGGAGGAGCAATGTGGTTTTCGTCCTGGCCATGGCACATCGGACCAGCTCTTTACCCTCTCGAGAATTCTTGAGGGTTCGTGGGAGTTTGCCGAACCAGTTTACATGTGTTTTGTGGACTTGGAGAAGGCATTTGACCGCGTCCCTCGTGGTTTTTTGTGGGGGGTGCTTCGGGAGTATGGGGTATCGGGCTTGTTGTTACGAGCTATTCGGTCTCTGTATGACCGTTGTGAGAGTTTGGTTCGTATTGCCAACACTCGGTCGGAGTCATTCCCAGTGAGAGTTGGACTCCGCCAGGGCTGCCCTTTGTCACCGATCCTGTTCATAATTTTTATGGACAGGATTTCTAGGCACAGCCAGGGAATGGTGGGTGTCATGCTTGGTGACCACAGGATCTCATCTCTGTTGTTTGCAGATGATGCTGTCCTGTTGGCTTCATCCAGCAATGACCTACAGCTCTTGCTGGGACGGTTTGCCGCTGAGTGTGATGTGGCTGGGATGAGAATCAGCACCTCCAAGTCCAAGGTCCTCAGCCAGAAAAAGGTGGATTGTCCTCTCTGGGTTGGGGACAGGCTCCTGCCCCAAGTGGAGGAGTTCAAGTATCTTGGGGTCTTGTTCACGAGTGAGGGGAAAATGGAGCAAGAGATTGACAGACGGATCGGAGCAGCATCTGCAGTGATGCGGACGTTGTACCGGTCTGTTGTGGTGAAGAGGGAGCTGAGCTATAAAGCAAGGCTGTCGATTTACCAGTCAATCTACGTTCCTACTCTCACCTATGGTCACGAGCTTTGGGTAATGACTGAAAGAACAAGATCGCGGATACAAGCGGCTGAAATGAGCTTTCTCCGTAGGATTGCTGGACTCACCCTCAGAGATAGGGTGAGGAGCTCAGTCATCCGGGAGAGGCTCAGAGTAGAACCGCTGCTCCTCCACATTGAAAGGAGTCAGTTGAGGTGGTATGGGCATCTGATTAGGATGCCTCCTGGACGCCTCCCACTTGAGATGTTTCGGGCACGTCCCACTGGGAGGAGACCCCGGGGCAGACCCAGGACTCGGTGGAGAGACTAAGACTCTTTTTAGTTTATATATGCTTCCGTTAGGCAACATTATTAGAAAGCACTGTATACATTTTCATTGTTATGCAGATGACACACAATTATACCTGTCAATGAAGCCAGATGATAGTAATCATTTAGCCAAGTTAGAAGCCTGTCTTAAGGAAATCAAAGCTTGGATGACTTGTAATTTCCTGCTATTAAATTCAGATAAGACTGAAATCATTCTTGTTGGTCCAAAAAACCTTAGAAATTCCTTTCCAAATCAAACTTTCAGTTTGCATGCGGTTACTCTTTCTCTTAATAGCTCTGTGAGGAACCTTGGAGTTATTTTTGATCAGGATTTGTCCTTCAATTCACATATTAAATTTGTTTCTAAGACTGCCTTCTATCATTTGCGTAATATTGCCAAGATTAGGAGCATCTTGTCTCAGAGTGATGCTGAGAAACTGATCCACGCTTTTGTTAGCTCGAGATTAGATTATTGTAATTCTTTATTATCAGGCTGTCCTAAAACATCTTTAAAAAGTCTTCAGCTGATCCAAAATGCTGCAGCAAGAGTTTTAACAGGTACTAGAAAGAGAGATCATATCTCTCCGGTTCTGGCCTCCCTTCATTGGCTTCCCATAGAGTTTAGAATTAAGTTTAAAATCCTTCCCCTTACTTACAAAGCTCTAAACAATCAGGCTCTTTTTTATTTAAAAGATCTGATACTACCGTATTATCCTAACAGAGCACTACGCTCCCAAAATGCAGGATTACTTGTAATACCTAGAATCTCCAAAAGTACAATGGGAGGCAGAGCCTTCAGTTATCAAGCTCCTCTCCTGTGGAATCAGCTGCCAATCTGGATTCGGGAGTCAGACTCGATCTCTGTTTTTAAGAATAGGGCTAAAACCTACCTTTTTGATATAGCCTACAATTAGGGAGGGATCATGTGTTTCTGAACCCTCCCTTAGTTATGCTGCTATTAGGTTTAGACAGCTGGGGGACCTCCAGTAATGCACTGGGCCTCACTCCTTTCCTCACTCTCAGTGAAATCTTTTTTTTGCTGGTCATTAACATCTGTTTGTTCTCTCCCATAGATTGAGTCCCCACCGTGCTGTTTGCGCTCTACATGTCTGTTCTTTTCATCTTCTCTATCCCCTCACCCCCCAGCCAGTCGCACCAGATGACTGCCCCTCCCTGAGCCTGGTTCTGCTGGAGGTTTCTTCCTGTTAAAAGGGAGTTTTTCCTCTCCACCGTCACCAAGTGCTTGCTCACAGGGGATCGCCTGATTGCTGGGGTCTTTCTGCAACTGTGGGGGTTCCCCCTTCAGTTGATAGTGCTGTGAGATGACTGTTGTTGTGAAATGGTGCTATATAAATAAAGCTGAATTGAATTGAATTGAATTGAATTGAATGTCTCCCAGCTGGTCTGGGAACGCCTTGGTATCCTCTCTGGAGAGCCGGAGCAGGTGGCTGGGGAGAGGGAAGTCTGGGCTTCTCTGCTTGAACTGCTGCCTCCGCGACCCGGACCTCCGTTAAAGCGGTAGAAGATGGATGGATGGATGTTTGTTATTATGTACCTGGCAAGTTAAGATGACTGAAATTCACAAAGTCAATGACGTTAATCTGTCAGCAGCCTTCAGACAAACTAAACGTGCCAACATTTGTATTTCAAAATAACATTCATTGTAATAACATTCATTGTATTCATACATGTGTAATGACAATAAAGTTGAATCTCAATCTCAAATGACAATCAATCTGATGTGTTGCACAAAGAGTATATAGCTATTAGCTAATTTGCAACTCTTGTCCCTGGATGGGCTTTAGAAAGGAGAGACAAGTAAAAAGGAAAAGAAAAAAAATGAAAACAGAATACACAATAACCACATACATCAATGCAAAAAAGATTATAAATACATTATAAATACACAATTATAAATATTATAAAGATTAATGAATTTAAACTGATTAAATTAACAGAAAATCAATAGACAATGGGACTGGAAAAAAGACAGAAATTTATCAGAGCAAAGACACATTTAAGAGGGAAAACACCTGAATTTAATGAGAAAAAAAATCACCATTTATAGGAAAAATGTTATGCATTTATGATGAAAAAAGCTGAAAATTTATGTCTTAAAAGATCACAAATTTATAAGGAAAAAAGTTTGAAGCTTACTTGAAAAAAGTTGTAAATTTACAAGTAAAAAGTATGTCTGCGGGAAATATGAGGGGGAAAAATCACAAATTTAAAGAGGAAAAATGGTTTCAAACTTAAGAGAAGAAAAAAGTGTGAAATTTATGAGGAAAGGAGATTTAAATTCACCAGAAAAATTTGCATGTTTATGTGGAAAAAGAACCAAAGTTATAAGAGTTTTATTTGATTTATGAGGAAAAAAAGTCACAAATTTAAGAGTAAAAAAAGTTTTAAAATTACAAGAAAAAAAAATTGTATGTTTAAAAGGAAAGAAATCTCAAGGTTATGAAAAAATAAATAAATTTATGAGTAAAAGCATCCTGAACTTATGAGGGAAAAACTTGGAAATTTATGTTAAAAAAAACTTGAATGTTTACAGGAAAAAAGTATCTGAGTTATGAGAATAAAGGTTTCAAATATAAGAGGAAAACAATCTGAAATTTATGTGTAAAAGCTTCTAAATGTATGAGAATAAAATCAAAAATTTATGAGGAAAAATCTGTACATTTAGAAGAAATAGGTTTGAACATTTATGATAAAATTCCCACATTTATTTGGAATAAAAAGTTTACACTTGTGAGGAAAAAAATGTAAATAATGACAAAAAATCCTTGCAAATCCAGGAGGAAAAATAATCACATAACTGTCAAAAAATAATTAATTTAAGTGATTAAAAACAAATTTCCCAAAAAGGTCACAAATTTCCATTAAAATATGAGAAAAAAATTAAAATTCCAATGACAAGTCGCACATTTAAAATGAAAAAGTCCAGCTCACAAACTTATTGAAAAAAAATATTGATTTTATGTGGGAAAAGCTGCGTATCTATAATTTTAAAAACTAAATTTCAGAGGAAAAAATGTGTCAAATTTGCAAGAAATGCTAATTGATGAAAAAAGTTACAATTTTACATATTAAAAAAAATCCAGATTAATGTAAAAAGTCACGTTTTGAGCTTCATTATTAACATTTCATTACATGCTTTATGTTTATAATTTAGTGCCTGTTATCTGCACAGTTCATTTGTACACATCCAGGGGTTTTTTTTCCATTATTTTCTCTTTTAACTTCTCTTTAACTGTTAAAATGTTCACAATGGTAACTTTACAATGTCAGATAAGCATTAATATTATATTATTATTAAAAAACACAAAGGTATTGATTAATTATGGACTCTGAAAAAAATTTTAAAGATGTTTTAAATGTTTTACTTTTTTACCTTTGGAAATGCAATTTATTTGCACAAATTTGAAACTTTTTTCTTGTGAAATTACAATTACTTTCCCTTTTTTACATTTTTCTTTTCAAAATTATTTTTTTCCTCTTAAATTTACTATTTTATAGATGTATACTATATTTTTTCTACAAATATGGGCTTTTGTCTTCTTAAAATTGGGAGTTTTCCTTCAAAAATTGTACTTTTTTCTTGTAAAATTATTATTTTTTTTTAACTTATAACGCAAAGTGTTTTTCCTGTTAAAATTGCCAGTAAAAATAAAAAAATGAAAACGCTTTTTTTGGTGAAAATATTCCACTAAAGTTTAATTAAAGTTTATTAAAAGTTTCTAATTTTCCTGTATAACCACAGTGATATTATTTATGACTATAATAATTTGAACTGGTTTATTTCCCCCTAATTTGAACGTTTTTATTTTGTGTTTTACTTTTGTAAATGTGAAATACTGAACAGAGGAAAACTGCAACCGTGAAAACTCGCCGGTGATCCACCTGTACCGACCCCAGATTTGCCCGTTAACCGACGGCTGGCTGAGGGTAAACCGTGCCGTCCCGGTCCCCGGTCCCCGGTCCTCACCTGTACCGGCCTCCCGCAGGAAAACGTGCTGACTCCTCTCACGCGGGGCTCATGTTGGGTTTCCGGTGCTGGTTCCGGTGCGGGCCTGTCGGTACCGGGACACCCAGGCGGAGTGAGGGTGGAGGGTGAAAAAAAGTTCCCCGTCCCCGTTAGAACCGGTTCTCTTGCCGTCCGGTGGAACCGTCCAAACTTTTCCCCAGTACTGACGTCACCGCCGTCCGGTAGAAAAAAAAGTTGAGGCCCCGGGGTGGCGAATCACGGCAGGAACCGGAGGCTCAAACTCGGTGAAATCTCCGCCGGTGTTAGTCCGCCCGGTGTCCGCGGGTCGGGAGACTCCGCCGGAATTGACCGGAGAGTTTTACTGGAGGAGAAAGAAGGAGAGAAGAAGAAGAAGAAGAAGAAGGAGAAAAGAGGAGAGGGGGAAAGGAGAGGCTGCCGACGGGAGCGCGGAGGGCGACTGCGTGACGATGCGAGCGCGTCCCCGTCGAAGGACAATAGGCGAGGTTGCCAGATCACGCGAGACTAACAAGTAAGTCTATCAGTGAAATAAGTCTGAACAGCGGCGGAAGAATATCCAGAAAAAATAAATCCCTCTGATATACTCATTTCTCTTCCTGTCCGTCCCAGTCACTTTAGCATCTTCATCCTCCAGCTCTGCCTCCTGTCGTTTTGTCAGTGCCATCCATCCATCCATTTTCTACCGCTTTTCCATAGGTCCAGGTTGCGGAGGCAGCAGTTCAAGCAGAGAAGCCCGGACTTCCCTCTCCCCAGCCACCTGGTCCAGCTCGTCAGAGAGGATACCAAGATGTTCCCAGACCAGCTGGGAGACAAATAGTCTCTCCAGTGTGTCCTGGGTCTGCCCTGGGGTCTCCTCCCAGTGGGACATGCCCGAAACACCTCAAGAGGGAGGCGTCCAGGTGGCATCCTGATCAGATGCCCATACTACCTCAACTGGCTCCTTTCAATGTGGAGGAGCAGTGGTTCTACTCTGAGCCTCTCCTGGATGACTGAGCTCCTCACCCTATCTCTGAGGGTGAGTCCAGCAATACTACGGAAAAAAGCTCATTTCAGCCACTTGTATCCACGATCTCATTCTTTCGGTCATTACCCAAAGCTCGTGACCATAGGTGAGGGCAGGAATGTAGATTGACCAGTAAATCAACAGCTTTGCTTTAGAGCTCAGCTCCCTCTTCACCACAACAGACCAGTACAACGTCCGCATCACTGCAGATGCTGCTCTGATCCATCTGTCAATCTCTCGCTCCATTCTCCCCTCACTCGTGAACAAGACCCCGAGATACTTAAACTCCTCCACTTGGGGCAGGAGCCTGTCCCCAACCCAGAGAGGACAATCCACCTTTTTATGTATATATATATATATATATATATATATATATATATATATATATATATATATATACTGCTCAAAAAATAAAGGGAACACTTTCAAAACACATCAGATTTTAATGGGAAAAAAATAAGCTGGATATCGAAATTGTGGCAGGCTAGTCCAGCTTACTCAGATTATATACACACACACACACACACACACACACACACACACATTCTCTTCCACCTGCTCCCTACTTTCACTACAGATCACACTGTCATCTCAACATCATGGTCCATGGAGTCTCCTCCCTGAAGGAAACAAACTAACACATCTGGGGATTCTCTTTTTCATAAATTTGCAACTTTTTGCTCATTCTTTTACAGGTGAAGCATAATAAACTAGCTATGGTTTTAATTCTTATTCCAGTGAAACAAAATTATGAATTTATTATGAATAAAACTAGGAATTTATTAAAAGGACTAAAATTACATTTATTTGAAAACTAAAAATATGTCCGGGGAGGCTGAAATTTGGGGATTCACACCCTCGTAACCTCAGCAAAGCCCGTATCTCATCTCATCAAATCTGAGGTCAGTCTGACAAACTGTTCGAGAGATATGCGTGGAACAGGCAGAATGACACACACACATGCACACACGCACACACACACAGAATCCTTGCATTATAATATGATGATAGCTCCCCAAGGATGTTCAGCAAAGATTTCCCCTCCTAAACTTCCACATATCCGGGAAGGCTGAAATTTACAGGGGTTATTGGGCTTCACATTATAGCTGTAAATCCAAATTTTCACCCTCCAAATCCCAGCAGTTACGCAGTGGCTGTTAAAAGTCCACACACCCCTGTTCAACTGCCAGGTTTTTGTGATGTAAAAAAATGAGACCAAGATAAATCATTTCAAAACTTTCTCCACCATTAATGTGACCTATAACCTGTACAACCTGTTATGTTGGTCATCAGAGTCGGAGTCAGTCTTATGCCATGCAGCGAACTCCCTCTTTATTGAAGAACACACAACTGTATACAATCTGGCCATAGCCCACCTGACGTCACCACACAGAGTGGGGTACGGCAAGCCCTAAGGGCCGAGCACACACACCACACAACATTCCCCTCCCCCTTACAAAAGTGCAAAACACATACACACAATTCAGACCCACCCCAATTTAGGACCCCAATCTAAGGGAAATAATGGTAAACAGTGAACAGGGATGGCCTAACACATTTACCCAAAAAACAAATAAAATTGGACCGTGTCTCTCAAATACTTTAAATAATCCCACAGTAGCACATTCCGACACTCATGCAATGATATAAACATATTTACATTACAGTGTTCATGTCACACCAATGTCCACTGGCAGCCAGGGATAAAACTGGCTCGGAGGCCCATGGCAGCCCTACGGCATGCACGCCCCTGGAAGCCGCCTGCCCCCGGGGTCAAAGCTGACCTCCCCGGCGAGAATGTCCCGTCTCAGTACCGACCGCTTATCTTGTCTGGACCCGCAGTGCTTCTGCCTGGCACGCCGTCCCTCCATGCCCGTCGGTCCACCCCCGGCTGCCTTCAAAACTGCTACAGCTGCCACCGTTGTAGCCTGAGACACTCCGGCCCCATGTGGCCGACCTCCGGGAAAGACTGCAGCCCACTCGTTGGTGTCGCTTGTCGACCTAGGCGCCTCACTGCTGCACCCAGCACCCTCATCCAAGGCACTCCCACTGCACCTGACTGTCGCTGCTCTCTCTCGGGGCCCACAGCATTACTCTCATTGGCATCACTCTTCGACCCAGGCGCCTCGCCGCTGTGACCAGCACCTCTGTCCAAGGTGCTCCGCTGCACTGCCTCTGCGCCCAGCTGTCGCTGCTGCTTCCCAGGGCTTTCAGCCTGTTTGCTCCTGCTCTGCCACTGCCTGGACTCCAGCTGCGGAGAAGACTCATTTGAGTCTGGTCGCTGCTCTCCCTTCATGCTGCCATTGTTCACCACGCCGTCAACATCACCAGCGCTACGGTCACGCACCATGCTGAGCTCCTCGACTGGCTCACTGTCTCTGGTAACCAGGGGCTCAGGTCCCCCCGGATACCCAGCTGATCACTTGTAGCTTAATTTTGGCTTGCACCTAGCATTGTGGCTAACCTTCCCGTTGTCACAGACTGAGCTTTTAGCTCCTCCGAGCTAACTAGCTTAGCTCCTCTTGGCGCCAACAGTCTCGCTACCCACAGCCCCAGCTTCTTGTCCCTTGGACGTTCGGCAAAACCTCCAGCCAGCCACCCAACAGCATCCGCATAAAGCTCCGTCTCTCCCAACATGCTGAGAATTCTCCGACCCTCTGCGCCGAGACGACAGACCAGAAGCTCCGGTCCTCGGTCTCTGTCAAGTCTACCCAGGCCCAGCCCAGTGATGTATCCCCCATGCATAGCCATCCAATCCAGCCAGAGGATTGCTGGCTCCCCGGGACAATCCAGAAACAACGGCAGAGGTGAAGGTAGCCCATACATCTCCATGGTTTTCTCTCGTCGCCAAAATGTTATGTTGGTAATCAGAGTCGGAGTCAGTCTTAAGCCATGCAGCGAACTCCCTCTTTATTGAAGAACATACAACTATCTACGGTCTGGCCATAGCCTGCCTGAGGTCACCACACAGGGCAGGTACGGCAGGCCCTAAGGGCCAAGCACACACACACACACACCACACAACACAACCCAATTGAAAAACAAACTGAAATGTTTTAAGGGGAAAAATTAAAAATTAAAAAAAAAACTTACAATAACCTGGTTGCATAAATATGCACACCCTGTTATAACTGGGGGCGGCGTGGTGGTGGAGTGGTTAGCACTGCGGCAGCACAGCAACTCACCCTTGGCCGGGGGATCCTGGGTTCGATCCCAGCCCCCGACCAACAGTGATCTGTGTCTGTGTGGAATTTGCATGTTCTCCCCGTGTCTGCGTGGGTTTACTCCGGGATTTCTCCGGTTTCCTCCCACATGCCAAAAACATGCAAGTTAGGTTAATTGGCATCAAAATGGGGATTCTAAATTGTCCTTAGGTATGACTGTGAGAGTGAATGGTTGTCTGTCTCTCTGTGTTGGCCCTGTGATGGACTGGCAATCTGTCCAGGGTGTACCCTGCCTCTCACCCAAAGATGCTGGGATAGGCTCCAGCCCCCCCGCGACCCAAAAAGGATTAAGCGGAAGAAGATGAATGAATGAATGGATGTTATAACTGGGGATGTGGCTGTGTTCGGAATTAACCAATCACATTCAAACTCGTGTTAAATGGGAGTCAGCACACACCTGCCACCATATAAAGTGCCTCTGATTAACCCCAAATAAAGTTCAGCTGTTCTAGTAGGCTTTTCCTGACATTTTTGGAGTCACATCTTACAGCACAAGCCATGGTCCGCAGAGAGCTTCCAAAATATCAGAGGGATCTCATTGTCCAAAGGTATCAGTCAGGAGAAGGGTACAAAAGAATTTCCAAGTCATTAAATATACCATGGAACACAGTGAAGACAGTCATCATCAAGTGGAAAAAATATGGCACAACAATGGCATTACCAAAAATTGGATGTCCCTCCAAAATTGATGAAAAGACAAGAAGAAAACTGGTCAGGGAGTCTGCCAAGAGGCTGACAGCAACATTGAAGGAGCTGCAGGAATTTAAGATAAGATAAGATAAGCCTTTATTAGTCCCACAATGGGGAAATTCCAGGATTGCAACAACACAGGGATAGCAACACTCAGAGCAATAATTTAGAAGATAAGAAAATAAGAGCAGTGAATATACATATGTACACATAAATATATAAATATATATACACAGTGCGGAGCATTGTAGCTAGATGGAATAAACAGCATAACAGTCTATTTAGTTACCCTACATGGTATGAATATGTACCCATACATATTGTCACCCTCCGTAGCGACTGATATTGTCTTAGTTGTATACTGGAGGGGACCATTTGTGTAAGTCTGTTGCGTCTTTTGCATTCAATACTATTAGGTCGTCACATTTTTTTTTTTTTTTGGTATCTCTGTGAGCAGCCCTGCTTAGGTTATACAGTCTGACAGCCGTAGGTAGGAAGGACCTGCGAAACCTCTCGGTCGCGCACCTAGGATGATGTAGTCTACGGCTAAATGAGCTCCTCAGTGTGTTCAGTATGTCCTGCATAGGGTGGGACTCGGACTCCAGCAGAAGTGACAGTTTAGCCACCATCCTTCTCTCTCCCATCTCCTCCACTGGGTCAAGACGCTGCCCCAGGACAGAGCTAGCTTTCTTGATCAGTTTGTTCAGTCTCTTCCTATCAGCTGCTGTAATGCCATTGCCCCAGCAGACCACTCCAGAAGTGATGGCTGATGCCATCACCATGTCATAGAATGTCTTCAAGAGCACCCCTTGTACACCAGAAGACCTGAGCCTCCTCAGTAGGAACAGCCTGCGCTGTCCCTTCTTGTAGAGTGCGTCGGTATTGTGTGACCAGTCTAGTTTATTGTTCAGATGAGCACCCAGGTACTTGTAGGATGTCACCATCTCAATGTCTGTTCCCTGGATGTTTACTGGTGCTGTGAGGGGTTGTCCTTGCCTGCGGCAGTCCACCACCAGCTCCTTAGTTTTCCTCGTGTTGATCTGGAGGCAGTTTCGATGGCACCAGTCCACGAAGTCCTGGATAAGTCCTTTGTACTCAGCTTCATCTCCGTTGGAGACGAGGCTGACAATCACAGAGTCGTCAGAGAACTTCTGTAGACGGCAGTGTGTCGCGTTGTGTGAGAAGTCCACAGTATAAAGGGTGAACAGGAAGGGAGCCAAAACCATTCCCTGGGGGGCCCCCGTGCTGCCGATAATCATATCAGACACACAGTCCCGGGTTCTCACAAACAGTGGCCAGTTAGTGAGGTAGTCCAGGATCCATGATGACAAGTGCTGGTCCACCCCTGCGCACAGCAGCTTGTCCTTCAGGATCATTGGTTGGATAGTGTTGAAAGCACTGGAGAAGTCAAAGAACATGATCCTCTCCGCATTCCCAGGCTTCTCCAGGTGGGACAGGGAACGGTGAAGGAGGAAGATCACTGCATCCTCCACCCCAATGCCATGCTGGTAGGCGAACTGGAGTGGATCCATTGCTGGTCCCACCAGGGGGCGGAGGTGAGCAAGGAGCAGTCTTTCCAGGGTCTTCATCATGTGAGATGTCAGGGCCACTGGTCTGTAGCTGTTCAGGTCTTTGGGGCAGGAAGTCTTTGGTACAGGTACCACACAAGAAATTTTCCACAACTGTGGTACCTTCCCCAGCTTCAGGCTCAGGTTGATGATGTGCTCCACAATCCCACACAGCTGGTCTGCGCAGGACTTGAGGAGCACTGCGCTGATGCCGTCCGGTCCCGAGGCCTTCCTCGCCTTGATCTTCCTCAGCTCCGTCCTCACCTGGGTCTTAGTGAGGGTCATGTTGGGGGGCTGTGTGCTGGGAGTGGGGGGGGGGGGGTGTTGGTGAAGTGGGGTGTGGACAGCAGGTCTCGATGACTTTAGAGGCAGCAGTGGTTGGTGTGCAATCGGGGGGGGAGGGCGGTTGGTCAAACCTATTAAAAAACAGGTTCAGATTGTTCACCCACCCCCTACCCCCCGTGGCCTGGGAGGAGGTATTCTGGAGCCCAGAGATGGTTTTAAGGTTTCTCCAGACCCCGCTGATGTCGCTCTATTGCAGCTTGTCCTCCATCTTCTTTCTGAAGCTGTCCTTGCCTTCTCTAATCTTCCTCCTCAGCTCCCTCTGTACGGACTTCAGCATCTCCCTGTTCCCCGACCTGAAGATCCTCTTCTTCTCTCTCAGAAGTGTTTTTATCTCAGGGTTGATCCAGGGTTTGTTGTTCGAGCAACACCGTATGGTCTTGGTGGGTACGGTGTTGTCCACACAGAAGTTGATGTAGTCCGTGATGGTGTGAGTGAGGCCATCGATGTCCTCACCCTGTGAATCGCAGAGCTGCTCCCAGGCAGTGGTTTCAAAACAGTCCTTTAGAGCGTCCATTGCCTCCTCAGACCATAACTGCACCGTGCGCATGACCGGAGGTTGTCTGTGTACTAGGGGTTTGTACACTGGCAGGAGATGAACCAAGTTGTGATCCAATCTCCCGAGTGGGGGAAGTGGTGATGAGGTGTACACCTCCTTAGTATTTGCATAGAATAAGTCCAGTGCTTTATTGTCTCTAGTGTGGCATGTGACATACTGGGTGAACGTGGGCAGAATGGGGGACAGTGAAACATGGTTGAAATCACCGGAGATGAGGAGGAGAGCATCTGGGTGTTCTGTCAGCAGCCTGCCAGTTACTGAGTGAATGATGTCACGCGCTGTCCCAGCGTTCGCCATCGGATTTGCATAAATAACAATGCAGATCACGTGTGAGTATTCCCTCGGGAGATAGGTAGGCCGCATGCTAACAGCTAGCAACTCAGTGTCTTTGCTGCAGTGTTGCCCTTTAACAGTGATATGTCCCGGTCTGCACCAGCTGTTATTGACATACATTATCACTCCTCCACCCCTTGCCTTCCCACTGTCTGGTGTCCGGTCTGCCCGTATTGCGTGGAAACCCTCCAGTTCGATGTTAGCATCTATTGCTAGTTCTGTTAGCCACGTCTCAGTAAACAACATCATGCTAATCTCTCTGAAGATGCTCTGGTAACGAGCCATAGCCGCTAGCTCATCTGTCTTATTGAGTAGCGATCGTACATTCCCCATAATAACGGATGGAAGGACGGGTCTGCACCTTATATTTCTCACCCGCTGTCTTGCTCCAGCACGGCATCCACGTCGTTTCTGTCTTATTTCACCCAGTATGTCAAAGTCTTGCACTAGTATCTTGGTCCAGTTAAGTGCTAACAGCTGGTCTCTGCTATTCAGGTTCAGGTTCAGGTTCAGGTTACTTTATTTGTACCCGTAGGTAGATTTGTTTTGCAGTCTGGTGACATCCATATTTACAAACCACAATTACATTTAACATAAACACAAACACAGGCACACATGAAGCTGACTATAAACATGATAAAAATACTCAAGGCTCCATCAATCAGGATATAAAGACAACAAAATGAGAGAAAAACCAGAGATAAGAGAAAAGGGTCATATTAAAAAGTTAAAGACTAGTCAAAGAGGTTAAAAACTCAAAGGTCTAAAACCCAATAAAAGATTTAGAACCCAGATAAAAATCCTACAAAAATAAGTAAATATAAAATGGAGTTAATAAATAGGTAACTAAATTATGTGCAATATATTGTTACAACTTGTTCAGCTCTTTGACAGCAGCAGGAACAAAGCTGTTTTTGTAGCACTGGGTTTTACTTTTTGGGACAACAAACCTCCGTCTTGAGGGAAGAAGCTGAAAGTGGCAGTGCAAAGGGTGGGAGTCATCATTTAAAATGGAGGTAGCAATCCTCTGTACCTGTCTGGTGTACAGGGATGTCAGGCTCAGCTGTGACTCACCAAGCAAACAACTGGACCATCTAACTACCTGATCCAAGGATTTCCTCTGTTTCAGTTTTATCTGACCAAACCATGACACTAAAGAAAAGGATAAAACAGATTCAATAAAAGCCAGATAAAACATTGTCATTATGGTTCGGTCAATTTGGAAGCGTGCAAGTTTCCTTAAACAATGCAAATGTTGCTGACCCTTTTTGCACACCCTTTCACAGTTCTCTTCAAAGTTTAAATTACTATCACTAATTGTCCCAAGATATTTGTAGGATTGTACACATTCAGTGGTCTAGCCTTTTAGTACGGTGACTTTGTGCCTGGGAGTTTTCCTCCTAAAGTCAATAATCATATCTTTAGTTTTTGTCGTATTCAGCTGCAGGTAGGAGTCCTCACACCAGTGAACAAAATCATCAACTACTGGGCCATGGCCACTCTCACCATCCTGGAGGAGACTACTTTATAATGTGTCTGTTGTCATGTCTGCTCCGACACATATTTGTGTACAGGATGAAGAGTAGTGGTGACAACACACACCCCTGAGGAGAGCCAGTAGAAGAGCACTTTTGGTCAGACAATGTACCATTGACCCTTACTCTCTGTGTCCTGTTGGTTAAAAAATCCACAATCCAACCCACCAGATTATTGCTCAAATCAATTTGTTGCAGGAGCCTTTCAACTAAAATATGAGGTTGGATTGTATTAAAGGCGGAGAAAAAGTCCACAAATAACAGCCTGGCATGTGTCCCATTAAAATCCAGATGTTTAAAAAGCATGTTAAACAGAGTGACAGTGGCATCCTCCACTCCTTTGTGAGGCCTATATGCAAACTGCAAAGGATCCAATGCATGTTCAGTCTGCTTTAGGACCTCACATCTGACCAGTTTTTCAAAAATTTTCATTAAAATTGAAGTCAAAGCAACTGGTCTAAAGTCGATTACCATTTTAGGACAGCTGGATTTTGGAATGGGAACAACCACGGCATCCTTCCAGATCTTAGGCACATGTTGTGTCTGTAAGGACTTATTGAAAATGTAATGAAATACAGGACTCAGTTCATGTGCACAGGACTTTACCAAGCGCCCACATATATTATCAGGGCCCTGACTTTTGTTCACTTTTACAGCACATAACTCCATTTTAATATCCTCCACCTCAATATTAAAGTGCTGATTGTCTTTGAGTTTCTGTTTCAAATCTTGGATTTCTGTGCTAAAATCACAGGAATCAAAACGACCATAAAAACAATTAAGAGCATTAGCCAGCTCTGTGTCTGAATTAAAACCATCTAAAAACACACGATTACTGCGCTCTGTGCTCTGAAGGTTCATACTGGCCCAGGCTGAACCAAGTTTCTTTGTTGCCATCTTGCTTTCCAACTCTGATTTATAATTCTGTTTTGCTCTTAAAGTTTCGGACTTCAGCTCTTTTGTGGCAATCTGTAGCTCAGAAACAGACCCCTGTTTAAAGGCAAGTGCTTTCCTCGGTAAGCAGGATTTAACTGATTTTGTAACCCATGGCTTGTTGTTGGGATATATTTTGACACGCTTACGTGGAACGATCATATTTTTACAGAAAGCCATGTATGAGCATGTGACGTCTACCAAAGAGTCCAAATCATCCCCGCAGGACAGTGTGAACACCTCCCAGTCCGTACAGCTAAAGCATTCCCGGAGGCAGTGCACTGAATCCTCTGTCCACACATCTACGTCTCTGGTCTTCACTTTGCCTCTTTTGAGAGCAGTTTTACAGTGGGGGAAAAAAAGTATTTAGTCAGCCACCAATTGTGCAAGTTCTCCCACTTAAAAGATGAGAGAGGTCTCCAATTTTCATCATAGGTATACCTCAACTATGAGAGACAAAATGAGAAAAAAAAAATCCAGAAAATCACATTGAAGGATTTTTAATGAATTAATTGGTAAATTCCTTGGTAAAATAAGTATTTGGTCACCTACAAACAAGCAAGATTTCTGGCTCTCACAGACCTGTAACTTCTTCTTTAAGAGGCTCCTCTGTCCTCCACTCGTTACCTGTATTAATGGGACCTGTTTGAACTCGTTATCAGTATAAAGGACACCTGTCCACAACCTCAAACAGTCAGACTCCAAACTCCACTATGGCCAAGACCAAAGAGCTGTCAAAGGACACCAGAAACAAAATTGTAGACCTGCACCAGGCTGGGAAGACTGAATCTGCAATAGGTAAGCAGCTTGGTGTGAAGAAATCAACTGTGGGAGCAATTATTAGAAAATGGAAGACATACAAGACCACTGATAATCTCCCTCCATCTGGGGCTCCACGCAAGATCTCACCCCATGAGGTCAAAATGATCACGAGAACAGTGAGCAAAAATCCCAGAACCACACAGGGGGACCTAGTGAATGACCTGCAGAGAGCTGGGACCAAAGTAACAAAGGCTACCATCAGTAACGCACTACGCTGCCAGGGACTCAAATCCTGCAGTGCCAGACGTGTCCCCCTGCTTAAGCCAGTACATGTCCAGGCCCGTCTGAAGTTTGCTAGAGAGCATTTGGATGATCCAGAAGAGGACTGGGAGAATGTCATATGGTCAGATGAAACCAAAATAGAACTTTTTGGTGAAAACTCAACTTGTCGTGTTTGGAGGAGAAAGAACACCATACCTACTGTGAAGCATGGGGGTGAAAACATTACACTTTGGGGCTGTTTTTCTGCAAAGGGACCAGGACGACTGATCCTTGTAAAGGAAGGAATGAATGGAGCCATGTATCGTGAGATTTTGAGTGAAAACCTTCTTCCATCAGCAAGGGCATTGAAGATGAAACGTGGCTGGGTCTTTCAGCATGACAATGATCCCAAACACACTGCCCGGGCAACCAAGGAGTGGCTTCGTAAGAAGCATTTCAAGGTCCTGGAATGGCCTAGCCTCCAGATCTCAACCCCATAGAAAATCTTTGGAGGCAGTTGAAAGTCTGTGTTGCCCAGCGACAGCCCCAAAACATCACTGCTCTAGAGGAGATCTGCATGGAGGAATGGGCCAAAATACCAGCAACAGTGTGTGAAAACCTTGTGAAGACTTACATAAAACGTTTGACCTCTGTCATTGCCAACAAAGGGTATATAACAAAGTATTGAGATGAACTTTTGTTATTGACCAAATACTTATTTTACCGAGGAATTTACCAATTAATTCATTAAAAATCCTTCAATGTGATTTTGTGGATTTTTTTTTCTCATTTTGTCTCTCATAGTTGAGGTATACCTATGATGAAAATTGGAGACCTCTCTCATCTTTTAAGTGGGAGAACTTGCACAATTGGTGGCTGACTAAATACTTTTTTTCCCCCACTGTATATGTGGGCAGCAAATGTACACAGTTGTGATCTGAGGATCCTAAAGGAGGAAGGGGGAGTGATTTATAGGCCCTCTCTATGGATCCATAGCACAGGTCCAATGTCTTTTTTCGCCTGGTTGGGCAGGAGACATACTGATAAAAGTTTTAAGTGTCTTCTTTAAAGAAACATGGTTAAAATCCCCAAGAATAAAGTTTGGAGCCTCTGGAGAAATTGACTGCAGCCGCTGGACCACATCAAAGACGGTGCTGGAGGCGGAGTCAACGTCTGCCCTCGGGTGAATGTACACAGTCGTGATGAAAAGTTGGGGGATCTTGCGGGGCAGATAAAAGGGGCGTAGCGATACGGACAGAAGCTCCACATCAGGTGTACAGATGCGCTCTCTGACCGTGACAGATGTACAGTACTGTTTATTAATATATAAACATACGCCGCTCCCCTTATGTTTCCCCATTACCTCTTCCTGCCGATCCGAGCGAAGTGGGGCTCCAAAGCCGTCAATCCACAGGTCTGCATCCCGGTCATGTGCCGAAAGCCACGTCTCTGTGTAAGCTATGACACAGCAGTTCTTGAAGTCCTTCTGGTAGCGTACATTCCCTTGAATTTCATCTCCTTTATTTCTCATGGATAGTACGTTCCCCAAAATCATGGAAGGAAGAGGAATGCTGTTAAACTGATGCCTTCTCAGATTTAATTTTACGCCTCCACGCTTTCCGTGTTTCCTCCTCTTGTCTCTCTTTTCATCGCTGTGTCCATAAAAGTCTTTTAAAATAAAGTCCGGCAGTCGCGGCACAGACTCAAACACAGACGCTGCATTATCCATGTTTAAATGCAGTAACATGTCTCTGGAATGTTGTATTCTCCCCGGCATGATCGTGATTGCGCTTACCTCCAAAACAAAGAGCCGGTGTGAAAGAAGCAGCAGTGCAAAAATAAGGAGGCAATCCATATTGATGGAACCAGGGAGCTCTTCGTTATACAGTCCACAAATATTCAAGGACAAAAACTACTCTGGTCTCTGCTGTAACGTATCCTGCTAAAAACAGTGGCTCCATCTACCGGCTCAGGAGACATTTGGGTGATCCGTGTGTCCGTCCATCCGTGATGGATAAGGTGTCACCGGATCAGAAAGATTAGCAAAAGAAGCCAGATAGTAAATAGAAATAGGAAGAAATTGATCCGCTGTTGCAAAAAGGCAGCCTACTCGTGTGGTGCCGGAAGTACTCAAAAAAAAGATTTCTGGCAAGTACTGGCTGTTTAGTACATGTGACAACAATCTCCCTTCTAGGGTGGCAAGACGGAAGCCTTATTTTAAGAAGAAAAACATCCAAGCTACATTTTGCAAAAACACATGTGAAATCTCCCAAATGCATATGGGAAAATGTGTTATGGTCGGATGAAGCCAAAGTTCAACTTTTTGGCCATAATTCCAAAAGGTATATTTGATACAAACAACACTGCTCATCACCAAAAGAACACCATACCTACAGTGAAGCATGGTGGTGGCAGCATCATGCTTTGGGGCTGTTTTTCTTCAGCTGGAACTGGGGCCTTAGTCAAGGTGGAGAGAATTATGAATAGTTCCAAATACCAGTCAGTGTTGCCACAAAACCTTCAGGCTTCTGCTAGAAAGCTGAAGATGAAGAGGAACTTCATCTTTCAGCACGACAATGACCCAAAGTACACATCCAAATCAACAAAAGAATGGCTTCACCAGAAGAAGATTAAGGTTTTGGAATGGCCCAGCCAGAGTCAAGACCTGAATCCGATCGAACATCTGTGGGGTGATCTGAAGAAGGCTGTGCACAGGAGATGCCCTCACAATCTGACAGATTTGGAGAGTTTTTGCAAAGAAGAGTGGGCAAATATTGCCACATCAAGATGTGCCACGCTGATAGACTCCTACCCAAAAAGACTGAGTGTTGTAATAAAAGCCAAAGGTGCTGCAACAAAGTATTAGTTTAAGGGTGTGCATATTTATGCAACCAGGTTATTGCAAGTTTTTTTATTTTTTATTTTTCCCTTTAAAAGATTACTTTTTTTCCCAATTGGGTTGGACAGGTTATAGGTCACATTAATGGTGGAAAAAGTTTTGAAATGATTTTTTTTTTTTTTTTTTTAAATCACGAAAACCTGACGTTTGAACAGGGGTGTGTAGACTTTTTATGTCCTCTGTACCTTTTCCACCTTTGTGTTCATTTAATAGCTCCCCTATGGACGTTCGTTAAAGATTTCCCCTCCTAAACTTCCACATATCCAGGGAGGCTGAAATTCAGGGATACACACCTTTGTAACCTCAGCAAAGCACAAATCTGAGGTCAGTCTGACAAACGGTTTGAGAGCTATGCGAGGAACAGACAGAAGCGCACACACACACACACACACACACACACACACACACACACACACAGAATCCTTGCATTATAATATGATGATTATATATTACCAAGAATTCCTGCAGCTTTACTCTTTTCAGTGAATTCATAATTTTATTTCTCTTTTTTATGAAACAATATGCAATCCAGGTCCTCCCTCTATAAAGAAGCATTTCTAAGCATTTATTTTTTTCAAATTTGTGAAGTCAAAAGTAACTGAACTTGGGTAAAAGTAGATGATTTTCTTTAAAAAAAAAAATACTTAAGTGAGATCAAAAAGTATCCTAAAATAAAGTACTCACAAAAGTAGTTTTCTGAGAATTACGTGACTCCATGTACCCCAGTCAGTGTAATCAGTTTCTATCACCTCCAGAGAAACCTTGCAAATTTATGCAAAAAAGTCTCAAATGTACAAGAAAACAGTCAGATTTTTGTATTAAGAAATGACAAATGTGGAGAAAAGCAAATGAAGAAAAATCTCTTAAACTGGCGAGAGTAAAGTCTTATTCATTTAAATAGATGCTTTCTCAGTATTTTTTTGATCTCTACTGTTACTCAGTAGACCGTGTGTTATTTTTCAAGAAGGGGGATACGGGTGTTCACAAATTTAGCATGAGGTAGAAAAGCATAAATGTAAATTAGGTACAAATTTACAGGAATAAATGCACAAACTTATGAGAAAAGATGACAATTTACAAATTTAAAAGGTCATAAATTACAATTTAAAGCGTACCTGTGGTGGTCGTGAAAAAAAAGATATTATATTGACCCCCTGTCTCACGTTCTAGTTCAAGTTTAAGTTGAAATTCACGTTCAAAGCAATTTGATATAAATCCATTGCTGATCTGCTGGTTCAGCTATGTCAGCAAAACATGGGTACAGCCATACTAGCGGCTACAGGGACTTCCAGGACGCTTCCTGTGATGTAATTTCGTTGACACCGCGATCTGGATCAGTATTGGCTGAGCCTCGAGTACCCGGATGTGGAGCGGCTTCGGGGATATTCAAATTCAAACGTTTATTTCAAACTCAGGATTCATATTAAATGCAGAACTAAAACGAGTAGAAAATAAATAAATAAATGTTTAAATTCGGCGAGCCGTCTTTTCTGATCTGAGCTCGTGAATGACGATAATTCGAAAACTGCGATCTGAGTACCCGGATGTGCGGCGGCTTCGGGGATATTAAAATTCAAACATTTATTTCAAACTCAGGATTCATATTAAATGCAGAACTAAAACGAGTAGAAAATAAATAAATAAATGCTTAAATTCAGCGGCTTGTCTCATCTGATCTCGGAAGATGATTCTAAAACTATCTACAGAGCAGCAGACACTCGTTGCTCTTTTAAAAACAAAAACATACAATGCGATATGGATATCGCAACATGGCGGAATGTAAAGCCTTTGGATGTCTGAATAATAAGCGAAAAAAACAAAGAAACACTTTTTTTGTGTACCCAAACCCAGCTCACCTTGTCAGAAGATCGGGGTGGAAACAGGGCACAGACGAATAATTTCAGACGAAATTGCGTTGTGTGTGAGGACCACTTCGTCACTTTAACCCTCAGAAGACCTTTCTGGCTCAAACATGTAGCCATGTTGGACAAATTCTTCCTCAGAGTCCGACAATTCAGCCATAATAGAATAAAAACACTCACAACAGCACCCTAGTCTCTCATACAGGCGGAGCATTGACTGTTGAGTATCAACGAAGTGACGTCACATCCACATGTGTCATGGCTGCGCCCACAGTTTTCATTGGCTGCCCATGGCCAAGGTCCTATTTGAATATATGTCTGGTGGTATATGGCTGGCAAAAATTATTTACCAAAATAAGAAATACTTTTTCATAATGTTTTCAAGTCAAATGCATCTTCACGACCACCACAGGTACGCTTTAATTACATGGAATAAAAATTTAAGCAGCATCAAGATGAGCATTACAAATTTACAAGAAAAAAGATGAAAATTTACAGGAAAAAAGATGAAAATTTGTAAGAGAAAAATCACAAATTTACAAGAAAAAGTTGTAAATTTACAAGACAAAAGTTGAAAATTTACAAGAAAAACATTGAAAAATTACAAGAGAAAATTCACAAATTTACAAGAAACAAGTTGAAAATGTACAAGAAAAACATATCAAATTTTTAAGAAAAAAGCTTCAAATCTGCGAGGAAATAGTTGCAAATCTACAAGAAAAAGCTGAAAATTTACAAGAAAAAATGCAAATTTATGAGAAAAAAGTTACAAATTTACAAGAAAAAAGTTGAAAATTTCCAGGAAAAAAAAAGTTGAAAATTTATAAAACAAAAATCACATATTTACAAGAAAAAGTTGTAAATTTACAAGACAAAAGTTGAAAATTTACAGGAAAAACATTAAAAAATTACAAGAGAAAAATCAGAAATTTACAAGAAACAAGTTGAAAATGTACAAGAAAAAAGTTGCAACTTTTTGAGAAAAAAGTTGCAAATGTATAAGAAAAAATGTCCAACTTTAAAAGAAAAAGTTGCAAATCTAGAAGAAGAAAGTATCACATTTTTCGGAAAAAATGTTTCACATCTATGAGAAAAGAGTAACAAATCTACAGGAAAAAGCTGAAAATTTACAGGAAAAAAATGCAAATCTATGAGGAAAAAAGTTACAAATTTACAAGAAAAAAGCTATAAATTTACAAGAAAAAAGTTGAAAATTTACAAGAAAGTTGTAAATTTACAGGGTAAAAAAGTTGAAAATTTCCAGGAAAAAAAAAGTTTTAAAAAATTATAAAAGAAAAATCACAAATTCACAAGAAAAAGTTCCAAATTTACATGACAAAAGTTGAAAATTTACAGGAAAAACATTGAAAAGTTGCAAGAGAAAAATCAGAAATTTACAAGAAACAAGTTGAAAATGTACATGGAAAAAAGTTGGAACTTTTTGGGAAAAAAGTTAGAAATGTTTAAGAAAAGAGGTGCAAATTTAAAAGAAAAAGTTGCAAATCTAGAAGAAAAAAGTATCACATTTATAGGAAAAAATGTTTCAAATTTCTGAGAAAATAGTTGCAAATCTACAGGAAAAAGTTGAAAATTTACAGGAAAAAAATGCAAAGTTATGAGAAAAAAGTTACAAATTTACAAGAAAGTTGTAAATTTACAGAGTAAAAAAGCTGAAAATTTCCAGGAAAAAAAATAAAATAAAAAAAATTATGAAAGAAAAATCACAAATTTACAAGAAAAAGTTCCAAATTTACATGACAAAAGTTGAAAATTTACAGGAAAAACATTGAAAATTTACAAGAGAAAAATCAGAAATTTACAAGAAACAAGTTGAAAATGTACAAGAAAAAAGTTACAAATGTATAAGAAAAAAAAGTGCAAATTTAAAAGAAAAATGTTGCAAATCTAGAAGAAAAAAGTATCATATTTATAGGAAAAAAGTTTCAAATCTATGAGAAAATAGTTGCAAATCTACAGGAAAAAGCTGAAAATTTACAGGAAAAAAATGCAAGTTTATGAGAAAAAAAGTTACAAATTTATGAGAAAAATGTGATGGTCAGCCGAGTGTGCTCCCCCTCCCCTCCTGTCTGTCTGTCCGGCTCCGGAGAATTTGATACACCTGTGTGATTACACACCTGCTGCATCCTGCTGGCCAGCGTATTAGAGAGCCAGCATATGGAGCAGCCATCGCTGGATCATTAGGTTTGCTAACCGCTCAAACTGTCCTTAGCCTTTTATTCTGTCTGTACCTGTGCTACTCATTTGTCCTCTTGTCTCTCCAGGTTTGTTGCCACCTGCGCGGTGTCTTCCGGAGCTGATCACATTCGTCTGGCCGTAGAAGACACCGGACAAATCCACCCAGGTGAATGCCTTTCCCCCATCTCCCCGGGTCCGCACAGGAGTTCCATGACGGGCTCCTCTGCTCCTGAGTAAGTGCACCTCTCACATTCCTCTCCTCATTTGGGAGATCCTGTCCCTAATAATCTCCGTCTGCTCCTTCCCTGTTGGCAGCGTGCGCTCCAGTGGCCACCAGTTTTGTGTATCGATTTAATTGTGCGTTTTTGTGTTTTGTTTTTCTTTAGTTCTGCCTGTGGAGAGTGTGAAATAAAGAGGCTGAATTTATTTCTCAATTCAGATTTATCGAAGATCTCACATCTCCAGCATTCTCCAACAGATAAAGAGAGCGAACTCCCCCAAACCCCCACTTTTATACCTGGGACATCAAAGAACAGAATCACATTGTCGCCAAACCCCCCATTGACAATAATTCTCCCCCCGAGTCCCTTCGTCGTCCGACTGACCCCAGGAGGTCAGGAAGTCCTCTCAGAGTCCTCATCACGGCACCTCCACCTCCTGCTGTTATCCTCAGGAGGTCCAGACGTATTGTTCCTTCAAAGACGTGAGGTCACAAAACACATGCAGTCCTAAGCATCTCACTCCTGTGCTTATACATATGCAGTCAAAATATGTGAGCCACATAACCCCCCCCCCCAAACGTCGAAGAATGAAACAATACAGCATAGTCCACACAACATGATAAAGCCACACATTAGTCCGTACGCCGTCTGGGCTTCAAACGTCTTCCAAACTTGCGGGGGCTCCAGGACATGCTTCCTGGGGGGTCTGCCACGTCGAGGAGCCCTCGCCACCCGTACAGACTCGTCGTTCATCACAAAAGCAGGCTTTAGTCTGTCTATACTAATTGTTTCCCTTCTGTCCCCCAAATCTAGCACAAAATGCTTATCACCTGTTTCCAGCACCCTATGTGGGCCATCGTAGAGTGGGCGCAGGGCTGGGCGCATAGCCTCGTGCCTGACAAAAACAAATTTGGCATTTTTTTAAAGCTTTGGGAACAAAAACACGCGGAAAAGTGTGATGAATGGGGCCCAGAAGCATGTCTGCTCCCGTGCCGATCAGTGATCACTGAGCCGGGGGATGCCCCGGCACCGGATGATCTGGCAGAAACTCGCCTGGCAGCCGGAGAGGCTGCGCAAAAACCAACTCTGCTGGGGAGGCCTTTAAGTCCTCTTTGGGCGCAGAATGCAACCCCAATAAAACCCATGGCAGTCTGTTTACCCAATTTGCATCCGTAAGCGACGCTTTGAGGGCTGCCTTCAATGATCTATGAAAACGCTCGCATAAACCATTAGCCTGGGGGTGGTAAGCGGTAGTGCGGTGAATTGTCGCACCCAAGCTGTTGGCCATTGCTGACCAAAGCTCAGACACAAATTGAGGTCCCCTGTCGGACGTAATGTCCGACGGAACCCCGAAACGCGCTATCCAAGCCGTCAAAAATGCGTGGGCCACTTCTGCAGCCGTGGTCGATGCCAGTGGGACCACTTCCGGCCAACGCGTGGTTCGGTCCACCATTGTCAAAAGATGTGTGAACCCCTGCGATGACGGTAGGGGGCGCACGAGGTCGACATGTACATGATCAAATCTCTTGGCCGGGATGTGAAACGGCTCTAAAGGGGCTTTTGTGTGCTTGTGAATTTTGGCCCGCTGCCAAGCCATACAGGCTCTTGCCCACTCTTTCACGTGCTTGTGCAAGCTCGGCCAAACAAACTTTTCTGCTACCATTTTCACAGACGCGCGCACCCCCAGGTGTGCCAGGGAGTGAACCGAGTCAAAAACACGGCGGCGCCAAGCTGCCAGCACCACCGGGCGCAGTCGCCCGGTAGAGACATCGCAGATTAGGGGGGCATACCATTTTGTAAGCTCCTGCTCTCCAGCCTTAACCCTGTTGGTCCAGACTGGAGCGCGCACACGTCCGCATCTCTATCCTGATCCGCTGCCATGGCCGCATAATCTATCCCCACGTGAACTGGGGCCGCGTGCGCTTCCGCGCTGTTATTCTGCTCTGCGGCTGCGGTAGTATAATCTACCTCTGCGCGGACTGGTGCTGTTACCGCGAAAGAGGCAGTCTGCTACTACGTTGAGTTTACCCGCTACGTGTTGAATGTCAGTAGTAAATTCTGAAATTGCGGCTAGCTGCCTCTGCTGCCAGCCCGACCAAGGCTCCGAAATTTTGGCCATCGCAAAAGTAAGCGGCTTGTGGTCAACAAACGCGGTGAAACGCCGACCTTCTAGCGAGAATTGGAAGTGGCGAATGGCTAAGTGGAGCGCTAACAGCTCCCTGTCAAATGCGCTGTATTTTCGCTCGGCTTCGCGCAAGGATCTGCTGAAAAAGGCCAGCAGCTGCCAAACCCCGGCAATGTGCTGCTCCACAACCGCCCCATGGCCAAATCTGACGCGTCAGTGGTGAGCGCTATGCGGGCCGTTGGGTCTTGGTGAGCCAACAACGCAGTGTCTGCCAGGGCTTTTTTTACCTCTGCGAATGCGAGCTCCCGCTCCGGGGACCATTCGATTGCATTGGAGGGTTTTTGCTTTTTAAGCGCGGCATATAGTGGCTGCATGAGCTGCGCTGCGTGGGGAAGGAAACGGCTATAAAAATTCACCATTCCTAAAAACTCCTGTAATGCTTTGACCGTTTGAGGCCGGGGAAAATCTGCCACTGCGCACACTTTGTCCGGTAGCGGAACCGCCCCTTCTGGGGAGATGCGGTGCCCCAAAAAATCGATCTGCGCCACTCCGAACTGGCACTTAGCTGGATTGATTATTAACCCATGTTCTCCCATCCTCCGAAAAACTGCTGTGAGGTGCTTTTTGTGTTCCTCTTCGGATGTGCTGGCGACCAAAATGTCGTCCAGGTAGACGAACACAAAAGGGAGATCGCGTAACACGGCATCCATCATGCGTTGGAAGGTTTGCGCGGCGCCTTTGAGGCCAAACGGCATGCGTAAAAACTCAAAAAGTCCAAACGGGGTTATCACCGCTGTTTTGGGAATATCCTCGGCGCGCACTGGGACTTGATGATACCCGCAGACCAAGTCTATTTTAGAAAAAATGCACGCCCCCGCCAGATGCACCGAAAAATCCTAAATGTGTGGGATTGGGTAGCGGTCGTGCTCTGTAGCGTTGTTTAACTTGTGGAAATTACCGCAAGGTCTCCACGAGCCGTCAGCTTTAGGGACCATATGCAGTGGGGAGGCCCATGGGCTGTTTGAACGGCGGATGATGCCCAGCCTTTCCAGGTTGGCGAACTCCTCGCGCGCTATGGACAGTTTAGCTGCATCCAAGCGCCAAGCTTTCGCGAAGACGGGGGGGGCCAGTTGTGGTGATAAAGTGCTCCACCCCGTGTTTCGCAACTGTTGCCGAAAAGGTGGGAACTGTGAGTGCTGGAAACTGGGTGAGGAGTGTGTGAAACTTACCGCCTGCTGTGGCGACGTTGGTCTGTGCTGGTGGCGGGGACACTCGAGCTGTACAAGGAATGGAATAAAAAGAGAGTGCATTAACCAGGCGCCTATTGGCAAGATCAACTAACAACCCATGTGAGCACAGAAAATCAGCGCCTAACATGCTGAAACTCACCGCCGCTATAATAAAAGTCCATTCATAAGTGCGGCCGTGCAAGGACAGAAGCAGAGTCCTTTCGCCGAAGGTCTTAATGCTCGAGCCGTTCGCCGCCGTCGCCCCGTCACCATAGCGACCTGCCAGCCGGTCAGCGTAGGTTGGGGTGATGAAACTCACTTGGGCGCCCGTGTCCACGAGGAAGTGCCGTCCAGAGCGCGCATCCGTGAGGTAGAGCAGCTTGTTTTGCTTGCCGAGGGCCGATGCTGCTAACGACTCCCGGTCCTGGCGTTTCCCGAGCTCTTGAACTGGCACCGCGGTACACACTTGCGCGCCCTCTCTGCGAAACGCCGATGGTAAAAGCAGAGGTCGTCTCCTCCGCTGCGTCGGGACCTCGCTGCTGCCATTGTGGGTGGGACCGATTCCGCCGCCTCTGGCCCACCGCTGCTCCCGGCCGCCGCGCCGAGGTCTGCCGCTGCTGCGGTGGCTGCCTGCTCCTCACAGGAGTCGAGGATCCGCTGCGCTTCTCGGACCACCGCTCGGAAGTCCCACTGGGTCACGAAATGCATGCCTGCCAGGGTCGCCCTCGTCTGCGATGGAAGGGTTCTCAGGAAGATGTGTGCGAAGAGGAAATCATCGTTGTCTGTGCCTCTCAGCTGGAGCATGTCTTCCATCAGGTCGACAGGCCTGCGTCCTCCCAAGTCGTGTAGGGCTAGGAGCCTCCTAGCCCTCGCCTCGGCTGAGGGCGTGAAACACTGGATGAGGGCAGCTTTCAGCCCGCTGTATTTGTCGCCAGCAGGCGGTTGCTGCACCAGGCTCCGCACGTATCGGGTTGTGCGGTTGTCGAGCTTGGCTATGACGTGGTAGAATTTGGTGTCATCCGCTGTTATTCCCCCGAGTGCAAACTGGGCTTCGGCCAGGAGGAACCACGAGTCCGGGTTGTCCTGCCAGAACTTTGGGAGCTTGATCGAGACCGTGCTTGCTCGGGCGGTCCCTGAAGAGTCTGGTTCGGGGGAATTGCTTCTGGACATCGCACGTCTTAGGTCACCAATGTGGAGAGCGTGAAATAAGGAGGCTGAATTTATTTCTCAATTCAGATTTATTGAAGATCTCACATCTCCAGCATTCTCCAACAGAAAAAGAGAGCGAACTCCCCCAAACCCCCACTTTTATACCTGGGACATCAAAGAACAGAATCACATTGTCGCCAAACCCCCCATTGACAATAATTCTCCCCCCGAGTCCCTTTGTCGTCCGACTGACCCCAGGAGGTCAGGATGTCCTCTCAGAGTCCTCATCACGGCACCTCCACCTCCTGCTGTTATCCTCAGGAGGTCCAGACGTATTGTTCCTTCAAAGACGTGAGGTCACAAAACACATGCAGTCCTAAGCATCTCACTCCTGTGCTTATACATATGCAGTCAAAATATGTGAGCCACACTGCCCTCTTTTTTTTATTGTTGCTTATTTATCTTTATTTTTGTAATAAACTGGTGTGCTTTCACTTCAGAGTCTGAGTGTTCGTTCTGACAGCTCAGTGTTTGAGCTGCACTTGCCTGAATCATGACAAAAAAAATTGCAGTTTAAAAAAAAAAAGTCTTTCTGCTTCGTACTTGCATTTGAAATTCATTGTATTTAGTTATGCAACACAATGAAAAATGATATGGCGGATAGGACAATTCACTCTTTTTTCCAGGTTGAGGGAGGCGATATCCGTGTTGTCCCCCACTGATTTACTCACAGTTCCTGTGTACTCTGCTCAACTCTGACTAAATCGATAAGTAAATCAACAGGAACTGTGTTTGACCTTCAGATGCTGAGAGGACCCATTAAAGCGTTACACCGGGCCTCCCTACAGCACGAAATCAAACGTGTTTGTTTAAATACACACTCACACGGCTGACCTTTGACCTCCATGTGATTGTGCTGATTGGGCCTCATCAGCAGGCGTTCTATTATTTTTTTTTTTAAGGGGAATATTTGTATCCTATGATAAATTCACAAATTTAATATAAGGTAGAAATGTATGAATGAAAATTAAGTGCAAATTGGCAAGAATAAAGATGCACAAATATAATAAAAGACACTAGCTGACAATAACTTTTTAAAATTAGTATAAGCAAGTCCCAGATTAACTAGAAAAGAACATTACTAATTTGTGGGGAAAAAATTTTTCAAGTAAAAAAAAAAGTCATGCATTTAAAAGAACAGTGTTCCAAATTTTAAAATAAACAGAATGCATATTTACAACAACAAAAGGTGCACATTTCTACACTTTTTTTTCCCACTTTTCCTCTTATAGTTCCTCATAACATTGTTCTTGTCAACTTCTAACAAATGTAAAACTTTTTTTCTGATAAATCTACAGCTTTTTCCTGGCAAATTTACAAATTTTCATATAAATTTGCTACATTTTCCCACATAAATCTACACCTAAATAATCATGATTTTGAAACTTTTAATAAATATTAAATCTGCATCTCGACTGAAACAATTTTCCTTATACATTTAATCCCACTTGTCCGTATGAAAGGAGTTGGCGGAGCTGCAGTGATGCTGCTGCGCCGCCTGGTGGACAGGAGGGTAAATCACAGTTTGACCCTCAATCAGCTCAGTTCAAACGTTAAATTCAGCAGAATTTTGGTTAGAATGAAGTTTTCTGTTTTTTTGTTTTTTTTTGTTTTTTTTTTGTAATTTCAGTTGATGGTCCAACAATTCTGAGAAGTATAAAAAATCATGACAAGATGATGACATTGTGAAGCGAAACCTGAGCTAAAAAATCTTTTAAAATACATGAACTTCGTACTAAATGACAAAATAAAATGAATGCAATGTGTAAAGTCATAGTATACCATAGTAAAATTTTACTTTTGCAGTTTTTACATATTCAGATTCTTGATTTACCTATTTTTTCCTGAGATTTTCTGCTTGTGTGACTATTATACTGTACATATTTTTGTTAATTTCTTTTTTCTTGTACCTCATTGTTTTTTTTCTGTTGATATTATATTTTAATTTCAATGTTTAATTTTATCTTTGATATGTTCATGTTTTTCACTTATTGTTTATAACTTACATTTTTTTGACATTTTAACATTTTACTTTATTGATTATTAATACCACTTTTAAAATCTATTACTATTTTTTCATAAAATGTCACTTTTGTGAGTACTTTTATTGCAGGACACTTTTTTATCAGGAGAATTTCATCACAAAAAACTTGCAATTTATAAAAATATACATTTTTAAAATTTATTGGAAAAATACGTATTTTAAATTTATGAGAAAAATGTAAAAATATTACATCTTGAATATACAAGAAAAACATCACAAATTTTACAAGTTGAAGTTTTTTAGTAAGAATACATTAATTAAATAATTAAATTGTTAAGGTACTTATGACAAATTAAAAAAGGGATATGCAAATTTGCAAATCAGTAAGAAAAAATATAAAATTAGTAGAAAAAGTTACAAAATTATCAGGAAAAAATGTAGAATAAATGTAAAAAATTATGAGAAAAGCATCATACAGTATTTTTGAGAGAATGTCCTAAAGTATAAAGAACAAAAGGAAACCTCTCAGGTTGGTCAAAGTAAAGTCAGATTTATGAGGAAAAAATGTTTAAAATTCACATGAAAAGGGTCACAAAAATGTGCTGAAATCTTAAGACAAAAACTTATTACAAGAAGTTACAAAAGTCTGAGAGAAAGAATCACAAATTTCTAGTGGTTATAAATGTATAAATAATAATAATAATAATCATAATAATAATAATAATAAATTATGAGAAAAACCTCACACATTTTAAAGAGGTTCCAAATTTAGAAAATTTGTGAGAAAAGTTGCAGTTTAAGAAAGTTTCAAATATACACGGAAAAATTGAAAATTTATGAGAAATAATGTTTAAAGTTTTCATGAAAATAATTAAAAATTGATGAGGAAAAATATTGTAAATGTACAAGAGAAAAAAAAAATTAACCAAAAAAAAAAGAGAATTTCAAACACCCACAAAAAAAAAAAAAACATGTTGTGGAGTGTGTGAAATAAGAGTCGGGCTCATGGCACACAGTTTATTACACACTTCACATCTCTCCAGCACAGAACAGACTGAACATTTCAGCAGGCACTCTCCTCTTAAGATTCATGGCATTTCTCCACACACAACATTATGGTTGTGTAGTTGTGCATGCACATGTTGGACATTGATTTAACCTCACGATGAAGGAGAGCCGGACCCCCTGTGGGGGACAGAAGACTTCCTGACCTCTGAGGTTCAAATATGGGTGTGAACAGATGGCTTCCTGACCTCTAAGGCTCGAGAGGAGAGAGGGGGGAAGTTATGTAAATAAAAGGTTGATGTAGGGGAATAAATTGATGTAGGGGGATAAAGGGAAATTCTTTGATGTGAGATGCTTTGATGTGAGATTGTTTAAAGGGGAGGACTGAGGTGTGTGTCTCCCTCTTGTTTCTCTGCTCAGGGATGAGAGCAGACTGTGGGAATGGTTGCTTGAAATAAACTGGAATTAAATGCAACTCAGTTTCGTTATTCAAGGCTCCCCACATTGGTGACTAACGACGTTGAGAATGACCGGAGAAGGTCTCAGGGTCCCGGACTCACCAAGTCCAGAGCTGGCGAACGCTGTGGCCGTCAAGCTGCCGGATTTCTGGCAGGATAACCCACGGTCGTGGTTCCTACAAGTGGAGTCGCAGTTTGCTCTCGCAGGAGTAACGGTGGATGACACTAAATTCCACCATGTCATCGCTAAACTGGATAACAGCACAGCTCGGTGTGTGCAGAGTTTGGTGGAGCAGCCACCAGCGACCGGCAGGTACGACAAGCTGAAATCCACCCTCATTAAGTTTTTCACCCCCTCGGCCGAAGTGAGGGCGAGGAGGATCCTGTCTTTGCTAGACCAGGGAGGACACAGGCCGAGCGCCCTGATGGAGGAGATGATACAGCTGAGAGGGTTGGACAAGGATGATTTCCTTTTCCAGTTCATCTTTCTCTCCACCCTCCCGACGCATGCGAGAAGCACGCTGGCTGGCAAGAAATGTCACACCCCGGAGGAGTTCCAGGAGCTGGCCCAGGAAGCAGATGGGATTCTGGACGCCTGCGGCGGGCAAGCAACCACAGCAGCAGCCCACGACAGCGGGGAGCCAGAGGCGGCAGACCCAGGCTGGCCGACGACGGCGGCAGCACGGCCGCGACGAGGTGGAGCCATTGGGCCGGTGGCAGAGGCGCGGCCCCGACGCAGCGGAGAAGAGGATCTTTGCTTTTACCATCGGAGGTTCACTGAGAGGGCACGCAGGTGTGTGCCACCCTGCAACTTCAGGAGTTCGGGAAATGGCAAGACCGGGAGTCGTTAGCAGCTTCGACTCTCGGGGAAGGCAACAAGCTGCTCTACATCGCGGATGCGCGCTCCGGACGAGAGTTCCTCATAGACAGCGGAGCCCAAGTGAGCTTCATCACCCCAACATACGCGGACCGGGTGGCTGGACCCCACGGTAGCGGAGCTACGGCGGCAAATGGCTCGAGCATCAACACCTACGGGAGAAGGACCTTGCCTTTATGCTTACATGGCCGCACATATGAATGGACTTTTGTAATAGCGGCGGTGAGTTTCAACATGTTGGGCGCGGATTTTTTGTGTTCACACAATCTGTTAGTTGATCTTGCTAATAGACGGCTGGTAAATGCACTCTCTTTTTACTCTCTCCCCTGTTCAGCTCGAGTGTCCCCGCCACCAGCACAGACCCACGTCGCTACAGCAGGTGGTAAGTTTCACACACTCCTCACCCAATTTCCAGCGCTCACTGTGCCCACTTTTTCAGCGGCAGTCGCGAAGCACGGAGTGAAACATTTTATACCTACATCTGGTCCTCCCGTGTTTGCAAAAGCTCGGCGCTTGGATGCAGTTAAGCTTGCCATTGCGCACGAGGAGTTCGCCAGCCTAGAGAGGCTGGGCATCGTTCGTAGGTCAAAAAGCCCGTGGGCTTCGCCGCTGCACATGGTACCGAAAGCAGATGGCTCCTGGAGACCGTGCGGTGATTACCGCAGGCTAAACAACGCTACGGCGCACGATCGTTATCCCATCCCGCACATTCAGGATTTTTCGGTGCACCTGGCAGGCGCGCACGTTTTTTCAAAGATTGATCTGGTTCGCGGCTATCATCAAGTCCCAGTCCAGCCGGAGGACATTCCTAAAACAGCGGTGATAACCCCGTTCGGACTTTTTGAGTTTTTACGCATACCGTTTGGTCTCAAAGGGGCGGCGCAAACGTTTCAGCGGATGATGGATGCCGTGTTACGCGATCTCCCTTTCGTGTTTGTGTACCTCGACGACATTTTGGTCGCGAGTACTTCAGAGGACGAACACGAAAAGCACCTCACAGCAGTTTTTAGGAGGCTGGGAGAGCACGGCTTAATAGTTAACCCAGACAAGTGCCAGTTCGGCGTCGAGCACATCGATGTTTTGGGTCACCGCGTATCCCCAGAGGGAGCGGTTCCGTTACCAGATAAAGTACGCGCGGTAGCGGATTTTCCCCGGCCACAAACGGTCAAATCACTACAGGAATTCTTGGGGATGGTGAATTTTTACAACCGATTCCTGCCCCACGCAGCTCAAATCATGCAACCGTTATATGCCGCGCTCAAAAAACAAAAATCAACCCAGGCGGTTGAATGGTCCCCGGAGCAGGAGCGCACGCTCACAGAGGCTAAAAAAGCCTTGGCTGACGCTGCGCTCCTGGCCCACCCAGACCCGGCAGCACGTATCGCGCTGACGACAGACGCTTCAGATGTAGCCATAGGGGCCGTTATTGAGCAACAGGTCGCTGGAGTTTGGCAGCCTTTGGCTTTCTTTAGCAAATCCTTAAGCGCGGCTGAGCGAAAATACAGCACGTTCGACAGAGAACTGTTGGCGCTGCATTTGGCTGTTCGTCATTTCCAGTTCTGGCTGGAAGGACGATGCTTCAACGCTTATGTAGACCACAAGCCACTCACATACGCCATGGCTAAAATTTCAGAACCGTGGCCCGGCAGGCAGCAGAGGCAGCTGGCCGCGATCTCGGAATTTACCACTGACATTAGGCACGTTGCGGGTAAATTCAATGTTGTAGCAGACTGTCTCTTGCGCGCGTTCACGACGCCACCACGCGCAGAGGCAGAACGGGCCACCGTGACCGCGCCGCAGGAGAGCGGCACGGTGGCGCGCGCAGCCCCGGTGCACGTGGGTATAGATTATGCAGCCATGGCAGCGGACCAGGGGGCAGATGCAGACGTGTGCGCGCTCCAGTCTGGACCAACAGGGTTAAGGCTGGAGAGCAAGTGTTTACAAAACGGTATGCCCCCCCTGATCTGCGACGTGTCGACGAGGCGCCCGCGTCCGGTGGTTCCGGCCACGTGGCGCCGCCGTGTTTTTGACTTGGTCCACTCGCTGGCGCACCCGGGGGTGCGCGCGTCGGTGAAAATGGTGGCAGAAAAGTTTGTTTGGCCGGGCCTGCGCAAGCACGTGAAGGAATGGGCGAAAGCCTGCATTTCCTGTCAACGGGCCAAAATTCACAAGCACACAAGGGCCCCGTTAGAACCGTTTTGCATTCCAGCCAGAAGGTTCGACCATGTACACGTCGACCTTGTGGGCCCCCTACCGGCATCGCAGGGGTTCACGCATCTTTTGACAATGGTGGACCGGACCACACGTTGGCCGGAAGTGGTCCCACTTGCGACGACCACGGCCGCGGAGGTGGCTCGCGTTTTTTTAACGGCTTGGGTGGCGCGCTTCGGGGTTCCGTCGGACATTACGTCCGATAGAGGACCTCAATTCATCTCTGAGCTGTGGTCAGCGATGGCCAACGGCTTAGGAGCCAAAATTCACCGCACTACGGCTTACCACCCTCAGGCTAATGGTTTATGCGAGCGTTTTCATAGGTCTTTGAAGGCAGCACTCAGAGCGTCGCTCACGGATGCAGATTGGGTAAATAAACTGCCATGGGTTTTATTAGGGTTGCGTTCTGCGCCCAAAGAGGACTTAGACGCCTCCCCAGCGGAGCTGGTATTCGCACAAACTCTTAGGCTGCCAGGCGAGTTTTTACCAGAGCACCCGGAGCCGCCACCTCTCCCTGCTCTAGGACCGTTAGTTCGCACGGGAGCAGACACGCTTCCGGGTCCGGTTCATCACGCTTTTCCACGAGTTTTTGTCCCCAGGGCTTTGAAAAATGCCGATTTCGTTTTTGTCAGGCGCGAAGCCCTAAAAGCAACGCTCAAACCTCCTTACGAAGGGCCATTTCGAGTGCTGGAGGCAGGTGATAAGCAATTTGTGCTAGATTTGGGAGACAGAAAAGAGACAGTCAGTATTGACAGACTAAAACCTGCTTTTGTCATGAAGGACGGATCTGTGCTGGTCGCAGTGGCGCCTCGATGAGGCAGGCCCCCGCAAGGGGCACATAACCACTCTCTCCCTCAGTCAACAGAGCCGAAGCAGGACGGCGCCGCAGGCAAGGCGGGGCCAACTCACAGCAGATTCGGCAGACGGTTGAAGCCCAAGCGGCGCACAGACTGAATGTTTGTATTGATTATACAGTAGCCAGTAATATGTTATTGAATTTTAGGGAATAGTCCTTTCTTCATCGTTTGGGGGGGGGTTATATGGTTGTGTAGTTGTGCATGCACATGTTGGACATTGATTTAACCTCACGATGAAGGAGAGCCGGACCCCCTGTGGTGGACAGAAGATTTCCTGACCTCTGAAGGAGAGCCGGACCCCCTGTGGGGGACAGAAGACTTCCTGACCTCTGAGGTTCAAATATGGGTGTGAACAGATGGCTTCCTGACCTCTAAGGCTCGAGAGGAGAGAGGGGGGAAGTTATGTAAATAAAAGGTTGATGTAGGGGAATAAATTGATGTAGGGGGATAAAGGGAAATTCTTTGATGTGAGATGCTTTGATGTGAGATTGTTTAAAGGTGAGGACTGAGGTGTGTGTCTCCCTCTTGTTTCTCTGCTCAGGGATGAGAGCAGACTGTGGGAATGTAGCTTGAAATAAACTGGAATTAAATGCAACTCAGTTTCGTTATTCAAGGCTCCCCACAAACATGACATTTGCATCACACTGTATTCAACCTCCTTTGTCCTCGACTCCTTCCTGCTATCTCGCCAGGAACCTCCTGCATATTGTTCTCCCATGTTTATCCACTGTCTCTTGTCTGAGATGCTACATAATCTGGCTCCCCCAAGGTGCTAAACTCCCCCCCCCCCAGCATCAGCAAAAAGACGTAACAAACTAATAGTTTTTTTGAATGCAAAAGATGCAATAGACTTACACAATGGTCCTCTCCGGCATACGACTAGGAACATACCGGTCGCTGTGGAGGGTGAGAATATGTATGGGCACATAATCATACCATGTAGGATAACTAAATAGACGGTTATGCTGTTTCATCCCACCTAGCAACAATGCTCTGCACTGTGTGTGTTTATATATTTACATATTATTCCATCTAGCTACATTGCTCCGCACTGTGTGTGTTTATATACTTGCATATTTATTCCACCTAGCTGCAATGCTCCGTACTGTGGGTGTTTATATATTTACATATTTATTCCATCTAGCTACAATGCTCTGCACTGTGTGTTCATATATTCATATATTTATTCCATCCAGCTACAATGCTCTGCACTGTGTGTCTGTGTGTGTGTGTGTGTGTATATATATATTTTATAGTAATATGTACATATGTATATTAGCTGCTCTTGCTTGCTTGTTTTTTTTCTTGCCTTCTGATTGTTGCTCTGAGTGTTGCTATCCCTGTGCTGTTGCAATCCTGGAATTTCCCCGTTGTGGGACTAATAAAGGCTTATCTTATCTTATCTTATCTTATCTTAGATAGAACAATAGAATATCAGTCCACATGCTGCTTGGGCTTCCGTCTCCTCCCGTATCTGCTGTAACTGGGGTTTACCGCCTCTGTGGCGCTGCTGTGCTGGTGGGGGGCTACTGGGAGTGTGTCTGACTGCGGGTGGGCTGTGACTGGGGGTGGGGGGGGCACTTCGGTCTGTCCGTGTGGCTGCTCTGGTGAATCGTTTTCCTGGGGAGCTCTCCGTGGGGGTCTTCCACGCCGAAGGGCCCTAGCCAACAGCACTTGCTCGTCCGCCACAACGAAAGCGGGTTTGAGTCTGTCTATGCCAATTTTTTCCCGCCTACCCCCCAAGTTTAGCAAAAAATGCTTATCCCCTGTTTCCAACACTCTGAACGGTCCATCATAGGGTGGGCGCAATGGAGGGCGGTGGGCGTCGTGTCTGACAAACACGAACTCCGCACTCTTCAAAGTTTTAGGCACGACAACACGCGGAAAACTGTGGTGGGCAGGGTCCGGCAGCGTGCCTGTGTTTGCGCTACGCTGAAAAAGCTGAGACGGGCAGCTGCCCGGCGCGGGATTATCTGGCAGAAATTCCCCGGGCAGCCGTAGGGGCTGCGCAAAAACGAGCTCTGCCGGGGAAGCTTCCAGATCCTCTTTCGGCGTGGAGCGCAACCCCAATAAAACCCACGGAAGCCTGTCTACCCAATTTGCATCCGTCAATGAAGCCCTGAGTGCTGCTTTCAGTGATCTATGAAAACGCTTGCATAACCCATTGGCCTGTGGGTTGTACGCAGTTGTGCGGTGAATTGTAACACCCAGGATGCAGGCCATCGCGGACCAGAGTTCAGAAACAAATTGAGGGCTCCTGTCAGACGTAATGTCCGACGGGACTCCAAAACGCGCCACCCATGCTGTTAAAAAAGCGGACGTGGTTGCCGCCATCGGGACTGCTTCTGGCCAGCGTGTGGTGCGGTCCACCACTGTCAGGAGGTGCGTGCACCCCTGTGATGGCGGGAGGGGGCCCACGAGGTCCACGTGAACATGGTCGAACCTCTTAGCCGGGATACGAAACGGCTCCAAGGGAGCCTTCGTGTGTCTGTGTACCTTGGCTCGTTGGCACGCCACGCAGGCTGCAGCCCACTCTTTTACTTGTTTGCGTAGGCTCGGCCACACAAACTTCTCTCCCACCATTTTGACCGACGCGCGCACTCCTGGGTGCGCCAGAGTGTGAACCGACTCAAATACGCGGCGGCGTCACGCGGGACCACCGGACGCGGGCACTCCTGAGTATTGTTCTCCCATGTTTATCCACTGTCTCTTGTCTGAGATGCTAAATAATCTGGCTCCCCCAAGGTGCTAAAATGTAAAGTTACCCCCCCAAAAAACAAATTTGACAAATATTTAAAATTTACAAGAAAAGTTTCCTAAAAATTTACAACTTTCCCCCCTAAAATGTCCAACTGTTTTTCTCATAAATTTCCTAGTTTTTCCTGTAAATTTTCAACCTTTCTCTCTCAGTCACTCGTGCTCATTCATTTTTGTAAATTTAAAAGAAAATGTTTTTTTTTTAACAAAAAATAAAGAACCCACAAAACCCAAATAAATATATATATATATATATATATATATATATATACTATATATACTGTATATATCCAGTATATACCAGTTATGATTTAAAAGGCAGACCTCTCAGACTGGTCAAAGTGAAGCTGAGCGAGACTGAAGAAGTATGAGAGTGGGTGTATGTGCTGGTCAGGGGATGTTGGACTGATAGGGGTGGTACCTCCTGGCTGCGTGGGCTCCCTCTGGTGGGTAGGGGGGCTGGTCTCCTGTAGGGCTCCCCGCTCCTTGCTGCCACCTTCCTTGGGCGTGGGGGTCCGGTGGCTTGTGTCCTGGCCGCTGGGGTGGGCACGGGTCTGCTGAGCTGGGGAAGGGGGTGAGCGCTTTGGACCCACTGGGGAGGGGGGTGGGGGTCACTGTGCTGGCCGCTTGGCAGCCCGGCCTCCTCTGGCATCCCTCAATTCAATTCAATTTATTTAAAGGACAGTGCAAGTTTATGAACATTAATAACAATCACTGTAAACATGCCAGATTATAGCCATCTGTTGGCCAGATATATAGATGTTCCGTTTACAAGAAGGAAAATAAAGAGTAAAACACAATAGAACATGAATCATTCTAAAACACACTAATCATATTAAAACATTACAGTGCAATAGTACTAGTAAAACCAAGTTACAGCGGGGAAAATAGGTACTGAACACGTCAACATTTTTCTCGTTAAACATATTTTTGATGGAGCCATTGACCAGATATTTTCACCAGATATTGGTAACAACTCAAGTAATCCATATATACATATACATATTATATCCCTTATCCATATATCCATATAATATCCCTTACAGAGGCTTGGTTAGGGCAAGAGGATTATGTTGGTTTGAATGAATCAACTCCCTCTGGTTATTTAAACTGTCAAAATCCCAGAAGTTCTGGTCATGGAGGAAGAGTAGCAACAATTTACCATTCCAAATTACTAGTTAATGTAAAGCAAAAAACATGTTATTATTTTAGGGCCTGGTCCGCAGTATTGGACATTTCAGCAATTTTAGGCTAAACCAAATCTTTATTTGCCATAGTTTATCGTCCCCCATCAACCTACTCAGTTTTTATCTGGATTTGCGGAATTCTTAGCAGATTTAGTGCTGAAATCAGAATAATTATAGTAGGGGACTTTAATATACATGTAGATGTAGATAGTGATTGCCTTAATTTGGCATTTAATTCAATTTTAGACTCAATGAGGTTTTCTCAGAAAGTAGGAAATTCTACCCATTATCTCCACCATTATTTTTATTATTTTTTTTTTTTCACTTCCGCTCTTCAAGGAGAGTAGACGCTTCTCTCTTTTCTCTCTGCTCTAGCTCCCCACTTCCCTAACTAACTGGATCCCAGCTTGCTGTTGTCTGTCTGCGTCTACTGCTGATTATCGAAAAGAAATTATGGAATTGATAAGCTGGGCTTTGAACGCAATTGACACTATTTTTTCAACAAGGAACAGTGCTCCGGGGGAAGCTGTTTGCCCCGCAGGGACGGCTCCAGCGGGCTATTTACGGGTGACAAGTGTTTGGAGGATCTTGTGCCTGAGTAATCTCTCTATCGAAGATATTGAAGATTTGTATATCTTCGTAATAATGGTGACTGGGATCGTTCTGATTGGAACTGGGATTGTCCTGGTGTACCGCAAATTGCTGAAGATGGATACAACCTATCAAAATGCTGGCCACGCGAGGTGCATCCATCAAATTGGAAAAATGGAGGAGACTTTGATAGCGACAAATGGAGAACTGTCTCGGAAGGTGGATTACATCTACGCTTAAGTCTATCCACGACGGACTCAAAGCCCTCGCAATGAAGGATTAAGCACTGAATCTGCAGAAGAAAATAAAGTTCTTTCTCTGTGTTCAGTCTATTTGGCTCAATTTCCCTTACAAAAATCCTCCTGATAATCCCCAGTCTTTGTTTTTCAAAACACTGAGCACACGGCCTCTGGACAGTAGCTGCTTGGGACAATTGCCAAGGACAATTGCTGCAGCCAGACAAAACATCTTCTGCCAAAGTGTCCTTGTGCTCATATTGATACAACATTGCTTCAACACTACATCCACACTGACCCAGAAACTGACAACAAGATAACATTCACTGCTCTCCTTGTGTCCTGTGGACTCTGGTCTTGAATGTGCATCGTGGGCTTTTTTTGTCTTTGTAATCATAATATTGATTACTTATGGTCAATATTCTGAATTCAATGATTTTTTTGCTCCTTCCTATTGTATGATTTCTTATCTGTACCATCCTATTGGCAGGCGCGTCCCCGATGCAGCCGTGTCACTGGAAATGCAGGTTCATTTTCTGTGTCAAGTCAAATTCTCTCGTATGTTATCAGTGATCTGTTAATGTACTTGGCAATAAATCTTTTTCTGATTCTGATTCTGATTCATACATTGGACCTTGTTCTGACATATGGCATAGAAATAGAAAAGCTGGTAGTGTCTCCCCATAACCCTGTACTGTCAGACCATTGTCTGTTAACCTTTGATTTTACTATTTCTGACTATTTGGCTCCTAAGGGAAAAATATTACTATAGTAGATGCCTCTCAGATGATGTTGTTACCAAATTTATGCAGATTGTTTCCTCTATGCCATGTGTCAACACAACGGAAATGAGCTATAGACAGCTTGCTCCTTCTGTAATTGATAGCATGGTAGATAGTGTTACAACTTCTCTGCATCAGACTCTAGACATGGTAGCCCCTTTAAAAAAGAAAAAGTCTAATCAGAGATTTCTAACTCCTTGGTTCAACACAGAAACTCGTAGCTTAAAACAGAAGACTCATCAATTAGAACAAAAATGGTGCTCCACTAATTTAGATGAAATCTATTTAGCTTGGAGAAATCATCTTTTAATTTATAAAAAATCTCTGAGAAAAGCTAGAACGAGTTATTATTCTGCATTAATAGAAGAGAACGAGAATAATCCCAGGTTTCTTTTCAGCACTGTAGCCAGGTTGACAAAGAGTCAGGACTCTGTCAATCCTAGCATTCCCTTAGAGCTTACTAGTCAGGACTTTATGAACTTTTTCAATCATAAAATTTCATCTCAGACAAAATCAGTCAGATCCTTCCCACCGTTAACTTAAATTCAGTAACTACTACAACTCCTTCAATTGACATCTGTTTGGATCAGTTTACTCCAATTGACCTTTTAGAGTTAGACAAAATAGTTTCCTTATCCAAGCCTTCAACTTGTCTTTTAGACCCTATTCCTACCAGGTTATTTAAAGAAGTCTTCCCATTTATTGGTAGCTTTATTCTTCAAATAATCAATTCTTCATTAACATTAGGCCATGTACCGCAGGCTTTTAAAACTGCTATAATTAAACCCTTACTCAAAAAGCCAACGCTGGATCCAGGAGTTTTAGCTAACTATAGACCAATCTCTAATCTCCCTTTCATTTCAAAAATCTTAGTTGTTGCTACGCAATTATTTGACCACTTGCAGGGAAATGGTTTATTTGAAGAGTTTCAATCTGTGTTTAGAATCCATCATAGTACTGAAACAGCCTTAGAGAAGGTCACTAATGACCTCCTGATTGCATCTGATAATGGACTTGTTTCTATACTTGTCCTTTTAGACCTTAGTGCAGCTTTTGATACTATCGATCATAATATTCTACTAGATAGATTAGAACACTATGTTGGACTTAATGGAACTTCATTGCAGTGGTTTAGAGCTTATTTATCTGATAGGTTCCAGTTTGTTCATGTCAGTAATGAGTCTTCTTTCAACTCAAAGCTCAGTCATGGAGTTCCACAGGGATCTGTGCTCGGCCCTACTCTTTTTAGTTTATATATGCTTCTGTTAGGCAACATTAGGAAGCACTGTATACATTTTCATTGTTATGCAGATGACACACAATTTTACCTGTCAATGAAGCCAGATGATAGTAATCAATTAGCCAAGTTAGAAGCCTGTCTTAAGGAAATCAAAGCTTGGATGACTTGTAATTTCCTGCTATTAAATTTAGATAAGACTGAAGTCATTCTTGTTGGTCCAAAAAACCTTAAAAATATCTTTCCAAATCAAACTTTTAGTTTGGATGCAGTTACTCTTTCTCTTAATAGCTCTGTGAGGAACCTTGGAGTTATTTTTGATCAAGATCTGTTTTTCAATTCACATATTAAATTTGTTTCTAAGACTGCCTTCTATCATTTGCATAATATTGCCAAGATTAGGAGCATCTTGTCTCAGAGTGATGCTGAGAAACTGATCCAAGCTTTTGTTAGCTCTAGATTAGATTATTGTAACTCTTTATCAGGTTGTCCTAAAACATCTCTAAAAAGTCTTCAGTTGATCCAAAATGCTGCAGCAAGTTTTAACAGGTACTAGAAAGAGAGATCATATCTCCCCGGTTCTGGCCTCCCTTCATTGGCTTCCCATAGAGTTTAGAATTAAGTTTAAAATCCTTCTTCTCACTTTTAAAGCTCTAAACAATCAGGCCCCTTTTTATTTAAAAGATCTGATATTATCCTATTATCCTAACAGAGCACTACGCTCCCAGTGTAGAAGAGCTTGAAATAACGAAGCGATGTGATTTTATAAACCAAAGTTTAATATCACCTTCACTCCTCTAACAAGTCTCATCTCGGTGCAGAAGCAGAATAAGAGGTCGATCGCAGTCAGACCTTCATACTTATACCCACACTCAACAAAAGACATTGCATATCAAAGCTGACATCCTGCATTAACGTAATCCCCCCTCCATTGTCCTCCGTCTCCTCCACCTGACCCTGGGTGGTCAGGGAGATCGATCCGGTCTCCACCGCTGCGACTCCGTCTGTCTTTAATCCTCGCTGGCGGTTGAGACCTCTTGTCCTGTTCTGAGGTGTGAGGTCATTCCACATATCTAATCACTAAACATTCTAATATGTCTATACATATGTAGGTATGGAATATATGATTAATATAAGCCACAGCCCCCCCCCCAAACGACTAAGAAAAGGACAATCAAATTAAGTTTACAGCTTAAGATAATCTCTGACATATACTGTTAAACCTCTTGACAGGGAAAACAAGGAAAAATCTTTCCAGCAGTCATGCTCCTGTAGAGAATTCAGTGGTAACAACAACAGTATAGTAATATCACAAATCAGCCTTAAAACTGTCATGGCACAATCTGATAACATAGTTAACAACTCTTTGTCAATTTTGCATCAGTCCCTGTGTCGTCTGGGTTTTAATCTTCTCCCGAATCTGCTGTGGGTCCGCTTGGGCGTTGTGGTGGGACCCTCCTGTAAGGAATCTGCAGCTTGGGGAGGAGAGTGGTTATTTGTTCTCTGCAGGGGGGCTGAGTTTTTTTTTCTTGGGGGGTCTACCCCGCCGAGGTGCTCTGGCCACCCGTGCAGGTTCGTCTCTCAACAAGAAGGCAGGTTTAAGTCTGTCAATGGTGACTGTTTCTTTTCTGTCCCCTAAATCAAGCACAAAATGCTAATCACCAGGTTCCAGCACTCTGAATGGTCCGTCGTATGGTGGACGGAGGGTTGATTTTAAAGCTTCGTGTCTAACAAAAACGAACTCGGCGTTTTTTAAAGCTTGGGGGACAAAAACCTGTGGAAAAGAGTGATGTGCCGGTCCGGGGAGAGTGTCCGGTCTGGTGCTGCCTAAAGGCCTCAGGGCTGGAAGATGCCCGGGCTCTGGGTTCTCCGGTAAAAACTCACCTGGGAGTCTGAGAGATTGTGCAAAAACTAATTCTGCTGGGGAGGCGTCTAGATCCTCTTTAGGCACAGAACGCAACCCCAATAAAACCCAGGGAAGTTTATTCACCCAATTTGTATCCGTTAGTGAGGCCCTGAGGGCGGCCTTTAACGATCTGTGAAAACGCTCGCATAACCCATTAGCCTGAGGATGATATGCGGTGGTGCGGTGAATTGTCGCCCCTAAGCTGCTGGCCATGGCTGACCAAAGCTCTGAGACAAATTGAGGCCCCCTATCGGACGTGATGTCCGATGGGACGCCAAAACGTGCCACCCAGTTTGTTAAAAAAACGCGAGCGACTTCCGCAGCTGTGGTTGACGCCAAAGGGACCGCCTCAGGCCAGCGGGTGGTATGGTCTACCATTGTTAACAGGTGTGTGAAACCTTGAGACGAAGGTAGTGGTCCCACGAGGTCGACATGAACGTGGTCAAACCTCCTGGCTGGGATTCGAAAAGGCTCAGAGGAGCTTTTGTGTGTTTGTGTATTTTGGCGCGCTGACAAGACATGCAAGTTTTTGCCCATTCCTTTACATTTTTGCGCAGGCCCGGCCAAACAAACTTTTCTGTGACCATTTTAACCGAGGTGCGCACCCAGGGGTGCGCGAGGGAGTGAACCGAGTCGAAAATGCGGCGGCGCCATGCAGCTGGGACTACCGGGCGAGGTCGGCCGGTTGAAACGTCGCAGATTAGGGGGGGTACACTGTCACGTAAACCCCTTTCCTCCAGTCTTAACCCTGTTGGTCCAGACAGGAGCGCGCGCACATCCACTTTGCTGCTTTGTTCCTCTGCCATGGCTGCGTAATCTATCCCTACGTGAATTGGGGCCGCGTACGCATCCGCGTTGGCGAAGAGTTCTGCGGCTGAGGTAGTATAATCTGTCTCCTCATGCTCTGGCGATGTCACAGCACGAGAGAGCCAGTCTGCTACCACGTTAAGTTTGCCTGCCACATTCCGAATGTCTGTGGTGAACTCTGAGATTGCAGCTAGCTGTCTTTGTTGCCTGCCTGACCATGGTTTTGAAATTTTAGCAATTGCAAAAGTGAGCGGTTTGTGGTCTACAAAAGCCGTGAAGCGCCGCCCTTCTAACCAGAACTGGAAGTGGCGGATGGATAAATGAAGCGCCAGCAGCTCCCTGTCAAAAGTGCTGCATTTACGCTCGGTTTGGTTTAAAGATTTGCTAAAAAAAGCTAAAGGTTGCCAGGTTCCGCCAACATGTTGTTCCACGACTGCCCCTATGGCCAGGTCTGAAGCGTCTGTGGTTAACGCTATGCGGGCCGAGGGATCGGGGTGCACCAACAATGTGGCATTGGCTAGAGCACTTTTTACTTCCGCGAAGGCGTGTTCGCGCTCCGGGGTCCATTCGACCGCGTTGGAAGGCTTTTGTTTTCTGAGCGCGGCATACAGGGGCTGCATGAGTTGAGCTGCGCGGGGGAGGAAACGGTTGTAAAAATTCACCATTCCCAAAAATTCTTGCAGCGATTTGACCGTTTGTGGTCGTGGAAAATTTTTTACCGCGCGGACTTTGTCTGGCAATGGGACTGCCCCCTTCGGTGAAACTCTGTGTCCCAAAAAATCAATTTGTGACACGCCGAATTTGCATTTGGCTGGGTTGATTATTAACCCATGCTCTTCTAGTCTCTGAAAAACTGTAGTGAGGTGTTGTTCGTGTTCTTCCTCTGACGGGCTGGCTACCAGCATATCGTCGAGGTAGACGAACACGAAGGGGAGGTCACGTAATACCGCGTCCATCATACGCTGAAGGGTTTGAGCAGCGCCTTTGAGGCCGAACGGCATCCGCAAAAATTCAAAAAGGCCGAAAGGGGTTATTACAGCCGTTTTAGGAATGTCTTCCGCTCGAACAGGGACTTGGCGATAGCCGCGGACCAGGTCTATTTTAGAAAAAATGTGCGCACCCGCCAAATGTAGTGAAAAGTCCTGGATGTGGGGAATTGGGTAGCGGTCATGCGCTGTCACATTGTTTAGTCTGCAGTAATCGCTGCAAGGTCTCCAAGAACCGTCGGTTTTCGGGACCATGTGGAGTGGCGATGCCCAGGGGCTTTTCGAGCGTCTAATAATGCCTAATTTTTCCAGGGTGGCAAACTCGTCCCGTGCTATGGTGAGCTTGGTCGCGTCTAAGCGCCGAGCTTTGGCGAACACGGGTGGGCCTGTTGTGGGGATGAAGTGTCCAACCCCGTGTTTTGCTACTGTTGCTGAAAATTTTGGAACTGTGAGTGCTGGAAATTGGGTGAGGAGTTGGTCAAACTTACCTCCTGCTGTTGTGACGCTGGCCTGCACGGATGGTGGAGAAACTCGAGCTGAGCAGGGGATAGAAGAAAATGACAGTGCATTAACCAAGCGCCTATTTGCTAGATCGACTAACAGCCCATGTGCACTCAAAAAATCAGCGCCCAACAGGTTAAAACTCACTGCCGCTACAATAAATGTCCATCTATAGTTGCGGCCGTGGATGCAAAGAGGCAGGTTCCTTTCACCGAACGTGTCGATGATCGAGCCGTTGGCTGCCATCGCTCCATTTCCCCGGGGACCCATGGCCCGGTCTGCGTGGGAAGGGGTGATAAAACTCAGCTGAGCTCTGGTGTCGATAAGGAACTGTCTCCCGGTGTGTCTGTCAGTCACATAAAGTAGCTTATTTTTCTCGCTGAGAGCCGTAGCTGCCAACGTTTTCCGTGCTTTGGCGTTTCCCGAGTTTTTGAAATTGCAGGGGGGCATGCATTTGTACGCCCTCTCGGCGAAACGCTGATGAAAATAGCAGAGGTCATTCCGCCTGCTGCGCCTTGGTCGTGCTGCCGCCATGGTGGGCGGGCTCTGCTCGGTTGTCTGTGGTTCTCCGCTGCTCTGGGCTTTCGCGCTGAGATCTGCGGATGCTGCTGTGGCCACCTGTTCCCCGCAGGCGTTGATGAGCCGCTGCGCTTCTCGGGCCAGCGTGCGGAAGTCCTGCTGGGTGCTGCACCGCATGTTGACCAGCGTCCCTCTCATGTGTGGCGGCAGAGTGCTGAGGAAGATGTGTTGGAAGAGGAAGTTGTCGTTGTCCTCTTCCTTGAGCTGCAGCATGTCCTCTATGAGGGCCTTGGGTCTGCATTCTCTGTGGCCGTAGATCGCCAGGATCTTCTCTGCTCTCTCCTCGGCTGAGGGGACGAAGTTCTCGACAATGGTCGCCTTAAGTTCTCTGTATTTGTCATGGGCGGGCGGCTGTCGGATTATGCTCCGCGCACATCTTGACGTGGCAGCGTCGGGTTTGGCGACGGTGTGATAAAACTTCGTCTCGTCCGCCGTTATGCCCGCCAGTGCAAACTGAGCCTCAGCTTGCTGGAACCACGAGCTCGGGTCTTCTTGCCAGAATTCTGGCAGCTTGACGGTGACGGCGCTTGTGTGGGCCGTCCCTGATGTGTCCGCCGGGTGAGAGCGCCTTTCTTCTGCTCTCACGGCGGGGCTGGGGCTGGTGCTCTGTTGAGCCCTCTCTGTAGCTTCTGCCGTGGGGGAACGTCTTCCATCCGTTCCCCTGTCTGCATGGGCGCCGGCGCTTGCCTGGGTCGCCTCTGATGAGTTAATCGCGGGAGAACGTCTCTGTTCCATCCTCACGTCTGGTCACCAGTGTAGAAGAGCCTGAAATAACGAAGCGATGTGATTTTATAAATCAAAGTTTAATATCAGCTTCACTCCTCTAACATGTCTCATCTCGGTGCAGAAGCAGAATAAGAGGTCGAACGCAGTCAGACCTTCATACTTATACCCACACTCAACAAAAGACATTGCATATCAAAGCTGACATCCCGCATCAACATAATCCCCCCTCCATTGTCCTCCGTCTCCTCCACCTGACCCTGGGTGGTCAGGGAGATCGATCCGGTCTCCACCGCTGCGACTCTGTCTGCTCTCTGATCCTCGCTGGCGGTTGAGACCTCTTGTCCTGTTCATAGGCGTTAGGTCATTCCACATATGTAATCACTAAACATTCTACTATGTCTATACATATGTAGGTATGGAATATATGATTAATATAAGCCACAGCGCCGACCTGCAGTGTGGGTCTGGCTGTCAGGTATGATCTGATGCAGATGAGCGTATGCGTATGCTCGTCCGCCGCTACAAAGGCGGGTTTGAGTCTGTCTATGCCAATTTCTCGAAGCTCGGACTCTCCCACTCTTTTCGGTGACGTCCAGTCCCTCGATTTCCCTTTTCTTCAAGCTTTGTTTTCTTCGCCGGCGGCGCGCTGCATAAAGCCATTTTGAAAATCACAAAAAGACTGCTGAGGTGCGCTCAATTTCGCCAGGTATCGAATTACTGTTCAGTTGATTTTGGGTTCTCTCAATATTTTTTTTTTTTCACTGTATATTTTTCTTTTTGGCGTACAGAAATGACAATATGCCCGTATTTGCTAAAATTGCATTTTCCCCGTATTAAAATACGGCAAAACCGTATCACTTGACAGTTATGTCAATGGCTCCATCAGAAATATGTTTAATGAGAAATCTTAGCATATTCAATACTTATTTTCCCTGCTGTCAATGTAAAAATAAAAAAACTAAAATCAAAATGCACATAAAATAAAAACGATATTAAAAAGGAGACATTGTTGTACATTCACAGTATGGAATAGTCCTTGTGAGACCAACTTCTTTTGTTCATCATGCATCATACATGCATGCATGTTTGAGTAAATAAGTCGCTTCTTTAAATGAGCTTTAAAAGAAATATAAGCGGAGCACTTTCTCACAGTCAATGGCATACTTTCTATTTCATCGATAAAACACCTTGTTCAAATGTAAGAGAAGAGATAAGATAAGCCTTTATTAGTCCCAGAGTGGGGAAATTCCAGGATTGCAACAGCACAGGGATAGCAACACTCAGAGCAATAATTGAGCAGATAAGATAAAAAGAGCAGTGAATATACATATGTACACATAAATATATAAATATATATACACAGTGCGGAGCATTGTAGCTAGATGGAATAAACAGCATAACAGTCTATTTAGTTACCCCACCTAGTATGAATACTGTATGTACCCATACAGCAGGTAATTTGTCTTAGAGGAATAATACAGTCTTCTCTCGATGAAGCTCTTGTGACTCTGGTTGTGATGCTATTACTGGTGCAACTGTTTATAAAAATCACTTAGGGGTGGAGGGGCCAGTCCATTCAGTACCTTGGAAATTAAACAAGCTTGTTTAAAATAAATAAAATGATTAAAACTCAGCAATTCATGTTTGTCCAGTATGTTGCAATGGCATGTGATTGTGACTAAACATTTTCAAAGCTTTCTTGTAGGTCATTTCAATACATTTCAAAGTTGTCACACTGGCTAGTGACCAACTTGTAGCACAGTATTCAATGTGAGAAAAAAAAAATCATTCTCCTGGGTAGGATGCCTGGCTGTCGTGGGGCTTGGTGGCTTTGGGACATTTGTGCTCTGTGGGGGCTGTGGCTGCGGCCACTGGGAGTTTGTGGCGCAATCTTGCTTGCTCATGTTTTTTTTTGTTGTTTTTTTTTTTGGGGGGGGGGGTGTTGCTGCGACCTGCCACCCTCTTTGTGCAATTCCTGGCAAACCACTCACACGCACACACTCACTTTTGCTCGCGTTGTCATACACACACACACACACACACACACACACATGCACACTCTCTATTCTCTTACAGTAGTAGATACCAGACTCACGATGAGACCTCTTCAGAAGCAGAAACAATGTTTTTTGTTTGTTTCATCTGTGATAGTCTGTGTTTTCTCTCTCTTTCTCTCCCCCTCCCCACCCCTCATCCACCACCCCTTCCGACCACTTCAAATCTTCCCCGGTCAGGTCTGTCAGAGGTAAAACAATTTAAATAAAGTATTAAAAATTATTACAAGAGGAGTCTATAAATACTATTTATATACAGTACATATCAAGTATTTTTTGGTGATTACTTTGATATTTGAGTAATCATCATTATCCTAGTAGAAGGAGTCTTTGTCTAATTTATTTATTACATGTATAGTTTATTTCTCTTATCTTATCATGTTTAATGTTGCAGCATTGTACTGAGACAAATTCCTAGTTTGTGTACTACATGAACAATGGCAATAAACCTGATTCTGATTCTGATTCTGATTTGACCTTGTTGTTATATTATACAGTTTCTTTTAACCTGTAATGTACTATCCGAAAATAAAATTCATTCATTCATTCATCATCATTATATGGTGACACTACTTTTACTGAAGTACAATTTCTGGATATTCTACCATTTCCGTCTATGACACACTGTAAGAAAACCAGAGCTGTTTATTTATATAATCCACTCAAGAGAGTTATTATTATTATTATTGTCCTTAGGTATGAATGTGAGAGTGAATGATGGGTCATTCACTGAGTGAGTGATGGCTGAAGCCGCAGCTTATATTGCCCACCCATATTCCATCCTTTGAATTCTTGGATGGAATATGGGTGGGCAATATAAGCTGCGGCTTCAGCCATCACCCATTTCGGATAACTCACGTGGAATTGTATAGTAGAAGGAGTCTTTGTCTAATTTGACCTTGTTGTTATATTATACAGTTTCTTTTAACCTGTAATGTACTATCCGAAATAAAAATTCATTCATTCATTCAATGGTTGTCTGCCTCTCTGTGTGCCCTGTGATGGACTGGTGATCTGTCCAGGGTGTACCCTGGACCCTCTCACCCAAAGATGCTGGGATAGTGGGATAGGCTACAGCGCCCCCCCCCACCACCACCACCACCACGACTTGAAAAGAATTAAGCGGTGGAAGATGGATGGATGGATGGATGGATAGATTATTATTACATTGATACTAAACCGACAGCTCCCTCTACAGGTAAGACAACACCACTACAATATTGACTTTTATGTACTGTATGTAAACAGTAGTAATAAATGATTGTTATGTTTATTGTGTGTTCCCATGTCATCTGGTGGTTTTGTTTCTTTATCAGCTCTTTACTCCGGATCAGATTAAAGCCCAGAGCAGAAAGTGACTGAGGAGCCGTTTCCAGTCCGCTTGTCCACTGAACACACGTCCTGTTTACATGAAACATCACAGAATATTTATGATCACATTCATGAACATGTAAACAGCAGTTCTTCATTTAAGCCACTTCTCCTTTACGTTATACAAACACAGAGACACATGTTGTAAATCCCACAGTCAATCCAGCAGTGACTCAAAAATAGACGGAGAGTGGAACCACTAGGTGGCGCTACTCCCCTTTTGACATCTTAAACCTTTGTAGGTCATGCTACACAACTGAATAAAAACACTTAACCACCACTGTAAGCAGAAAAGGGAAAAAAAAAAAAAATCTTTTCACCTTTTTTTGTAGATTAGCAATTTTTTTCTTAAAAAAATGTTTGACTTTTTCTCATGAATTTGCAACTTTTTGTACATTTGCAACTTTTTCCTGCACACTTACAACTTTTTCCTTGTAGATCTGCAACTTTTTTCTTAAAAGTTTGTGACTTTTCTTATAAATGTGACTTTTTTCCTGTAAGTTTTCAATTGTTTTCCTCATCAATCTGCAACTTTTTTCTTATATATTTGCAACAATTTTCTCTAAAATCTGACTTTTTTTCATAAATTTGCAACAGTTTTCTCCAGAGTTTGTGACTTTTTTTGTCTTAAATTTGTAAAAAAAAAAAAAAAATCAAAAATTTGCAACCTTTATCTCTTAAATTTGCAACTCTTTTCCTGCACATTTTCATTTTTTTTTCTTGTAGAATTGCAACTTTTTTCTTAAAAAATTTGTGACTTTTTTCTTATGTGACTTTTTCCTGTAAGTTTTCATTTGTTTTCCTCATAAATCTGCAACTTTTTTCTTATATATTTGCAATGATTTTCTCAAAAATTTGTGACCTTTTTCTCATAAATTTGCAACTTTTCCTGTAAAATTTCAGCTTTTTTCCTCATAAATCTGCTACTTTTCTCTCACAAATTTGCAACAATTTTATTTAAAATCTGTGACTTTTTTTCTGCATAAATTTATGATTTTTTAACTCTTAAATTTGTGATTTTTTTTTTCAAAAATCTGAAACTTTTTTCTGTTGAAGTTGCAACTTTTTCTGACTTTTTTCCTCATAAACGTGTGACTTTTTTGTCTTAAATTTGTGATTTTTTTTTTCAAAAAATTTGCAACCTTTTTCTCTTAAATTTGTGACTCTTTTCTAAAAAACTTTTTTCTTATAAATTTGCTACGTTTTTCCTGTAAATTTTTGTCTTTTTTTTCCTCATAAATTTGCAAGAATTTTCTCTAAAATTTGTGACTTTTTTCCGCATACATTTCTGATTTTTTAACTCTTAAATTTGTGATTTTTTTTTTCAAAAATTTGAAACTTTCTCTTGAATTTGCAACTTTTTCTGCCTTTTTTCTCTTAAATCTGACTTTTTTCCTTAAATTTGTGATTTTTTTTCAAAAATTTGCAACCTTTTTCTCTTAAATTTGCAACTTTTTTTCCTGTAAATTTTCAACTTTTTTCCTCATAAATTTGCAACAATTTTTCTAAAATTTGTGACTTTTTTCCTCATAAGTTTTTTCTCTTAAATTTGTGATTTTTTTTTTCAAAAATTTGAAACTTTTTTCTCTTAAACTTCCAATTCATTTCTTAAAAATTTGACATCTTGTAAATTTTCTACTTTTTTCCTCATAAATTTGCAACAATTTTCTCTAAAATTTGTGACTTTTTTCAACATAAATTTATGATTTTTTTTACTCTTAAATATTTGATTTTTTTTTTCAAAAATTTGAAAATTTTTTCTCTTGAATTTGCAACTTTTTCTCAAAAATGTGCTACTTTTTCCCCTCATAATTTGTGACTTTTCCCCCTGTAAATTTTCAGCTTGTCTCATGTCATGTCACACATACTTATTCATGTTTCACTAGTGGAGGCAGCGCTGTGGAGACCCAGCATTCCATGGTCTTGTTTAGATTACTGTAGAATAAAGCACTGGGTGGAAGTCCATGTTCTGTACCGCCAGCTACTCCAGAGACCATGCTAATGTGTTAGCCTCGGCCTGCTAGCTCACCATCCACAGGACAAGATAATGTTCTTCATTGCTTATTATTTTGTATTCATTAAAATCTTAAATAAGCCATCTACTGTACAGTCTTACTCTGATGTGTTTACAGTTTGCAGACAGACAGACAATCAAAGGAAATCTGATAGTTTCCTTTCAAGTGCAAAACCCGAAGAAGGTGTTGAAGGAAATGGAGACACAGAAGGTTCTAGTCTTCATGCCATACCTGAGAAAATAAAATGCATGAAACAAACACAAATCTTCTGTTTCTCTCTGCTGTTTGTTTAGTTTTTACCCTGAACAGATCAACTTTGGGCCTTCTTTGGGGGAAAAGACCCTGGAAGATTCACCCACTTTCAGCACTTCAGGGATTGCTTTATAGAAGCCATGGACTCACTAAAATCTTAATAATAAATAAATTATGTTTTTATTCTCTATTATACTCGGACTTTCCAGATGCTTAAAGATCTTTAACAACCTCTAGATTCCTGAACAAATACTCATCTAGTCTGAACCCTCCTGAATGATGTCAGACATCTTCACAATTTATGGACTTGCTGGAACCACTTGGGCTTCTCAAAAGAAATCTTGAAGCCCTACTTCAACAATGTCTGAAACCCAGATTTCTAAGACTCTGCCCTGACTCCATGGAAACTAAAAAAAGTAAATAACCCCAGATATTCCTTCAAGGTTCATCAATCCTCAAACTTCTGAACAATCTTTGGCTCCTCAGCAACATAAGAACTGCTGTAATTTTGTTTTTACCTTGACACAGGTTCATAATAAGTTTCAAGTCTTAGCTCTCAAGTTTCTCGTGAATTTCAGTGAAAAGACTTGAACAAGTGAAGCTGTATCCCTGCTAAACGATTTGAGTTGAACTTCTTCAGGGCCCAAGGTCCATCTGGTATTTCCATGAATTGTCTTCAGCAGCTCATAGACTTCTGAAGACCTTCAGACTCCACAAAAGCACTATTTCTCAGTTGCTTTGAATAAGGCTGTTAACCTCTCACTGATTCCTGAGACTCCCTTAAATCACTTTGAATTCTTGACAAACCCTGAACCTTATTCAGGGATTCAGGTAGTGTTGTATTTAAGACCTCGTCAAAACCAGAATCTACCAAAATAAGAGGTCAAGACGAAGTCGAGATCAAGTCAAGACAAAGACCTACTTACACAGCAGACTTGGTCTCTGCCTGGCTTAGTCTTAAAGGTCTGATGACACGATTTTGACATTTTTTAGCATGTTGTGTAAACCCAAAAGTCGTTGTTGATGATCAATACAATATTTACAACCACACCTGCATAAACTAGTTATCATCAAAAAAACGCAGCTGCTGACTGGACTGTGGTGCCGCCCACCGAATTAAGGACGACACCCCCATGACGAAAAGCGACAGAACAGATGCCGGTGTTGTTGACCGGAATGACAGCAGCTTTGTAGCTCACGGTTTCTTGTTTTAATTTTATGGCTATGCCTTCGCATTGTGTCGCAGGCTTAGATAAACAGCAGGCCTTGAAAGACCACATCACACGCTTCAGCTCCAACTGTTATAAGCCTCCTTGTGCGTTTTTACACAGGAGGAGTGCACGAGGAGGGGAAGGATTAATGGATTTACGCGCAGCTTTGACCTACTTTCTGTGAGCGCGTGCTGACAGCTCGCTCGTCCGGCCACGTCCCCTTTCTCATTATCATCACCTGATTCCAACTCCCGTTGAACATCTTTCCCGGTCCTCGCCCAGGTGTTTCTCATCACACCATCAACAGCAGTGCGTGTAGTTTGTGGCCGTTTGCCAGTCATGCACTGCTGGTCCATAGTATTGTCATCTGTGCTGTTAGTCTGCCAGTATTTTCAGCACTCTCATGACGTGTTAGTTACTCCATGTTCGCCGTGGTTCTTGTGCATCCTTGAAGCAATGTCGGCTCTGAGGCACACCTGTAGCTAACACGTCTCCTCTCATTTGTTCTGTGGGCGATGCCAGCCCCCAAACTCCATCAGTAAGTGTGTTTGTGTTTTTTGTACGTCTTCACCTTTTTGGGAATTGTCTGTCTTTCTGTATTAAATGTGCTGTGGTGAACCCTGCACATAAATCCTCATTATTTCATCCTCCCTCTCCGTGCCCTGTGTAAGGGTGCACAGAGGGTCATGATGAATGGATTTACGAGCAGGATTCACCACAGCACATGTACTGAACATAAGAATGATAACAGTTCCCAAAAAGGTGAAGACTTACAGAAATAAACAGAAACACTTACAGTTGGCGTTCGGGGCCAACATCGCCCAGTGAACATTGAGAGGAGACGTGTTAATCACGGTTGTGCCCCAGGGCCGACATCGCTTCAAGGGGTGCAACAGAACCATGGCTATGTGGAGTGGCTAACACGTCGTGATAGTGTTGGCAATATTGGTTGGCTGACAACACGGCAGATGATACACACAAACCATGAACAGCTGACTATCATAGAGAGAGGGCGTGTGGTCGGACTGGCGAATTTTGGACAGTGCCCACCTGAAAGTGGCTCAAAATGCACATAAAACACATGTACAAAACAAAAACAAGAACTCAAAATATAATACATAATAAACCCGATGCCTGAGCCACAGAGAATACACTATGATTTTATTGAAAAATCGGGTTTATATAAATTATATTTATGAACAAATAATTTGTTGCAATACCTGCAACAAAAGAATAACACTCGGTGTTCCCCTGTCTTGTGTTTGTTGCTGCTTCTGCGGCGGGCATGTGTGCCTCTCTGCTGTCACTCTCTGAGTCTGACTCGCTAGGCACAATGCCATATTGGCATGGTTCAAACCTATACAGTCTGATGCCCCCAGATTCTTCATTGTCATCCCATTCTTCGGAACTATAATTGTCTGAAGACTGGACAACACAAACCAATTCCAGACTACATGTGCTGGAACCATCGCCGATGTTTTCTACTGCTTCCATCCTGTGTGTACAATGGGCAGCCAAGTGCTGTGTTCTGTCAATGACGTTACAACATGGCTGGGGGGGTTTCCAGTCACTGACACAATTGGTGACGTGGTGTTCATGAAAACGTCTCGATATTCATGTGAAAAAAAAAAAGCCTGTTTGACATAGAACTGCACAGACCCACCTATTTTGTCAGATTGTATTATGTTGAAAAATTAGATGAAGTCAAAAATGTGTCATCAGACCTTTAATCTTGACTTGGTTTTGACTCCTTAAAGTCTTGGTTTTTCCACACGCTGGTCTTGACTACAACACTGGATTCAGGGACAACTTTAAAAAGTGTGATGGACTTCCTAAAGCTTATTAAATAATTGTCCCCTGTATCCTTCTTCATAATATCTGGACTCCCTAGCCAATTAAAAAAAAAAAAAAATGCTAACATGATCCCTGAACCAAGTAATGCATAAACTGTACTCAACAACTCCTGTAAACTTCTTAGCACCCCTAGTTAGTGGTGAGGAGGACTTAAAGCAAATCTCAAGCATTAACTGCAAGTTTCTGTCAAGTTTCTGTGCCAATACCCAAACAAGTGAAGTTGTGTCCTTGCTTAAATATATGAGCTGTGAACAGGAAGAGTCCAGGATCAACTTATGGGACCAAGTGTTCCTCAATAACTTCTGAACTTCTTGAATACCTCTTGGCCTTCACCAAAGCACTAGAACATCTATAAATGACAGATCTTCTTCTTCCAGCTGCTCCCTTTCATGGTTGCCCCAGTGTATCACTATGATGATCTGTAACCCTCCCCATTTACCCAGGCTTGTGACGGCACGAGGAGTCCACTGGCTTGTGCTTTCCCTGTGACTGGGTTGCTTTTATGAATGAGGGATGAATTACAGCCGTGGACAAAATTGTTGGTACCCCTCTGTTAATGAAAGAAAAACCCACAATGGTCACAGAAATACTGTAACTTGAATCTGACAAAAGTGGTAATAAATAAAAATTCTATGAAAATTAACCAATGAAAATCAGACACTTTTGAATTGTAGTTCAACAGAATTAATTTAAAAAACAAACTCATGAAACCGGCCTGGACAAAAATGATGGTACCCCTAGAAGAAATTGAAAATAATGTGACCATAGGGACATGTTCAACCAAGATGTGTCCTCTAATTAACATCACAGGTGTCTACAAACTTGTAATCAGTCAGTCAGCCTATTTAAAGGGTGACAAGTAGTCACTGTGCTGTTTGTTGACATGGTGTGTACCACACTAAACATGGACCAGAGGAAGCAAAGGAGAGAGTTGTCTCAGGAGATTAGAAAGAAAATTATAGACAAGCATGTTAAAGGCAAAGGCTATAAGACCATCTCCAAGCAGCTTGATGTTCCTGTGACTACAGTTGCAGATATTATTCAGAAATTTAAGATCCATGGGACTGTAGCCAACCTCCCTGGACGTGGCCGCAGGAAGAGACAGATAATACGAATGGTAACAATGAATAGAATAACCTCTAAACACATTCATGGTGAACTCCATGGTCAAGGTACATCAGTGTCAGATCGCACCATCCGTCGTTGTTTGAGCCAAAGTGGACTTCATGGGAGATGACCAAGGAGGACACCATTGTTGAAAACAAATCATAAAAAAGCCAGACTGGAATTTGCCAAACGGCATGTTGACAAGCCACAAAGCTTCTGGGAGAATGTCCTATGGACAGACGAGACAAAACTGCAACTTTTTGGCAAGGCACATCAGCTCTATGTTCACAGACGCAAAAATGAAGCATACCAAGAAAAGAACACTGTCCCTACTGTGAAACATGGAGGAGGTTCTGTTATGTTCTGGGGCTGCTTTGCTGCATCTGGCACAGGGTGTCTTGAATCTGTGCAGGGTACAATGAAATCTCAAGACTATCAAGGTATTTTAGAGAGAAATGTGCTGCCCAGTGTCAGACAGCTTGGTCTCAGTTGCAGGTCATGGGTCTTGCAACAGGATAATGACCCAAAACACACAGCTAAGAACACCCAAGAATGGCTAAGAGCGAAACATTGGACTATTCTAAAGTGGCCTTCTATGAGCCCTGATCTAAATCCTATTGAACATCTGTGGAAGGAGCTGAAACATGCCGTCTGGAGAAGGCACCCTTCAAACCTGAGACAACTGGAGCAGTTTGCTCATGAGGAGTGGGCCAAAATACCTGCAGAGAGGTGCAGAAGTCTCACTGACAGTTACAGAAATCGTTTGATTGCAGTGATTGCCTGAAAAGGTTGTGCAACAAAATATTAAGTTAAGGGTACCATCATTTTTGTCCAGGCCCGTTTGAAGAGTTTGTTTTTTAAAATAATTCTGTTGAACCACAATTCAAAAGCATTGTCTGATTTTCATTGGTTAATTTTCATAGAATTTTTATTTATTACCACTTTTGTCAGATTCAAGTTATTTCTGTGACCATTGTAGGTTTTTCTTTCATTAACAAAGGGGTACCAACAATTTTGTCCACATGTGTAAATGAGACATCGACCTGTTAACAACAAGAAACAGACCCCAAACCCTTCTTCTTAACAAATAATCATGTTTTCTTCAAAAACTGGTAACTGTATCTCAACAACCTCTCAATCCTTGAGTCCAAGTCCAGATGTCTTCTGAACACCTCAACTGTTGATTGAGCAAGCTGCTAGTTAAGTTGTTTCCTTTATATTCAAATAAAAAAAGACCCTTAAATTCACAAGACTGGATTAAATATAACAACTGAAATAAGTTAAATTAAAGAATTGCTACAGGACTTCAAGCATCCGAAAAGTTGTGCTTACAAAGACTTCTTCTACTGGCCCAGCAGCAGGCTGACTCTGGGGTCTCTCAGGTGGTGTTCCTCCTCCTTAACGGAACCTTTGCAGACCTGAGAGACCCTCCTCTGCTGGACATCATTGAGGAGTGAATGTCCCTTATCTTGTCCCTGAAGGTCCTGGTGGAGTAGTAATACAGCAGTGGGTTAACCATGCTGTTGGTGGACGCCAGGCACAGCGCCACCACCACGGTCCGCTGCAGCGGCAGGGTGATGTCACAGCTCCAGGCGTTGCACTTGGCGTGCAAGTGCAGCGATCGCGCCACATGATAGGGCAGGAAGCAGAACAGGAAGGTCACCGTCACCATGGTGACCAGCTTAATGGAGCGCCTCCGGTTGAGGGTGCGAGCGCTGCTGGCCAGTTTGCTTCCCTGACGGCTGGTGGAGGACATAAGGCGCCAAACGATTCTGCCATAAGAAATAATGATAGTGAGGAAGGGCAGGAGGAAGCCAAGAATGACTGCGATGTAGTTCAGGATCAAGACACGGCACCAGGAGGACTTGTCGGATGGCTCAAAGCAACGAGGCACGCCCATCCTGAGAGAGAAGAATGGTTTTCATCAGTCATCATTCCAATGATCAACAACCAGGCTGTCAATGATGGAGTAGCTCATTCTGGCCTGACGAAGTAACCCCGGGAGTGCTCAGATCTCCTGACCGTTGACCTTCAGTACTGCCTAGATAAAGACCCATCCAGGATCTGCATAAGGTTAAGGTCAATGGAAATGTTTTCTTTTTTGTGAAATCATAAATGCTCAGATCTCTTGAACTTCGACAATGACCTTGACCTCCTACCTCAGGATCCTTGTGATGGAGTTTGGTGAGAATTGCCTAGAAGGGGTAGTGATTTTTCTGAAATCACATAAGTGCTCAGATCTCCTAACCTTTGACCCAGACCCTGACCTCAACCTGGATGTAGACCCTTCTGAGGATCATTGCCAAAGAGTTTGGGGAGCATTGGAATGCCTAGGAGGAGTATCAAACCCTGTGAAATGACCTTTACCTTAACCTTGCGGTGTTTCACTCTTTATACATTCAGAGAGGACTTCTTTGACTTCACCACAATGATCAAACTTCTTTATGCTACTAAAAGAGTCGCTCATTTACGAGGAAGACCTACTTACTGTTTACAGTCAATATAATTCATAGTGTGCAGAGTTGATGTTCCTGTCTGGAAACATGGTGACTACGTTTTGACAACATGCAGGGAAGCTTCGTCTTATCTCCATAAATTCCACGCAGAAGTACCTGGCTTGTGTTTATCCTTACAGTAACTGTTCAGACAGCAGCAGCTGAAATCCATCAGATTAAAAACACCCAACAGACAGCAGCTACGGGCTCAGAGCCTGATGTTGGGAAACATTAAACTGGAGACACCAAACACGGTCCTACTCAGGTTATGACTTGTGCTCGGGTTGTGTTGTTACATGTGATGCAAGGCTCAATTAAGGCATACAGATAACTGAAAGCAACATAGAGAAAAACTGTGCTCCTCAAAGTCTGGTGTCCCAACACTCATCTGAGTTTGGACTCAGTTCCTTCCTCTGTTCCAGTTTAGCCTCTATAAATATGAGCAGCAGGATGTACTGTGATGTCAGACCTCTAAACACTGCACTGAAATTCATTAAACCAACAAGAAGTGCCTTAAATGCTTACAGAATTTTTACTAAATTTAAAAGACAGAGGGCTAAAATGTATTACACAACCGTTAGTTCTGACCGAGAAATCTGATTGGACAATAATGATTCCAGGAGTGACATCCCCTCTACTGTTAAAAACTATAATAGGAATCTCATCCAAATAAACTTTTTTGTTTTTGACTCACCTGTGTGTTACTCCATTAGACAGGAATGGGGCAGAGGCCAGGCCCACAAACACCCAGACTGCCAGGCACACCAGTAGGGTTCGAGTGGGCGTGGCCAAGGAGCGGTGACGGAAGGGCTTAGTCACAGCCAACCAGCGGAGCAAGCTGAGTAATGTGAGGAACAGGATGCTGAGGGAGGACGGGTGTTTTTTTTTTTAATTTTTATTTCAAATACAAATTAAATGTGTGTATTTATACTTACATTACTGGCGTTGTGGGAACTTGTATATACTTATCAAACTGTGGGGATTCAGAGTGGTTTTGGGGACAGGCTGATAATGATGTCCTCCATACTCATATTCACTTTTTATTTGAAAAGGGACCACGTACAATAATGAACGTAAATCGTTACCATTTGATGCACCGTACCAGAGTTAGCTTGAAGCTAATTTATATCTACAGTCCCTTGGCAGGTCACAAGTAAAACATCATAATGAACGATAATAATACAACATAGCAAAACAAGGAGACAATGAAACAGTGACGGAAACATGAATGCAGAGTAGTTTCTGGCTATAAATTAGAGTACGCAAATGCAACAGATGTCCTAAGCCACTAGGGGGACGACAAGCTACAAGTTCACCATCAACTTTTTGGGGCGGAAAATTAAAATGACTAACTTTTTTTTTTTTTTTTTTGTAGATTTGCAACTTTTTTCTCCTAAATTTATAACCATTTCTAATAAATTTGTTCATAGTCCTTTTTTTTTTTTGCTTTTTAATTTTTTTGTGGGAAAAAACTCCCCACATTTTTTCTTTTAAATTTACAACTTTTTTCTAATAAATTTACATTTTTTTCTTGTAAATTTGAAACTTTTCTCATAAAATTGGCCACTTTAAAAAAAGAAAAAGTCTTATCAGAGATTTCTAACCCCTTGATTCAACACAGAAACTCGTAGCTTAAAACAGAAGACTCATCAATTAGAAAGAGAATGGCGCTCCACTAATTTAGATGAAATCTATTTAGCTTGGAGAAATCATCTTTTATTTTATAAAAAAATCTCTTAGAAAAGCTAGAACAAGTTATTATTCTGCATTAATAGAAGAGAGCAAGAATAATCCCAGGTTTTTTTTTCAGTACTGTAGCCAGGCTGACAAAGAGTCAGGACTCTGCCAATCCTAGCATTCCCTTAGAGCTTGCTAGTCAGGACTTTATGAACTTTTTCAATCATAAAATTTCATCTATCAGAGATAAAACCAGTCAGATTCTTCCCACTGTTAACTTAAATACAGTAACTACTACAACTCCTTCAATTGACATCTGTTTGGATCAGTTTACTCCAGTGGACCTTTTAGAGTTAGACAAAATAGTTTCCTTATCCAAGCCTTCATCTTGTCTTTTAGACCCTATTCCTACCAGGTTATTTAAAGAAGTCTTCCCATTTATTGGTAGTTTATTCTTCAAATAATCAATTCTTCATTAACTTTAGGCCATGTACCGCAGGCTTTTAAAACTGCTGTAATTAAACCCTTACTCAAAAAGCCAACGCTGGATCCAGGAGTTTTAGTTAACTATAGACCAATCTCTAATCTGCCTTTCATTTTAAAAATCCTAGAAAGAGCTGTTGCTACACAATTATTTGACCACTTGCAGGGTTTATTTGAAGAGTTTCAATCTGGGTTCGGAATTCATCACAGCACTGCAACAGCCTTAGTGAAGGTCACTAATGACCTCCTTATCGCATCTGATAATGGACTTGTTTCTGTTCTTGTCCTTTTAGACCTTAGTGCAGCTTTTGATACTATCGATCATAATATTCTACTTGATAGATTAGAACACTATGTTGGACTTAATGGAACTTCATTGCAGTGGTTTAGATCTTATTTATCTGATAGGTTCCAGTTTGTTCATGTCAATGAGTTTTCTTTCAACTCAAAGCTCAGTCATGGAGTTCCACAGGAATCTGTGCTAGGCCCTACTCTTTTTAGTTTACATATGCTTCCATTAGGCAACATTATTAGAAAGTACTGTATACATTTTCATTGTTATGCAGATGACACACAATTATACCTGTCAATGAAGCCAGATGATAGCAATCAATTAGCCAAGTTAGAAGCCTGTCTTAAGGAAATCAAAGCTTGGATGACTTGCAGTTTCCTGCTATTAAATTTAGATAAGACTGAAGTCATTCTTGTTGGTCCAAAAAACCTTAGAAATACCTTTCCAAATCAAACTTTTAGTTTGGATGCGGTTACTCTTTCTCTTAATAGCTCTGTGAGGAACCTTGGAGTTATTTTTGATCAAGATCTGTCTTTCAATTCACACAATAAATTTGTTTCTAAGACTGTCTTCTATCATTTGCGTAATATTGCCAAGATTGGGAGCATCTTGTCTCAGAGTGATGCTGAGAAACTGATCCACGCTTTTGTTAGCTCGAGATTAGATTATTGTAACTCTTTATTATCAGGTTGTCCTAAAACATCTTTAAAAAGTCTTCAGTTGATCCAAAATGCTGCAGCAAGAGTTTTAACAGGTACTAGAAAGAGAGATCATATCTCTCCAGTTCTGACCTTGCTTCGTTGGCTTCCCATAGAGTTTAGAATTAAGTTTAAAATCCTTCTTCTTACTTACAAAGCTCTAAACAATCAGGCCCCTTTTTATTTAAACGATCTGATACTACCATATTATCCTAACAGAGCACTACGCTTCCAAAATGCAGGATTACTTGTAATACCTAGAATCTCCCAAAGTACAATGGGGGGTAGAGCCTTCAGTTATCAAGCTCCTCTCCTGTGGAATCAGCTGCCAATCTGGATTCAGGAGTCAGACTCAAGCTCTGTTTTTAAGTATAGGGTTAAAGCCTTCCTTTTTGATATAGCCTACAATTAGGGAAGGATCATGTGTCTTTGAACCTCCCTTAGTTATGCTGCTATTAGGTTTAGACAGCTGGGGGACCTCCAATAATGCACTGGGCTTCACTCCTTTCTTCACTCTCAATGAAATATTTTTTTTGCTGGTCATTAACATTTGTTTGTTCTCTCCCATAGATTGAGTCCCCACTGTGCTGTTTGCTCTCTACATGTCTGTTCTTTTCATCTTCTCTGTCCCCTCACCCCCCAGCCAGTCACAGTAGATGACTGCCCCTCCCTGAGCCTGGTTCTGCTGGAGGTTTCTTCCTGTTAAAAGGGAGTTTTTCCTCTCCACCGTTGCCAAGCGCTTGCTCACAGGGGATCACCTGATTGCTGGGGATTTTCTGCAACTGTGGGGGTCCCCCCTACAGTTGAAAGTGCTATGAGATGACTGTTGTTGTGAAATGGTGCTATATAAATAAAGCTGAATTGAATTGAATAAATTTGTTTATAGTAAATTTGTAGTTTTTGTTTTCTTTTTTTGCTTTTAGTAGAAAAATATACATTTTTCTTTTAAATTTACAACTTTTTTCACAAATTTGCTAATTCTTTTTTGTAAATTTCCAACTTTTTTTCTCCTAAATTAATAACAGTTTCTCATACATTTGGGACTTTTTTCTAATAAATTCACTCATTTTTCCCCATAAATTTGAAACTTTTTTCCTCATACATTTGAAGATTTTTATAAATTTATGCATTTGTTTTTCTTTGTTTTTCATGTTTTATTTTTTGTTTTTTGCTTTTTTGTAATTGTTTGTAAAACGGGCAGCTCGGTGTACCAGATTCTCTGGTTTCCTCCCACAGGCCAAAGCCATGCAGGTTAGGTTAATTGGCATTTACTGGGGACTCTAAATTGTCCTTAGGTCTGACTGTGAGAGTGAATGGTTGTCTGTCTCTCTGTTGGCCCTGCGACGGACTGGCGATCTGTCCAGGGTGGACCCTGCCTCTCACCCAAGGATGCTGGGACAGGCTCCAGCCTAGCTGCGACCCGAAAAGGACGAAGCGGTAAAAGATGGATCGATGGAAAATTTCAAACATGATTTCTTGTAAATTTTCAACTTTTTCATGTAAATTTACAATTTTTTTTCCATTAAATAGCAATGCTTTTTTTCTTACAAATTTCCTATATTTTTCTTGTACATTTTTGACTTTTCTTGTAACTTTACAATTATCATAAATATGCTGATTAAATTTTTCATTATATATAATTGCTTAATTTTTTTTCTGTTCATATAGACCAGGGGTCAGCAAGCTGTGGCTCTGGAGCCACATGTAGCTCTTTTACCCATAGACAGTGGCTCTCTGAGGCCTTGAGGGGACAAAAATCACAAATTTCCAAGAAAGCAATACATTTTCAAGAAAAAAAAAAAAGGTTATGCATTCATGAGAAAAAAAATTCTGAACAGCAGAAAATGAGAAAACCTAAAAATGTATGGAAAAAAAAAACTCTTACCAATTTAGGAAAAAAGTTGCCATTTTCTGAGGAAAACATACAGATTTGCAAGAAAGGCACAAAATTTCTGTAAAAGAAATCACAAATTTAATGGAAAAATGCAATAAATTTACCAAAGAAATGCTGCAGTTTTGGCCATGAAAGGTAATGAATTTTCAAAGAAATTTTAAGCTAAAAATACTGAAAATTTATGGAAAGCGTAATTTTATGAGGAACCCTCCCCCCACACAAATTGGCAAGAAAAAATGTCACAAATTGACCAGAAAAAGCTACAATTTTATTAGAAAACTGTTGTAGATTTATGTCAAAAAGCAGCTTTTTAACCTGAAAAAGGTAGCAATCAGATAAAACAATTTTATGAGAAAAGCAGAAGATTATGGCCAAAATATCAGAATTTATTAAAAAAAAAAAAAAAAAAGCTTATAATTTTATTGGGGGAAAATGTCAGAAATTTACATGAAAAAGTTTTCAGTTTTACTCCATAAAAGTGTTAAATTTGGAAAGAAACATATGCCAAATTTAAGTAAAAAAAACAAATGCATTTATGCCAAAAGTATTTAAAAAATTATTAAAACAGAGTATTATTTTTTTTATAATCAAAAACTTACCAGAAAAGTAGAAACTTTGTGAGAAGAAGGTAACGAGTGTACAATAAAAAAAAGCTGCAAATTTATGACAAAAAATCCCTTAAACCTGTTGTTGTCCAGCCAGCTTGTAGTTGTAATGCTGCTGGTTCCACCGTAGATTTTCAGGCTCACATATTTTTGTTGCTTCATGCAGATTTTTTTAATACAAAAATCACCCAAAGTGGCTCTCTGTGTCGTACAGGTTGCCAACCCCTGATATAGACAATGACTGCAGATACAAATGAGCAGTGTTGCTAAATCTGGCTTAGTTACATTTGTATTAATGTTCATTAGTGTGTCGGGTCCCTTTCAAACCCAAGTTAATTTTTAATGTTTTTATGGGGGGGGGGGGTATTTTCTGTTTTTCAGGTTTGAACTCCCCCATTATAAAAATAGAGGCCCCCAAACATAATCTTGCATCGGGCTGACAAAAAGCTAGAAATGGCCCAGTGTGGCTGAATGAATGGGTTACCTGGTGTACAGGTTGACGTAGAAACAGTAGACGCACAGTCGGCACAGCCAGTCGGAGAAGCGCCACTTCCCGTCGTTGAAGTAGTAGGCCAATCGCAGCGGGAGCGTGAGCGAGAAGCTGCTGTCTGATATGGCCAGGTTTATCATGAGCACACAGGAGGCGGAGTTTCTGAAGAGGAGACGTGAGGGCGGGGTCAGAGCAGGGTGGCCATGTTGATTTTAAAGAAAATGTCTCCACAACAACACTGAAGAATAAAAAAATACATTTGCAATTATTTTTCTTTTTGCAACCATTTTTTTAAAAAAATAAATTTGCTATGTTTTTCTTAAAAATTTGTGGCTTTTTTGCAAGAAGGTTTTATGTCATCTTAAAAACTAAAGGAAAAAAAGGTGAAAAAACATCAATAATATGAAACTATAAAACATTTGAAATTAAAGAATTGATTTTAAAATTAAAACTACAACTGCTTCATGTAGCAATGTAAATATAGTGTGACGTTTGCAAGGTTCACACAAAGAAGAGGAGCAGATGGTTGTGACGAACAGGCTTTATTCACACACCACCAACCCCAACTACTTCTGAGCACAGACAGGAGTGGAGGTCATCCTCCCAGACCTCCGTTTCAATCATGGCTACACACACATGATACATTTTGCCCTAATCCTGCCTATAAACACTGCTGGGTCATTATAACGCAGTTATAATGACACAGCAGTATAATAACTCAGTAATAACACATTTAATACACACACACAGAAACGTTTCCAACTGGCAAAGCATGCTGGGAAATCCCTGCCCCCCTTAACATGGCCCCGACGTTACACTGGATTGACTGCTGGTCAGTCCAGTGTCCGTTACACTGGACTGATTTCTGTCCCCAGAAAATTCAAAGTCCACTTTCAGAAATCCAACTCGAGTCAGCCCGGTGCCGGGGCGGCATGCACAGGCCATCCAGTGTCCATCTGAGTCTCGGTCGGAGTATCTGGTTTGGGTAGGGTTCCGGTTCGGCCACCAGCGGGTGGATGGACCTATCTGACAGCCTCTGTAGGACCACGCACAGTCCCTTCCCTGGCAGTGGGAGTCCCATGCCCGCTCCGGCCAACTCCCACTGCTGCCAGGTCTCCCAGGCGGCCGCTGGCCCGCGTCCATGCGTCCAGCCCTTGCCGCGCCTGGGAAATGGCAGGATCTTCGTCCTGCTCGCTCTGCTGCCATGCGTCGCTGCTGCGCGTCGCTGCTGCGCGTCGCTGCTGCGCGTCGCTGCTGCGCGTCGCTGCTGCGCTGAGGGCCTCTGTGACGTCACAGAAAGGGGAAGCATCTGCGGGTGGCGGTAGGACTACGCACAGTTCCTCCCCTGGCAGCGGGAGTCACGACTCCCACCACTGCCAGGACCTCCCAGGCGGCCGCTGGCCCCCGTCCAGGCATCCAGCCCCTGCCGAGCCGGGGAAAAGACCGGATCTGTCTTGCTCGCTCCGCTGCTGCTGCGCTCCAAAGGCCTCTATGACGTCACCGCCGGGGGAAGCATCTGTAGGAGGTGGCCTTTTCCCCGTCCATGCCACCTTGCTCTAATTTAACGTCGGCAAGGGGCCAGTTTGTCGTGCGCTGCGTGTGGGGCAGTACCGTGTGATGTACCCTGGCTCTGCGCAGCGGAAGCCCCCCTTCCTCGCGTCGCCGTGGCTGTCTCCTCCGTGCACGCGCTGCCGTGGTCTGCCGTAGCTCCTCCTCCCACTCACTCTCAGCACGGCGGTTTCCTCCAATGACCAGTCGTTCAGCGCGGCAGCCAACTCGACTTGGGCCAGGTGGTCATCCAACAGGTTCTCGCCGTTGGATGGGACGGTCACCTCCCTGTCGATCGCTGCTCCTAATCGCTCTGGAATCACCAGCCCATCCTGCCCTGAAAAGGGCGGGAAACGAGGCTGGTTTGCTCTGCTCAGCCCGCTCTGCCTTGAAAAAGGCAGAGCAGTCCCGTCGGGTCCGCTGCTCCGTCCATCATGGCGAGCCACTCCGGGGGCCGGCGTCTCAGCTCTACGCTCCGTTCCCAGCCGAGCGATGAACCGCCCCGGCCGCTGGACCTCCGCCTGGATCCTCATCTTGCTCCATCCCACTCCTGACACCAGTGTGATGTTTGCAAGGTTCACACAAAGAAGAGGAGCAGATGGTTGTGACGAACAGGCTTTATTCACACACCACCAACCCCAACTACTTCTGAGCACAGACAGGAGTGGAGGTCATCCTCCCAGACCTCTGTTTCAATCATGGCTACACACACATGATACATCTTGCCCTAATCCTGCCTATAAACACTGCTGGGTCATTATAACGCAGTTATAATGACACAGCAGTATAATAACTCAGTAATAACACATTTAATACACACACACACAGTAACGTTTCCAACTGGCAAAGCATGCTGGGAAATCCCTGCCCCCCTTAACATGGCCCCGACGTTACACTAGGGAGTCAATTGCCCTGTGAAGTTACCATTTTTACCTCCGCCAAGGAGGTTATATTTTCATCGGCGTTGGTTTGTCTGTCTGTTTGTTTGTTTGTTTGTTTGTTAGCAAGATAACTCAAAAAGTTATGGACGGATTTTCATGAAATTTTCAGAGATTGTCAGAAATGGGGTATCCTACAGATGATTAGATTTTGGTGGTGATCCGGATCACCATCTGGATCCAGGAATTTTTTTACTTATTGGGATTTCCAAAATGGAAATCACAGTAATTTGCGTAATACAGGACAAGTTTTCAACAGCTTCTACAAGACATTTAAGACCTAAGGAAATGGAATAAATCTGGATAATGATGCAAAAAAATTAAAAAATAGGGAACCTTTGAAATTTTTAAAGAACAAATGAAGCTATAAACACGCAACAAGGATCACAGTATAGCTAATATATGCCACTTGCGAATGGCATTTTTTTCATGGTCAAGGAATCTATAAAGTTACACAAAATAAATGGAGGATTAATATTTATGATGCTAAACACTGTATGGGGGGGAACTGTGGCGCTTGGCGGAGGTCTGCGCTCTCCGAGTGCTTTTCTAGTTAATATTGCTGTTACATTTCCTGTTTTATTTTGAAACAGTCAAAGAGGAAGTCAGTGCTTCTACTTAACGTAACTTTCCTAATCATCTCAACCCTTAAAAGTACAAATGGAGCAGTTCTTCATTGATTTCCAGATCTCCTGACTTTAATGATGAGTTAGAAGATTTTATTCACTTCATATTGGAGTGCGTGTTTTTCTCTGCTCACTCTGACCAAAACTCTTCCTCTTTTCATACTTTTGAGCGGGCAGCCCCAGTCAATGATGCTAGGTTAGGTGTGTGTGCCCACTTTAAGAGGAGCGTGTGCGCCGGATGAGGTTGATCTGAGTACCGGAGAATCATTTTAGTGTGGTGTAAATGTAATTGCTGGAAAACAAGACCTACTATTGTTTTAAACAGAGCCAGCTGCTGAGGCAAACCAGCCACCACTGCCGCCACCTGACAGTTTCATTTTTGTAATGCATTATTTTCCCCACACTGATAAAAAAAAAAGCTCATGTGTCAATATTTCTAGCCCTAATAAAATATTTAGTGTAAAAACTGCGGCTGTGGCGCAGGTGTAATGCGACTGACTACTGATCGGAAGATCAGGGTTCGATTCCCACTCTGTCTGCAGTCTGCATGTCGAAGTGTCCTTGAGCAAGACACTGAACCCCAACTTGGTCCTGGTGGGTCAGGCCAGCGCCGGTGCATGGCGGCTCTGCCACCATCAGCGTGTGAGTGGGTGGACAGCAGGATCTGTAAAGCGCTGTGGTCATCCAGAGATGAGGAAAAAGCGTTATATAAGTGAACGCCATTTAATAATAATGACTTTTTTCTGTCAAAATTAAAAAAAATGCACTGCAAAAAAAAAATAAAAATGAAATCTTAGAAAAAATATCTTAAATCAAGGATATAATTCTGTTTTTTGTCTAACAAGACTTTTTTTCTTGTGTAGTTTTCTGTAAGAATATTTTACTTGTTATGAGATTTTTTTTTACTTGTTTTAAGCAAATTAATCTGGTTTAAAGCAAGACTTTTCTGCCAATGGTGCAAAAATTTTTTTACTTATTAAATTACTTAAAACAAGTATAATTGTTTTTGCCAGGAAAATTTTACTTGTTTCAAGCAATTTGACAAATAAAATTTTCTTGCTCCATTGGCAATTTTTTTTAAAATTTAAAACCAGATTAATTTGCTTAAAACAAGTAAAATTTTCTTACAGAAATCTGCATGACAGGAAAAAATATCTTGTCAGACAACAAACAAAAATTATATCCTTGATTTAAGATATTTTTCTAACTAAGATTTCATTTATTGTAGTGTAGCTTAAAAGAGAAAAGCAACGTTAATACAAATAAAAAAAATATAAATGCATTACAAATAAAACTGATATGAAAAGTGCATCTAAAAAAATCTATGATAATTTAATCCAAAGAGCTGTCATATTGATATTCATTATTAGTACTATTTTTTCACAATATTCTATTTTTTTGAAATGCACTAGTAACTAAAAATCTAGGAAAACAATTTAGTTTCATCTTTAAAGAGCTTAGCACATTTTCAACAACACCTTAAGAAAAAGAATCATAACACTAAAAAAATAGATATCTAAAACATTTTTATAAAATGCAATAATAAACAATTAGAGTTGCTTAAAAACTTTAAGATTAAACACATTTTCCTCCACCATGTAGTCGCAGAAATGACCTGGGCTGACTCCTGAACCTGTGATATCTGTAGGAGCTTGTAAATGTACAAAAACCAGTTTATAAATACTTTATTCAAATGTCACAAAACTGTCATTGTGATCACACCTGCGGACGTGACCACGGCGTGTCGGTTGTCCTGGTGGAATTTGCATGAAACATAAATGAAATGCAAATTCATATCCCTGCTGCTGATTTGTGTACAGCCTGAGTAGTTGGTTGTGTTGGTACTTTCATTTTTCTCATGTATTAATATAACCAGGATCAGCAGATAATTTGTTAAAAGCATGAGGTGCAAATGTATAAATATAAATTAGGTACAGATTTGCAAGAACAAAAGTGCAAACATATGATAAAAGACTCCAATTTAAAATTTTACAAAAGTCATAAATTACAGTTTAATTACACAGAATAAATCCGGATGAATATTGCAAGTTTATGAGAAAAGGTTGAAAAGTTACAAGAAAAAAATTACAAATTTATGAGAAAGAAGTCACAAATGTTGAAGAATAATGTTGTAGATTAATAAGGAAAAAAACTGAAAATTTACAATAAAATAGCAGTAAATTTTAGAGAAAAAAGTAGCAAATTATAATAAATACAAAAGAAAAATTTGGAAATTTATTAGAAAAAGTTGAAAATTTACAGGAAAAAAGCTGTAAATTTACAAGAAAATCTTAATTTATGACAAAAAGCTAAAAATTAGCAGGAAAAAAGTTGCAAATGGATGAGAAAAAAGTTCCAAATTTTTGAAGAAAAACTTACAAATCCTTTATTTGTCCCACAATGGGGACGAATAAAGGCGGAGGAAAGCGCTGACGAAAAACAGATGAAGCTTTACATGGCAAAATTGTAATTTGACAAGAAAAAAAAAATTATAATTTTATGAGAAAAAAAGTTGCAAATTTACAAGAAAAAAAACTGCAAGTTTATGAGAAAGAAGTCACAAATGCTTAAGAAAAATGTTGTCAATTAATGAGGGAAAAAGTTGAAAATTTGCTGGGAAAAAATAGCAAATGTTTGAGATAAAAGTTTAAAATTTATAAGGGGAAAAGTTGTAAATTCACAAGAAACAAAATTAAAATTCACATGAGAAAAATCACATTTATGAGAATAAAGTTTAAAATTTACAGGAAAAAAGCTGCAAATTTGCAGGAAAAAGGTCACAAATTTATGGGAAAAAAGCTGCAAACTTATGAGAAAAAGTTTAAAATTTCTAAGAATTACTTCTGAGTGGTAAACATTTCTGTGTGCATATGCATTCATGCTAGCTACCAGTGCAAAGTGCCAGTGCTCTGTAATGTATGGAGCGAGTGGTGTGTGACTTTTTGACTAACATGTTGTCACACAAAATGGATTCCCTCCAGTTTGCCTATAAGGCAAAACGGGGTGTAGAGGATGCATGTCTTACACTTTTAGACACTGTCACCAGACAACTGGATTCTTCACACCCACACACACGAATTTTGTTTATGGACTTTTCTTCTGCTTTTAACACTGTACACACAGGTACCTTGCTACGTCACTTGACAGACCTCCAGGTTCAATCAACATTGATTTTATGGATTCACAGTTTTTATATGACGGGCCACAACAAGTGTTTTTAAATGGTTTTACATCTAGTAAGTTGATTTTAAACACAGGTCTTCCTCAAGGTTGTGTTTTATCTCCGGTTCTGTTCTCTGTATACACAAATAACATCTGTGACAGTGAAGGATTGACTCCTTTTAAATATGCAGATGACATGGCCTTGGTGGCCCATCTGACAGACAGTACTGCACTGACCCGCTATCAGCAGGCAGTCAACGATCTAGCTCAGATTTTTAATCAAAACGCTCTGGAGTTAAACACTACAAAGACTAAGGAGTTGTGCTGTGGGAACAAAGAGAAACTTTCAACTACTCTCTTTACACCCCCCAGTATTCAGGGTCAGGCTATTGCGCAAGTTCAAGTTTTTATATACTTGGGAATAGAGATGGACTGTGGCCTGTCTTTATAAAAAAGCACAACAACGCCTTCACCTGTTGAGGAAACTGAGGACTTTTAATGTCAGTAGACACATTTTAACTCTGGTTTACACTTCATTAATTGAATCCATCCTTTCTTTTAACATTTCATCCTGGTACAGCTCCCTCTTCATTAAGCACAAAACAAAGCTTTCCCCTATATTTAATCAGGCTGGCAAAATCATTGGGTCACCACAGACACCGTTGTCTGAACTGTATCAGCGCTCTGTGATCAGGAAAGCCACGCTGATCACAGAGGACCCATCTCACCCCCTCCATCACTCTTTTCAGTTACTGCCATCAGGCAGACGATATAAAGTTCCATTGGCCCATAAAAACATTTACAAGAAATCATTTATTCCTTCTGCAGTAACAATCCTAAACAAAATCAAATAGTTATCATAGCTATCAATGTTATCAATATTAGTTATCAGCATTTATCTATTAATCACTATTAATTTTTAATAGTTATTAATATTTTCAGAAGGATTTTTAATTAATTAATTGGTAAATTCCTTGGTAAAATAAGTATTTGGTCAATAACAAAAGTTCATCTCAATACTTTGTTATATACCCTTTGTTGGCAATGACAGAGGGCAAACGTTTTCTGTAAGTTTTCACAAGGTTTTCATACACTGTTGCTGGTATTTTGGCCCATTCCCCCATGCAGATCTCCTCTAGAGCAGTGATGTTTTGGGGCTGTCGCTGGGCAACACAGACTTTCAACTCCCTCCAAAGATTTTCTATGGGGTTGAGATCTGGAGACTGGCTAGGCCACTCCAGGACCTTGAAATGCTTCTTACGAAGCCACTCCTTTGTTGCCCATGCGGTGTGTTTGGGATCATTGTCATGCTGAAAGATCCAGCCATGTTTCATCTTCAATGCCCTTGCTGATGGAAAGAGGTTTTCACTCAAAATCTCACGATGCATGGCCCCATTCATTCTTTCCTTTACACGGATCAGTCTTCCTGGTCCCTTTGCAGAAAAACAGCCCCAAAGCATGATGTTTCCACCCCCATGCTTCACAGTAGGTATGGTGTTCTTTCTCCTCCAAACACGACAAGTTGAGTTTTTACCAAAAAGTTCTATTTTGGTTTCATCTGACCATATGACATTCTCCCAGTCCTCTTCTGGATCATCCAAATGCTCTCTAGCAAACTTCAGACGGCCTTGGACGTGTACTGGCTTAAGCAGGGGGACACATCTGGCACTGCAGGATTTGAGTCCCTGGCTGCGTAGTGTGTTACTGATGGTAGCCTTTGTTACTTTGGTCCCAGCTCTCTGCAGGTCATTCACTAGGTCCCACCGTGTGGTTCTGGGAATTTTGCTCACCGTTCTCGGGAACATTTTGACCCTACAGGGTGAGATCTTGCGTGGAGCCCCAGATCGAGGGACATTATCAGTGGTCTTGTATGTCTTCCATTTTCTAATAATTGTTCCCACAGTTGATTTCTTCACACCAAGCTGCTTACCTATTGCAGATTCAGTCTTCCCAGCATGGTGCAGGTCTACAATTTTGTTTCTGGTGTCCTTTGACAGCTCTTTGGTCTTGGCCATAGTGGAGATTGGAGTCTGACTGTTTGAGGTTGTGGACAGGTGTCTTTTATACTGATAACGAGTTCAAACAGGTGCCATTAATACAGGTAACAAGTGGAGGACAGAGGAGCCTCTTAAAGAAGAAGTTACATGTCTGTGAGAGCCAGAAATCTTGTTTGTTTGTAGGTGACCAAATACTTATTGTAGCGAACTCAGTATGAGCACCCTACTTGGCTTGCCAAGTGGGTTGACCCTATTGGCGACACAGGTAGGGTGCGGGACTCCGGAGCGGGAGGTGTGAGTTCGAATCTCCCGGTGGGACGTCGCCATGTCGAGCAGCACGTTACACTGGTGTCAGAAGTGGGATCTCCTGTCCAAAGCAGTAATGGGGCGCTGACATCGGGACGATGTCGAGAACCAGAGGGGAGTAGTGTAGCGAACTCAGTATGAGCACCCTACTTGGCTTGCCAAGTGGGTTGACCCTATTGGCGACACAGGTAGGGTGCGGGACTCCGGAGCAGGAGGCGTGAGTTCGAACCTCCCGGTGGGACGTCGCCATGTCGAGCAGCACGTTACATTATTTTACCGAGGAATTTACCAATTAATTCATTAAAAATCCTTCAATGTGATTTTCTGGATTTTTTTTTTCTCATTTTGTCTCTCATAGTTGAAGTATACCTATGATGAAAATTGGAGACCTCTCTCATCTTTTAAGTGGGAGAACTTGCACAATTGGTGGCTGAATAAATACTTTTTTGCCCCACTCTATCTATCTATCTATCTATCTATCTATCTAAAGATTAAAAAAATAAGATGAGCGGCTTGACGTAAGATTTCATTAGAGGGAATTTTAAAATTGTTTGAGACGTTCAACAAATAGAAAACACAAATGGATTTTGTAAAACAAACAAACAAAAAAAGGGCCCCAAAACACAATCGTGCATACGGCGTTCAAAAAGCTAGAACCAGCTCTGATAGTACAGTGGGGCAAAAAAGTATTTAGTCAGCCACCAATTGTGCAAGTTCTCCCACTTAAAAGATGAGAGGTCTCCAATTTTCATCATAAGTATACCTCAACTATAAGAGACAAAATGAGAAAAAAAAATCAGAAAATCACATTGAAGGATTTTTAATGAATTAATTGGTAAATTCCTCGGTAAAATAAGTATTTGGTCAATAACAAAAGTTCATCTCAATACTTTGTTATATACCCTTTGTTGGCAATGACAGAGGTCAAACATTTTCTGTAACTCTTCACAAGGTTTTCACACACTGTTGCTGGTATTTTGGCCCATTCCTCCTTGCAGATCTCCTCTAGAGCAGTGATGTTTTGGGGCTGTCGCTGGGCAACACGGACTTTCAACTCCCTCCAAAGATTTTCTATGGGGTTGAGATCTGGAGACTGGCTAGGCCACTCCAGGACCTTGAAATGCTTCTTACAAAGCCACTCCTTCGTTACCCGGGCGGTGTGTTTGGGATCATTGTCATGCTGAAAGACTCAGCCACATTTCATCTTCAATGCCCTTGCTGATGGAAGGAGGTTTTCACTCAAAATCTCACGATACATGGCCCCATTCATTCTTTCCTTTACACGGATCAGTCGTCCTGGTTCCTTTGCAGAAAAACAGCCCCAAAGTATGATGTTTCCACCCCCATGCTTCACAGTAGGTATGGTGTTCTTTCTCCTCCAAACACGACAAGTTGAGTTTTTACCAAAAAGTTCTATTTTGGTTTCATCTGACCATATGACATTCTCCCAATCCTCTTCTGGATCATCCAAATGCTCTCTAGCAAACTTCAGATGGGCCTGGACATGTACTGGCTTAAGCAGGGGGACATGTCTGGCACTGCAGGATTTGAGTCCCTGGCGGTGTAGTTACTGATGTAGCTTTTGTTACTTTGGTCCCAGCTCTCTGCAGGTCAATCACTAGGTCCCCCCGTGTGGTTCTGGGATTTTTGCTCACCGTTCTCGTGATCATTTTGACTTCACGGGGTGAGACCTTGCGTGGAGCCCCAGATCGAGGGAGATTATCAGTGGTCTTGTATGTCTTCCATTTTCTAATAATTGCTGCCACAGTTGATTTCTTCACACCAAGCTGCTTACCTATTGCAGATTCAGTCTTCCCAGCCTGGTGCAGGTCTACAATTTTGTTTCTGGTGTCCTTTGACAGCTCTTTGGTCTTGGCCATAGTGGAGTTTGGAGTCTGACTGTTTGAGGTTGTGGACAGGTGTCTTTTATACTGATCATGAGTTCAAACAGGTGCCATTAATACAGGTAACGAGTGGAGGACAGAGGAGCCTCTTAAAGAAGAAGTTACAGGTCTGTGAGAGCCAGAAATCTTGTTTGTTTGTAGGTGACCAAATACTTATTTTACCAAGGAATTTACCAATTAATTCATTAAAAATCCTTCAATGTGATTTTCTGGATTTTTTTTTCTCATTTTGTCTCTCATAGTTGAGGTATACCTATGATGAAAATTGGAGACCTCTCTCATCTTTTAAGTGGGAGAACTTGCACAATTGGTGGCTGACTACATACTTTTTTGCCCCACTGTACGTGGATACAAATATATTGAATCGCTGTATATTACCCATTAAGAAGTAATAATTACACTGCTGTTCTGTCAGTGTAACACCTGATGGCTAATGGATGAATCTCTGAGAGACGTCATTTTAGTCACATGTCAGTTTGAAATGTGACAGTGTGGTGGTACGGGTGGGGGATTCTCCACCCAGAGAAGGCAGCTGGGGAAGGATGGAACAATGGACCGAAGGAGGAAGTGTCACCGGAGGGGTTCCAGACTGGACAGCAAGGACTATTCGCCCCCTGGGGGAGAGGAGGAACTGCCGGAGCCGCTGGAAGAGGAGAAGGTGTGAGAGCAGTGCCGGAGTTACAGTATGTCATGTTAATGTGCCACACTTCGTTCCAAACAATATGTTATGGTTGGAAGTTTCAGGTCTCAATGCATGGAATTAAAGGTATAAAAGAGGAATGCACAGAGACCCGGGAGCTCTTTTACTGTACTTGATGTTGGAGAAAGAATAAAGTCCGTGTGTCGCCCAGCTTGCTGCCTCGCCTGTTTCCTTTCTCCACAATGTACACGTCACCTCGTGACTGTGCACAGGCCAACTGAAAACCTGGATAACTGCCTCGTTGTTACAGAAGCCACCCTTGTCTTGCAGAAATACTATACTCAGTTGTGCTGATTTATATTTCCTGTTGCTACAGTAACCACAGAGGATTCGGTCCACATATTTGAGCCTGTATGGGATGTTTTAAAAACTGCTTTGTGGCATTCTTCTGCTGTATAAGAGTGACGTTCATTGACAAAAGTACAACTGATTAAACAGGCTGTTTTTAATTTCACCCCTTTCCTGAGAAAGTGTCGACAGAGAACGAAACACCCTGCATGTTTTTGACTGGCTGACTGCACTTCAAAAGTATTTATAGGGGTACATCTGGAGAGGGAAAACTAAAAAAAGAAAGAAATTAAAGAGGTCATTGTCTGCACTTTTTCCACATTTTAACAGCTCACACAAGTCTTCATTAAATGTTTGTGACATATTTTGTCCACGTTTTCTTTAGTTTTTTAAATTATTGACACAAATTTCTTTTGTATTTTTCCTGGCTTTCAAGTAATGCTCTGATTTAAAGTCTGTCACTTTAAGAACCATTCTTCACCTATTCAACTCCGCCCTCCATCTTAGGTCAGTTAGCCATTAGCTGACTAGCTTCTAGCCTCCTAGCTTGGATGAGCTGCTCTTGTTCACCGATTCACGGTTGATGGTGTATCTTGCATCACTGCAGCCCATCTCCCAATAATTTTGCCATGATTCCACAACAAATTGCTAGCACTGTGTGCCGGATGGCCCCCCGATTGCTCTGTGGAACTCTGCTCTGCTCCCACGGCCAGCTGGGGGACGCCCTGTCATGAGGCAGCTCTCCTACGCTGCCTGTGAAAGTGAAGCAGAGTTGTGCAGAGCTCTGGAGGATGGTGGGGGAACTGTCCTCTGAGTTATTTAGCACTGGGTTCTTCATGAACATGCATCCGTGATCGGGGAGGGGCATCTGCCTTTTGGCCGTCCCCCAGCCTGATTGCGAGAGCTGTTCCATCACCGGCTGGGGACAGCAATCCGAGGCCAACTGGAGGTCCGCAACACTACAGTATCGCTACGTCTAGGCAGGATTCTGATTTAGAGGCATTCAGTCATAATCCCACAGATGGTAACTTCGTGCCAGTGGCTACTCAGCCAAGCACATACACCAAATGTCTGAACCTGCCGTTCCTCTCGTACTGATGGTTGCAACAACACATCATCAGTAGGGTAAAACTCACCTGTCTCACAACGGTCTAATCCCAGCTCACATCCCCTATAAGTGGGTGAACAATCCAACGCTTGGTGAAATCTGCTTCCCAATGATAGGAAGCGCCAATATCAAAGGATCAAAAAGCGGCGTCACTATGAACGCTTGGCCGCCACAAGCCAGTGATCCCTGTGGTAACTTTTCTGACACCTCCAGCTTAAAACCCAAAAAGTCAGAAGGATCGTGAGGCCCTGCTTTCACGGTCTGTATTCATACTGAAAATCAAGATCAAGTGAGCTTTTTCCCTTCTGCTCCACGGGAAGTTTCTGTCCTCCCTGAGCTCGTTAGGACACCTGCGTTACAGCGAGTGTCCTGGTACCAGCGTTAGCTCGGGGGCTAATAGGCTACCTATAGCCTTATAGCGCCTTCCATCTCCATGAGGGACAGCTAGGTGGGCCAATAATAGTGCAGTGGGTGGGTCTTTAAGTTTGTGGTGGGTTGGCTTTTTCTAGACTTGACATATACGATTTATCCGGAAGAGTCAAAAACTTTTCTGGCGTTTTTGGGAGATAAAAATGAGAGAAAGGATGTCTTTTTTTTTTAAGAATTGACTGTTTTGAACATTTTTTGATAATTACGTGACCAGTAGACTAATTTCAGACAGTTAAAACCCACAAACACACAATTGTTCAGTCAGTGGCCCCTTTAAGGTAAATGGACACAAACAAGATAGAAAATGAGTGGAAGTAAAAAGAATTGATCAAAGAAATTCAAAGACATGCTTGTTTTCATGCTAAATTATCAGACTAAATCACAGTTAATGGAGGTGAACAGAGAGACCACACAAGTGTTCAAAGAAGGAACAAAGCGATATCCAAAATCTTCTGTTCCGTCTCTGATTAATTAACTCTAATAACAAAGGCCACTTGGACTCACTCTTTTTGAGATCTTTTCTATTCTTTTTTATTGTTTATTTTTTTTTCTTTTTAATGAATTCTACTATTTATAGTTATTTATTTACTGACCTAGTGGTTTGTCAACCTGTGGCCTGATATGCAACAGTGTTTAAGGGTTTATTATTTTCTTTATATTGTGTGAATATGTATTGGTTTATGTTTGTGTGTTTGGGGTAGCTGCAAATGAATTGTCCTTTTTGGGATTAATAAAGTTTTCTTAATCTGAATCTGAAATGAGACTCAATGAGAGTCAATGGATTCAAACCTATTTTAAGGTATGTGTGTATTTCTTTAACTCAGAGAATTACAGAAATTGATAGCAGTGGATGTTTCGTTATAAATTACGTCAAGTCAGTAATGCAGCTGAAAAGGATAAAGGTGCGTATGTTATTTGTTATCACTAAAAAGTGAGAATAAATGGAAAACTGAGTGCCCTGTTATAGAAAAAATATGCAATCTTGCACTGCTCCTCTGTGGAAAGTCTGTTGATCTGCTGCATTACAGTGTGGTATTCCAGCTTTGCCAATGCTAATAAAAAAAGGCTTCAGAGGATAATTAGACACACATTGGCTGTCCACTGCCCTCCCTGCAGGACCATTACAGTAGTCGCTGCCTCGGCAGAGCAAAGAACATTGCTGAGGACCCTTCACACCTTGGTTTTCACCTGTTTGACCTGTTGCCCTCTGGGAGGCACCTCAGGTGTATCAAAGCTTGAACACACTATATAAATGTAGCATTATCGGCCAGTTTGAACTTAATTTCACCTTTTTCTAAGGAAGAACTAGGTACCAATGGAGGACATCTCTAGCAGAACAAGACTGACCCCCTCCCAATACATTTCATTAATAAGCATCCTAAAGGACTTTGCTTTGCCCAAAGCTGTCAGTCACAACTTTGATATACCATATGAGTTAATGAATGAGGAAAAATTGAAAATCAAATTAAATATTTTGGAATGACAGAGGTTTAATTTTTTTGTTTGGAATTTACATAAATGAATGAACCTCAGACACTAATTGAAGAGTTCCTTTGCAAAAACAGGTACATCCAGTTGTGTTCAAAATAAGAAAAAAACACTTTCTTCTGTTGGCTTATATGTGTGAGTATTTCCAATTCAGCTTCTAAGACATGGTCACTTGAAATATGAGTATCTCAGACATAATAAAGCCAAAAACTGAACTTCGACTCATTGTTATTTTTGGCAATTTATGACCGCAAAAACAGATAAGTCCGCAACACACACTTTTGCAAAAACAGACATGTCCCGAAAACCATGCTAGTTTGTCTGGTGAACGCATCACTGGTTCATCTGCTTCATCAAAATTATCCATATCTGACAAAAAAAAAAATGCAACAAAATTGTAAAAAAAAAAAAAAAAAACTGGCAGGGAAATCACGCAAAGTGAGAAGACTCATGTAGGGGTCTCTGCGGAACGCTGCCGCAGCAGGTAGACAAATGATTGGCTGGTCTCAGCATCTTGACATGTGATTGGCTGATCCTCGCTGCACCATTAAGCACGTCACCCAAATACCAAGCGCTGATTTGCTGTGTGTGGAGGTCCCAGCTTTTCAAAACAAAACAAAACAAAAAAAAACCAAACAAAAAACAAAACAAAACATGAACTTCGTAGTGTGTATAACAGCGGATTTTTAGAAAAAAACCAAAAAAACAATTTGAACTTCTATAAGTAGGTAATGTGAACAGTTGTTTGTTGTACAGAGGGAAATTTTCTTAGAAGTGGCGTTTATCGGTTTTTGCAAACAAACTCTTCAATTTGAGTGACTGAGTGGAGGTCAATGGAGACCTTTGAAAGAGAGAGAGACATGTTTGTGTGCACTGATATGAATTTATGGCAATCAGTGAAAGTCAAAGGGAATCAGAAAGACAGCAATTTTTTTGGTGATACTGATTTCCTTTGTTAACCTCTTGCACTCCGGTGTACCGCGGATGGGCACGTCTCTGCGTCCCAGAGCGTACGAGGGTGCACGAGAGCGCCCTCGTGCGCTCTAGGATGCACAATGGCACTGCGTCCAAGCGTGCACTGCAAATAAAAGCTGCATTTCCGTTCTTCCACTGCAGACACAGCCGCGAACAGATTAGTTCATCTGATTGACCTCTCATTCGTCTAATAAGAGCCTTGAATTGGGTTTCTGAAACCTTGAAGAACCAATGACTGAAAACCTAGCAAGAAGGACCCGCCTACCAACGCTGTGAATGCAGCGAGCCAATTGAAGCACAGAAGTTCGCGAGCTGTTTTTTGTAAGGCTGGGTGAAGACAGACTGCTGCAGCAGATGAAAAAAAGGACCCGCAGGAAGAACCGTCACAGACCCAGCAGCACGGAGACCATCCACAAGTGCTACCTGTGTGACAGGGACTGCCATTCACGCATCGGCCTCTTCAGTCACAGGCGGTACTTTTTTTTTTTTTTTTTTTATTCGAGCAGAATAGACGTTTAGGATTCTCTTCCATGGTCATCATAGACCGACGGAGGCCGATGACGAAGGTCATAAATCATTCGCCAAAACCGCAATCATGGAAGCGCAAAACCGCAATAATGGAATTATGTTTTGACCGGGTCGCCGAGACCAGAACCACGAGTCTGTAACAAGGGACCAGCGTCGCGTTCGTCTGACAATGAGAAAGAGAAGTTTGCCAGGACACTGCTGCTGTGAAGAGGTAAGGTGTTATTAGCTAAATTATTCATTATCCCTGAAAATTGTAATCAAAAATGGCTTTTGACCGATTGGTAAATTACAACTGTGTGGCACGCCGTGGTACACGGGTCGTGCGCCGTGTCTGGACCGTGAACCCCCCCCCCCCGCTACTCTTCTGTAGCGAGGGGGGGGGGGAGCCATGGTGACTGTGCCGCGGTCGCCACATGACTATTCCGTCATGTAGCGATGGCCGATGTCCGTTCTCTGTAGCGAGGGGGGGGGCAACCCCCCCCCCACACACACACACAGCCCTGAGTGTCACCTTTCATTAGAGCCCAAGATGAAGCTTCTATATTGAATCATTCAAAAGTTACAGACGTTTTTCCAAACTGTGCTATTTGGCACAATTTGGCACAGTTCAAAAACGCCTGGGAACTACCTGAGGAAAAAGCTGTGTAATATATTCAATTTTTGTGGTATTGTTACAAAATTTTGACCTCAGCTGGATAACACTTGGTTCTACATTTCTGTTGCATTTTCCAGCCCGGATCTGAAGCTGTGTGTCATTTGCAAGCATTTGTATCCAAAAAAACACCCAGGCCAAATTTATTTTCTTCAAGTTCAGTATGTTTAGATGACTGTAACTCAGTGGTCGGAGCACTTAGAGAGATTATGACTGTTTTGCCAAAAAATTCAAAGTGTTTTCTTTTAAATGAGACCAACCCCATGAAGATGCTGCAAAGGGTTGAAGAACAGCTTTCGATTTACTTTGGGCACATTTTTTTTTGGTGATTTTCGGGAAATTGACCAGAGTGCAAGGGGTTAAATATAATAAATTACACTGGGTTATTGTGCACCTGTTGTTCTGCACCTTAACCGGGGGTATACTCCTCTGTGCGTCACAGACAGTGAGTGACACTCGTTCTTCTACATCAGGGGAACCTTACTCATCTCTCCACCTTAAATGCCACCCTGTTGACTAAGGAGTAATAGTCAGTGGTTCAGACCTGCTGCTCCTCTGCCGGAAGAAAACCACCAGAGCAGCGATGTTGCACAGGAATGCCATGGGGAAAACCAGCAGGTAGGTGAACCTATAGGCCTGGTATTTGAATCTGTCATCGTCATGGAAACAGGACTCTGCGTGGAGCGTGGTGTTGTTGCCGATGCCAAAGGGGGTGACCATCAGCTGATCTGCAAAGACACAAATAAAGTCATAGAACATTTTTTTTTTTTTTGCTTGACATGAAATGCCTTATATGGTAGCAGCTAGCCACACTACCAACCTTGAGTTACTGTATAAAAGAACTCTCAGAAGAGAAAGTGGCATTTACTGTAGGCTATTTTGGGTAGAACAAGACAACTGTGCGAATCCAAGAAACCCTTTTACCAGAGAACGCAGAGGAGAAAAGTTAAAAAATTTCTCATTTGTGGCAGATAAACAACACGGCTGAATGGAACATGATTTCTGCTTTCAATCCTGGCCAATCAATGAGCCAGATTTTTCTTCTTCGCCAAGATTTTTTCTTCCTGGTCAGTGGTGGTTTCAGCTACAGCGCCCCAAATGAGCAGTTGTTGCAACTGCGTGATGTTGCAGGTACGTAGTTTGGTCCGCTGCAGTGTGAATGCAAACCAAACGAAGGTGCAAAAATTCTCTGCATTCCCCACCCAATCAAACCAAGATTCCCGGACTATCCTGACCTGAATGGAGTCTGCTTACTCTTTAGCTGTGGAGTATTTTTCTATGATTTCTATAAGAATAAAGCTGACTTTAACTAACCTTTAATTATGGGTGCGGTCAGGGCTACGTCACTTCCGGTTAGTAACACATCGCCGCCATCTTAACTAGGTGAAAACAAACCTGTTACCAAGCCTTGTCTAGTGCAGTGTTTTGACTTTTTGTCATGGCCTGTGACTACATAGAAAAGCTTGATGAGTCAGCCAGGCTACGTTATCAGGAGAAACTGACAGCAAGTGGACTGACAGATTGCCCATACAAGCTACCAGCCGGAAAATGGGTTAATGACCCGACCAGGTGGCCAGATGTGCAGTGGCCGGACGTGTACAGCTACTTGATCGACACCCCTGGTAAGCATATTTGCTTCGACCCATATTAACATGATTAACCCTCTTACATGTTTTGAATGTTTTTAAGAAAAGGCCCCTATGGGTAACATGACCAGTCCATTAAATATCAGGGCAGCACAGGAGTAATTCTTAAAAGAAATAATTAAATGATCCAGGGATCTTGAAAATCATGAAAATATGGTATATTCTCAAGACCCTGAGTTTCAAGTATTCAACTATTGTTGTCAAATGCAAAGTTGGCCCAACAGGTCTTGTTAAGTAATTGAACAATTAAGGCCACGTGGTTGCCTTTGTCATCTCTTTCATTAATGGCCAGCCCCTTTGTTGCACTATTTACTACATTCTACAGTTAAATTAGTCAGGCTGACTGCACATAGAGAGGTCTGTATTGTCGGATGAAAACGGAATCAGTCATGCATTTCCACAGACGAAATGTCCGTCTCTGTTTACAATACGATACGGTCGAGTGCAAGCATGATGTTTGTGTCTGTGAACATTCCGTCTTTTGGCGAACTGATACGTAAGAATGTTTACAGTTTTATGAGAAGGTTGCTGGCGTGTAACAATCATCTTATATCAGCAATTGTCAACTCGTCACTCACACTTCACTCCAGCATTTGGAAGTGGTGGCGCTCCATATTATACTGAGCCCATTACTGTATGTTATTGTTGTTACAAGATCGCCGAGTGTCTGCTGATATGTATATACTTTTATTTTATCTGTTTATCTTTTTTCTACTTGTTTTGGTTTTGCTCTTGCTATGAACCCTGAGTTTGAAATAAACGTTTGAATTTTGAATTTGAATTTACAATACAGAGAGGCTTGTGTCAGCGGCTAGCATTTTCAAAACGTGACCCATCAAGTGGCAACTAATTAAACTAACACAATATCACTCAATTACCTGATATAGGACGTGATGAGCTGAATATAATGCACTACGACGGGCTGGACAAGCTTGACTGGGTCACGGCAGCTGCCTGGGACTAGGTCGCCACTGAATTGTTTTCACCTAGTACGGCGTTGCCATGTGGGTTGCTAACCGGAAGTAGGCCAAATGCCCGGATGCCCGACTGCGCCCATATTTTATTACTCTAACCTAAACTATAACACCCATGTGCCGCATTTTGTTAACATCCTCTTCAGCTCCTCCCCACCATCAGTAGCTTCAAACGATAGTGTTTTAAAGGTCACATTCACTAATAGCACTTTTGGGTTATATTTCCCTACATTGCTAACACATAGTCTTCTCATCAGTGTTCCACTGGCTGTGATATTAATCCAATACATGCCCAGAGTTTCTGATCTTGAGGCTCCGTTAGCTTTAGAGCTAACAATAACAACAACACCAGATAGATCAAAACAACTGAACATGTTTTACCGGGTACAAAATGGTTGTTAATTATTTTTATCATTGGTAAGCACAGCAGTCCTAGAGATAGCAGTTTATCCGTTATTGTTAGAAAAATACTGGAGTTCCAATTGGGTTGGGCAATGCATAAAATGCCTATATTATGCACATTGCATATAGTGTGTCATGTTAATATGAGCCAGGACTTCACTCCATGCAACGTCTCTCTTCCCAGATCACTGAAAAGACTACAACTATGGCGGCTATGACCTCTGTCCAAACAACAAATCACAGTGCTTTGTTGTTCTTTGCCAAACTTGTGCCCTGTGATTAATGCGTAGCACACCTTATGTTCTAAATGCTGTTGCTAAACTATTCAAGACCTTGAAGTTTACATCTGCTCAGAACCTGATGATCGCAGCTTGTAGCTATAATTTATTGTCAGACTTGCTGCTGTCCTATTTCATTGATAAGTGCCAGCTGTGAGATGACATGTCAACAGTTAGTGTTACTGCACCTAGAAATCCTGTCCATAAAAATTACGAACAGGATCGGTTACAAAGGGCAGCCCTGGGGGAGTCCAACTCTCACTGGAAATGAGTTTGTCTGGGTGTTGGCAATGTGAACCAAACTCTTGCAACAGTCATATAGGGACCATATAGCTCATAACAACAAGCCCGATACCCCATATTCACGCAGCCCCCCCCCCCCCCCCCCCCACAAAAAACCACGAGGGACGCGGCTGAATGCTTTCTCCAAGTCCACAAAACACATGTGGACTGGTTGGGCAAACTCCCACGAACCCTCGAGAATTCTCGAGAGGGTATAGAGTTGGTCCGATATGCCACGGCCAGGATGAAAACCACATTGCTCCTCCTGGTTCGATCAGCAGTCAGACTCTCCTCTCCAGTACCCTGGTGTAGACCTTCCCAGGGAGGCTGAGAAGTGTGATCCCCCTAAAATTGGAACACACCCTCCAGTCCCTCTTTTAATAAAAGAGGAACCACCACCCCAGTTTGCCATGCCAAATGCACTGTCCCTGACCTCCACGCAGTGTTGCAGAGGCGTGTCAACCATAACAGCCCTACAACATCCAGGGCCTTGAGGTACTTGAGGTGAATCTCGTCCAACCCTGGGGCCCGGCCACCAAAGAGTAGTTTAACTACTTCAGTGACCTTAGGCCCTGTGATGGGCGAGTTGTCCCTCTCGTCCTCAAGCTCTGCTTCCTCTGCGGAAGGCGTGTCAGTGGGATTGAGGAGATCCTCAAAGAATTCCTTCCACCACCCAGCAATATCCCCAGTCCAAGTCAGCAGCGATCCATGGGCACTATACACAGTGTGGACAGGGAGCTGCTTCCCCCTCCTGAATTGCCAGACAGTTTGCCAGAATCTCTTTGAGGCCAACAGAAAGTCTTGTTCCATGGCCTCACCAAACTCCTCCCACACCCGAGTTTTTGCTGCAGCAAACACCCGAGCTGCACTCCGCTTGGCCTGCCGGTACACCTCGGGAGTCCCACAAACCAACCAAGCTCGATAGGACTTCTTCTTCAGCTTGATGGCCCCCCTCACCACTGGTGTGCACCTCTTGGTTCAGGGGTTTCCACCACAAGATGCACCAACAACATTGTGGCCACAGCTCTGGGCGGCCGCTTCAACAATGGAGGTGGAGAACATGGCCCATTCAGATTCCATATCTCCAGACTCCCTCGGAATGTAGTCAAAGTTCTTCTGGAGGTAGGAGTTGAAAACCTCTTGGACAGTGACCTCATTAAGACGTTCCCAGCACACCCTCACAATATGTTAAGGTCTACTGGGTCTGAGTGGTGACCACCCCCGCCATGGGATTCAACTCACCACCAAGTGGTGGTCACTTGACAGCTCTGCACCTCTCTTTACCCGAGTGTTCAATACAACTCTACCACCATCATGGCGGCGTGACCAACATTTGCAACGGCCTCTGCTAGCATAGCCACTCCAAAATATACAGTGCTTGTACTCTAGTACACCTAAAGTTAGTGAAAAATATATCTACGATCAAGAGTTTCTGTTGAGCATCAGAAACCGCTGTGAGAACCGCGATCTTTGTGTTTTATCCCTACTCATGGAGCTTGGACTGCTATGTCAGACCACTGCGGATGTATCCAGGGCCTTGTCTGAAACCTTATCAACCGGGAAGAAATATCGCCAGCATTGTGGTAGGAAAAGGAAGCGGGGGAGATGGGGAGGCGTTAGTGACAGGCTAAGGGCTAACCCGTCCAAGCCGACTCTTCCTACTGTCATGCTGGTGAATCTTTGTCCGTTCTTTGGACAAAAAGATGGACCATATAAATCTCTGGACAGCCACACGAAAAGAACTGAGGGACAACTGTGTGTATATATTCACTGAAACGTGAGTGAAGGACAATCTGCCAGACTCAGCTATCGAGCTAACAGGACTAATGCTACACCGAGCAGACAGAGTGGCTGCAGCCTCAGGAAAGCACAGTGGCGGTGGCATCACTGTTTACACGAGCAACTCATGGTGCAGAGATGCTGGAATCATCTTGAAGCACTGTACCCCTAATGTCGAGTTTCTGGCAGTTAAATGTTGACCTTTTTACCTCCCACGAGAATTTTCAGTGGTGTTTATTGTCGCAGTGTATGTTCATCAAAGTGTGACTAAACAGCTTGCCATGGTAGAACTTTATAACAACCTCAGAAAGCTACAGTCTGCTCACCCAGATGCATTTTTCATCATTGCAGGGGACTTTAATAAGGCGTGGCTTAAGATTGTGCTACCTAAGGTCTACCAGCAGGTGACCTGTGCCACTAGAGGTGACAGTATGTTGGATCTTATTTACACCAACATTAAAGATGTTGGTGTAAATAAGGCTGCACGGTGGCGCAGTGGTTTAGCACTGTGGCAGCACAGTTTTACCCTTGGCCGGGGGATCGCGGGGATCATGAGGTCGTGGGTTCGATCCCAGCCCCCGACCAACAGTGAGCTGTGTGGAGTTTGCATGTTCTCCCCGTGTTGCGTGGGTTTACTCCGGGATTTCTCCGGTTTCCTCCCGCATACCAAAAACATGTAGGTTTAGGGCGCTCGCACACGCAGCGACCAGCAGCCGGTGGCTTGTCACCAGACTGCAAACCAAGTCTACCTATGGGTACAAATAAGTAACAAAAAAAAAAAAAAAAAAAAAAAAAAGATGCACAGGATTTCTAGGCGCAGCCAGGGAATGGATGGTGTCATGCTTGGTGAACACAGGATCTCGTCTCTGTTATTTACAGATAATGTTGTCTTGTTGGCTTTATCCAGCAATGACCTACAGGTCTTACTGGGATGGTTTGCTGCTGAGTGTGAAGTGGCTGGGATCAGAATCAGCACTTCCAAGTCCGAGTCCATGGTTCTCAGCCGGAAAAAGGTGGATTGCCCTCTCCGGGTTGGGGACAAGCTCCTGTCCCAAGTGGAGAAGTTTAAGTATCTCATGGTCTTATTCACGAGTGAGGGGAGAATGGAGCAAGAGATTGACAGATGGATCGGAGCAGCATCTGCAGTGATGCAGACATTGTACCGGTCTGTTGTGGTGAAGAGGGAGCTAAGCTCTAAGGCAAAGCTGTCGATTTACCAGTCAATCTACGTTCCTACCCTCACCTATGATCATGAGCTTTGGGTAAGGACCAAAAGAATGGGATCGTGGATACAAGCAGCTGAAATGAGTTTCCTTTGTAGGATTGCTGGACTCACCCTTAGAGATAGGGTGAGGAGCTCAGTCATCCAGAAAAGGCTCAGAGTAGAACCCCTGCTCCTTCACATTGAAAGGAGCCAGTTGAGGTGGTATGGGCATCTGATCAGGATACCTCCTGGACGCTTCCCACTTGAGGTGTTTCAGGCACGTCCCACTGGGAGGAGACCCCGGGGTAGACCCAAGACTCACTGGAGGGACTATGTCTCAAAGCTGGTCTGGGAATGCCTTGAAATGCTCTCTGAAGAGCTGGAGCAGGTGGCTGAGGAGAGGGAAGTCTGAGCTCCTCTGCTTGAACTGCTGCCTCTGCGACCTGGACCTCCAGAAAAGTGGTAGAAGATGGATGGATGGATGGATGGATGGATGGATGGATGGATGGACGGATTAAAGTTGCGTATAAGACTGCCCCATTACCACATCAAGGCAGCTCAGATCATCTGTCATGCTGAAACCTGCATATAGACTCAGAGTTTGACAACAGCTAGCAGAAGTGAGGAGCATCAGAGTGTGGCCACAGGGAGCGCTTGCTGCTTTACAGGGATGCTTCAAGTGCACACAATGGAAAGTCTTCAGGGATGCTTCATCATCTGGAGATTGCATCGATTTGCAAGAATACGCAGAGGCAGTGGTGGAATTCACTTTGAAGTGCACTGATGATGTAACGGTGATGAAAAATATGCCACCAATAAGACATGGTTGAGAGGAGAGGTCCATTTGCTACAGGATTTGTGATGCTGCCTTTAAATCTGGTGATGCAGTAGCATACAGGGAGGCTAAGAGCAACCTGAGGAGGGGCATTAGAAAGGCAATGAGACAGTATGGGAGAAACTTGCAGAGGAACTTTGCTGACTATGGGTACACAAGGAGCCTGTGGTAAGGATTTCAGGTAGTGATGGGCTACAAACATTCGTTCAAAATCACTCACTGCAATGACTCATCACTTCCAGATGCCCTCATTAAATTTTATTCTCGGTTTGAGGCCACTAACAGCAGGGGTGTACACAGGCTGATACATCACCTACTAACCAAGCACTGCAGCTGTCTGTGGGAAGTGTGAGGAGAGCACTTTCTAGAATAAATCCCCGGAAGGCTTCTGGACCAGACAGCATACCAGGTCGGGTCTTGAAGAGCTGTGCAGACCAACTACAGGAGGTTTTCACAGACATCTTTAATACCTCCCTCTGCCAAGCTGTAGTGCCAACCGGTTTTAAAAGTGCTACCATAGTGCCAGTGCTCCAAAACACAAACCCTCACTGTCTAAATGATTACTGCCCTGTTATCCTCATTCCAGTAGTTATGAAGTTCTTCGAGCGGCTTGTTATGGCCCATGTTAAATCCCACCTCCCTGTTAACATGGACACTCTCCTGTTTGCTTATAGAACCAACCGGTATACTATGTCCACTCTGCTTTACCTCATCCTGACTCATCTGGAAGGCAAACATATTGTACCTATGCCAGAGTTTTGCAAGGGGACTTTAGCTCAGCATTTAACACCATCTTGCCACAGCAGCTGGTTGAGAAACTGCAACTGCTGGGAGTCAGCACTAGCATCTGCAACTGGGTCTTGAACTTCCTTCAGAGAGGAGAAAGACTGTCAAGGTCAGTACCAGAACATCTGAGACCATCACAGTGAGTACTGGATCACCACAGGGATGTGTTTTGAGTCCACTACTCTTCACACTGCTGACTCACGACTGCTCTGCATCCCACAACACCAGCCATATAAACAGATTTGCTGACGACACGACAGCTGTTGGTCTCATCACAAATGGTGATGAGTCAGCATACAGGGATGAGGTGAAGAAGCTAGTGACTTGGTGCAACTTCCACAATCTCTGTCTCAGTGCAGGAAAAACAAAAGAAATTATCATCAACTTTATAAAGGACCAGCCACTCCACCACTCTCTATTAATCATTTGTGGTTCGGCTGTTGAAAGAGTCCACAGCACCAAATTTCTTGGACTTCATCTGAGTGACAACCTAACCTCCACAGATAACACCACAGCTGTGATGAAAAAGGCACAGCAGCACCTTCACTGCCTTCGGAGACTGAAGAGAGCAGGCCTCTCTAAGCCAGCCATGACATTGATCTATCATGGCGTCATTGAAAGCATCCTCACATAATGCATTACCTCCTGGTACGAGAACAGCAGAGCAGAGGAGAGACAGAGACCGGGTAGAGTCATCAGGACGGCAGAGAGGATCATTGGCACCCAATTGCCATCACTAATTGACATCTATGGCCACAGATAAGATAAGATAAGATAAGCCTTTATTAGTCCCACAATGGGGAAATTCCAGGATTGCAACAGCACAGGGATAGCAACACTCAGAGCAACAATCAGAAGGCAAGAGAAAAAAACAAGAGCAGCGAGTATACATATGTACATATAAATATATATATATATATATATAGACACAGTGCGGAGCATTGTAGCTAGATGGGATAGATATGTGATATATAAACACAGTGCGGAGCAGTGTAGCTGGATGGAATAAATATATGAGTATATAAACACACAGTGTGGCGCACTGTAGCTAGATGGAATAAATATGTAGATATATAAACACACACAGTGCGGAGCATTGTAGCTAGATGGAATAAATATGTAAATATATAAACACATACAGTGCGGAGCATTGTAGCAGGTACAGGTGCAGGTGCAGAGGGCGCTGCATCTTAGAGAATCCCTCTCACCCCTCACATAGTCTTTTCTCTCTGATGCCATCAGGAAGGAGATACAGGAGCATTCGAGCAAGGACGTCCAGGTTAAAAGATAGTTTCTTCCCTGATGGGTTAAGACTATTGAACAAGCAATAACCCATTTGAGATTTATTTTATCTGCAGTATTTTACTTATACTTATATCATTTTAAGCAAACTAATGATGCTTATCTATTTATTTCACATTTAGATAGGCTGTTAGAGAGATACTGTTTTAATTCTTTGAGTGGTTTTGCTGTTGAAACAGCATTTCTTTTTTTATGTTTACATGAAAATGACAATAAATGGATCATCATCAACATCCTCATCATATGGTCACAGGTCTGACAACACAATAACAAAATCGATCATCAACCTGCAGCATAGGGTGTCCTGGTGCCCGGTGTACATATGGACACCCTTTTTCTTGAACATGGTGTTTGTTACAGACAAACTGTGGTTGGCACAGAAGTCCAATAACTGAACGCCACTTGTGTTCAGATCAAGCAGGCCGTTCCTCTCAATTGTTGCCCACGTGTGCATTGAAGTCCCCCAGCAGGACAATGGAGTCTCCAAGAGGAGCACTCTTCAGCACTCCAGTCAGAGACTCCAAAAAGGGTGGGTACACTGAACCATCATTTGGTGCATAGGCACAAATGATGGTCAGGACCCATTTCCTAACCCGAAGGCATAGGAAAACTACCCTTTTGTTCACCAGGGAGAACTCCAATATCAAGGCAGCAAAGCGGGGGGGATACAAGAATACTCACCCCTGCTCATCGCCTCTTGCCTAGGGCAACTCTAAAGTAGGCCAAGCTCCAACCCCTTTCCAGGAAACTGGTTCCAGAACCAAAGCTCTGCGTTGAGGCAAGCCCAACTATATCTAACCGGTATCTCTCAACCTCGTGCGCCAGCTCCAGCTCCTTCCCCACCAGAGAGGTGATGTTTCATGTCCCAAAAGCCAGTTTAGGAAGCTGGAGATCAGGCTGTCAAGGTCTCTGCCTTTGACCGTCACCTGATCCGCATTGCACCAGATCCCCACGGTCCCTTCTGCAGGTGGTGAGCCCACTAGAGGGCGGACCTCCTTCAGGCTGAAACCGGCCGGGTCCCATGGGCAGAAACCCGGCCACCAGATGCTAGCCATCGAGCCCCTCCCTTAGGTCTGGCTCCAGGGCAGGGCCCCGGTAACTCTATACCAGGTGGGGTACACTGAATCCTTGATTTTTTTTATTCATCATGGAAGTTTATTGGATCGCTCTTAGTCTGGCCCTTCATCCAGGACCAATTTGTCTTCAGAGACCCTATCAGAGGCAAATTGCCCCAGACAACACAGCTCCTGGGATCACTACGGCACGCAAACCACCCACCATGATAAGATGGTAACTCATGGGGGTGACAGTCGGTCTATCGCCCTTAAATGCTTGTCATAGCTATCTGCAGTGTTTTCTGTTTGAAGTCAATAATCTGCTGACATACTTTTATTTTTTTTTTAAAGTGAATTGTTTCACTTCAAAAGGCAGCTGTATCCATATCACATATCTAAAATGAGGGGGTCAAAATACAAAGCCCTGTGAGACCACTTACAGTGGATAATGCTTACTAGAGTGTTATGGCTAAATAAAGATGAAACACATGAGAGCCGTTTCACAAGGACACACCCGTAATTCCGCTCCGCCACTTTGCATACTGAACATTTTTTCAACAGAATGAGGCAAAAGGAAGTATATGCATCTGAATGTTGAATGATCTTTTGTGGGATGTTGTTGTCCTTCCAGACAATTTGCATAATAGAGTGAACATAAATCCATTTTTTTTAGAAAAAACAAAAATGTAGACTTCCAGAATAAAAGTTGAAAATTCACAAGAAAAAGCCATAACTTTCCAATGGAAAATGTTTAATTTATGGGAAATAATAGTTACAATTGAATTCAGCTCTTTACAAACACCAAGTGTTTTATTTAAACTCACTGTATTAAGATCTACATCATAGTTGGCCTCAAATAATGTAAAATATGCTTCAATATTGTAAGAAAGCTGGATGGAGAACCTAGCTACTGCCATCTGTAACCTTAGAGCTTCATTATATTTGTTGAGTGGATCACAGCTACTATTGTTATCTAGATATAAATAGTGTGAACGGCTCTGTGTACATGTCTGTGCTTCTTCTTCCAGAAATGTCATAATTGACATGCTTACACACATTCAAACAGAAACATAAAGCCTTTATATTTTACCACAGACTAAAACAAACTAACATCAAAATAGTCTCTACCATAGAGTTTTCCCATGGAACACCAAATGGGTGGCACCTATCTCCGTTTCTTTGACCATATAGACCACACAGCTACGGTAAAGGCCTGGTGAGAGCAGCTGCAAGGATAGAAACCCCCCCCAAAAAACTTCCCTACACAGCACTGTTCACGTTCAGGTACTGAATGTAATCTATGATCCACATATCCACGTAGTATGACAGCAGTACTCCAGTGACCTTTCACGATAAACGATGCATATTGTGATATATATTTCATGCATCAAATGTCCTTTAAAATTTAATTTTACTTATATTTTTATAAGAAAAGGGAATCAAATTCCTATAATCATGTTCAGTGTGTGTATATACAGTATATATATATATATACTGTATATATACAGTATATATATATATATATATATATATATATATATATATATACATACACACACACACACACACACACACACACACACACACACACACACACACACATATACGTATATATATATACTGTATATACACACACACTGTATGTATACCGGAGTGGTGGCCTAGAGGTAGAGCACCCGCCCCACAACCGGGAGGCCAGGGTTCAAGTCCCGGCTGAGTCATGCCAAAGACAATATAAAAATGGAACTTCCTGCCGTCCAGCTTGGTGCTCAGCTGTAATGGAACAGAGGAGGGAAATGTTGGTTGCCTAGCTACAGTGGGTGCACAAGCCAGTGGACTCCCAAGCCCAAGCAAAAATGGGCAGTGTTGCCTCAGGAAGGGCATTCGGTGTAAAAAAAAAGAAAAAAAAAGAAAAATCTCAGCTTCAACTCTGTAAGGATGTGGCAGATACATCAATGTCTGCTGCAGCGACAAGTGTAACCCACTTGTAGTGGAAAAAATTGATGTTAAAAAGAATTATATATATACTGTATGCATAAATGTAAATTAGGCACAAGTAAGCAGGACTAAAGGTGCAAAAATATGATAAAGATGACAATTCAAGACTTAAGAAAGTCACAAATTACAATTTAATTAGAATAAAAAATTATTAATGAGTATCTGAATGAATGTGGGCTAATTACAAGAAAAAAGTTGAAAATTTACAGGAAAAATGCTGAAAATTTATGAGGAAAAATTGTAAATCTATGAGAAGAAAGTTGCAAATTTATAGGAAAAAAGTTAAAAATGGGTGAAACTGTGCAGGAAATTGCAAATTTACAGAAAAATTAAAATTTATCAGGAAAAAAGTTGCAAATGTATGAGAAATAAAAACCCTAATCTTTGAGGAAAAAAGCTGCAAAATCAAAAAAAGGAAAACATTTATGAGGAGAAATCTGCTAGTCGATGAGAAAATAGTAACAACTTTATCAGGAAAAAGTAACAAATTTATCAAGAAAAAGTAACAAATGTTTCAAGAAAAAAAATGAGGAAAAAAGTTGCAAATTTATCAGGAAAAAATTGTTAATCTAAATGAAAAAAGTTGCATATTTACAAAAAAAGGTTTAAAATAACATGAAATATGTTGCAAATTTATGAGAACAGAGATGACAATTTACAAGAACAAAGGTGAAAATTTAAAACCCAGCCACAGGGGGTGCACAAGCCAGTGTGCTCCTAGTGCCGGTCCCAAGCCCGGATAAATGGGGAGGGTTGTGTCAAGAAGGGCATCTGACGTAAAACTTTTGCCAGATCAAACCTGCAGATCATGATGAATGAGACTTTCATATCAGATCAGTGGAGGCCCGGGCTAACAACGACCACCACCGAACCGGTGCTGATAACCAACAGGGTGCCGGTGGAAATTGGGTTATGGTTGGTCCAAGATCAAGGAGGAGGAGAGGGGAAAGACATGTTAGGAGGAAGAGAGAGAGAAAAGGAAAGGTAGAAGTGTGGAGGTGAGAGTAGGGATGTTAAATGTAGGGACTATGACTGGTAAAGGCAGAGAGTTGGCTGATATGATGGACAGAAGAAAGGTAGATATACTGTGTGTTCAAGAAACCAGATGGAAGGGAAGCAAGGCTAGGAGCTTTGGAGGGGGATTTAAACTGTTCTACCATGGTGTAGATAGGAAGAGAAATGGAGTAGGAGTAATCTTGAAGGAAGAGTATGTGAAGAGTGTTCAGGAGGTAAAGAGGCAGTCAGACAGAATCATGAGGTTGAAGCTAAAAGTCAAAGATATGATGTTGAATGTTGTCAATGTGTATGCCCCACAAGTTGGATGTCAGGTAGAAGAGAAAGAGGAATTCTGGAGTAAGCTGGATGAATTGGTGGAGAGTGTTACCAGAGGGGAGAGAGTGGTGATTGGTGCAGACTTTAATGGACATGTAGGTGAAGGGAACAGAGGTGATGAGGAGGTCCTGGGTAGGTGCAGTCTTAAGGAGAGAAATGTGGAAGGACAGATGGTTGTGGATTTTGCTAAAAGGACGAAAATGGCTGTGGTGAACACACACTTTAAGAAGAGAGAGGAACATAGGGTGACTTAGAAGAGTGGAGGAAGGTGCACACAGGTGGACTACATCTTATGCAGAAGAAGAAATCTGAAAGAGATAGGAGACTGCAAGGTGGTGGCAGGGGAGAATGCAGCTAGATCGCATCTGATGGTAGTCTGGAGGATGACTTCGGAAAGCAAGAAGAGGAAGAGAGTGAAGGCAGAGCCAAAGGTTAAGTGGGGGAAGTTCCAGAAGGAAGAAGGTCGCACAGAGTTCAGGAAGGAGTTGATACAGGCTCTGGGTGGTAGGAAGAATTTCCAGATGACTGAGAAAGTCCAGCAACAGTACTGAGCATCCATATAAATGAAAAAAGCTCTAAATTTATTAAATAAAAACATTGTAAAATTACCAGAGAAAAGTTGCAAATTTTGGAGGAGTATTAATGAATTACATTTTTAAATAGAAATTTGATATGATTTCTGAGTGTTTAAATATTAAATAAAAAGACACTTCATAACAAGTGAAGTTAATTAAAACCATAACAGAAAATCCTCAAAACAGATTTTTTCTTCTCTTTTTTAAATGTGCCATAGCTAAATGTAACACAACGTGAAACAGCAACAAACTAATAAACATAAATTGACAAGACAACGGCTGCATATTTACATTAACAATCACAAATTTATGAAAAAAATAGCAAATTTATTCTGAAAAAAGAAGCAAACTCAGCAAATTTGTAAATTTACAAGAAAAAGTTGGAAATTTCTGAGAAAAAAGTTACAAATTTATGTGCAAAAACAATCACATATTTATGCAAACGAGTTGCAAATTTATGATGAAAAAAGTAGGTAATGGACAAAAAAAGATGTAAATTTACGGGAGGAAAAATCACAAATTTATAACAAAAAAGTTGCAAATTTATGAGAAACAAAGTTGTAAATTTATGATGAAAAATTAAGCCAATTTACTTGCAAAAAGAAGAATTTGTTGTCATTCAGTCCATCACGTACGGTAGAGGGAAAATACGTTTCTCCTGTCTACAGAATTGAGCAGACGCAGAATAAGAAGAGGCGCCGCCACAAACAGCCTCTCCTTCCCTCACGCTGAGCACCAAGCTACAAGGCGGGAAGTACCATTTTTATATGGTCTTTCGTATGACCCTGGCAGGACTTGAACCCCCAACCTGCTGGTTGTGGGGCGGACGCTCTATCAGCCAGACCACCACTGCCTGCTGCAAATTTGTCTGCAAAAACTCACAAATTCACGATGAAAAAAGTAGCCAATTTGCAAGAAAAATATTTGCAGGAGAAAAATGTCAAAAATTTGTAAGAAAAAAGTTGCATATTTAAGATAAAAAAGGCAAGTTTGCAAGAAAAAAAAAGTTTGAAATTAATGGCAAAAAAAGTTACTAAAAAGCAGTGAACTTGCAAGAAAAAAGATTCATATTTATAGGCAAAAAACATCACAAATTTATAAGAAAAAAGCTGCAAATTTACAGGAAAGAAAATTTGCAATTTCATGAGAAAAAAGTTTCAAATCTGTGAGGAAAAAAGTTGAAAATTTACAGAGGAAAAAAATTACAAATTTCAAAGAAAAAAGCTGCAGATTTACAGAAAAAAAATTACAAATCAACACAAAACAAGTAGCAAAATTATGAGAATAAAGTAGCAGATTTACAGGAAAAAACTGCACCTTTATAAGGAAAAAGTTTCAAATCTATGAAAAAAGAATTGAAAATTTACAAGGAAAAAGATCAGAAATTTACAAGGAAAAAAGCTGAAAACTTACAGGAAAAAAAATGCAAATTAACAAGAAAACATTTTGCAAAATTATGGGAAAAAGATGGAAATTTACAGGAAAAAAAACTGCAATTTCATGAGAAAAAAGTTTCAAATCTATGAGGAAAAAAGTTTAAAGAAGAAAAATCACAAATTTCTAAGAAAAAAAGTTGCATATTTAAATGAAAAAAGGCTAAAGTTTGCAATAATTTTTCCTCCCAAATTTACAGGAAAAAAGTCCAAATGTTTAGACAGAAAATGTACAAATTCACAAGAAAAAATCCTGCATTTATACTTCGCATTGCTGCTTCAGATAGAAAGGTCTATAATGACAGTGTGTGTGTGTGGGGGGTATTTCTCTCCTCTTTCTAGGTGGGGGGGGGGGCATGTCCACTTCTGGATTTCCACCATGCACAAGCAGTGACCTGCTCCGTTCTTTTAATCCTTCATCGCAGTTCTCGTCGCCATTGTAACATGCAGACGCTCCTCCTGCGTGTCTGACATTCCTGCAGCTGGTTTAACATTTTCCTCCTCAGGTAATGTCATTCGTAGCATTCAGATGGGAGCTGTTGGCCGGAGCTCTGTGGTAAACTGCTAGAAAAAACATGCTGTAAACATTTAGATTTAACGACAAGTGGTTTGGTTTTTCCTTGTAGCTACATGTGTCTTTAGTCTTGTTTTGTGGGCCTTTATAGTTGGGGGGGGGGGCACATAAACACAAACAGTTTTTTGTTGTTTTTTTTTTGTTTTTTTACCGACACACACACACACTTCACTACCTCAGAATCAGTTTTAGAAAATCTGCAGTCTGGTTGCCATGGCAATCTGCATTGCCCATTCCTTGAGAGCTCTTGATGTGTGAAAAGGTGAAGGAGGTCAACATGATTTTGGTGGGATTTTCCTTATTCTGAAGCGACAAATTGGGTTTGTGGTGGAAGCGGATGCTAAAAAAGTGTAAACAGTATCCAAGCCTAATGTTTTATTTATTAATGTTGCCTAAATTTGCCAATCCAGTGGGAAAAATATTCAAAAAACTTAATAAACTGCTCATGCTCATTTGATTGCAATGAGCTGATGACATAAAACTGTAAACTTTAAAGTAGCTCACACTGGGTCAATTCCACTGTAACTCTATGATGATGCTAGTACGTGTTGCTAACTTCTGGCAGCTATTTTGGGCTCCATGATCGACCCCTTAGTGAAGAAAAAATGTGATTTTCTTTGTGTCTGCTAAATTTTGTGAAATTGGCTGGAATGCTCAGGGGCTGAAAGAAAAGTTTCAAATTGACAAAAAAAAATTGCAAATTTACAGGAAAAAAGGTGCAAACTTTGAAGAAAAAAGCTGCAAAATTGCAAGAAAAAATGCAGATTTACAAGAAAAAAGTTGAAAATTTTTGAGATAAAAGTTACAAATTTATAGAAAAAGTTATAAATATTTGAGAAAAAAGTTACACATTTACAAGAAAAATGTTGCAGATTTATGAGATAAAACTTGCAAATGAATGAGAAAAAGTCATCAATTTATGAGGAAAAAAGTCATAAATTAAAAAAAAAGATGCAAACTCATAAGAAAGACACTGCAAATTTATGAGAAAAAGTCACAAATTTATATTAAAACAGACAGAAATTTACAACCTTAAAGTTGGAAATTTATTAAGAAAATGTTACAAATTTACTAGCAAAAAGTTCCAAATTTACAAGGAAAAAATTGCAAATTTATGAGGAAAAAAAGCATGCTTATGAGGCAAAAAGTCCCAAATTTATAATACAAGTAGTGAGAAAAAAGTCACAACATTTTAAGAAAAAAGTTGCAAATTATGAGGAAAAAGTCACAAGTTTTTGAGAAAAAAGTGAAAATTTACAAGAAAAAAATGTGAAAAATTTATGTGAAAAAAGTCTAAATTTTAGGAAAAAAGTTGCAAGTTCATGCGAAAAAGTTGCAAATTTATGAGAAAATATGCATACTTACAAGAACAACGTTTCAAACTTTTGGGAAAAAGTCACCAAACAGGAAAAAGTTGCAAAGTTGCGCAACAAAGACGTCAACTTTAGAAGAAGTGGTGAGAAATGCTCAGACCTGAGCGCTGTGTGTCTCTGCTGACAGGTGCCACGATTAGAAACACAGTGGCGACACAAACGACTCTTTCTCCCTTCTCACATTAAATCACCACAACCAAACACAAACACTGGAGGTCACAAACGCGACCTTTGACCCCCCCCCCCCCCACCGTCTATTTGTATTTGTGATGTCGCTGCTCGCAGTTATTTATAGTCTTCAGTGGAATGTCACGCACACCGAGGGTGGGCGGAGGAAGACACGATTCCTCTAAAAATCCATAAACATTTACAGTTGCAGGATACAGACTGGTGCAGTTTTACTCCACCATGTGTGCTCAAGTAAGTTTCTAAAAACTGGCATTTAGTAACTTTAGCAAATTAATAATTTATAGTATTTATATTATATTAGGAGGTAAAAGTGGAAGATTTGTCTTTCTCAGACTAACATTTTGAAGAAAAATTTCCCAAATCAGTGACGGAAAAGTCCGAAATCTTCAAGAGAAAAATGTGAAAATTTACAAATAAAACTTGTGCATTTTTGAAACATTAAGGGAGCATCCCAATTCGCCCCTTAGCCCGATGCCTCCGTTTAAACATTTATAGCTCTTTGGAACAAAAAGTTGCAGATTTATGTGAAAAAGCTGCAAATTTATGACTAAAAAAAGTCACAAATTTTCAAGAAAAAAATACGAAATTTTAAGAAAAAAAGTTGCAAATTCATTAGAAATAAGTTGAAAATTTATAAGAAAAAAATTGCAAATTTATGAGGAAAAAGTCACAATTTATTGAAAAAAATGCAATTTTTTATGCAAAAAGATACAAATTTTTGAGAAAAAAGTCAGATTTTTCGAGAAAAAAGTTGCAGATTTATCTGAAAAAGGTTGAAAATTTACCAGAAAAATTGCAAATTTATGAGATTAAGGTCACAAATTTTTTTTTAGAAAAAATATGCAAATTTTTAAGGAAAAAGTTACCAATTTTTTGAGAAAAAAAAGTCAAGATTTTTTTGAGAAAAAAGTCGATTCATTAGGAAAATGTGAATTTCTTAGCAAAAAGATCGAAATTTGCAAGGACAAAAATTCAAATTTATGGAATAAAGTTCCAAATTCTGGAGAAAAAAGTTCCAAATTTATGAGAAAAAAATGTGATAAAGGTATTGTGAAAAAAGTAACAAGAAAAAGGTTGCAGATTTATGAGATCACAGTTGCAAATTAATGTGAAAATCAATAAATTTATTAGGAAAAAGCTCAAAAATTACAAGCAAAAAGTTGCAAATTCAAAAGAAAGAAGTCGCAAATTTGTGAGAACAAAACTCACAAATTTATTTTAAAAAAGTTTGAAATTTACAAGAGGAAAGATGGAAATTCATTAGGAAAAATGCTGCAAATTTATTAGCAAAAAGTTGCAAGTTTGCAAGGAAAAACAGAACAAATTTATGAGAGAAAAAATAGCAAATTTATGAGACAAGAGATTGCAAATTTACAATTAAAACAAGCAGTGAGAAAAACGGTGCAAATTTACCATTAAAAAGTCAAAAATTTATGAGAAAAAAGTTGCAAAGTTGCAGGAGGAAAGCTGCGAATTTATACAAAAAAGTCAAATTTACAAGAAAAAGCCTCAAATTAATGAAAAAGAAATCTGCACATTTCCATGTGCCTCTGCACTGATTTCCACCGATGATAATGACTGAGACCGTGATGAGACAGAAGAGTCCACAGAAAACCACCACACAGAAAGAACAGATGAAGTTACAGACACGGCAGTCCTTTTTCTCACGGTTTTCACACACATACGGCTTACTGCCCAAAACAGCGGAAACGGTCATTGAAACTGCTGATTATTGCCCAGTTGTTGGGTTTACTCACCGTTCATGTTCGTCCAGTCCCTCTGGCTCTGTCCTGCTGCTGATCAGACCTTGCTCGCTCTCTGTCTGTGGGCGTGGCCACGTCAGACCTGGGTTTTCCATGGAAGAGGGAAGGGACTCTCACACAAACACATCACACAAACACAGAGGCGCCATCCGGGCACGAGACCAGGCACTTCACTGAAGCCCAGACGATCACAGAGACCTATTCTGATTTAATCTTCACACACGCACACACACACACACACACACACACACACGAATACTGCATCTGGTACTTTTACAGCAAATATGTAACTTTGCAATTTTTGGTCAAAAATGTGCAGAATTTTTCTACAGCGTTTATAAGATTTTTTTTTTCCTCATAAATTTGCATTTTTTCCTTATAAAGTTTCAGCTTTTTTCTCATAAATCTGTAATTTTTGTAATAAATTTGTTACCTTTTCTCATCTCATTTTGCATTTCTTCATTCGCAAAAATTTGTAATTTTTTCAAACACCTTTCTGACTTTTTCACTGAAATTGTTAATTTTTTTTTCATAAACTGGAACTTTTCCTGTTGTAAATTTGCTACATTTTTTTCAGAAATCTGTATTTTTCCCTAATATTTTTCACGTAAGCTTGCAGTGTTTTTTTTCATCAAATTTGTGAACTTTTTGTACAAAGTTTTTTTTTTCCATTTTGTAATTTTCTTCTTGTCAGTTTGCAACTTTTTTCACATAAATGTGTAATTTTTGTCCCAAATTTATGACATTTTCTCATCTCATAATTTTGTGATTTTTTTCTCAGGAATTTGCATTTTTTCCACACAACCTTATGAACTTTTCACTTAAATTTGTTGTTTTTTTCTCAAAAATTTGCAGAAATTTTCCAGGAGATTTATAGAATTGTTCCCTCTGAAATCTGCATTTTTTTCCTTATAAAGTTGCAGCTTTTTTTAATCATGAATCTGTAATTTTTGTAACAAATTTATTACCTTTTCTAATCTCATAATTTTGTATTTTTTTCCTGAGGAATTTGCATTTTTTCACATAACCTTATGACTTTTTCACTCAGGTTTGCTGTTTTTTATTCCCTCAAAAATTTGCAAAATCATTCTTGGAAACTTGTGTAATTTTTTTCTGTGAAATGTGCTTTTTTTTCCCTCATAAATCTGCAACTTTTACTTTTTTTTACTTTTTACTTGTAAATTTGTGTCTTTTTTCCCTTATAAATTCTGAAAATTGTCTTAAAACTGCATCTTTTTTTCTACTTTTTTCTTCTGAATTTGTGACTTTTTCCTAACAAATTTGCAACTTTTTTTTTTCTAAAATCTGTAAATTTTGTTACAATTTTATCAACTTTTATCATAAATATATTTTTTCAGGAATTTGTAATTTAAAAAAAATAAAATAAAATAACATTATGACTTTTTCCTCTGAAAGCTATAATTTTTTCGCTCTGAAATTTCGGACAGTTTTTCTAGGATATTTATATTTTTTCTTCTGAAATGTGCTATTTTTTTCTTATAAATTTGTGAATTTTTCTCTTCTCATGAATCTGCACATTTTCCACTGAAATTTGTGGTATTTTTCTTACTATTTTTCACATAACTTTGCTTTTTTTTTTCTTCTTCAGATTTGTAGTGTTTTAGTGGGAAATTTGATTTCTTTCTAGTAACTTTTTGACCTTTTCCTTGTAAATCTGCGGATGTTTTTCCTAGTGAATTTTCAACTTTGCCTCATACTTTGAGATTGTTTTTCTTATATTTACAAGCCTTTTTCATATTAAAGATTTGCTACTTTTTTTTTCTCAGGAATTGGTAATTTTTTGTACACAACCATATGAGTTTTTCACATCAGTTTGTGACTTTTTTCCTCAAAAATTTGCAAAATATTTTTTTAAGATTTTTTTTTTTAAAACTTTTTGTAGGAAATTTAAAATGTTTTCTGGTAAATTTGTGACTTTTTTCCCCTCTGAAATTTGCATCTTTTTCTCCATCCATCCATCCATCCATCTTCTACCGCTTTTCCGGAGGTCCGGGTCGCAGAGGCAGCAGTTCAAGCAGAGAAGCCCAGACTTCCCTCTCCCCAGCCACCTGCTCCAGCTCTTCAGAGAGGATATCAAGCGTTCCCAGACCAGCTGGGAGACATAGTCTCTCCACCGAGTCCTGGGTCTGCCCCGGGGTCTCCTCCCAGTGGGACGTGCCTGAAACACCTCAAGTGGGAGGCGTCCAGGAGGCATCCTAATCAGATGCCCATACCACCTCAGCTGGCTCCTTTCAATGTGGAGGAGCAGCGGTTCTACTCTGAGCCTCTCCTGGATGACTGAGCTCCTCACCCTATCTCTGAGGGTGAGTCCAGCAATCCTATGGAGAAAGCTCATTTCAGCCACTTGTATCCGCGATCTTGTTCTTTCGGTCATTACCCAAAGCTCGTGACCATAGGTGAGAGTAGGAACGTAGATTGACTGGTAAATCGACAGCTTTGCCTTAGAACTAAGCTCCCTCTTCACTACAACAGACCGGTACAACATCCGCATCACTGCAGATGCTGCTCCGATCCGTCTGTCAGTCTCTCGCTCCATTTTCCCCTCACTCGTAAACAAGACCCCAAGATACTTAAACTCCTCCACTTGGGGCAGGAGCTTGTCCCCAACCCAGAGAGGACAATCCACCTTTTTCCGGCTGAGGACCATGGACTCGGACTTGGAGGTGCTGATTCTCATCCCAGCTGCTTCACACTCAGCAGCAAACTGTCCCAGCAAGAGCTGTAGGTCATTGCTGGATGAAGCCAACAGGACAACATCATCTGCAAACAACAGAGATGAGATCCTGTGGTCACCAAGCATGACACCCTCCATTCCCTGGCTGCGCCTAGAAATCCTGTCCATAAAAATTATGAACAGGATCAGTGACAAAGGGCAGCCCTGGCGGAGTCCAACTCTCACTGGGAATGGCTCCGACCGAGTGTTGGCAATACGAACCAAACTCTCACAACGGTCGTACAGAGACCGAATAACTCGTAACAAGCCCAATACCCCATACTCCCGAAGAACCCCCCACAAAAAACCACGAGGGACGCAGTCAAATGCCTTCTCCAAGTCCACAAAACACATGTAAACTGGTTGGGCAAACTCCCACGAACCCTCAAGAATTCTCGAGAGGGTAAAGAGCTGGTCTGATGTGCCACGGCCAGGATGAAAACCACATTGCTCCTCCTGAATCTGAGGTTCGACCAACGGCCGGACTCTCCTCTCCAGTACCTTGGCATAGACCTTCCCAGGGAGGCTGAGGAGTGTGATCCCTCTAAAGTTGGAGCACACCCTGAGGTCTGAGGGGCTGATGTTCGCAAGGTGGTTAAAAATCTCCTTGGTGGCAGGGCCCCGGGGGTGGACGAGATTCGCCCTGAGTACCTCAAGGCCCTTAATGTCATTGGGCTGTCGTGATTGACACGCCTCTGCAACATTGTGTGGAGGTCGGGGGCAGTGCCTTTGGCATCTTTTTCTCGTGAATTTTTAAAATGTTTCTTATATCTTAAATTTGTGACTTTTTTCTGGGGAATTTGTATTTTTTCACACTGTTTTTACTTGAGTAAAGTCTCTGGCTGCTCTCCCCACCCTGACTTCACACTGACACTAAATAATCTTCAGACATTTTTTACTTTTCTCTTTTTTATTTCATGAAGGTCTTGGTAACATATCCTTTTTTTTTTCTAATTTGCCATTTTAATGTAAAATTTCCAGCTGAATTAGTTTTAATTGTGGATTTTGTCATAAATTAGTTTTTTTTTTGTGAACTTTAGTTGATAATTTGTACATTTTTTCCCCTAACTTAATTCTTATTTGCAGCTCTCTGGCTGCAGAAACACCTGAGGCAGGTGAGTAAAGGCTGGCTGCTTTATTGACAGCAGTGCTTTAGCTCCTCCTGCTGGTGGGAGGTTTCACAATGTTGTATCCGAATAAACGAGGTGATGTTTTATAATGTTTATTATCAAGAACTATGTACACACGGGGCTACCCTACCGCGAGTACAGGAGTCCCAGCGAAGAGACAATATGTCTCACGCTCCAGGCTTATATACTCCAGGTGACGCCACCCCCCAAAGGCGGAGCATCACCCCTCCCTAGCCTAGGGCACCGCCATTCTAATATTATATATTACGATCCCACATTCTCCCCCCCTTTAAAAAAATGCAAGCACACAAAGTACCCAACCCAATAATTTACACCCGATTCACACACTAGTACAAGAGGGTATAGGCCCACTCATTCACACGCCACACTGGCCCAGCGGAGCTCTCCGCTATGTAAACAGCAGTCCTAGAAAATTAAAAGGGCCACTCACCAAACTAAATCAATCCCGTTAAAGCTGAACATATACACACAGCAATCATAGACATACACAATGGCGGTACCCAATCCCATAAAGTCGCAGAATACACATAAGTACACACAGAGAACTCCCCACAATAAAAACCCTCAAGTATTCACAAGATAGGGCAATTAACACACACCCATTCACACCCAGGTGCTACTGCACTTCACACTCACTAAACAGTCACACAACAACGGAGGTCTTGTGCCTCAAATCCCTTAAACACCCCGTTACAGCGGCAGACATTCCTTTTACTTTCAAGAACGTAAACGGCCATTAAGACCACACCACAGACAGGGAAATTAAAACACAGCATCAAGTGCTGGAAATTGTAATAAAACACAACATTGCAAAAATACTTTAAGTAGTTACTATTACAAAGAGGTGGCAACACAAATCTGTGAACATTTCTCTCTTTTCTTTTAACAAAACAAACCTGATATCCACGTCACACTCCTAAGTTGTACCACTAATAGGATAAATTACCATAAGAACCATCTTATATGTTTCACATTACCCACATGGTTCTCATCGTCCCATTCCATAGCAACTTCAACATGTGAGTACAGTCAGAATATATTGAACATAATAACCATAAACAAAACACATCTATTAACAAATGCACATTATCAGACACACCGTAAGCCCTCACACATTCAACCCGGGTCTCCCGAAGGCCCCCCTCCCAGGAGTGTCCGTCGCACAGCCCACTTCCAGAGCGTCTCCGTTTCTTTGTGACAGGAGACGGACTGCGTAGATGCTCTTTCCTGCTCCGACGTCACAGCTCGTTGGGATGCCATCTCGACCCATCAGTCAAACTCAGTTGCACTCACTGAACAATCTCAGAGCGCTCACTGGCTTTCTCCGTCGCAATCTGGCACCCTTATCACTCCTCAGCGGTTCGCCAAGTTGACTTGAGCCATGTCCCTTGCCTTTGAAGTCAGCACGGCCAGGGTTCATGCCATCTGAGGGTACCCCGGATACCAGATGATGTTGCGTCGGAGCGGCACCAGACCACTGTTGGCCCAACAGCCAGAGCTCGTCGGCCACCAGAGCCCTGTAGCTCACGCTCTTCAGACCTTTCCGCCACCGCAGGGGTCAAACCATGCTGTTCAAATCCACCGTCTATGGGACCACAAACACTGGCACGGGACCCTTGCCTTGTCGGTGTACTAAGGTGCTGGTGGTGTCCCTCTTCACCCGGAATGGGCCACCCAAAGTCCCACACCTCTTTGCCACTTCCCACGTAAAATGGCCGGTTACACAGACCGCCGACTGCCCACTCCTCCATATCTATGCATGTGATGGCAAAACCGAACCCGTAAAACAAGTCACTACCCATGAGATTAATACCTTCTCGAGACATTGAGACGTCAAGGGGATCGTTACCATAGTCATGACAGGCAATGTACGTTTTACTCACATTGTAGTGGGGAAAACACCGTCTTACAATTTCCAAGTTCAAAATGGAGGTTGCCGACTTCCGGTCTGGACGCCATGGCGACTGCAGCTTAACACTGAAGTTCTCAGACCCAATCCAGGATAACACCTTGAAAATCAAACTTAACGGATTTTTGGAGGAGTGAAAATCAAAAGACAAAATCATCATGTCTAAAGGAAAACAGAAGAAACTGAAATTCTCCAGGCCAGGACACGTATCGGCCGGAGAATCCGAACTGGAAGATCTCCGTTCAGAAGACGAGGAACTGGTGATAGCTAACAAAAGGGTTAGCCTGAAATCACTATTTGAGGAGCTACGACGATTTCGCCGAGATGTTACGGCCGAATTTCGGGAATTCAGAGAAGAATTGAAAAGGACAAACAGCAGAGTGGACCAGGCCGAGAACCGAATCTTGGAAACAGAGGATCGAATAAAAGTGCTCGAAGATTCTGTGCTAGACCTACGCAAAAGACAAGCAGCTATAGAGGCTAAGCTAACCGACCAAGAAGGAAAACAAAGAAGAGACAACAAAAGAATTCATGGTCTGATAGAAGGAACCGAAAATGGTTTTAACTCAATGGCAGAATGCGTGGAATCCTTACTAAGAGAGAAATTGGATATTCCACAAACCACCGACTTGAAGATAGAAAAGGCACATCGTTCATTAGCCGCTAGGCCGGCGGCGGAAGCGCCCCCACGTTCGGTGTTGGTAAGATTTTCCAATTTCAAAATAAAACAAGAGGTTGTAAGACTGGCCTGGCAGAAAAAAGGATTTATGCACCAGGAGAGAAAAGTCTACGTGGAACACGATTACGCCCCGGAGGTCCTTAAAAAGCGCAGGGAATACAATGACGCGAAAAAGGTGTTAAGAGAGAAGAAATTGCGCTTTCAGACACCATTTCCTGCGAAGTTAAGGGTCTTCTACGGCGATGAAACGTGTCTCTATAATTCGGCGGAAGAAGCAACAGCTGACATGGCGAAAAGAGGCCTCCCGGTAACGGTATTTAAACCCGCAGCAGACCCGAGTCAGAAGATCAAAGCGCAAACATGGACAACACAAAGACCTTCAAAATCCACGGACCAGCAGCGGGAAACCCAGCACCAGAGCGTCGCGGATAAACTATCCGTTTTCAGGTTGGAATAGCGACCTTTTTTTTTTTTTTTCTCTTGAATCAATCCGCACATCCAACCCCCCTCATACAAGGTAACAAACATTAAAGGAGATGCATATTCAGCATGTGGTAAAACATTTCATGGAACAATCATATTATTTGAAACAAATAAGTCTTTGTAATAAAAAAAACAAAAACAAAAACTTGTTAAAATAGAAATGTGACAATAATCCACATGTTCTCCTCATACTAACAAATACTGTTTTTGCGTGAATGTTTGATGTGATGGGGGTGGGAGGGTGCACACAATTTCACAGGGTTTAGGCATAAAAGGAAAAAAAAAAAAAAATCATTACAAGTTTGGATTGGGTTCTGAAACTCACGTTAAAAGCATGGGACTACTTTCAGTGGTAAGAGAGGGCCCTCAACACGTAACAGAGTTTGAGGAATTTCCCTCAGAGCCTTCACTCCATCAAGGCTCTTACAGGGTCTTTAAAAAGACCTCAGCTCAGGAAGTTCTTATGACAGCTTTTTGTTTTAAAGTTTTTTACACTATGTTCTTAATGTTTTTCTTGTTTTTAATGTTCTTTCAGTTTCTGAGTAGCACAAAAGAGGGCCACCACACAGTTATACTAAACAAAACAACACAATGGAGAAACAGGGTGTAACCAAAATAATTTCATATAATGTAAAAGGAATCCTGAATCCAGTTAAAAGATCCAAGATTCTAGGCAAAATGAAAAAAGACAAAGCAGGAATAATACTTTTACAAGAAACCCACCTAACAGACGTGGAACACAATAAACTCAGTAGACAAGGGTTTAAAATGATCTCTTCATCTTCATATAAATCAGGGAGGAGGAGGGGAGTAGCGACATTGATATCAACAAAAATTACATTTGAAAAAAAATCAGAACACAAAGATAAAGAAGGGAGATACAGTTTGGTAACTGGGCGGCTAGAGGGAGAAGATATCACCCTGCTGAATGTGTATGCTCCCCCAGGGGCTAACTGGAAATTTTATAAAAATGTATTCGACCTAATGATAACTAAAGCTCAAGGTTTAGTGATATGTGGTGGGGACTTCAATCTTAGACTGAATCCATACTGGGATGCTTCTGGTAATTCCCCACATCAAAATAACACCCAAAACAGGAAGACTCGGATGCTACTAAAAGAATTGGGAATCTGTGACGTGTGGAGGGAACTCAACCCCAGTGTAAAAGACTATACATTTTACTCAACTCCACATTCATCTTACTCAAGGATTGACCATTTTTTTATGTTTAATAGAGACATTGGAAGAGTAAAAACATGTAAAATAGGACTGATGGATCTCTCCGACCACAGTCCGATCTACATGGACTTAAATATCCAAAAATACACAAATAATACATTTTCTTGGAGGTTAAATTCAAATGTCCTGAAAGGACCATTGAAAGATGAATTGGAATCAGATATTCTCAGATATTTGGAAGATAACGATAATGGAGAAGTATCCCCTTTAATACTGTGGGATGCATGTAAAGCTGTAATAAGAGGAAAGATTATTGCAAAACTGGCAACCCAAAAGAAACTAAGACAAGAAAAACTATCCACATTAGAGTCAGAACTTAGGAACCTAGAAAAAGAACACAAAGGCAACACTCATTCTACTGACTCGCTCAAGATTAAGGAAATTAAAAACCAAATAAATGAGATCTACACAATAGAAATCCAGAAGAAACTTACATTTCTGAAACAAAAATACTATGAAGCAGGCAGTAAATCGGCAAAATTGCTAGCCTATAAATTGAGGAAACATCAAACAGAAAGAGCAATCTACAAAATCAGAGACCCAGTATCAAAGGAAATAAAATTCAGAATTCAGGATATTCTTAAAAACTTCGAGAATTACTATAAGAACTTATACTCCCACAAAAAACATAAAAACGCATCCGAGGCATTCCTAAACACATTAAACCTTCCCCAACTTACGGAGTCACAAAATAAAACACTACTGTCAGAAATACATCCTAAAGAATTGGAAAAAGCAATTATGAAACTTAAAGCTAACAAATCCCCAGGAGCTGATGGCTATACAGCAGAGTGGTACAAAACCTTTAAACAGCAACTATCTCCTCTCCTCCTGAAAACATTTATGTCCTCCACACAGGGGAAATCCCCCCCTCCTGGAGAGAAGGGATCATTGCAGTTATACCTAAACCTGAAAAGGATAAACCAGAGTGCTCCAACTACAGACCAATCAGTGTACTAAATCAGGACTATAAGCTTTTTACCATTATCCTTGCCAAAAGGTTAGAAAATATACTGACAGACCTAATTCATTTAGACCAAACAGGTTTTATAAGACAAAGACAGACACAAGACAACATTCGACGCACTTTACACATAATTCATCATATAAAAAAATATAACTTAAATGCAGTCATATTGGGATTAGATGCTGAAAAAGCATTCGATTCGGTTGACTGGTCTTTTCTATATAGAATCTTATCCAGTTTCAATTTTCATAACAACTTCATTAGAACTATACAGGCATTATATAAAAAACCAACAGCTAAAATAAGGATTAACGGTAATTTATCATCATCTTTTGAACTGGAAAGAGGATGTCGTCAGGGCTGCCCCCTGTCTCCACTGCTCTTTGCAATCTTCATAGAACCTCTGAGCCAATGGATAAGACAAAACCAAAAAATTCAAGGTATTACACTTGGTCAGAAGGAACATAAAATAGCACTCTTTGCTGATGACATTTTAATATACCTAGGGCAGCCGGACACTTCTTTACCAGAACTAACCTCAGTTTTTTCAGAGTATGGAGATTTATCGGGGTACAAATTAAATATGCATAAAACCCAAGTTTTAACATTCAACTATGACCCAAATCATTATTCACTAAGCAAACTCAAAACTAACTGGGAGTCGGAATCTATGAAATATCTGGGGGTCAATATCCCGAAACAACTCAACAAAATTATATCACTAAACTATGATCCACTGGTGACAAAAATAAAATCTGACCTAGCAAGATGGAATATGATACCATTCTTGGGTACTGCACAAAGAATTGAAGCAGTCAAAATGAATATACTTCCACGTCTTCTATACCTTTTCCAAACAATACCGGTAGAACCTCCCAAAAAAACATGGCAGGAGCTGGACAGAAGGATCTCAAGATTCATATGGCAGGGCAAGAGACCTAGAATCAGATATAGAACCCTACAGCTAAACAAAGACAAAGGTGGGCTCGCGCTGCCAAATATCAGGGACTACTTTAAAGCCGCACAAATTAAAACTTTAGTAGAGATATGTAACCCAGTCTACATTGCACAATGGAAGGAGATCGAATGCCAAATAACAAGTGACATCCCCCTACAGGCGATAATAGGGAACAATGTCTTACCTAAGCTTTTGAATAACACTAACCCGTGGATAGAGACCCCGCTAAAAATTTGGTTTAAGATAGTCAGAGAGAATCAAACTAAAGAGCCCTATCGACTTCTGCAATGGATCGCCTATGATCAGGACTTTACTCCTAATAAAACAGACACCAGATTTAAAAAGTGGAAGGAGAAAGGGCTGATAAAATATTACGATTTTTTTAAAGGGCAAATCTTAAGAAGTTTTGAAGATTTGAAAAAACAAGGCCTAATAAATCAAGACCTTTACAGGTTCTTCCAGCTTAGACACCACATAAACAATATACTTAAAAAGGAGGTTTTGGAAAGGGCCCAGTCAGGTGTTCTGAAGGTCTTCTTAATGGCATATAAAGGGATCCCAGGGATCAGATACATTTCTAAAATATACCAAGGTCTTCAAGACTTAAAAGGAGACAACACATCTTATATAAAAGAGAGATGGGAAAAAGAGGGGAATTTCACTTTACAACTGGAAATATGGGAAAAGCTAAATAAACAGCAATGGAAAAGTACCTCATCCCTGCAGTGGAGAGAATTTGGATGGAAAAACTTGGCAAGATTTTTCAGAACACCTGCACAAAACAAATTTACCCATAAGGGATTGAACTGTTGGCGCTTGTGTGGTGAAAAGACTGCAAATCATTTTCATGTGTTTTGGTCATGCCCAGTTATCCACCAATATTGGACCAAGGTACAGACAATATTGGGGAAAATATTCAAAATTACAGTTCCCTTTTCTTTTGTAACTTTGTATTTGGGTTTACTACCGGACTCACTGGAAAGACGAGGAGAAAAATACTTATTCAATGTTTTAATATTGGCAAGCAAAAAAGCTCTAACTAAAAAATGGATGTTGAAGGACTGTCCTACACCTGAAGATTGGACTAACGTGATCCAAGACATTTACTCGATGGAAAAGTTGACATTCGCACTGAGACAGGACATGGATGGGTTCATGAACTTTTGGCAACCCTGGACCGCATATGTGTCTTCCATTAGATCTAATCTTTGACAAATACCATTTCAATAATGGTTCTGCTCTTTGTTCCAACACTACTCATATGCTCTTTTATCTTTATTTACTTACTTTTTCTTTTTGTTTGTTTTTTACTGGTTTGTTTGTTTTTTTTTTTGTTATTTGTTTCTTGTTTTTTTTTCTCTTTAATTTCACTTTTTCTTTCACTTTAAAAAAAAAAAAAAGAGGGGTGTTGTAAGAATTAATCTTCCAATGTTGTCAGATATCAGAAAATAAGGGAACATGTGATGAAAATGTAAACACTGCATTGCTATAACGACCTGTATACCCTTTACAAAAACTTAAATAAAAAAAAAAAAAAATGGAGGTTGCCGACCCCGTGTCCACCAACATCGGCACCGGCGTCCCGTCAGTGTTAGGAGAGACAGTGTGGACCACTGTAGGCAGCTTTTTCTTTCCACCCTCCCTAGCAGACCTTCGTTCTTCCTTGTCGAAAATGTGGCAAACTCTGGCAAAGTGATGGAGCAGACTGCACCGTCCACAACGCTTGCCCCTCACTGTACGTTCCCTGGCTTGATAGTGGTGCCTGCTGGATCTGTAGCCGTAGCATCGTGGTGTCCCCGGGGTGGACTGCATCTTGACAATGGCTGTGTACTCGTCATTGCTGCCATCGTTTGAATCCAAGGCCAGGGCCTTCCCATGTGCCTCGCTCTTCTGCGGCGCATCATCACAGCCGAGGTGTTTCATCAGCCGCTCCGCTGCCTCATGCTGTTACACTAGCTTCAAGGCCGCTAGCAATGTTAGCTCACCAGTGTGAGTTAGCAGGCGAACCCTCGCCAAGGAGTAGGCTACGTGCTCAGCCACCTGGTCTTGGACCATCTCCTCCTCTAGTGCCCCAAACCTGCACTCACCCGCCAGCTGTCGGAGGTCTGCCACGAACTGCTGGACCGATTCTCCAGGTTGCTGGCGCCGTTGTCGGAACTGGATGTGCCGCATTATGATGTTTTCTGGGGTGCGAAAGTAGCCGGCCACGAGCCTCACGACGTCGTCGAAGCTGTCACCTCCTCCCAAGGTGCTGAGGATTTTCTGGCCCTTCATGCCCAGGTTATGGACCAGAATCGCCCTCGCTCTCAATTTGTCCAGGTTGCCAAGGTCTAACGCTAGTAGATAATTCCGGAAGTCCGCAAACCACCTGGCCCAAGGGATCAGCGGCTCACCCGGAGCCTCCAAAAAAGGACGTAATGTGGTCGCAGCCCTCTCCATCTCCATTTGTCCTCGTCTCCAAATGTTGTGTCCGAATAAATGAGGAGGCGAGGTGACGCTTTATAATGTTTATTTTCAAGAACTATGTGCATACGGGGAGACCCTACCGCGAGTACAGGAGTCCCAGCGAAGAGACAGTATGTCTCCAGCTCCAGGCTTATATACTCCAGGTGACGCCTCCCCCCAGAAGTGGGCGTCACTCCTCCCTAGCTTAGGACACCGCCATACTAATATTATAAATATATTAGGATCCTACACACAACATCTCGTTCTTTTCCCCTCTTACATCAGCTATTTCATTTAATAAATATATTTTAAAATGTTATTAAATGACGCTAAATAAAAGTGCATTAATGTACCCTTCCTGGGTGGCCACCTGATGGTGGTGGAGGGTTTGTGGGTCCTAGTGAGCCAGGATGCCATGTTGCTGCCGTGGCGTCAGCAGGAAGGTTGCCCCAACCTGGAAAAAACAGAGACCCCCACCCCTCCCCCATATCATCATAAACCTTTGATATCCTGTTACAGAACGGTTTGAAGCACCAATGATAAATGAAAAAAAACAAAACTTGCCCATTTGGAACATTTCTCTTAAATTTGCAGCTTCCTTCTTTTAAATCTGCAACTTTTTCCTCATATTTTTTGCTGTAAAGTTGCACCTTTTTTTCTTGTAAATTTTCAACTTTTTTAGTAAAACTGCAACTTTTTTCCTCGTCAAACTGCACCATTTTTTCTTTTAAAATTGCAACTTTTTATCATAAAATTGCAGCTTTTCTCATAAATTTTCTACCTTCTGTTGTAAAGTTGCAACTTTTTTTTTTAAATCAAATTGTGACTTTTCTAGTAAATTTTCAACTTTTTCTAGTAAAACTGCAATTTTTTTCTTCATAATATGGGAATTTTTTTTATCATAAAATTACAACTTCTCATAAATTTTCTACTTTATGTTGTAAAGTTGCAACTTTTTAAATCAAATTGTGGCTTTTTTCCTGATAAATTTGCCAGTTTTTACTTTTAAAACTCTTTCTGATGATCTACTTGCAATCAAGGACTGGATGACAAACAACTTTCTATTTTTTTAAAAACTATTTTAAATATTGCAGGCTGGGTGGGGAAACAAAGTCAATATCAGCCCCTCACCAGCTGCCCACAGCTGCACAGATGTGGCATTGGTCCTGATTGGACGATGAGCCTCCTCCTGATTGGATAGCCTTTCTCTATTTCCCAACAACAACATAGCAAGGACTTTAATAACAAAAACATGGAAGCCATCAGCAGCTTTCAGACCTTTACCTCCTGCTGCTGTGCTGTGACAACAAGGTTTGACCACCAGATGACAGCAGAGTCAAAGAGAGCAGTCCGTTTGACCCACCAGCTAACAAAGCAGCCTGTGAATGAATGAGTCTTTATTTCGGATAGATTAAAAGTAAAGACTAAAAAAGAAACAGAATAATATAACAAAGGGGGAAAAAAAAATCCAACAAGGTCAAATCAACAATAACTCCTCTGATTGTACAGTTCAACATAAGTTATCTGAAATGGGTGATGGCTGAAGCCGCAGCTTATATTGCCCACCCATATTCCATCCAAGAATTCAAAAGAAAAACAAGAGCAATTACAATTTGGAACAAAGCTAAGACAAAATGTGACAAAAAATAAAACTAAGCAACAACATAACACAGACTGGATGTGACAATCCTTATGTGAGTTTACATGTCATCTTGTAAATATGTTTGGAGTATTTCTTCCTTTAGTTTTTGTTTAAATTGTCCAAGCGTTGTACATGATTTTAATTCAGGTCCAAAATCGTTCCATAATCTGACTCCTTGCACTGAAACACAGTGTTGCTTGGTGGTAGTTCTCACTGAAGGTTTTTGAAATACACATGTTCCTCTGAAATTATATTGTTTCTCCCTTATTTGGAACAACTTTTGGATATTTGCGGGCAGTGATAGATTCTTCACTTTAAACATTATTACTGCAGTTTTAAAGTCAACCAGATCTTTCAACTTGAGAGCTTTTAATTTAAGAAAAAGTGGGTTTGTTGGTTCCCTGTAAGCAGCTTTGTTTATTATTCTAATAGCTCTCTTCTGAAGCATAAAGACTGGATATATGTTTGTTTTATGTGAATTTCCCCATACTTCAGTACAATATGTCATGTATGGGAGTATTAATGAATGATAAAGTATATAATGTGGGTTGATTCAGCAAATATTTCGCTCTGTGTAGTATTGTGATTGATTTAGATATTATACCTTTAATATAATTAATACGTGACTTCCAACACAGTTTATCAATTATTACTCCAAGAAATTTAGTTTCAGATACCCTATCAATCTCTACACCATTTACACTGAGTTTAGATACTAAGATGTTGTGATGGTTGTTAAAAACTATAAATTTTGTCTTACTTAAATTGAGCGTTAATTTGTTTGAATCAAACCACAGTTTAAGCTTTCCTAATTCCTTTCCGAGTGTATCCAAAAGTTGTTCCAAATTGCTTCCACTGCATAATAGATTAGTGTCATCAGCAAACAATATTAAATCCATTTTTTCCGAGACTTTACATATATCATTTATATACATATTGAATAACAATGGCCCCAAAACTGAACCCTGTGGGACTCGACAAGTAACCTCTACCCCCCTAATACAAGTAACCGCTACCCCCCTAATACCACAATTTTGTAGTTTCTTTAACAATAAATTATGATCCACTGTATCAAATGCTTTTTTAAGATCCAGGAATACCCCAACTGAATACTCTTTGTTTTCAACGGCAGTTGATATTGTGACGTTTGCAGGGGTTCACACAAAAAGACAATGGAGCAGATGGCTGTGATCAACCAGATTTATTTTACACACACCCCGACCCCCAACTTGCTTCTCAGCACAGACAGGAGGGGAGGTCATTCCCCCAGACCCCTGTTTGAATCATGGTTACACACACATGGTACATCTTGCCCTAATCCTGCTAAACACTGCTGGGTCATTATAATGCAGTTATAATGACACAGCAGTATAACTCAGAAATAACACATTTAACACACATACAGTAACGTTTCAAACTGGCAAAGCATGCTGGGAAATCCCTGGCTCCCTTAAAATGGCCCCGACGTTACAATATTTTTTCTATAAATTCCATTAGAGCAAATGCAGTTGTCCTCTTGTGTCTGAACCCATATTGCTGCTCACACAATAAATTATTCTTCAGTATGAAGTTGTCATTTCTCTCACAGAATATTTTTTCAAGTATCTTGGAAAATTGTGGCAATAGTGAAATTGGTCTAAAGTTTGAGAGTTCCCCTCTGTCACCCGTCTTGTATATCAGAATTACTTTAGCTGTTTTCATTGCATTGGGAAATATACCTGTTTGGAGAGACAGGTTACAGATATACGTCAGTGGTTTCACTAAGCATTCAATAATAGTTTGGACTAAGAGCATGTCAATACCATCACAGTCCGTAGATGTTTTACTTTTAAACGATTTAACAATTTCAATGACCTCTCTCTCGTCTGTGTTCTTTATGAAAATGGAGTCTTTTATAGCAGTGTTTTTGCTTATTGTATCACTCCTACATGCCGTAATGGGTATTTCGAGCCAAATTAGGACCAATGTTAACAAAAAAGTTATTAAATTCATCTGCAAGTGAAACTGCATTCACACTCTGAGTTGTTGTATTATTTTTTGAAAAATCGGTTGGGTAGCTTGTATTTCTGTTTTTATTTCCAAGAATATTCAATTCAATTCAATTCAACTTTATTTATATAGCGCCATTTCACAACAACAGTCATCTCATAGCACTATCAACTGTAGGGGGGGAACCCCCACAGCTGCAGAAAGACCCCAGCAATCAGGCGATCCCCTGTGAGCAAGCACTTGGCGACGGTGGAGAGGAAAAACTCCCTTTTAACAGGAAGAAACCTCCAGCAGAACCAGGCTCAGGGAGGGGCAGTCATCTGCTGCGACTGGCTGGGGGGTGAAGGGATACAGAAGAAGAAAAGAACAGACATGTAGAGAGCAAACAGCACGATGGGGACTCAATCTATGGGAGAGAACAAACAGATGTTAATGACCAGCAAAAAAAAAATATTTCATAGAGAGTGAGGAAAGGAGTGAGGCCCAGTGCATTAACTGGAGGTCCCCCGGCTGACTAAACCTATTAGCAGCATAACTAAGGGAGGGTTCAGAAACACATGATCCCTCCCTAATTGTAGGCTATATCAAAAAGGTAGGTTTTAGCCCTATTCTTAAAAACAGAGATCGAGTCTGACTCCCAAATCCAGATTGGCAGCTGATTCCACAGGAGAGGAGCTTGATAACTGAAGGCTCTGCCTCCCATTGTACTTTTGGATATTCTAGGTATTACAAGTAATCCTGCATTTTGGGAGCGTAGTGCTCTGTTAGGATAATACGGTAGTATCAGATCTTTTAAATAAAAAGGAGCCTGATTGTTTAGAGCTTTGTAAGTAAGAAGAAGGATTTTAAACTTAATTCTAAACTCTATGGGAAGCCAATGAAGGGAGGCCAGAACCAGAGAGATATGATCTCTCTTTCTAGTACCTGTTAAAACTCTTGCTGCAGCATTTTGGATCAGCTGAAGACTTTTTAAAGATGTTTTAGGACAGCCTGATAATAAAGAATTACAATAATCTAATCTCGAGCTAACAAAAGCGTGGATCAGTTTCTCAGCATCACTCTGAGACAAGATGCTCCTAATCTTGGCAATATTACGCAAATGATAGAAGGCAGTCTTAGAAACAAATTTAATATGTGAATTGAAGGACAAATCCTGATCAAAAATAACTCCAAGGTTCCTCACAGAGCTATTAAGAGAAAGAGTAACCGCATCCAAACTGAAAGTTTGATTTGGAAAGGAATTTCTAAGGTTTTTTGGACCAACAAGAATGACTTCAGTCTTATCTGAATTTAACAGCAGGAAATTACAAGTCATCCAAGCTTTGATTTCCTTAAGACAGGCTTCTAACTTGGCTAATTGATTACTATCATCTGGCTTCATTGACAGGTATAATTGTGTGTCATCTGCATAACAATGAAAATGTATACAGTGCTTTCTAATAATGTTGCCTAACGGAAGCATATATAAACTAAAAAGAGTAGGGCCTAGCACAGATCCCTGTGGAACTCCATGACTAAGCTTTGAGTTGAAAGAAAACTCATTATTTACATGAACAAACTGGAACCTATCAGATAAATAAGATCTAAACCATTGCAATGAAGTTCCATTAAGTCCAACATAGTGTTCTAATCTATCAAGTAGAATATTATGATCGATAGTATCAAAAGCTGCACTAAGGTCTAAAAGGACAAGTACAGAAACTAGTCCATTATCAGATGCAATGAGGAGGTCATTAGTGACCTTTGCTAAGGCTGTTTCAGTACTATGATGGATTCTAAACCCAGATTGAAACTCTTCAAGTAAACCATTTCCCTGCAGGTGGTCAAATAATTGCGTAGCAACAACTCTTTCTAAGATTTTTGAAATGAAAGGGAGATTAGAGATTGGTCTATAGTTAGCTAAAGCTCCTGGATCTAGCGTTGGCTTTTTGAGTAAGGGTTTAATTACAGCCATTTTAAAAGCCTGCGGTACATGGCCTAAAGTTAATGAAGAATTGATTATATGAAGAATAAAGCTACTACCAATAAGTGGGAAGACTTCTTTAAATAACCTGGTAGGAATAGGGTCTAAAAGACAAGTTGAAGGTTTGGATGAGGAAACTACTTTGTCTAACTCACAAAGGTCGATTGGAGTAAACTCATCAAGACAGAGATCAATAGAAGGAGTTGTAGTAGTTACAGTATTTAAGTTAACTGTGGGAAGAGTCTGATTGATTTTATCTCTGATGGATGAAATTTTATTATTGAAAAAGTTCATAAAGTCCTGACTAGTAAGCTCTAAGGGAATGCTAGGATTGACAGAGTCCTGACTCTTTGTCAACCTGGCTACAATACTGAAAAGAAACCTGGGATTATTCTTGTTCTCTTCTATTAATGCAGAGTAATAACTCGTTCTAGCTTTTCTAAGAGATTTTTTATAAATTAAAAGATGATTTCTCCAAGCTAAATAGATTTCATCTAAATTAGTAGAGCGCCATTTTCTTTCTAATTGACGAGTCTTCTGTTTTAAGCTACGAGTTTCTGTGTTGAACCAAGGAGTTAGAAATCTCTGATTAGACTTTTTCTTTTTTAAGGGGGCCACCAAGTCTAGAGTCTGATGCAGAGAAGCTGAAACACTATCCACCATGTTATCAATTACAGAAGGAGCAAGCTGTCTATAGCTTATTTCCGTTGTGTTGACACATGGCATAGAGGAAACAATCTGCATAAATTTGGAAACAGCATCATCTGAGAGGCATCTACTGTAATAATATTTTTCTTTAGGAGCCAAATAGTCAGAAATAGTAAAATCAAAGGTTAACAGACAATGGTCTGACAGTACAGGGTTATGAGGAGACACTACAAGATTTTCTATTTCTATGCCATATGTCAAAACAAGGTCCAATGTATGGTGGAGGTAATGAGTAGAATTTCCTACTTTCTGAGAAAACCCAATCGAGTCTAATATTGAATTAAATGCCACATTAAGGCAGTCACTATCTACATCCACATGTATATTAAAGTCCCCTACTATAATTATTCTATCAGATTTCAGCACTAAATCAGCTAAGAAATCAGCAAATTCGGATAAAAATTCTGAATAGGATGATGGGGGACGATATACTATGGCAAATAAAATTGGGTTTAACCTAAAATTGCTAAAGTGCCCAATACTGAGGACCAGGCCCTCAAAGGAATTATAACATGTTTTTTGCTTTACATTAACTAGTAATTTGGAATGGTAAATTGTTGCTACTCCTCCTCCACGACCAGAACTTCTGGGATTTTGACAGTTTAAATAACCAGAGGGAGTTGATTCATTTAAACCAACATAATCCTCTTGCCCTAACCAAGTCTCTGTAAGGGAAATTAAATCAATCTGATGATCAATTAACAGATCATGGACTAACAGAGACTTGGGAGTTAGAGACCTAATATTTAATAAACCACATTTAATTTTTAAATTATGAGGAGGAACAGAGGCCAAATCATTCAATTTAGAGGCTTTATGTTTAATTTGAGTTTTACCAATATTTTGCTTAATCACTTTGGGATGCTTATACATTATATTTTTATTCACTTTGGAGGGAGCAGACAACGATTCTCTGATGGGGAAGTCAGGGGCTAAGCTGAGGGGTGGCGGATGAAGAGGAGCTGCAGAGAGGCGTGTAAGACTGCGACTCTGCTTCCTGGTCCCAACTCTGAGTAGTCATGGTTTTGGAAATTTGGATAAAAAAGATGCCAGATTGTTAGATAAATGAGAAGCACCATCCAAAGTGGGATGAATGCTGTCTCGTCTCATAAGACCAGGTTTTCCCCAAAAAGAGCTCCAATTGTCAATGTAGCCCACGTCATTTTTAGGACACCACACAGACAGCCAGCGGTTCAAGGATGACGAGCGGCTAAACATGTCATCACTGGTCAGATTGGGGAGGGGCCCAGAGAATACTACAGTGGCAGACATCGTTTTTGCAAAGTCACACACCGATTCTATATTAAGTTTCGTGACTTCCGACTGCCGGAGACGGATGTCATTAATGCCGGCGTGAATAACAATTGTGGAATATTTAGAGTTACTTTTAGCCAGCATTTTCAAATTTGACTCGATGTCGCCTGCTCTGGCCCCAGGAATGCGTTGGACTATGGCCGCTGGAGTCTCTAGGTTCACGTTTCTGACTACAGAGTCGCCAATGATCAGAGTTTTTTCCTCAGCGGGTGTGTCGCTGAGCAGGGAAAAATGATTAGAAACGTGAACAGGTTGGTGGTGTACCGGGGCTTTGCGACTAGGCTTCCTTCTCACCGTCACCCACCCAGTCTCCTCGCTGCTGAGGAGAGCCGAGGGACCGCTGACAGGGGGGCCTAAGCTAGCTAGCTCCGCTGCAGCTAAGGGGCGTCCGTCAAGAGTAACTGGCGCAGACGGTGTTTCAATGCAGCGGAGCCGGGATTCCAAATCAGACAACCTCGCCTCGAGCGCCTCAAAAAGACAACATTTATTACATTTACCGTTATCACTAAAAGAGGCAGAGGTGTAGCTAAACATCTGACAGAGAGAGCACACCAGAGGAGGACAGGAAGGAGAGCTAGTAGCCATAGCTAATGGCTGGAGAGCAACCACACAGGCAGACAGCAAAACAGGAAGTGACAATACGTTACCACAAGGAAGTGACGATCCTTAATATTATTAAGTATTGTCCATGTATTTTTAATATTGTCTCCGTTTTTCTCCAGTTCTTTACTGTAATAGTCTCTTTTACTACATCTCATTATATACACTACCGTTCAAAAGTTTGTGGTCACCCAGACAATTATTGTGTTTTCCATGAAAAGTCACACTTATTTACCACCATGAGTTGTAAAATGAATAGAAAATATAGTCAAGGCATTGACAAGGTTAGAAATAATGATTTGTATTTGAAATATTTTTTCTAGATACTCAACCTGCTCAAAGGAAGGTCAGTTTTATAGCTTCTCTAACCAGCTAAACTGTTTTCAGCTGTGCTAACATGATTGCACAAGGGTTTTCTAATCATCCATTTGCCTTCTGACGCAATGAGCAAACACATTGTACCATTAGAACACTGGAGTGATAGTTGCTGGAAATGGGCCTCTATACACCTATGTAGATATTGCACCAAAAACCAGACATTTGCAGCTAGAATAGTCATTTACCACATTAGCAATGTATATTAGATATTAGAGTGTATTTCTGATTAGTATAAAGTTATCTTCATTGAAAAAAAGAGAAATTTCCTTATTTTTGAAAGAAAAGCACTAAGTGACCCCAAACTTTTGAACAGTAGTGTATGTTAATTTATTTTTGTATGTTTTATACCACTGCTCTGCTTCTTTTGTCCTTTAGAAAAGCTTTATATAATATTTTTTTCTTTTTACACGCCTTTTGTAATCCTTTGGTTAACCATGGCTTATCGACAAATTTATGTTTAAGCTTTTTCTTTGCTAATGGACATTTTTTTTCATAAAGAGTGGTTACAATGTTCATAAATGTGTCATAGGCTTCATTTACATCTGATACATAGTTATTTTAAAGAAGACTTGCTGAAGCAGGACTGGACAAAAGTCTGATTGCATTTTGTGATTTGTATCTGAATGATTTTAAAACTTTTTCTGTATTGGCCCCCGTGTGGCCATGGATAAGTGCAAAGGTTGGCAAATGGTCACTTATATCATTTATCAATAATCCACTTTCTATTTTCTTAATAATATTAACAAACAGGTTGTCAATAAGTGTAGCAGTGTGAACTGTGATTCTACTGGGATGTGTTATTGTGGGATATAGACTCATGCTGTACATAGAGTTCATGAACTCTGTAATTACATTTTGTTGATATGGATTTAGTAAATCAATATTGAAATCTCCACAAATTACTACCATTTTCTTATTAGTAATATTATTGTACGGCTCGACTAATTTATCTCTAAATGTCTCAATGCAAGTTCCCGGCGTTCTATATATACAACTGCGATGGCTGTAAATTTTCTGTCTAGCTATTTTAAATAGTCCTGAATCTGTGGAAAGTTTTTGTTAAGACTTCTACTGTTGAAGTGTATTATTGATAGTTTACCATCTAGTTGCACTTGACTTTTGAATTGCTTTTCAGTGTAATATTCACAATGGTTATGAATATTATTGAAAAATTGGTTATCAGGATCAATATCATTCTCCATCTCTTGTAGTTTATGTTCAGCATAATGGCATATTTTCAGAGTTTGAGTTTCCTCACTCTGTGTCAAATGACTTCCTCCAACTGGGGCTAATTGATATCTACTCAAGTCAGTCATAAGTTTTTTTTTTTGTTTTTTTTTAAAGTACATTGACATGGTATGTCAAAAGAACTATTCTTGCCGTGTGTGGATATGGATTATCATAGTCACTTAATTTTCTTAATCAGTGTTCATCTATATTTATTTAAGTCAGTAACTTCTGATTATTATACTCTTTGCTTCCTCAGGTGTTCCATTTAGTTTGATCCAAACTCTATAATTTCTTGTCCATGTTGCCTGTATCTTATTTTGTCTTTTCAGCATCCGTGCTTGCCGTGCTATTTCAGCATTAGTTTTTGTTAGATGTTCATTTAGGTAAACTTCTGTTCCCCGTAGCTTTCTGGCCTGCCTCAGTATGTCATTCTTTACCCTTCTGTTCACAAAGCACATCACAATTGATTTCTTTGTTTTATTATCCTTTCTGGGTAAAGCATGACAGGCTGAAATTGCATTTGCTTCAACCTTTATATTTCTACTACCAAGGAACTGAAGCACCTGGTTTTCCAGGGAGACTGATTCACTTGCGGGAGCCTCCTCACCTCTCATTCCTGCTGTAGCATGAGCATATGATTGATATTTGATGTCTAGTCCACTTATAATTAGATCATCCATAAGAGAACATTGTTCAAGATCCTCGACGTGTCGCTCCAAGTCTGCAATGTTTGTCTTTTTCCTTAATTGTTAGTTTTAATTCTTGGACTTCTTCCATTAGCCCTAATATTTTAGCCTGCTGGCTAACCATTTTGGTCACTTCTTCTGACAAGAAGTTCAGAGATTTTTTGATCTCTTCCATTTCCTCCTTCTTTGGCGGCATTTTTACTGACCTGTGGATAGTAAAACATACTCTGCTGGTGTTGCCAGTATCCGATCCAACCAACCTCGAATCCAGCTGGGCCTCAGCTAGCCCCCTGCGCTGCTAGTCCCGCTGCTTACTGCCGGCGTAACCGAGCTCTTGTCCAGCCGGGGTACCGGCAGCTCCTCCACAGAGTCCCGCCGCCCACCGCCGCAGTAGCCGAGCTCCGATCCTGCTCCTGTCCAGCTGGGGTCCCGGTAGCTCCTCCGCCGAGCCCCGCCGCTGCAACTGGGCTCCGACTCCAGCTCTTATCCGGCTGGGGCCCCGGTGGTCCTCCACTGGTCCCCGTCTCCCACCACCGCTGCACTTTAACTCCGATTCGGCTCCCGTGGAACTGCTGCCTTGGCTAGCTCCTCCGGCGAGCCCCAATCACCGGGGACAGAGTCGCTTCTCCGTGTCGGTGTTAGGTGCTACGACTAAAGCATAGCAGCGAACCTCGAAAAGAAACGCTAGTCAGTTTACTCACAAATGAGAGCAGTCCCAAAAGTCCAATTCTCACAACGAGCGCAAAATAATTCTTAAAAAACAGAGATCGAGTCTGACCCCCGAATCCACTGTGATTGGCTAATGGGACTCAGCTTTCAGACCCGCCAGCTGTGGCCTGTTCAGTGCTCCTACCAGGTGAAGAAAATGTTCACAGTGCTGCTTGAACCAACACGTTTCCTTGTCTTCTTTTACTGTTTTGAGTCAGTCTGCAGCCCAGACGAGGCCACAGCGCCGCCTAATTCTCACGACCGCTCCATTATTACAGCGGGAATCGCGCTCTCTACACCACACTCTTGTTTCTCACACCACACTCTTGTTTCTCAGCTTCTTTGAGTCAATTTGCAACTTGTTTCTCGTAAAATTTCAAATTTTTTCTTGTAAATTTGCAACTTTCTTCCTCATGAATTTGCTACTTTTTTCTTGTAAAAATGCAACTTTTTCTAATTTGGAACATTTTTCTTTAAAATTTACTTTTTTCCCCTCACAAATTTGCAACTTTTTTCTGAAGTTTTTGCAACTTTTTGTTAGAAATTTACATTTTTTTCTTGTAACTGCAGTTTTTTCCTGTAAATTTTTAACTTCTCATAAATTTGCATTTTTTTTTCTTAAATTTTTGACTTTCATAAATTTGCATTTTTTTCCTTGCAACTTTGTAACCTTTTCCTGTAAATTTTTAAAAAGTTTCTCAAATTTTCAATTTTTTTCTAAAAATTTTGTGACTATTGCTCATAAATATGATTTTTTTTGTAAATTTTCCAACTTTTTCTCAAATGTTTGACCTTTTTATCATAAATTTGTAACTTTTCCTCAAAATTTTGTCACCTTTTTTCATAAATTTGCATTTTTATCTTGCAACTTTAACTTTTTCTGTAAATTTCTAAACTTTGTCATAAATTTTTCATTTTTTTTTTAAATTTTATGACTTTTTTGCTCATAAATTTGCATTTTTTTTCCCTGTAAATTTTCAACTTTTTCTCAAATGTGTGACGTTTTCTCATGAATTGGCAAATGTTTTTCTTAAAATTTTGTGACTTTTTGCTCATAAATTTGATTTTTCTTATAAATTTTCAAGCTTTTTCTCAAATGTTTGACCTTTTTATCATAAATTCGCAACTTTTTTATTAAAATTTTGTGACCTTTTTTCATAAATTTGCATTTCTTTCTTGTAAATTTGTAACCTTTTCCTGTAAATTTCTTTAACTTTTTTCTCATAGAATTACAATTTGTTTCTTAAAATTTTGCGACTTTTTTGCTCAAATTTAAATTTTTTTCTGGTAAATTTTCCAACTTTTTCTCAAATGTTTAACGTTTTTCTCATTAATTTACATATTTTTTTCACATATGAATTTGCAGCTTTTTTTCCCCTTATAAATGTACAACATTTTTCTTGTAAAATTGGAACTTTTTTTTCATGAGTTTGCCACAACCCTCAGCCTGGTTCTGCTGGAGGTGTCTTCCTGCTAAAAGGGGTTTTCTCCACCATTGCCAAGTGCTGCTCACAGGGCATCGCCTGAATGCTGGGGTCTTTCTGCAATTATGGGGTTTCCCCTACAGCTGAAAGCGTCATGAATTGCCCTACGGGGCAGAAAGATGAGACCCACATGCTGAACTGAGAGTTTGGGCAATTTATTGAAAGAAACAACAAACATAACGTTCAACACGGTGCTCTTAACATAAAATACAAATGAAGGGAAAAGCTTACAGAGTGCGCACACCAGAGCAGGGCAGGGCTCTGGTGGAGACGAGGAAAATACAACCAAGACAGCGGCAAATGGAAATGAAAATAACTTCCCTTAAATAGGGATCAAAAACCATTTACATAATAAATGACAGGTGTGGGTAATCTGAACGGGCAGGAGAAGGCAATGGCACATAATTAGGACCAGCTGAGGGCAGTGAGAGAGGGGCGAACCAAAGCTGACAGGGGAGCGCCCACATGGAGCACCACGCCACTGACAGCTGTCAACCAGCAAAAGAACAACAATTCAATTCAACTTTATATAAACAGCTCCATTTCACAACAACAGTCATCTTATAGCACTTTCAACTGTAGGGGAAACCCCCACAATTGCAGAAAGACCCCAGCAATCAGGCAATCCCCTGTGAGCAATAACTTGGTGATGGTGGAAAAGAAAAAGTCCCTTTTAATAGGAAGAAACCTCCAGCAGAACCAGGCTGAGGGAGGGATAGTCATCTGCTGCAACTGGCTGGGGGTGAAGGGATAGAGAAGAAGAACAGACATGTAGAAAGCAAACAGCATGACGAGGACTCAATCTATGGGAGAGAATAAACAGATGTTAATAAGCCACAAAAATATTTCATTGAGAGTAAAGAAAGGAGTGAAGCCCAGTGCCTTATTGGAGGTCCCCCGGCTGTCTAAACCTATTAGCAGCATAACTAAGGGAGGGTTCAGGGTCACATGATTCCACCCTAATTATAGGCCATGTCAAAAAGGAAGGTTTTAACCCTATTCTTAAAAACAGAGATCGAGTCTGAGTCCCAAATCCAGTCTGACTCCCAAATCCATCCAACAATGAGGATATAAGGAATAAAATATTAATACCAACAGACTAAACTATAAATATAAATAAATGCAAAATAAAAGTGTAACAAAGATAGAACACAAACAGGAAAATGGCAAACAGTGCATGAATACAGAAACCCAGAAGGCATAAAATACAACAAATAAGTAAATAAACGGAAAAAAGCCATGAGACCGAGCTTGGTGGAAACCTCCAGCTCTCGGCTCATGACAGAGCCCCCCTCTCAAGGGGCGGAGACCAGACACCCCCAGGGTAACGTCAAAAGAGAAAGAAGGACCCTTCCCCCACAAAAGGAGCACAACAATAACCCACCCCGGGAGGGTGGTGGTGGGGAACAGCCCAGGAGGGAACGAAACAAACCCTGCTCAGGACCCACACCAGGAAAGACCCTCAACTCCCCTAAGCCCTCTGTCCCGAGGAGCTGGGCAGTTCAGGCGGGTGACCAGAGTCCCAGGCCCGCCAGATGGCATGATGGAATGGATCGGGTGGCCTCCCAGAGAACGTGGTCCACCCAACTCTGTGGTACTGCCTGTCGTGTGGTCTGCCTGAGTTTTTTAACCACCTGAATAGGAGAGGTGGTCCAGGAGGTGGCTGCCTGGTGGGAAGGGCAAGTAGTGGGCATGATGGAGGAGTCAGGGGAACCAAGACAATGTCAGATGGAGGAGGGACCACAATGGCGTCTGGCACAGTAGGGGGAACCATGACGGCATCTGGCACAGGAGGGGGAATCACAAAGGCATCTGGCACAGGAGGGGGAACCACGATGACATCTGGGAGAAGAGAGGGGACCATGACAGTGTCTGAATGGCCAAGGAGGTGGAACCACGATGCCCTTGGACTGGCCAGCAGCACCCTCGGTGGTGCCGGACTGGGACACAGTTGCACCCGCGGTGGCTCCAGGATGGAGCAATGCAGCACCCTTGGTGGACCTGGACTGGGCCAAAGCGCCACCCTCGGTGGACCCAGACTGGGCCAAAGCGCCACCCTCGGTGGACCTGGACTGGAATGGAGCACCCGCGATGACCTCCACTGGAATGGAAGCAGCACCCTCAGTGGACCCAGACTGGGCCAAGGCTGCACCCTCGGAGGCTCCAGGCTGGAACAGAGCACCCATGACATCCTCCACAGAAAAAGAAACAACACCCTCGAAGACCTCAGCCAGAGGGGGAGCAGCACCCATGAGGGTCCCGGACTGGGGCGGAGCGCCCGCAACAACCTCAGCAGGAGGAGCTGGACCAACAATGCTTTCTGATGGTGAACCTGGACCCACAGAGACATCTGGCAGATCTGGAATAATCTCTGTGACCCTGGGGAAAAGCTCAGACAAAACAGGTGGAGAAACAGGGTTAGGGCCAATGGCAGCAGTGGAGCCTGGCGAGGTGAGCTCAGGTGCAGCTGACGTCTGCACTTGGCTCTCCCCACCAAGAGCCCGACAAGAACTCTCCAAAACTGAGACAATGAAAACAAAGGAGAGCACTTGCCTGAGCTCGAGTTTCACTACCGTCCAGGACTCTGTCGATCCAAGTGACAATGTTTCAGGTCTGGTCCTTTGGAGATCCAGCTACAACTTTGCTGAGGGGCATAGTGGTAGATGCAGTCTCAGGGCCCCAAGCCAAGTGACCCACGCAGGTGGCTCATCCGGCGTGGTGGCTGGGGGTCAGCTCACTGCTGGCGCTGGATTCCACATAGCCGAAGTCAGGGGTCGCTCTGTCGGTGGCGCAGGCTTCGGGTCACAGGAAGTGCTCTCCCTCTGTCCAGACTGTGGCTGCAGAGCTGGGACCAGGTCCTCCAGGACTGCTGGTTCCTTCATCATCCGGCAGCTCAACCCTGTAGTCGGTGGACCCTCAGGGAGGACTGATGGAGACACGGAGAAGGCAGGTGAGAAATTATTAGCTGCAACAGGCGGTGAGAACTCAGGGGACTGCAAACCCTGAACCTCAATGCCAAGATTCAAGCAAGGCATATCATCATAAAATGAAGGGGAATGAAATGACACTTGGCTGTGTTCCCAGGGTTCAATGATGTCTGCTGCAGCAGGTGTAGCATCGTCCCTCTCTGTGACTACAGTGGATATTGGCCCCTCAGAGGATCATGGAGGAGCAGCCCCAGTGGACACTGAGGTGGGAGGAGGTGAGGGAAAAAAACAGATGACCTCTCGGCAGCAGAAGAAAGTGCCGAGGAGAAGCAGGGAACAGCAGCTGCGGAGAGGGGAGGAAATGACGATTCAGCCTGAGATGAAAAACACAAAGTGCACACTGCTGAGGGAGGCTTCTGCTTCAGCGAAGTGGAATTTGCTACCAGAGAGGCAGGAGTGTTCCTCTGGCGGTCTGGAGCTGGATGATGTTGGCATTGTGGAGTTGAAGCAGTGGGGGCAAGAGTGGGCGCATTGGAGGCGAGGCAGAGTGTACTTCCGCGAAGCACGTCTCCGTGTAGGTTCCCTGGATGCGGCCCCCACGTCAGCCCAGGGAAGGACTGCTGTAACACGAAGCATGTGGCCAACAAGTCAGTGAACTGGGCGTTCCTCCATAACCCTGGATGCACTTCGACAATGGCGGTTGCCGAATCCACTTTTTCTCCAGATCTTTTTTGGGCTCCGGGAGGCAAGGGCTTCATCCATGAAGCCCTGGATGAATTCGGCAGCCCACTCCTCCTCCACACTTGGGGAACCCACTGCCGATCTCCCCTTGGTCACCGGACGTTGGTGAGCTAGGGACATGTCGAGCTCCACAAAAATAGGTGAGTGAAAAGTAAAACAAAAATCTGCAAATTCACAGCAGCTGGGTCTGTACTGGCCGCTGTCTTTGTCATGAATTGCCCTATGGGGCAGGAAGATGAGACCCATGCACTGAACTGAGAATTTGGGCAATTTATTGAAAGAAACAAACACAAAGTTCAACACGGTACTCTTAACACAAAATACAAACGAAGGAGAAAGCACACAGATTGCACGCACCAGAGCAGGGCAGGGCTCTGGTGGAGACGAGAAAAATACAACTAAGACCGCGACAAATGAAAATGAAAATAACTTCCCTTAAATAGGGATCAAAAAACATCTACATAATAAATGACAGGTGTGCGTAATCTGAACGGGCAGGAGAAGGCAATGGCACATAACTAGGACCAGCTGGGGGCAGTGAGAGAGGGGCAAACCAAAGCTGACAGCTGACAGGGCAACGCCCACATGGAGCACCACGCCACTGGGAGCTGTCAACCAGCAAAAGAACAACAATGACAATATAAAGAATAAAATATTAATCCCAGCAGACTAAACTATAAATACAAATAAATACAAAATAAAAGTAACAAAACTAGAACACAAACAGGAAAATGGCAAACAGTGCATGAATACATTCGGCTTGATGTATCTGGAAATGAAATCATCCAGGTTTTGTCTAGCATTAAGCTCTGTTCTATTCGCTGTCAGTCACTGTTTAGAAGGCGTTGGTACAGCTGTCTTTTTAAGTCTTTTTAATACAGTCTGTACCGTATTTGTGCTTCTTTTATTTATTGTTTTTAATTGTTTCTTTTTTAATCGCCTTGTTTTTTGTTTGTTCTTTGTTTTTGTTTTCATTTTGATGGACCATGAGTCTGGAATAAAGTTTGATTGAATGCAGAAACCCAGAAGGCAAAAAAAAAAATACAACAAATAAGTAAATAAATGGAAAAAAAGCCATGAGACCGAGCCTGGCGGAAACCTCCAGCACTCAGCTCATGACAGAGAGTGCTATGAGATGACTGTTGTTGTGAAATAAAGTTGAATGGAAATTGAACTGAACTGAAGCAACACAAACAGAGTTGACCTTTATGAAGAAAAACCCAAGAGCAGCACAGAGAGAGGGAGACCAGAGTTTACTGATGCTGCAGAACAACCAGACGATGGTGCAATAGCAACGAGAGCGTGCTTCAAAGTTCAGACGACCAGAGCAAAACTGCACAGAACACATACTGTCTGCAAGCCATTCAGTACTAACAACAGCATATATTAAGATTTGTTTGATCCCCCCCCCCCCCCACTGGTTTACTAAAAAATAAACCAGTGAAAAGGTGGGATTAAATGTGATGTGGTCAGCAGGAGCTGGAGGAGCGGGTCACAGGGGGTCCGGCTGGACTTCAGGGTTTGGACTGATGAGGAGGAGAGGACATGTGGGCCCTGCAGAAGACACAAGGTGAAGAACAACATGAAGAAGAAGAGAAACTTCTTCCAAATTCAGTCCAGAGAAGCGAGTCCATTTGTAACCGTTTTCCTTCAAATTTGCAACTTTTTTCTCATAAATTTACAACTTCTTTCTGATAATATTGTGACTTTCTCCTCATAAATGTGTACATTCCTTTTCTGAAATTTGTGCCACTCATCTGGATGCCGGTTACATGTTTCCTCTATGTAATTAAACTGTAAGTTGTGACTTTTTCCATGCATAAACTGGCATCTTTTCTCATATTTTTGCACCTTTAATCTTGCAAATTTAAACCTAATTCACATTTATCTCCTTGCTAAAATGACAACCCCCTCTCTGACGACGCTGGAAACATTTCTGATCATAATCTGATGTTTCTGATCTCCTGACTGGTGTTGCGCATTCAGGAAATGTTTGTTCCCTCTCCCCCCCCCCCTTATCAGGCCACAGTGATGAAAACAGGAAGTGTACCTGCTCTTCTTCTGAGTTTGGTGGTTCTTCGTGTGCAGCTGACCCCCTCTGGTCTCTGTTTTCTGCTGACAGCGGCACACTGTGAAAAGAGCAGTGAAAACAGGAGTGCGACTTCATAAATGTCAGCAATTTTATCAGCTCTGTGGTCACCATCTTTGGTTCTTCAGAGAAACTGCTCCCTTGTAACCACAGAGCGCACGCACACACACACACACACACACACACACACTGGTGTGAGAAGCGTCATGAGTGTCGCTGTTCAGTGGAAACAGAAGGACGGAGCGGCGGATGTGGTTTCACGACTACAACTGAAATGTTCATTAAGCCTCCCCAGGCTGAAGGAGACCATCTGCACATCTCGACGGGCCTCAGACCCAGCCAGCGTGTCCATGTGGACCCGGGGTACAACTGGGCTGTCTTCTGGGTCCATGTGGGTTCTATGTTGGCCCCATCTGTGTTTGCCCACATGGACGTCACCTGTTTTCCAACTTATTTTCTCATAAAGTTGATATTTTCTCTCTTTGACTTTTCTCCTCCAATTTAATACATTTTTCTTGAAAATTTGAAACTCTCATAAACTTGCAACTTTGTTTCTCAAGAACGTCCAACTTCTTTGTTGTAAATTTTCATTTTTTCTTGTAAATTTTCTACTTGTTTCTCAGAACTTTTCAACTTTTTTTCTCAAAAATTTGCAACTTCTTGTAAATTTGCCACTTTTTTCTATATAATTTGCTACTTTTTCCTATAAATTTGCAACTTTATTGTTAAGAATTTGCAACTTTTTGATGAATTTGCAGCTTCTTCTCAAAAATTTGCAACTTTCTTATAAATTTGCCACTTTTTTCTGAATAATTTGCTTCTTTTTCCAATAAATTTGCAACTTTAAGAATTTTCAACTTTTTTTTTGATGAATTTGCAATTTTTTCTCAAAAATTAGCAACTTTTTCTTATAAATTTGCTGCGTTTTTTCTAAATAATTTGCAACTTTTTCCTATAAATTGGCAACTTTTTTGTTAAGAATTTGCAACTTTTTTGCAGTTCATAACAGTGACACTCCGGCAAAAATCCAGTTTTTTTCTGTTGTTAACGTGTCTGTAACATGTTTTTTGTGACTTATAAGACATGTCAAGAGCAAAATCACTTAAATGTCTCATATGTCTGTAAAGTTTCAGTTAAGCCTCCGCCCCCCCCAGAAAAATGCCAGTTGGACAGAGGGTTTCGACAACTGATCTCTATAAAATACCTGGATAGCTCAAGCCACAGTAGCGAGTACAGAGCCAAGTGAAGCCACTGGGCTTCCATATTGGTACACCCACAACACTCAGCGAGTCAATGGAGAATGAATGGGTTTAGTAGTAAACGGTGCCACTTTTACCTCAATAACTTCCCAAATAATTAACAGATTTAGAACTTCTTAGTATGGAGACACGGCTGATAATCTTGCCCAACTGGTGAACTACGGAAATGGAGTTGACATTGTGTTGAGTGGTCATGGGAAGGCTGGATAATTGGAAAAGTCAAGCTGAGGAGAGTAGTTCTGTGAATAATACATGCAGTAAGTGTGTTTAAGCATGTGATCATAATAACAGTCCTGATGATAGCCCTATACGAGTAAACTAAAATATCATGCAGTGCTTTAATCTTGATATAAAGTGCCTAGGCCTAATCTAATTGGCTAAATATGGGACCACAACCTTTTCACAAAGGCCCTGTTTAAATTGAGGTAAAAATTAGAGAAAAAAGGCCTGACATATTTTTTTGTGATGATGTAGCTCTAGGCCTTCCTATACATAGCCTACTTAACTAATTTAGATAACTGTCATGAATTGCCCTTCAGGGCAGAAGGGAGACCCAAACGCAGGACTGTGAGTTTGCCAAGGTTTAATCCAAAACACAAAATGGCACAATCTTACAAGACAGGAGAATGAGAAGGTCAAATACCACATACAGCTAAGGTGTGTGAAAGTGCTAGAGGTAAAGAGAACTAGACGTGGGACTCACATCTGGAATACAGAGTGATGACTAGACGTGGGACTCGCGTCTAGTCATCTAGTCACTAAGGGTAGGACGTCGCCCTGAGCTGCAGGGCGGCATCCCTTCAACAGGACACAGAGAGAATAGACAAATAATTAACAGGTGTGGGAAACAGGAGCGAGGATAACCAGTCCAAAATAATGACAGCTATGACAACCGCGAACTTGAGCTAACAGAGGAAGTAAACAAAGAGCACTGTCAAAATAAAAGCACAGAAGGAACAAAGGCAACTGACAATAAATAAGAAATGTTACCAAACGAGATACAAACCAGATAATACAAAACAGGGAAAATAATAACCCACCAAGGCAAGAACAAGATAACCACGAATAACAATAACGATTAATATAAACAGCTCAAGTAGGTTCATTTTGTCTTCTTTTAATTATTTATCTTTTGTTCTTATTAAAGACAAGAATAGAAAGTAGATGTATTTACCTTCTTAACATGTTTCGACAATTTTTACATTGAAGAAACTGGAAGATCATTAACCACAAGAAAAAAAGAACACCAGAAGGAATGTGAGAAGGAAACACAAGGACGACTCACAAGATCACAAAAAGAAAAGGCAGAACAAGAAACATTAAAATCAGCAATATCAGATCACTGCAAAAGAAATAATCACATCATGGACTAGGACAATGCAAAAATTATTGGATCAGAGAGCAACAGACACAAACGCTGGATCAAGGAGGCCATAGAAATCAGGAAGCAGGGAAAAGACACCACGAACCGAGATGAGGGGGCCTTTATGCTTTCCCACACCTGGGATCACATTCTCCAGAGACCATCTGATGGCGGAAGGCGGGGCCGGCTCGGTGGATCTGACAGATCTGCTGAGCTGGCCCCGCCTACTAAAATCAGCTGATAAATGTCACCTGGCAGCAATCAGCTGACTCTTCTGACGAAGGCTGCAGTGTACAGTCGAAACATGTTAAGAAGGTAAATACATCTACTTTCTATTCTTGTCTTTAATAAGAACAAAAGACAAATGATTAATATAAACGCTGTGAAGAGAGAACTCAGGAGAAGGTGGAGAAGGCTCATACACAACACCGGAAGATGTAATTTATCCTACAAAACAAGATGGCCATAGGTACATAATATAAATAGACAAGACTATAATAACAAAACTAAGATAGCAGAACAATTCAAAAGAAGCAGAACCAAATGGCAAACTCAAATAACATAATACATCCCAAAACCATAAGCGGATTCAAAATAAAACCGAGATGAGGAAAATACAGAAAACCATCAGAAATAACTGAAAGCGTAAGCACGCTTCTCTCATGGTGCTAAGCGTAATGACAGAGCCCCCCCCCATCCAAAGGGTGGATTCCAGACACCCAAACATAATATCAAAAAGAGAAAGAACAAAAAAAACCAAACCCAAACCCCTCCAACAAGAACAGAAATATCACTCTGCCAGGGAGGGTGGTGGGGGAAACAAGGCCAGGTGGGACAAAACAAAACACTTTCTCAAAAGAAACCAAAACCAGTTAGATCAGGTGACCTCCTGAAATCCCAGGACCACCGGGCGAGAAGGTACAACAGTTCCAGTGGTCTGCTGGAATCCCAAGACCACCAGATCATGAGTTGGAATAAGTCAGTAAGAGACAAACACCAAGCCACTGCCACTAGCAGCAGCGGCGCAAGATGGGGAAAACTCAAGAGCAGATGGCTGCTGCAACTGGCTCTCCCCACCACAAGCAAGACAAGATCTCTCTAACACTGACACAGAGGACTTGCTTTAACTCAAACTCCACCGCTGACCATAACCTTGGTGACTCTGCTGCTGTGACCCAAGCAGTAGGCGCGATGGCAGGTGGAACCCTGGCCGTGATGACAGGAACAAGTGTAACCTCTGGCGTGAATGCAGGAACTGGCAGAACCCCAGATGCGGCGGCAGGAGCTGGCGGAACCCCAGATGTGGCAACTAAAGCTGGCAGAACCCCAGATGTGACTGCTGAAGCTGGTGGAACCTAGCCATGTATAATGGAGCCAGAGAATGTCTCACCAATGGCACTGGGTCCCGCGATGCCAAAACCAGGGGACACTCAGTTGTCTGCACAGGTCTTGGAATACAAAGGATGGCCCTCTTCCATCCGAGATGTGGCTGCAGGGCCGGAACAGGAATCTCCAGAATGGCAGGCCCTCCATCGTCAGATGGCTCCCTTCCAAGACAGGTAGACACGGTGGCACAGTGGTTAGCACTACGGCAGCACAGTTTACCCTTGGCCGGGGGATTGTGAGATCGTGGGTTCGATCCCAGCCCCCGACCAACAGTGATCTGTGCGGAGTTTGCATGTTCTCCCCGTGTTGCGTGGGTTTACTCCAGGATTTCTCCGGTTTCCTCCCACATGCTAAAAACATGCAGGTTAGGAATATGGGGCGCTTGCGCACACAGCGACCAGCAGCTGGTGGCTTGTAAATACGGAAGTCACCAGACTGCAAAACAAATCTACCTACGGGTACAAAGAAGTAACAAAAAAAAAAAAAGACACTCAGAAAAAAATATGGAGGACATGAGAGATGCAGGTGAAGAAGGAGCGGGATGCAGCAGCAGGTGGTGAGAGCTTAGCCAAAGTGGATGGCTGCTGCTGAGCTCCCCCACCAGGAATAAGGCAAGACAATTCATTTATTGGTGTTAGAGAATGAAAAGGTACTTGTCTTAATTCCCGTGCTGTTGTGGTTGCTGCTGCTGAAGGTCCAGGCAAATCCCTCTCGATGGCTGCAGCAGGCGTGGGCCCCAGTGTAGAAAATTGAGGAGCCGGCACTGCAGGCATGATGACGGACTGATACTCAGTAGCGTGCGGTGACGCCGCGGAGGAGAGGGGGACAGCAGCAGCAGACGAGGAGGAAGGAGCTGACGGGACAGCCGACGAAGAATAACTCTGAAGAGAGGAGGAGGCTGCTGTTGCGATTCTCTGGAGTAGCAAAGGAGGAGCCGCTGAGGTCATATGGCAAAGAGGTGAGGACACGGGCACATAGCTTAGTGAGTCGCTGGACTCAGGGTTCACTCTATTGTCGGCTCAGACTCTGACCCTCCCGGTGAATTTACATCCAGCAGGGCCGCATACTTGGGGAGAAGCAATGGCTTGCAATCCAACAATAGTTCCGCTTCAGACAGCTAAACCAGCCGGCACTCCTCCAGCTCCTCGGCAGTAGGACCATCAGAGGGCACAAAGGCTGCAAACTCAGTCTGGCAAATAGTGTTGGAGTGACAGCAGATGGTGTGGGCCGCTGCTTGGGAGGAGAAGGCGGGGCTGGTGAAGGGAGAGCAACTGAAAACGTCTGCACCAGGGGATGTTCTTTCGTCGGCACAGGTACAGACGGTGGAGAGTTTCTCACCAGCCCATGGAGCATGTGTTGTGAATTGGACACAGAATCGAGGAGAACCGTGAGTTCTGGATAGCTCCACAGACTGGGGTATGCCCCTATGTGCCACACTGTCCAGACATTGCAGGGCCTCCTTGGGAGTGTGGGAAGCGTGTGTGTCTGAGATAATGTCCTCCCAAGATAATGTCCTCACGTTCATATCATCTCTGATATTTAAATTACCATTGTAGTCTATTGGGTATTATCAGAGACAAGTCATACTCACTCAATGAATTTTTATTTTACTCAGGGACATGTTATAGTCACCCAGTGAATTTTCCATTCTTCTTGTTTCCTCTAGTTTTAACTGCTTTAACTGTCCTAATTGTCTTTAATGTGTATTTATTAGTATTTAGTATTAAGGTGTGTTTATTACCTTTATTATTATTGATGTGTATTTATTACCATGGCACTTGTTGTGGACAGCAGAGTAAGAATTTCACTGCTCAGGAAATGTTGCATTTCTTAACTGTGCACATGATAATAAAGCCTTTGAATCCTTGAGTATGCGGATCCCAAGACAGCGCTTCGGAAACGGCACTGCAAGCAAGGCAAGAGGGGAGGGCTCCATGCTAGGCTAAGCATATACATGTATATAAATGATATATGTAAAGTCTCAGAAAAAATGGATTTAATATTGTTTGCCGATGACACTAATCCATTATGCAGTGGAAGCAATTTGGAACAACTTTTGGATACACTCAGAAAGGAATTAGGAAAGCTTAAACTGTGGTTTGATTCAAACAAATTAACGCTCAATTTAAGTAAGAAAATTTATAGTTTTTAACAACCATCACAACAACTTAGTATCTAAACTCAGTTTAAATGGTGTAGAGATTGAAAGGGTATCTGAAACTAAATTTCTTGGATTACGGTAATAATTGATAATAAACTGTGTTGGAAGTCACATATTAATTACATTAAAGGTAAAATATCCAAATCAATCGCAATACTACAGAGCGAAATATTTGCTGGATCAACCCACATTATATATTTTGTATCATTCATTAATACTCCCATACATGACATATTGTACTGAAGTATGGGGAAATACATATAAAACAAACATATATCCAGTCTTTATGCTTCAGAAGAGAGCTATTAGAATAATAAACAAAGCTGCTTACAGGGAACCAACAAACCCACTTTTTCTTAAATTAAAAGCTCTCAAGTTGAAAGATCTGGTTGACTTTAAAACTGCAGTAATAATGTTTAAAGTGAAGAATCTATCACTGCCCACAAATATCCAAAAGTTGTTCCAAATAAGGGAGAAACAATATAATTTCAGAGGAACATGTGTATTTCAAAAACCTTTAGTGAGAACTACCACCAAGCAACACTGTGTTTCAGTGCAAGGAGTCAGATTATGGAACAATTTTGGACCTGAATTAAAATCATGTACAACACTTGGACAATTTAAACAAAAACTAAAGGAAGAAATACTCCAAACATATATACAAGATGACATGTAAAATCACATAAGGATTGTCATATCCAGTCTGTGTTGTGTTGTAGCTTAGTTTTTTTTGTCACATTTTGTCTTAGCTTTGTTCCAAATTGTAATTGCTCTTGTTTTGTTTTTCTTTTGAATTCTTGGATGGAATATGGGTGGGCAATATAAGCTGCGGCTTCAGCCATCACCCATTTCGGATAACTTATGTTGAACTGTATAATCAGAGGAGTTATTGTTAAATTGACCTTGTTGGATTTTTTCCCCCCTTTGTTATATTATTCTGTTTCTTTTTTAATCTTTACTTTTAATCTATCCGAAATAAAGATTCATTCATTCAAAGAACTCACACTAGCTGGCCACGCTACCCAGCCTCCTGTTAGCCAACGTGCGGTTTCTGGAAACCAAGCTGGATGAGTTAAGACTAACGAACGAAGACCAGTGGGAGATAAGAGAGTGCTGCGCTCTAATTTTCTCCGAGACCTGGCTGTCAAAATCCCTGAGTGCATCATTCAGCTACAGACTCACTCCGTACATCGGGCAGAGTGGACATCAGTCGTGGGTAAGACGAGAGAGGTGGGCTTGTGTGTGTGTGTTTATAAACAACTCGTGGTGTGGAGATGTACAGACTGTTTACAAGCACTGTTCACCTGATGTGAAGTTTTTATTGCTGAAATGCCACCCTTATTATCTGCCGAGGGAATTCAGTGTTGTGTTTCTGGCCGCTGTTTACATTCCCCCACGAGGCAACTACACAGCAGTGCTCCACAAACTCCATGACATCATCAGCGCATGAGAGACATCTCATCCCGATGCTGTTTTTATTGTTGCTGGTGACTTTAACTAGTGCAATTTATGTACTGTACTTCCCAAATATTACCAGCATGTGGACATTACCACCCATGATAAGAACACACTGGACCATGTTTACACCAACATACATGATGCATACAAATCGGCACCCCGGCCCCACTTTGGACAGTCAGACCACATCTCCCTGTTCATGTACCCAGCCTACAGACAAAGACTGAAACAAACAAACCCTGTTATTAAACAAATTAAATGCTGGACTCCAGAGGCTGAGAGCACCCTGCAAGACTGTTTTGCCCGGACAAACTGGGCTGTGTTTAAAGCTGCAGCCACCCGGGAGGACTCTTCTGTAAACATACAGGACTATGCTGAGCATGTGACTGGGTACATTAGTACTTGTGTTGATACCATCGTACCCACCATACAGGTCAGGAAGTTCCCCAACCAGAAGCCCTGGATCAACAGTCAGGTACATCAGATGCTGCATGCTCGCTCTCATGCATTTAAATGAGGCAATGAGGCTGAGTACAAAGCTGCAAAGTGTGGACTGAGGAAGGCTATATGTAACAAAAGCCAAGAGGCAGTACAGAGAAAAGCTGGACAGCCTCTACTCCACTCCTGACCCTGGGCGCATGTGACAAGGCCTGCAGCACTTCACAGACTACAAGAAAAACACCAGCAACACCACCAGCTCCACAGACAGCCTGCCGGATGATCTCAACATCTTTTACACCCGGTTTGAGACCTCCAGCTTCAGTGTAGAGAGGAGACACACACACGCACCCTCCCCCTCCACTAAAAGTCTCATCAGGCCAAGTAAACAAAGCATTGAGGAATATCAACCCCCGGAAGGCAGCAGGACTGACAGGACTGACTGACTGACATTCTCACAACCATCTTTAACCTCTTCCTCAACCAGAACATAGTCCCCTCCTGCTTCAAAACCCCAACCATCGTCCCCCTCCCCAAAAAGAGACCGCCAATCTGCCCGAATGATTACAGGCCAGTAGCACTCACTCCAATCATCATGAAGTGCTTCGAGAGAGTGGTGCTGCCTGTGGGATAACCCCCACAACAGACTGGACAGGCACAGCAATGTGTGTATTAATGTCTACAGGCAGCCCCGCTTCTTCTGGCTTTTTCCAGCTCACTACTGTGATGTTAATGTGCCATTCATGCATTGTGTTCATGCTTCCTGTCCTTACTGTGTCTATACACTGATAACAATATGTAGATAACAATATGTAGATGTGCCTTGTAACCTCTCTTGTCCTACAGCTCTGGAGCAGAGGCGAATCCTGGCTAGCAATCTCCTTATTGTTATGTGTGTCTCTCAAATGCAAATGCCCATACCTACTACTGTGAATGCCTTTCATGTATTGTTTGTAGCTGGGTATATAAGCTCACTGAAATCCATGTTCACTCTCTCACTCTCTTTGATTGCTCATCTGCACACTTTGCTGGAGAGCCTCCGGGCTCGCTCATGGAGCGAGCTCCATGATGGCGGCATGATAATAAACCTACTTAAAACCCTCACTTCGCTGCCTTATTTTTTATGCCGCCACACTGGTGACCCCGAGGAAGTACACGTTTTGTGCGACGCAACCTTCCGGTCTGGACAGTTACGCTGGTGACCCCGAGAATGCACACGCTTTGTGCGACGCAACCTTCTGGTCTGGACAGCTACACTGGTGACCCGACGCTGAAAAAAACACGCTGCCAGCGAACGCAGCACCCGGCGGTGATGCTCCGACGACAAGCGAACGCAGCAGCTCCCTTCTGCTTCAGGGAACTCTCCGGACATCACCCACGACCAGGAAAGCCGCAGCAAACTTCATGGTGGGATCTGCACGCCTAGATCGACACATCCACGCTGGACCAGCCGCTCTCACAGCTTCTGACACTCGATTCCGTGTCTCCACACGAGAGCGCACGCACCTCGTCCTCTCTCCACGACGGTGACCTCCATGGCCGACGGAGAATGCAGCGCGTGGACCTGAACGCACCATGGCCGAGCGAGTGACAAAGATCGTCTCCTCCCTCTCACCGCTCCAACGCATCTACACGAGCTCGAGGGACAAAGATCGTCTACTTCCTTTCACCGCTCCAACACAATGAACAGGGATGATTAAGCTCCCTGACCCTGGTTCTCCTCTCCAGCTGGCCCACCCACGAACAGAGCCCCGGCACACACACTGGGGAGTTACGAGGACGGCGCACCACGCACGGGACACATACGGCTCCACAGACCGCCATCGTCCTTCGCTGCTGCACACAGAGCCTTCAGGGTTGCTCGTACACCTGAGGCACGCATGCAGCTCGCTCACAGGCTTTTCTAATGGTCTTAGCCATGGCGCACATAGGGAATTCAGCAGTCTGTGGTCCCCAAGGGCTTTAGGGTTGCGCCCGCACCTAAAGTCAACACACCAAGTCCCTTTGCTTCTGTTTTTTTTTCTTACAGCTGCCACGCAGCCTCGCCACTCCTGTTTTTTCTTCAGGGCCACTATTAATCCTTGCAGGACTTAATCGCGAGAGGAGTCAGTGACTAATTTTTCTTCTTGTGGATCTCGGCACGTTCAACGGTACAGCCCCTCAACATCGCGGATCCACAAGCAATTTTTTCGCGGCCCAGACGATTTCGCCGTCCAGGGCCGGCATTTACTACCCCCCACCCCCCTCCACCCCCACCTGCACAGAACTTTCCCTGCTCGCTGCCAAAGCCGGACTATCGAGGCCTCGGCCGCCTGCCGAGCCCTCTGGGGGGGAGCGTGTGGGATAACCCCCACAACAGACTGGACAGGCACAGCAATGTGTGTATTAATGTCTACAGGCACAGCAATGTGTGTATTAATGTCTACAGGCAGCCCCGCTTCTTCTGGCTTTTTCCAGCTCACTACTGTGATGTTAATGTGCCATTCATGCATTGTGTTCATGCTTCCTGTCCTTACTGTGTCTATACACTGATAATATGTAGATGTGCCTTGTAACCTCTCTTGTCCTGCAGCTCTGGAGCAGAGGCGAATCCTGGCTAGCAATCTCCTTATTGTTATGTGTGTCTCTCAAATGCAAATGCCCATACCTACTGCTGTGAATGCCTTTCATGTATTGTTTGTAGCTGGGTATATAAGCTCACTGAAATCCATGTTCACTCTCTCACTCTCTTTGACTGCTCATCTGCACACTTTGCTGGAGAGCCTCCGGGCTCGCTCATGGAGCGAGCTCCGTGATGGCGGCATGATAATAAACCTACTTAAAACCCTCACTTCGCTGCCTTATTTTTCATGTCGCCACACTGCCCCTCATACAGGACAGCATACCGGATACCCTGGACCCCCTGCAGTACGCCCACCGGCCCAACAGGTCCACCTCAGATGCCATTGCTGCTGCACTCCATTATTCTCTCTCCCACCAGGAAGATAAAGACTCCTATATCAGGATGCTCTTTGTTGACTACAACTCTGCCTTCAACATGGTCATCCCCCACAAACACACCTAAAACTGTCTTCACTTGGCCTGCACCCCACCCTCTGTGACTGGCTACTGGACTTTCTGACTGGCAAGCCTCAGTCAGTCATGATTGCTCACAGGACCCCAGCCAGCATCATCACAAACACCGGTGTCCCACAGGGTTGTGTTCTCAGCCCCATCCTCTCCAGCCTCTTCACCCATGACTGTGTTGTCTCCCACAAGGACAATATCATCCTAAAGTTTGTGGACGACACAGTAGTGATAGAACACATCACTGGTGGCGATGAAGCATCCTACAGGAGGGAGGTGGCCAGCCTGGTGTCATGGTGTGAGAACAACAACCTCACCCTCAACACAGACAGGATGAAGGAAATTATAGTGGACATGAGGAAGGGGAGGAGGAGACCTCATCGGCTGCTGTTTATCCGGGATCTTGAGGGGGAGCAGCTTTAAATACCTGGGCATCCACATCAGCGAGGACCTTATGTGGGCACTTAACACCACAGAGCTGGTTAAGAGAACTCAACAGCAGCTGTACTTTCTGAGGAGGCTGAGGAAGTTTTGCATGTCCCCCAAGATCCTCAACAACTTCTACAGCTGCATTATCGAGAACATCTTGACCAACTGCATCACTGTGTGGTACGGCAGCACTACTGCTTTGGACTGCAAACGCCTGCAGAGAGTGGTGAAGACAGCTGAGAAGCTCATCAGAACTCCACTCCCTTCTCTGCAGAGCATCTATCACCGCAGAGTCCAAAGGAGAGCTGCCTCCATCCTCCAGGACCCCACCCATCCACAGCACAGAATGTTCACACTCCTTTCCCTTTGCAAATAACAATTCTGGACACAGCTTTGCAAATAGGAATTCACACACTGGATGCTAATTTTGTACTTTGTTCATTTGCACATAGTCTCACCCCGTCTCATGTCCATATCATCTCTGCTGCTAAATTATCATTCTACAAGCTATTGGGTATTATCAGAGACAAGTCAAACAGTGCATTTTTATTTTACTCAGGGACAAGTTATAGTTACCCAGTGAATTTTCATTCTTCTTGATTCCTCTTGTTTTAGCTGCTTTAGCTGTCCTAATTGCTTTTTTTTGTGTGTATTTATTAGTATTTGTGGTGTTCCGAGCATGGAGCTGATCTGCGCTCAAGTCACTCAGTATTTTCCCTTATTTTTGTATTTCTAGTTCTGTTATTTGTCTCTCTGGTGCTTTTACTGCAACAGTGCCGCGGCTGGACTTCCGGCTGTCAAGCCGGTCCGCACCCTGTCACAGCTGACTATGATTTAGTGATTACGTTTTCTCCTCACCTGTTTGACCTTAGCCCTGAGTGTTATTATTTAAGGTGGCAGTTGAGGCCCACTCCTTGCTGTGACCTCACCTTTCTTAACTGGAATCCCTACGCCCAGTTCCAGTCTTTTGTACAGCATTAGGTTTCGCCCTCGCTCTTTGAATGCAAGTGTTTGTTGTGACTCTGTTTCTCATTATTTCACCCTTCTGGGTCGCATGTATGGTTGTTTGCATTTTGCCCCACATGGCTTGTTATTTTGTTACTTCTCTTTAATAAATATACAAACTCACTGTTGGCATTTGGTGCCTCATTCATGCACTGAAAAGGGCAAATATGACAGTATTAAGGTGTGTTTATTACATTTATTAGTATTAGCATTGATGTGTATGACAATGTCTGGCCCAGGAGACACGCACACAGACTCAGGATAGATTTAACAGCTTTATTCAACGAGCAGGTGTGTCTGAATGGATGTATGCGGTATGTGTTGAGGGTGAACTCCGGTGTGCAGGAAGCAGAGCAGCGCGCCGTACAGCCGGACAACACTACGGAGATAAAGCAGAGGACAAGGGTAAAGGGCACCACACCTGGACAGTGATATGAGTTAGTGTGATGCTTACTTGTGGATACAGGTGGCTGGCGTTGGCAAGGGAGAAGCCCGGAAGACAGCGTCCTGCTGAGCCTGCGCTGATGATGGGGATTGGTTGGCGATGACGGGGAAGTCCGCTGCCGAGGAATCCACCTGTGCACAGGGGTGAAGAACTGGGAGAAAGGTAAGGAATGCTTACGTTTGGTTGAAGTCTTGCTGGTGATCAAAGGTTGATGCACGAGCTACAAGTTGCCGATGCGAACAGACGGATCCAGACAGCAGCACTGGGCCGAGTGGGCTAAATAGCCCGCTGCTGACGAGGCGCAGGTGTGCGCGCAGCTGAGGCCGCTGATGAGCGGCGGGTCGTGACAGTAATCCCCCCCCCCCCCACCAGCAGCGCCTCCTGGCGCTGGTTTGTCCGGATGCGCCCAGTGGAACTCCGTGATGAGACTCCTGTCCAACACCAAAGAAGAGCGCACCCAGGACCTCCACTCAGGACCGAATCCCTCCCAGTCCACCAAATACTGCAGCCCACGACCTCGGCGCTGGGAGTCCAAGATGGAGGCGACTCTCCAGGCCGGGTGGCCGTCGATCATCATAGGTGAGGGCGGCGCTGCGGGCGGGGGGCAGAGGGGATCGGAGACAAAGGGCTTAATTTTAGACACGTGGAAGGTGCGACAAATGCGGAGGGAGGGGGGGGGGCAGACGCACAGCCACCGGGTTGACAATTTTGGTAATGGTGTAAGGGCCAAGGAAGCGTGGGGCCAACTTTCTCTTCTCAGCCTTAAGGGTGATATCTTGCGAGGCTAACCAGACCCGCTGACCCACCTGGTAGGCAGGAGCCGGTCTCCTGTGGCGATTCGCCGTGGTGCTATTGCGCGCCGCTGTGCGTAAGAGCGCGTCGCGCGTCTTGGTCCACAGAGCCCAACACCGTCTCAAGTGCGCTTGGATGGAAGGAACCTCCAGCTCCGCCTCCTGCTCCGGGAACAAAGGTGGATCATAACCCAAGGACGCCTTGAAGGGGGACATCCCTGTGGCAGAAGACCGAGTTGTGTTGTGGGCGTACTCTACCCAAGACAGGTGCGAGCTCCAGGAGGACGGGTTGGAAGAAGTGACGCAGCATAGGGCAGCCTCCAGCTCCTGGTTGGCCCGTTCGCACTGCCCGTTGGATTGCGGGTGGTGACCGGAGGAGAGGCTAACTGTGGCCCCCAGGGCATTGCAGAAACACTTCCACACCTCTGAGACAAACTGGAGCCCCCGATCGGAGACGACGTCCACCGGTATCCCGTGCAGCCTGACCACGTGCTGAACCAGGAGGTCCGCTGTCTGCCGTGCCGTTGGAAGACCCCGAAGTGGGCGGCCTTGGAGAATCGATCCACGATGGTCAAAATGGCGTCATAGGAGTTAGAGGTTGGGAGACCGGTGACGAAGTCGAGGGCTATGTGGGACCAGGGCCTGCCAGGGGTCAGCAGGGGCTGGAGCAGACCCGCGGGGGGAGAGTTTCCTGACTTGGCGGTGGCACACACAGGGCACGCCTGGACGTAGTTGGCGGCGTCCTTCTGCAGACCTGGCCACCAGAAGGAACGCTGGAGAAGGTCCACTAGTCAGGATACGCCAGGGTGACAGGCGAATTTGGAGGTGTGAACCCAATGGATGACCTCCCCCCGGACAGAAGATGGAACAAACAGCCTTCCCTCCGGTCCGCCGCCAGGGTCCGGTTCGGTCTCCTGCGCCCTCCGCATCTTGTCCTTGATGGTCCAGGAAATTGCCCCCACCACACACGAGCTGGGTAGGATGGTATGACCCGGCTCCTCAGACGTCTCAGGGGCAAACTGCCTGGAGAGGGCATCGGGTAGGCCGTTCTTAGAGCCAGGGCGATAGGTAATGGTGAAGCGGAACCGGGCGAAGAACAAGGACCAGCGCGCCTGGCAGGCATTCAGATGTCTAGCAGATCAAAGATACTTCAAGTTCTTATGGTCCGTCAGCACAACGAATGGTAATGCAGCCCCCTCCAGCCAGTGGCGCCACTCCTGCAGGGCGAGCTTGATGGCAAGAAGCTCCCTGTCCCCGACATCGTAATTCCGCTCGGCCGGAGACAAACACCGTGAGAAGAAGGCGCAGGGTCGCTTGACCCCATCGGTGGGTGATCGCTGGGATAGCACTTCCCCCACTCCCATATCAGATGCGTCGACTTCCACCAGGCACTGCAGAGCGGGGTCGACCTGGGTCAGGACCCGGGAGGAGGAGAACTCAGTCTTCAGCGCCTGGAACGCTGCAGCAACCTCTTCGGTCCAGCGGAAGGTGTTCTTGGGTGACATGAGACGGGTCAGCGGGGCAACGATGGCACCGAAGTTAGGCACAAAACGGCGGTAGAAATTGGCAAACCCAATGAATTGCTGGACCTGCTTTCTGGAGGTCGGCGTGGGCCATTCAACCACCGCTTTAACCTTCGCGGGGTCAGGTAGGACCTGGTTGTGTGAGATAACAAACCCTAAGAAGGAGGTGGTCTTGGCGTAAAACTCACACGTCTGCTTTGATATACAGCCTGTTCTCCAGCAGCCGCTGCAAGACCCACCTCACATGCACCTGATGTTCCTTGCGTGACCTGGAGAAGATGAGGAGGTCATCCAGGTATACAAACACGAAGAGGCCAAGGAAATCACACAGGACGTCATTAATTAGGCGTTGAAAAACGGCGGGGGCGTTGGTCAGTCCAAAGGGCATTACCAGGTACTCGGAGTGCCCACTTGGCGTTCTAAAGGCTGTCTTCCACTCATCCCTCTCCCTGATCCGGACGAGATGGTATGCACTCCGAAGATCCAATTTGGTGAACCAGGTTGCCCCCTGCAGGGAGTGGAAGGCAGTGTCCATCAGTGGCAGGGTATAATGATCCTTCTCCGTGATGTCATTCAAGGCCCGGAAGTCGATACATGGGCGGAGTGACCCATCCTTCTTCGACACGAAGAAGAACCCTGCACCGAGTGGAGACGAGGAGGGACGGATGATTCCTGCGTTGAGTGACTCCTTGATGCAACTATCCATCGCTTCCCGCTCCGGCGCTGACAAGCTGTAGAGGTGTCCAGAAGGCAGGGGCGCCCCCGGGCGAAGGTTTATGGCGCAGTCGTAGGGCTGGTGAGGGGGAAAGAGACATCGTCCTGGACTTGCTGAAAACGAGACCCAGATCGTGGAACTCCGAAGGCACCAGAGTGAGATCCGGAGGCGCGGCGTCCTTAACCGGGGGAGGAGAAGACGGGGCGCAGGCAGCGGATTGTAAGCAGGTGCCCATGCAGAATGAACTCCAGGTGGCGATTTTTCCTGTCTGCCAATCCAGCACGGGGTTGTGCAGACGCAACCAGGGGTACCCAAGGATGACAGGCGTCACAGAGGAAGACAGGACGTAAAGGGTAAGATCCTCCCGGTGGTTACCCGAGATTATGACAGGGACTGGTTTCGTGCGATGGGTCACTTGTCCGAGGGGCGTACGGGAAAGGGTGATCAGGCTGAGAGGAGTGGCCAGAGGGTGGCAGGGAATGCCCAATTGGGTTGCCAGGCTCTTTGAAATGAAGCTCTGCTCTGCTCCAGAGTCCACCAGTGCGTGTGTGAGATGCCCCGTGGCGTTGTGACAGAATCGGATGGGCAAGGAAAGACTTGTGAGGGGATTTGACCGGTTAGAGTCCGCGAGGCCCCCTACAGTGACTCGCGGACCTCCCCGTTTGGCTTCTCCGGGCAATGCTCCATGGAATGTTGGTCTCCTCCGCAATACATGCAGAGGCCCAACTTCCGGCAACGCTGTTTCTCCGCTAGGGGGAGCTTTGACCGACCGACCACCATCGCCTCCGATTCCTCGGAATACTCTGGTGGAGGTAATGCCAGGGGGCGGTCTTGAGGCATGCGGACGGAGCCTCCACGCGAGCAGCTGCTAGACTTCCGCTCGGTGGACTGTTCACGCAGCCTGTTGTCTAAACTAATGGTTGTGGAGATCAGCTCCGCGAGTGTCTCCGGAAGATCACAAGCGGCCAGCTCATCCCTCAGACCTGAGCTGAGGCTGCGGAGGAAGATGCCACAGAGTGCGGCCTCATCCCAGCCAACCTCCTCCGCTGCGACCCGGAAGTCAATAGCATAATCCGCCACTGACCGGCTTCGCTGTTGGAGACCAAGGAGCCGGTCAGTGAGGACGCTATCGCGCAGGGAATGATCAAAGACCTTGAGAAAGCTCTGCACGAACTGGCTAGAGGAGAGGTTTGCGTAACTGGGCTTCACCATAACGGTGTAAGCCCAAGTTAGCGCTCGCCCCTCCAGAAGATTGCCGATGTAGCCAATTCGGCTGTGGTCCGAGGGAAAATCCCCAGGAACGCGCAGAAACACCGACTCACACTGCATAATGAACCCCCGCGCACCGCCGAGCTTCCCGCTAAAGCGGGCAGGGGTTGGAATTGGTGTGAGTCGAGTGGGCGTCCCCGTGGCAGACTGGCCGGGCACCGGAGCGGCAGGAGCCAACCCCCCCGGTGAGCCGAGGGGAACGCCTGCTGGGGGTCCAGGCGGTCCAACCGGTGAGTAATACTAACCAATTAGTTCAAAATCACCTGCTGTTGATGGGCTATTAAATCTACCCGAGCCTCGAGGGTGGAAAGACTGCGTGCGAGCCCGCTGTCTGCTGAGCTGCTCTGCTGGAGCCGTACTGACATAATGTCTGACCCAGGAGACACGCACACAGACTCAGGATAGATTTAACAGCTTTATTCAACGAGCAGGTGTGTCTGAATGGATGTATGCAGTATGTGTATGTGTTGAGGGTGAACTCCGGTGTGCAGGAAGCAGAGCAGCGCGCCGTACAGCCGGACAACCCTACGGAAAGAGAGCAGAGGACAAGGGTAAAGGGCACCACACCTGGACAGTGATATGAGTTAGTGTGACGCTTACTTGTGGATACAGGTGGCTGGCGTTGGCAAGGGAGAAGCCCGGAAGACAGCGTCCTGCTGAGCCTGCGCTGATGATGGGGATTGGTTGGCGATGACGGGGAAGTCCGCCGCCGAGGAATCCACCTGTGCACAGGGGTGAAGAACTGAGAGAAAGGTAAGGAATGCTTACGTTTGGTTGAAGTCTTGCTGGTGATCAAAGGTTGATGCATGAGCTACAAGTTGCCGATGCGAACAGATGGCTCCAGACCGCAGCACTGGGCCGAGTGGGCTAAATAGCCCGCTGCTGACGAGGCGCAGGTATGCGCGCAGCTGAGGCCGCTGATGAGCGGCGGGTCGTGACAGTGTATTTATTACCTTGGCATTCATTGTGAACAGCAGAGTAAGAATTTCATTTCTGTTGCATTTCTTAACTGTGCACATGATAATAAAGCCTCTGAATCCTTGAATTTAATAATACCACAGCCCAACACTCCACTTCATCCAGTCCAAATACACTAAAATTCATTCCTGCCGATATCATGTTAGCTGACATAATCCTATTGGCTCTCCTCCCAGTAGAACAGCAACACAAAAAGCAGGCAGGGGGAGGGGGAAAAAAAAAAAGGCAAACTCACAGGGGACAAACTGGTGACATCCTTCTGTCATGACTTGCCCTTCAGGGCAGAAGGGAGACCTAGACGTGGACTGTGAATTTGCCAAGGTTTTATCCAAAATATAACCAAGGTACAAACTTACAAGGCAGGGGAATGTGGAAACACCAGAGGTAAAGAGTACTAGATGTGGGACTCACGTCTGGAATACAGAGTGATGACTAGATGTGGGACTCACATCTGGAGACAAAGTGAAGGACGTTGCCCTGAGCTGCAGGGCGGCGTCCCTTAAACAGGACAGAGGGAACTAGAAAAGCACAGAGCGCAGACCTCCGCCAAGCGCCACAGTTCCCCCCATACAGTGTTTGTGTGTACGTTTTGAGATTCCTTGACCATGAAAACATATGACTAGCAATTGGATTCACAGTGATGGGATTAGTGGTTCAGTAGTTATTGACGAAAATGGCATTTTCCATAATGACGGTTCTCTTCTGGACGGTGATGTGGATCACCACCAAAATCTAATCATCTGTAGGATACCCCATTTCTGACAATTTCATGAAAATCTGTCCGTAACTTTTTGAGTTATCTTGCTAACAAACAAACGGACAGACAGACAAACAAACCAACGCCGATGAAAACATAACCTCCTTGGTGGAGGTAATAAACAAATGATTAACAGTTGTGGGAAACAGGAGTGAGGATAACCAGTCCAAAATAATGACAGCTTTGACAACCGTGAACTTGAGCAAATGGAGGAAGTAAACAACGAGCGCTATCAAAATAAAAGCAAAGAAGGAACAAAGGTAACTGACAATGAAATAAGAAATTTTACCAAACAAGTTAAAAACCAGATAATACAAAACAGGGAAAATAATAACCCACCAAGGCAAGGACAAGATAACCACGAATAGCAATAATGATTAATACAAACGCTGTGAAGAGAGACCTCACAAGAAGGTGGGGAAGGCTCATATTCAACACCGGAAGATGTAATTTCTCCTACAAAACAAGATGGCCATAATATAAATAGACAAGACTATAATAAAACTAAGATCGCAGAACAATTCAAAAGAAGCAGAACCAAATGGCAAACTCAAATAACAGAATACATCCCAAAACAACAACCAGATTCAAAATAAAACAGATGAAGAGAAAATAATCAGAAATAACTGAAGATGTGAGCACGGTTCTCTCACCGTGCTCAACATAATGACACCAACCATATATTGAAATAATTTGTCATACTGTGATGAATAGGCCCAAATGGAATAAATGTTTAGGCCTAATGCTAATTCTTCTATCAATCAATCAAAGACTTTATTCCAGACTCAAGGTCCATCAAGAGAAAAGTAAACAAGGTAAAAAACAAGACAGTTGAAACAATCAAAAAGTTACAAGAAACACTAAGACATAACTGCTTAAAGAAGTACAAAGACAGTACAGACTTTAAAAAGACTTAAAGACTACTGTACCAGTGCCTTCTAAACTGTGACTGACAGCGAATAGAACTGAGCTTAATGCTAGACATGACTTGAATGATTTCATTTCTAGATACATCAAGCCGACAGATGAATTTATACATAAAATTCCTTATTACTGCATGCAGAGTATTTACACGTGATGAGACAAATAACTCGGAAGCACTGCATCATCGAGGCTTTTTAAGTAAAATTCTTAAGGCATCATTGTAGGCAACCTGTAATTTCTGCATACTTAGTTTCCTATAATTTATCCATAAATGAGCAGTGTATAAAGGTGTACAATAGGTTTTAAAAAGAACCAGTTTCACCTCATCTGAGCAAAAACCAAATCTGCGTGCAAGAATATTTGCTTGCATGTAGATTTTGCAGCGTTGTCTGAAAATATCATCAGTCATTCTATCATTAATAACATGTCCCAGATATTTAATTTTATCCCTGACAATTAATTCCCTGTCTGCCAATTCAAAGACAGGGAATTTCATTAACAAATCTTTAGTGCGGCAGATCAGCACACAACTCTTATTTGTATTATATTTTATGTCATTTTCCTCTCCATAAGCACTACACACTCTTAATAACTCCTGAAGACCAGCACTACTTGGACTGAGAATAACTAGATCATCAGCATACATAAAATGATTCACTAACTTATTCCCTATTAAACATCCAGTTTTACAGGCATTCAGTTGCTTTGACAACTCATCCATGTAAAGATTAAATAGAATAGGGGACAATATACTGCCCTGTCTGACACCACTGCTCACACCAAATGGTGATGAACGACTCTTCCCCCATTTCACCAGCATCTTCTGATGTGCGTACCAGTAAATCAGGATACGTACTAAGTACTTGGGCACCCCCCTGTCAATCATTTTCCTAAACAGTATCCTGTGATTAACACGATCAAACGCCTTGGAGGCGTCAATAAAGCACAGAAAAACTGAAGAATTTTGATTTCTGTACTTATTTATAATTTCTTTTAAGGCATATATGCACAGATCTGTTCCATGATGGGGTTTGAATCCAAATTGATGATCAGTAGATTTGATGAATACATTTAATTTTTCAAACATGATTTTTTCCAGTACTTTAGATATTATATTGGCTAAAGCTATGGGTCTGTAATTATCCAGGCTACACAGCTTGCCAGCTTCATCTTTAATGACTGGTACCAACACAACAGACAATAATGATTCTGGTAACATCCCACGAATCATGAAGCTGGTGAAACAGATTGCAAGAAGAGGAGCAATTCTTGAGCTAGCGTATTTAAGATGCTCAGCAGAAATACAGTCTAAACCACTCGCTTTGTTATCTGATAGCTCTCTAATGGCTTTGATCACTGCATGAGTGTCAATCAGGAGCGAATCGTCCCTTTCTACTTTCCCTACCTTGTAAGTTTCATCCTTAGTTGAATTAAATAATGAGTAAAAGTGTTGCCGCCAAAGATCCACAATATTTTCTGTACCTGAAATGCCTTCCAAAGTACAGGGCAAAGGCGTTTTACTGTTACTAATCCGTCTAAGCTCCTTCCAAAATTCTGTGACATTCTTATCTAACAATTTCTTGGCCAGGGAATTACTTCTCATTAGCTGTTCATTTTTAGAGATATGACGAATAGCATACTTAAACTTAGCATTTGTACATTTCTTCATCTCAAATTCTGGCCCTTGTCTGGGTCTCCCAGCCACCACCCATGCTTTACATGCTTCAGAATAAGGCACAGCTACGGCCTCATTCCAGCCAGGTCTAACCTTATGCGTTTTACGTATTTTCTTATAATAAGGCTTGCTGTCCTTATACAGGGAGTTAACTATAGCATTGTACAGACTACAAAGGTCTTCCTTATGTTCAACAATGCTACAGTTCACATCGCTGCACATTACAGCATCTCTAGGAAGACATATTTTACTCAAGGATTTATCTGTATGAACACAATATTCTACAATTTCTTCCTCAGAAAGAGTGTCCCAGTCTTATTTTCCCACCTCATCCTGACTGACATTTTGACAAAGTGCAGGTAGACAGTCAACATTAATTATCATCTCAAACGGTATATGATCAGACATTGCTAACCCATAATGAATACTCATGCCACCCAAAGAAGCATGTGCATCACCCGTGCTGATGCAATGATCTAGCCAGGACATAGTGTGCCAAGCCTCACTTATATAGGTATAACTATCAGGAGGCATTAGTACCTTACTTGACAAGATTAAGTTGTTCTCATAACAAAAATGATACATATGTTTTGCAAATAAGGAGTCAGTGTCAGATATGTCTGCATTCAAGTCCCCCATAATAAAAATACAGGTATTATTATAGTCTTGCATATAAGAATTGATAAAGGCAAGCTTATTTAAATATTCATCCTCATTCTGTTGACATTCAAATGGCGTATAGACATTAATAATAAGGAATTCCTTATCATTACAATTAAACTGCACACCAATACACCAATCTACACCAAGTCGGACCACTTTTATCAAGGAGTCCAGCTTCTTCCTCCAGAGAATAGCCACCCCTCCAGGTATCCTCCCCCTGATAATCCCCTTGCTGAGGTCAGTTGTAGACTCCCCAGCACCATGGAAATCAGGGTTAAGACAGTTCAGACGTTCCAAGTCTTGTTCTGAAAGAAACGTCTCCTGAAGGCACAAAATATCACAATTGTTCAATAAATTGTCAATAACTAACCGGCGAGCTTTCTCCCCAGCACTTTGCCCCAATTTAAGGCCACGACAGTTGTAAGACATGACCTTAATACCCATCAAAAAAGGAGGAAGAGTTAAGAAAGATCGCCATCATGCGTGGGTGCTCGCATATTCTCCACAGCAGCCGCTCCACTAGCTCCAGCCCTCCCAGCCCCCCGGGGCTCATAATATCGCCGCACCAATGCGCCCTCTGGCCAGAGTTCTGGCTGGTACATGTCCCCCACCTCAGAGCATTCCACCGTTACTTTAAATGAGCTAACCCTGCCGTTCCCAGTGATGATTTTCTGACATAAAACTTCTCGTCCAAGCTTATCTTTAAGATATGCAGATAAAGTGTCAGCTTCCAAATCACGATGAAAACGGGTAGCAAACACACTCACCGTCTTGGTCCGAACTGTTTTAATATTCCCAGAGCCCGTACCCACAACAGGGGCCGCGTTGCTGGCTTTATTCCTGCGGCTGTTTGAAGCCGAGGATGGCTTGGGTTTATCCGCAGCGCGGATATATTTATCTATATTTATGTTCATCAATTTTAGGATTCTGATCCAAAACATGACACCTTCCTTCCTGCTTCCACATCCTGGACTTGGGACCAGGCCATGGTGCAGTTAAAGGTGGTTGGTAATCAACCAAAATGGGCATGTAGAATTGATCCAGTGTTGCTTGGTAATCAGTAATTGACGACCAGCATCAGGAATAATTTAGCAGAGATAAAGACTGTCAGATGATCAGGAATCAGGAGTCCTTAGGTCCAAAATCTCCAAAAGTACAATGGGAGGCAGAGCCTTCAGTTATCAAGCTCCTCTCCTGTGGAACCAGCTGCCAATCTGGATTCGAGAGTTAGACTCGATCTGTTTTTAAGAATAGGGTTAAAACCTTCCTTTTTGATATAGCCTACAATTAGGGAGGGATCATGTGCCCCTGAACCCCCCTTAGTTATGCTGCTAATAGGTTTAGACAGCTGGGTGACCTCCAAAAATGCACTGAGCTTCACTTCTTTCTTCACTCTCAATTAAATATTTTTCTGCTCATTAACATCTGTTTGTTCTGTTCCATAGATTGAGTCCCCATCGTGCTCTTTGCTCTCTACAGGTCTGTTCTTTTCGTCTTCTCCATCCCCTCACCCCCCAGCCAGTCACAGCAGATGACTGCCCCTCCCTGAGCCTGGTTCTGCTGGAGGTTTCTTCCTGTTAAAAGGAAGATTTTCCTCTCCACCATTGCCAATTGCTTGCTCACAGGGGATCGCCTGTTTGTTGGGGTCTTTCTGCAATTGTGGGGGTTTCCAGTACAGTTGAAAGTGCATACCTGCCAATTTAAAACCTGAAAAGCCTAGTAGCTAGCTGGGGTCCAGGGGCCGCAGGCCCCGGTAGGTCCAGGACAAAGTCCTGGTGGTGGAGGTGGTGGTGGGGGGGGGCGAAGCCCCCCAACGCCAAACAAATATTAGCATTAAATCAAGTTAAAATGTGGCTAACAACCTTATATTTCTTCAACAATCATGTTTCTATTTTCCTTAAATTGTCAATGCAGATATGCTGATGGAAAAGCTCAAGGACAAACTCTATGGTAATATTCTCCTAGTACATAATCATACATTTAACAAATGTTGATAAATGACATTTCTCTTGACCTTTTCCTTCAGCAAATGTGAAATTTTCACCCTTTCTTGAGCGAATAATAATTCCTGGAAATGCTTTGGAGTATTCCTCATAAAAAGACTGTAATTTTCATTTGGGTTTCACTGTGGTCTATATTAATCATATATCCCATAACCTACATATACAGTATATAAGCATGTGAGAATGTTTGGTGATTACATATGTAAAGCGACTTCACACCTCAGAACAGGACAAAGGCCTCAACCGCCAGCGGGGATCAAAGAGCATCCGAGGCACTGCGGTGGAGACCAGATCGATCGCCCTGACCTCCCAAGGCCAGGTGGAGGGATACGGAGACAAAGGAGGGGGATTAAGATAATGTGGGATGTCAGCTTTGATATGCATGTCTTTTGTTATGTGTAGGTATAAGTATGTAGAGCTGAATATGTTCTGTCTCTTTCTACTTCTGCTTCTGCACTGAGATGAGACTTGTTAGAAGAGCGAAGCTGTTAAACTTTGGTTTATAAGTCGCATCGCCTCGTTATTCCAAGCTCTTCTACATTCACGCTCATTTGTGATTTTTCTCCGGCAGAGTCCATGATGAAAACGTATACAATGCTGACCTAATTCCTTCGCGACTCCGCCGAGCCTCGCTGCTGTAATTGGGCTCCAATTCCGGCTCTTATATGGCTGGGGCCCTGGTGGTCCTCCACTGGTCCCAGTCTCCTACCACCGCTGTACTTGAACTCTGATCCGGCTCCCGTCCAACTGTTGCCTCAATTAGTTCCTCTGGCGAGCCCCAATCACCGGGGACAGAGTCACTGCGTTAGCTTAGCAAACGCTTCAGGTAAAGCGTAGCAGCGAACCACGAAAAGAAACCCTACTCAGTTTACTCACAGAGCCTGGTGAAAAGCGAATAAAGGGGTATTTCTACTTCAAAAGCTGGTTCAACCAAGGTGGAAATTCAGCCTGTGCATCACAAATGTTGATCCGATATTCGCTGTTGGTTAGTTTTAGTGGCAAAATCAGCAACTTTGTCTCAGCACTGAAAAAGTGTGACCATCCCGGCCGCCATCACGTCTTGCTATGTTCTAAATTTAGATACGATTCCTAGCGATCTCGTGTTTGGAATTGCTTTCATGGTTTTTTTTTACGATTTAAAATTTTAGTGAAAAACCGTAATTTTGATTAATAAAGCAGTAACCCGGAATGGGGTCTTGAAAACCGTAACCATTACGGCAAAACCGGAGTAGTTGGCAGGTATGATTAAGTGCTATGAGATGACTGTTGTTGTGAAATTGTGCTATATGAATAAAGTTGAATTGATGACCAGCATCACAAGTAAATTAAGAGTTCAGATATTTACACTGTATGATGACCAGCATCCTGATTACATTAATTTATTCAGCGTGCTGGTCATCATATTTTGCTAATTAGATTCGGCCTAGGCACTTAATAGAGAATGGGTGTGTGATGTCGACCAATGGAAAAACCACAAGGAATTGTGGGAAAAGTGTGACAAGTGAAAAGTGTGACAAGTGAAACAAATGCACACTGAGCAGTCAGAGCTGACTGAAGCTGCATCACCTTTATGATGTGTGGATTTAAAATCAGCTGGGGACTGAAGTCCAGAGAATGTTTGGCATCAATAGATTCAGCAACTTCTTTCAGGTGACTAAAAACGTCACTGTCCTGATTTAGTACGTTTTTATAATGGATAATTATACTGGTAATTTTCTCGGTGCGCCAGCAGGAGCGTCGGGCTTGTGTATATATATTTGTGTATATACTTATCAAGCATCATATGACAAATTTGAACATAAATCTAGCATTTCACTGTTGGGACTTAGAAATGCCTGTAGCTGCAGAGACATGTGCTAGTGCAGAAAGCTGTAGAAAGAATGACTGCTTATCTTTGTGTTAAATGACAGTTTTCTGGTCATTCACCTGGAAGATTTGAGGCGGCTGTGCCGTCCATTGGCGATTTATAGTTTTTCAATTGCTCATGGGTTTATGTGCTCACCCCACAAACCAGGTAGGCAAACACATTTGATAGCGTGACTCCAGGCATTTGGTCGAGATCTCTGGTCCATTTCTTGTGCTCATATCAACCCCATTTATTTGTTTTAGTCTTTTGGAGGGAGAGCTCCTTTGCTTCCTTATTCAGCGTCTCTGAAGAAGGAATTTTAATTTTTTGTTTGCTACGTTCCATCTAACATGTCTGTCCCCATTAGCAGTTGCCGTAGACTACAGATAAACAAAGAAGCCAGACCATGACGATGGTGACAACGGCCCGGAATGCAGCGTGGCATGATGTCAATGCCCAGTCTCTATGGAAAGATTAAAGCACTTCATGATGTTTTAATTTACTCATCTAGGACTATTGTTATGACCCCATGGCTAAACACACTTTCTGCATGTATTACTGACAGAACTACTCACCTTGGCTTGACTTTTCCGATTATCCAGCCTTCCCACAGCTGCTAAACATAATGTCAACTCCATTTCTATAGTTCACCAGTTGCACAACATACAGTAAGCTATGTCTCCATACCAAGAAGTTCAAAATCTGTCAATTTTTTGGGAAGTTATTGAGGTAAAAGTGGCACTGTTTCCTACTAAACCCATTCATTCTCCATTGACTCGCTGAGAGTTTTGGGTGTACTCAAATGATGGCCAAAGAGTTTCCGGGGGCTTCACTTCTACCGGCTAGTGAATGATCCAGATTTTTTTTTTTTTTTTTTATTTAGAGATCAGTGGCTGCTATAGCTACACCAGTATTCCTGCTTAGCCTGATTGGTTAATGTTATAACCAATCAGGCTAAGCACTGAGACCCCTACTTGACTCTCTTGGGGGGAAGAGGGAGGAGCAAACAGGAGCTCAGCTTTTTACACGTTGGGAAAGATGGCAGATTATACGAGGGGGGGGGCCTGAAAAGTTCATATTTGTCAAATTTGACCAAATGTGGTTTATTTTTCTGGATCCAAGCACTGCAACACCGATGGAAGAAGTGTGTAGACCGAAGGGGAGGCTATGATGAAAAATAAGCCACATTCGGTCAGATTTGACCACTAGGTGTTCAGTTTTTGACTGTGAGCAAGAAATCCTGATCTTTTAAATTACATGCAAGGCTGCCTTAATGAATGGGCTAGGCTGGGCCAAAGCCCAGGGGCCTACGAAGATCAGGGGCCTATCATGAGCCAATAAAAAAAGCTTATGTGGTGATGTGGGTGGGGGGATACTCCACCCAGAGAAGGCAGCTGGGGAAGGGGGGGGGGAACAATGGACCAAAGGAGGAGGTGTCACCGGGGGATATCAAATGGGACAGTAAGGACTATGCCCCCCATGGGGAGAGGAAGAACTGCCGGAGTCGCTGGAAGAGGAAAGGGTGTGAGAGCAGTGCAGGTGTTATGTCAATGTGCCACACAGGTCTTTATTCCAAACAATGCATTATGGTCGGAAGTTTCGGGTCTCAATGCATGGAATTAAAGGTATAAAAGAGGAATACACAGAGACCAGGGAGATTTTTACAAAACTATATGTTGAAGAAGGAATAAAGTTTGAGTGTTGTGCAGCTCGTTGCCTCGCCTGTTTCCTTTCTCCACATTGGTAACCCCAAGACGTGCCATGAAAAGTGAGCCGAGCACTACCCCAGAGATTACCTGGAGAGAGAGCACCAGCGCTGCGTGTGCTGTGTCAGTCAAGCTCCCAGACATCTGGCTTCACAATCAGACTGTGTGGTTCTTGCATATAGAAGCCCAGTTCACACTCTGTGGGATAACAGCAGACGATACCAAATATTACTACATGGTCCCCGCGCTGGATGCACGCACTACGCAACAGGTGACAAGCCTTCTCCAGGAGCCGCCGGCCCAGGGGAAATATGAAGCGCTCAAGAGGATGCTACTCCAACGTGACACCCTTTCTGACAGTGAGAGGGCAGAGAGACTTAATGTGTTCAAAGTTGGGTGACAGATCAACAGTGGGGCTCATGGAGAGCATGTTGGTGCTGAGGGGGAAGGATGATGAATCTTTCCTGTTTGCCCACTTGTTCCTCAGGAACCTACCGGCTACGGTGATCCTGGCCAACTTGTCATGGCTGGTTGGCAAGGACTACTGCGCCCTGGTGTAGGAAGGGGACCACATCATTTTGGAGAACAGAACTCTGTGTGCCGGCAGTGGCACAGTCATCCATGAGGGACTCCAGCAAGGTCGAGGAGCTGTTGGTGGTAGCTGGGATGGACACCAGGAGACAAAGGAATGGGTGATCTGTTTTTATCATTGCCATTTTGGCTCGAATGCCCAGCACTGCCTGTCACCATGCCAATTCAAGAAGCTGGGAAGACGACACGTTCGGCATTCAGTTGCAACCACTGGCAACAGGAACAAACTGCTTTATGTTACGGACACACATTCGGGGAGGCAGTTTTTGGTGGACTCCAGCTCCCAGAAGAGCCTCATCCTGTCAGTCAACGCAGACAGGTTGGCAGGAGGCAGCAGTCCTGAGCTCAGGGCCACCAATGGATCCACCATCAGGACGTTTGGCGAAAGGACACTGACGATATGCTTGCACGGACACAATTTTCAGTGAGACTTTGTGATTGCTGAATGTTCTGCCCCTATTTAAGGCGCAGAATTTGTATGTGCTTATGGGATGTTAGTCGATGTTGCTAATAGGCGATTAGTGAATGCCGTCTCTTCTTCCTCACTCCCCTGCACAGCTCGGGATGTTGGGTCAACACTGGCTAACATAGCTCCTGGGGGTAAGTACCAACATTTACTTGCACAGTTCCCAGCACTCACGGTCCCGACCTTTTCGGCTACGATAACGAAACACAGGGTCGAACATTTCATAACTACAAAAGGCCTGCTGGTGTTCGCACGTCCTTGGCGCCTGGATGTGACTAAGCCGGCAAGAACGCCTGAAGAGTTTTTCAACTTAGAGCAGTTGGGCATCATCAGGCGCTCCAACAGCCTGTGGGCATCCCTGCCTCACATGGTGCCTAAAGCAGACGGGTCATGGCTACAGAGCGGCAATTTCTGGCGCTTGAACAATGCCACAGAACACGATCGTTATCCTATTCCGCACATCCAGGATTTTTTTACGTGAACCTGGCTGGGGCGTGTGTTTTTTCAAAAGTGGATCTGGTCCGCGGATACCATCAGGTCCCTGTGTGTGCGGAAGATGTTCCAAAAACAGCAGTAACTCATTTCGGCCTTTGAGTTTTTACACATTCCATTCAGATTAAAAGGTGTGGCGCAGACTTTCCAGAGGATGATGGATGCAGTGCTTCATGACTTGTCCTTCGTTTTTGTCTACTTAGATGACATTCTGGGAGCTATCGCATCTGAGGAGGAGTACATCGCCCATCTCAAGACAGTTTTCCAGAGGTTGGAAGTGCACGGACTTATAGTGAACCTGACGAAGTGTCAGTTCGGTATCCCAGTGATTGATTTTTTGGGCCACCGCATTTCTCCGGAGGGCGAGATTCCACTACCAGATAAGGTGAGCGCCTTGCCGGACTTTTTGCGTTCGCAGACCGTGAGAGCCCTGCAGGAGTTTTTGGAAATGGTCCTAAACCATAATAGCTCAAACCTATTGAGCTATTACGAGGAATTTTTTTAAACCGTTTTCTTCCCCGGGTAGCCCAGCTGATGCAGCCGTTGTATTCCGCGCTTAAAAAAAAAAAAAAAAAGAAAAAAAAAAAAAAGCCTGCAGACAAACATCGACTGGACTTCTGAGTGAGTCCAGGCTTTCACGGATGCCAAAATAGCACTGGTGGATGCCGCATTGCTCGCCCATCTGGATCCATCAGCACAAAAAAGTTCACTACGGACGCGTCTGATGTTGACATAGTAGCAGTGGTGGAGCAGTACATGTCATGGCAGCTGCTTGCATTTTTTAGTTGAACTTTGCGCGACAATGAATGCAAATACAGCACGTTCGACAGAATTGTTGACTCCACACCTGACGACGCGCCATTTCCAGTTTTGGCTAGAGGGGCACAAGTTTACCCCATTTGTGGACCATAAGCCGCTGACGTACACAATGCCCAAGGTCTCGGAACTGTGGTTGGCCTGGCAGTAACGGCATTTGGCCGTGATCTCGGAGTTTATGATCAACATTCAACATGTTGCCGGTAGGCTTAATGTAGTGGCCGGTTGTCTGTCGCATGCGTTAGTCTCCATGGGAATAGATTTCCCTGCTATAGCCGCAGGGCAAGCTGGGGACGCGGACATTTGTGCTCTCCAGTCGGCGCCTACTGGGTTAAGGCTGGAGAGCAGGGTGGTGCAAGAAGGGTGCCCTCCCTTGCTCTGCGACGTCTCCACCAGCCGCCCGCGTCTAGTGGTTCCGAGCTCTTGGTGCCACCACATTTTTGAGTCAGTCCACTCCCCTTTCTCATCTGGAAGTCCACGCTTCGGTGAAGCTAGTGGAGGCAAAATTGTTTGGACCTGAAAGAGTGGGCTGCAGCTTGTGTCGCATGCCAGTGGGCCAAAGTGCACAAGCACACCAAAGCCCCCCTCGAGCCCTTCCAAATCCCAGCCAGGAGTTTTGACCACGTCCACATGGATTTGGTGGGACCCTCAAGCTGTCGCAAGGTTTCACGCACCTTTTGACAATCATGGACCGCACCATGCGCTGGCCTGAAGTGGTTCCGTTGGCTTGTACCACGTCCGTGGAAGTGGCTCACGCTTTTTTGCTGGCTTGGGTTGCACGGTTCAGATCCCCATCAGACATCCATTCCAACAGGACTCCGCAATTCGTTTCAGAACTCTGGGCTGCGATGGTCCAGAGCCTGGGGGTCAAAATTCACCACACTACCGCATAAACCCCCAAGCTAATGGGTTATGTGAGCGTTTTCATAAGTCACTTAAAGCAGCGCTCAGAGCTTTGCTCACGGATGCAAATTGGGTCGACCGCCTGCCCTGGGTACTGTTACGGTTGCGCTCCGTGCCTAGGGAGGATTTCACAGCCTCCCAACAGAACTCATTTTTTCTGAGTTACTACGGATCCCTCTAGAGTTTTTACCGGAAAACCCCATGCCCAAGCCTAATCCTCCCATGCAAATTTTTGCACAGCACGGAGGCTTTTAACGTAACGGGCCTGGCCCACCATTGTTTTCCCCACACTTTTGTCCCCAAGAGTTTACAGAACGCTAACTTTGTTTTGTCAGGCACGATGCACACCAGACCCCGCTGCGCCCACCATATGACGGACTGTTCAGGGTGTTGGAACCTGGGGCTAAACAATTTCTGTTAGACTTGGGGGGGGGCGGGCATAGGGAGACCATCTGCATCGACAGGCTGAAGCCCGCTTTTGTGTTGGCAGATGAGCAGGTGGTGTTGGCCCAAGCTCCCTGACGCGGACACCCACCGTTGGAGCCTCTAAAAATTGGTGTTCCCTCAGTAGGGACCTGTGCCCACAAAGCTGGTGTGCCCACCCAGTGATTCTCCACCCAGAAAAGGCAGCTGGGGAAGGGGGGAAAACAATGGATTGAAAGAGGAAGTGTCACCGGGGGGAATCAGACGGGACAGTAAGGACTATGTGCCCCTTGGGGAGAGAAGGAACTGCAGGAGCTGCTGAAAGAGGAAAGGGTGTGAGACAGGTGCTGGCATTATGTCTTGTTAATGTGCCACACTGGTCTTTGTTCCAAACAATGCATTTTGGTCGGATGTCCAGGTCTCAATGCATGGAATTAAAGGTGTAAAAGAGGAATGCACAGAGATCTGGGAAATCTTTTACTGTACTGTATGTTGGAGAAGGAATGAAGTTTGTGTGTTGTCTAGCTCGTTGCCTCGCCTGTTTCCTTTCTCCGCAATTGCATTGTTCTTAATTGGTCAAATTCTATGTTCATCACTTATTCGTGTGTTGCTGGCTGCTGATTGGTCCAATTTGCATGTGGCCCACATGGGTGCCATGGAACAATAGCCTATCAGAGGAATTGTTTTGACTTGTGACTATGCAAGCACCAGTGAGAAGTAATTAGCTTGGTCAAAATGTCCGGAAAAAAGTTTGTGAGTGGTGCTTGTAAAATTGAGGAAAAGAGCTTAGGGAAAACGAATTGGTCAAAAAAAAAAAATCCCAAAGAGTAAAGGATTTTTGTAAGCTGGAGCAACGAGTGGAGGCGGGGTTGATAATTACTGCACCGAGGAGACAGGTTGGCCATTAAAGCACTCACCTCACCTGGAGGAGAAGACCACCAGATCCTGCCAAAAGAGAGCAGGCTAGTGGAGAAGGCAAGCTGAGAGATGGAGACCAGCACAAGAAAAGCCAGGTCACTTGGAAAGTCCATCATTGCTTACATCAGACAGCTGTGCGTGGGACAGTAGACTTGGAGTTTGGTAAAAAGTTGATTAGATCAAGCATACTGCCATAGAATATGGCATTATTCCTGAGCTGAACTTAAGCTTGTTTGTATGGTGCACTGGGGCTCCCGTCTGCCTCCACCCCCTCTGGTGGTCAAGGTTTTTTCAAGAAAATATTCAGTTTCGATATCACACATTTCAAAAGCTCTGACTTGAAAGCGGTAGGAGATAATGGCTTACTGTCAATTAGAAAGATATAGAATATGATCCAAAGTTTGAGATAGAAGTAAATTTATGCATCTAATTTGCATAACATGACGGCAACCATATCGAATTACATAACTTTCGGTCAAAAGTGGACTTTGGACATATTTACACAAAGGATGGTTTTGTTTTGCGTCACCATTTTTGTTACCTTATCTTCAAAATATATGAACCAGAAAAATCAGTAGAATATCAACAAAAAAAAAAAAAAAAACAAAACATGGGACCTACCGCGGACCATGTGGGTTCAGTCATTCATTCTCATCAACCCCGGTCCTATTTTCATCTTCTGCCAGTCATTTTTGCTTTCTCTCCCACATCCAGAAACTCTCATATGTATATTTTGAATTATTTCACCTCAATTTCGGTAACATAGCGCCGTCGAGCCGGCGCTATTGTTCTCTCCCATCATGTGCAGCTCATCAACAGCAGAGGAACAGTGTTCTGTTCCAGCACATCCACTGTTGTCACAGAAGGTGTGCATTTCCCTCCAGAAGCTAAATAATCTCTTTTTAGAATGATAGTTGGCAAAATTTTGATCAAATGTTTCTTCTGTATGCTGCGATTGAGCCTTTGTTTACAGCCACTTTTTCGCCATCCGGAAATGATGTACAAGGTGGCTGGTTGTGAGTGACATCCCTTTTCTGGTAAAAACCAGTGACTTATACGCGTTTGCCATCTTTTCATGTGGAAAGACTGGTAAAACTGGGCTTCTGGTCATATCACGTGACAGGTGCGGACCCACGACTCAGGCAGCAGCTGACGCACATGCTTTATGACAGCCAGAAAGTTAAAAGGTTAAAGGACATAATGAAGGATTTTTCATTAAAGAATGCCAGAATAAAGCACTTTACAAAAAAGGTAAGGCATGCTATTTGTAGCTTTTCAGTCACCTGTGCAGGATTTTAGTTACCTCTGCCAAGGAGGTAATGTGATCAGGGTGGTTTGTTTGTTTATCTGTTTATTAGCAGGATTACGCAAAACTACTGTATGGATTTTGATGAGATTTTCACCAGAGGTAGCCCTTGGGCCAAGAATGAACCCATTAAATTTTGGTGATGATTTGAGAGTGCATACCTCCACCAAGGACCTTGCTTGTATTTGTGCAGCAGGATGCCACACAAACTACTAGATGGATTTGGATGAAATTTTCACCAGAGGTTGTCCTTGGGCTACAGAGGAACCCATAATATTTTGGTGATGATTGGAAAATGCATACCTCCACCAAGGCTCTTCTCACAGTGTGTTAGCAAGAATCCTCCAAAACTACTGGATAGACTTTGATGCAATTTTCACCAGAACTGGCTTGTGGCCTAAACACAAACCCATTACATTTTAGAGGTCATCCATGAGGGATGGAAAGAGCCTTGGCAAGCAGTCTGCGTCAGCTGGAAGCCAGCTGGCGGGTGCATTGGACTGAGACAAGTGCTCCAAAGGAGTCGAGCGCTCCTCGGCTCTTCCCTCTTTCCCTGAAGGAGCGGTCTCTGGTTACCCACTTGCCAAGCATCACCTTGCTGAGGGCCAGCGAGCAGTTTGACTTAGCAGGGAGTCGGCTGGCAGGCTCACTGGACTGAGGCAAACTGCTCGGTAGCCATCAGTGAGGTGATCCACAGTGAGCGGGTAACCAGAGACCAGCGGGCAGCCTTCCAGCCTCCACACCGGGCCGGGCAGCAACACTCCGCTACACTGAGAATGATCCTTCGGCAGGTTCACCTGTGGAAACCTTGTAGCAACTTTTCACTTCCTCAAGTTGGATCACCTTCTAGGAGTCCTTGTCTTCTTCCAGCTACTGGTGGGTAGGACTATGGGTAAAGCTAATTAGAATATTCGAGATCCACACCGCTGCTCCTCCACATTGAAAGGAGTCAGTTGAGGTGGTATGGGCATCTGATTAGGATGCCTCCTGGACGCCTCCCACTTGAGGTGTTTCAGGCACGTCCCACTGGGAGGAGACCCCGGGGCAGACCCAGGACTCGGTGGAGAGACTATGTCTCCCAGCTAGTCTGGGAACGCCTTGGTATCCCCTCTGAAGAGCTGGAGCAGGTGGCTGGGGAGAGGGAAGTCTGGGCTTCTCTGCTTGAACTGCTGCCTCCGCGACCCGGACCTCCGGAAAAGCGGTAGAAGATGGATGGATGGATGGAGATCCACACATACTTAAGTAGGTGAAAGATGGAAGCTTTTTTCAAGCAATTCTAAGGCAATGAAAGTTTTGTTGTGTATAGAAAGCCACAATATACTATACTGCTCAAAAAAATTAAAGGAACACTTTTTAATCCGAGTTAACTGGACTAGCCGCCACAATTCTTCACTTTAAGTTTTGGAGTGTTTTCATTTCCATCAAAAGACGTGGCATCTTTTCCATTCTTAACACATTATCCAGTCCATATCAGTGTAGATATCAAGCTTATTTTTTCCCCATTAAAATCTGATGTGTTCTCAAAGTGTTTCTTTGATTTTTTTGAGCAGTACATTTTAGCCAATACACATTGGTTTTTGAGTTGGTTTTAGAGCTGCCGGAATGCATCTTTAAGAAAAAAGCTGCAAATTTACAAGAGCAAATTTACAAGAAAAAAAAAGGAAATTTTGGAGAAGAAATTACAAATTTATAGTAAAAAGTAGCAAATTATTCAGATAAAAGCTCCAAATTTACAAGAAAAAAAAACAATGAAAATTTATAACAAAAAGTTGTAGTTTTTTGAGAAAAAAGTTGCAGACTTTTAGAAGAAAGTAGTAAATTTATAAACAAGCAGCAAATTGTTCAAAAAAAGCTGTAGATTTACAAGAGTAGCAAATTTTTGAGAAAAAAAAAAGCTGAAAACTTCTGAGAAAAAAGATGAAAATTTGCGAGAAAAAAGTTGAAAATTTACAAGAACAAAAGGTGAAAATTTAAAAGAAAGAAGTTGCACATTTGAAAAAAAACCCTGCAAATTTATATAAGTAGCAAATTATTAAAAAAAAAATCTGTAAATTTACAAGAACATTGAAATTTACGACAAAAAAAACCTGCAAATTTTTGAGAAAAGTTGCAAATTCATCAAAAAAAGTTACAAATTTTTAACAAAAAAGTTGCAAATTTAGAAGTAAAAGGTGTTAAAAATTTATAGGAAAAAAGTAGCAAATTGTTCATAAAAAAAGTTGCAAATTTACAAGAAAAAAAAAATGAAAGTTTGACAAAAAGTTACAATTTTTTGAGAAAAAAAAGTTGTAAATTTATAGGAAACAAGTAGCGAATTGATCAAAAAGTTGCAAATTTACAAGAAGAATTGCAAATTTTTGAAAAAAAAAAAAAAAAAAAAAAAGCTAAAAATTTCTGAGGAAAAAAATTGAAAATTCACAAGAACAAAACTGAAAATTTACAACAAAAAAGTTGCACATTTGAGAAAAAAGTTGCAAACTTCAAGGGAAAAAGTTCAAAATTTACAAGAAAAAAAAATGCAAATTTTTGAAAAAAAAATAGCACACTATTCAGAAAAAGCTGCAAATTTGCAAGAAAAGATGTTGCAAATTTTTGAAAAAAAAGCTGCAAATTCATCAGAAAAAAAAGTAGAAAATTTAGAAGAAAAAAAGTTTAAAAAAAATTTATAGGAAACAAGTAGTAAATTGTTTGGAAAAAAGCTGCAAATTTACAAGAAAAAAAAAGGTTGAAAATCTTTGATAAAAAAAATTTAAAATTTCTGAGAAAAAAAAACTGTGCCATGATTTGTTCCTCTGGGGCAGAGAACTGAGATCCATGTGCTGAACTGCAGTTAGTGGAATTTATTACACAAAAAAGAAAACAATTCCCCAAAAGTGCACAACACAAAATCCAAAAACAGACACTGAGGAAAAAAAAACTTACAGACTGGGAAGATTTGAGACAAACTCACCAGAGCAGGGTTTGGGCTCTGGTGGCAACAAGGAAGATAATTTTAGCCAAGACTGCCACAGTGAGAAAGCAACATGACAGTCTTTAAATAGCAGGGGAAACAAGATGAAACAATAGGCAGCAGGTGCGGGAGCATGAGTGGGCAGGTGACCTAATTACGCAACCACTCACAGCTGAGACGACAAGAGCACAGACAGTGAGCAGATGACAGGGTGGGAGTGTCTGGAAAAGGAGGTAGGGCACTCATGTCACAGAAAAACAAAATATCAATCCTAAACCACAGAAATTAGTAAAAGAACAATAGTGCTAAGAACATAAATAACTAAAATAACAATAATCCACCAAAGAAACATCATAGACCAGCATACAGGAAAATAACACAACACTGGACAAATACAGAAAATAATTGGAATTAAATTAAGAGCCTGAGCCCGCTGCATGACAAATTGAAAATATACAAGAAACAAAAGTGAAAATTTACAACAAAGAAGTTGCACATTTTTGAGAAAAAAATATAAATTTATATGCCAAAAGTAGCAAATTCTTTAAAAAATCTGCAAGTTTACAAGAAAATAACACTGAAAGTTTACAACAAAAAAACTACAAATTTTTGAGAAAAAAGATACAAATTTTTAACAAAAACGTTGCAAATTTACTAGAAAAAAGTTGAAAATTTAGAAGAAAAAAGTTGTTAAATTTATAGCAAAAAGTAGCAAATTGTTAAAAAAAAGCTGCAAATTTACAAGAAAAAAGTTAAAAATTTTTGAGAAAAAAAGTTGAAAATTTTTAATTTTGATATTAACAAGTAAACCTGCTCGAGTGGAGATAAATTACCTTTTTGTTTAGTTTTGCTGTGATTTTTCTGGGTGATTGTCCGTTTTTTTCGTTTGTCCCCTGCAGCTGCATCATTTCCTGAAAAACAAAACATGTACAGTACACACAGCCATCATCAACGACATACAGCATACGAAAAACGGGTCTGTTATCTGTATAGGCCACATTCGCGTGACAAACAATAATGTTCAGATGTGTATTTGCAGTTAGAAACTTTGTTTGATCGTATCACTGTGTTGGTAGTTGGCCACGGTGTGGCACCAACAGTCTTTCTTTTCGGTGAATTACACTTAGTGTCAATCAATTTATCGTCTTGAAATTGTTAATTTTATTTAATTTTCACACATTGTAAGCTTCATGCTGGGGATCAACATCTATTTTGTGTTGATTTTAATTTTGTGAGGTTATTTATTTATTTATTTATTTTTTTTGCTTGTATTTATTTCTAGTGTGCATGCCCTGTGCATCACTTCCTGTTCCTGTTAGCCATGTGGGATACAGGCATAAGGAGACGGAAGGACGTCAAGATGGCGCTCTTGTAAGACTAATTTTTCTTGCCACTCGATGCAAAGCCTGCATTTATTCACCCTCTGAAGCTAACAAAGCATGTAATAACATTTTGGAGAGCTTTTGAACTATGTGAGCCAGTTTTTATACTTCCCGGTGAAGTTTTTTAAAAGATATTTGAAGTTGAAGTGATAGCTAACTGCATGCTAGTGTGACTGAGATCATCCTGCGCAGTTCGCCCCACGAACCCGCGACCTACCAGTCAACTACACAGTTCGAGCATGGGAGACACAGCACGATCGCGCTGAGCTAAAGGTCCGACCGATAGCTCAGCGCTACCGATACTGTATGAGGCTTTTTCGGGAGGGAGGTTTTACTAACGTTCTACGCCGAACAGTGCTAGTTGGCATCCGTTACACTAGCATAACCATGGGACCACACGTCCCCTGGTTGAATGATGAATGGAGAGTGCTCCACTACCAGCGTTGAGGAGGATATGGAGACTGTTGTTGCTAGAGTTAAATGCTTGCATGATTACTCTAAACTGCAACATGATAATACCTTGTCAGAGGTTGAGACACCCCGATTGACAGGCCGTTAAAAAAATGCATCAGGGAGCCTCAGGAGACCCCAGAGCTTGTAACTAATGTCACGATTCTGAATCCTTACAAAACTACAAGCCATTGAAAAATCTGTGAATGACAACACTGTTGCCATCTGCAGCCTGACCTCATTTGTTGGAGAAGCCAAAGAGGAGATGAGGGGTCTGTGTCACTATGACTGAATTGGAGCAGAAAGTCCTGTCGCTTTCAAAAGAGAACCAGGATCTCCGTGACTGGTTGAATGACATTGATGTATACAAAAGAAGATAGAATTTAAAGATAGCCGGCTTACCTCAACAGGACAATGAAAACATAAAGATATCATGATCTACCTTTTTTCAAGAGCTTCACCAGTAATTAGAGACTCTCCAACTCTCAGTGGATGTCGCTCACAGAACTGGTCCAAAAGTTGGTAAATCTGGAAAAGGCCAATTCAAAGAAACCACCACGGCGAGTCATCGTCCAGTGTTTGTCACGCACGCACAGAGATCGTGTTTGGGCTGATGTGGAACACTTGGAGGTTCTGAAGCAAAAGAGGATCAAGATCATGCGGGACTTAACACTTCAGGATCGAGAGGCGAGAGCCAAGCGTTGGCCACTTACTGAACGGGCAAGAAAAGAGGGGAAGCTGGCTGGATCCAGCGGTCCCCTTGCCATCATTGCTTGGAAGAAATACACTGCACGGGATGTCACCTCCCCACTGAAGCTTCAACAGCTGCTTCCTGAGGTTTCCATGATTTACTCAAGGTAATAGTTTATGCTGGTTTGTTTAACAGCATCTGTTCTTTAAGGGCGGCTTTAATTATTTGGCTCCATCACTGTCTGCTGTTTTGAGGGCTGCTGCATTTGAACAGTTTTGTTGAGTTTAAAAGACAAAAATAAACCTTAAAAAAGCGGAATAAAAGACTGATAAGAAGAAAAAAATGAAGAGTTCCTGTACATTTTCAAGAAGATTGAGATCTGAAAGTTACACACTTGGATTATCCCTTGTTTAAATTTTAAATATGAAAGATGTATGTAGGGTTTTCTTCCCTTCTTCCTTACAACACTTCAGTAATTCTGGAGCATTTATTTCCTTTATATTGAAAAATATATTTTATTCTGCTCCTTTTTTTTTTAATTGAAAGCAACACAGTTCTTAAAAAAGTGGTCCTGTTAATCATCAAGTCCCCTTTTGTGCTGCTCATCACTCATAACAGGATGTAATATTTCTTGGTTTTATACTTCTCTATTTTGTAAAACTTCCAACTCTCAGTGTTATCATAATCTGGCTCTACTTAATACCTTTCTCTTTTATTATAGTGTTAGTGTTAGTTCATGTCTCGGTTCTTACTCTTGTTTTCTTTAAATGTACGAGGGGTCAGGGATTTAACAAAAAGAATAGCCTTATTTATGTTCTGTGAAGCACGAAAAAGATTTTTATTTTCTTCAAGAGACACATTCATTGAAGAAAGATGAGTTCTTTTGGCCAATCAGTGCGGTGGAAAAGTGTTCTTTTGCCATGGCTCTAACTTGTCAGGGAACCTTGACCTCAGTGGAGCCCAGCTTTAAAGGTTGTATTTTAGAAACTCAGCGTTCCTCTGAAGGCAGGTGGCTCATTCTCCTTGTTCATCTTAACACTGCTTTTTATTTTAGTTAACACTTATGGTTTCAATAGACCCTCCCTAAATCTTATACTCCTTCAAGATGTGTCAGGTAAAATTCTCTCCCTAGAGTCTAAATATGCATCAGCCTCTTTCATTTTAGGAACTGACTTCAATGAAGCTCCTGATCTTTACATAGACAGATTTCCTCACAAAGGGACAACTAATAATTTCAATCCTGTAATTATGGACCTCTGTTCCTTGAAAACTCACAACGATCTCTTCTTCAGACAGTGGCACTCATTGATCAATTTTCATCATTATCAGACTACTCTATTAACTGGGGTAAATCAACAGTTTTACCTATAAATTGTAATTTCTCAAATACATCCATTATTCCAATACAATCCGGTAATATTAAATACTTAGGAATAGATATTTCCCCAGGCTCTCAGAATTATGACTAAATCACGCTCCCCTTTTAAAAGCAATACATGACGACCTTACGCACGTGAGGACACTACCTAAATCACTAACGGGAAGAGTTGCAACCGTTAAAATAATGCCATCCATCCATCCATCTTCTACCGCTTTTCTGGAGGTCCGGGTCATGGAGGCAGCAGTTTAAGCAGAGAAGCCCAGACTTCCCTGTCCCCAGCCACCTGCTCCAGCTCTTCAGAGAGGATACCAAGGCGTTCCCAGACCAGCTGGGAGACATAGTCTCTCCACCGAATCCTGGGTCTGCCCCAGGGTCTCCTCCCAGTGGGACGTGCCTGAAACACCTCAAGTGGGAGGCGTCCAGGAGACATCCTAATCAGATGCCCATACCACCTCAACTGACTCCTTTCAATGTGGTTCTACTCTGAGCCTCTCCCGGATGACTGAGTTCCTCACCCTATCTCTGAGGGTGAGTCCAGCAATCCTACGGAGAAAGCTCATTTCAGCCGCTTGTATCCGCGATCTTGTTCTTTCGGTCATTACCCAAAGCTCATGACCATAGGTGAGAGTAGGAACGTAGATTGACTGGTAAATCGACAGCTTTGCCTTAGAACTAAGCTCCCTATTCACCACAACAGACCGGTACAATGTCCGCATCACTGCAGATGCTGCTCCAATCCGTCTGTCAATCTCTCGCTCCATTCTCCCCTCACTCGTGAACAAGACCCCAAGATACTTAAACTCCTCCACTTGGGGCAGGATCCTGTCCCCAACCCGGAGAGGACAATCCACCTTTTTCCGGCTGAGGACCATGGAATCGGACTTGGAGGTGCTGATTCTCATCCCAGCCGCTTCACATTCAGCGGCAAACCGTCCCAGCAAGAGCTGTAGGTCATTGCTGGATGAAGCCAACAGGACAACATCATCTGCAAACAACAGAGATGAGATCCTGTGGTCACCAAGCATGACACCCTCTATTCCCTGGCTGCACCTAGAAATCCTGTCCATAAAAATTATGAACAGGATCGGTAACAAAGGGCAGCCCTGGCGGAGTCCATCTCTTACTGGGAATGACTCCGACCGAGTGTTGGCAATACGAATCAAACTCTCACAACGGTCGTACAGAGACCGAATAGCTCGTAACAACAAGCCCGATACCCCATACTCCCGAAGCACCCCCCACAAAAAACCAGGGACGCGGTCAAATGCCTTCTCCAAGTCCACAAAACACATGTAAACTGGTTGGGCAAACTCCCATGAACCCTCAAGAATTCTCGAGAGGGTAAAGAGCTGGTCCGATGTGCCACAGCCAGGACGAAAACCACATTGCTCCTCCTGAATCTGAGGTTCAACCAATGGCCGGACTCTCCTCTCCAGTACCTTGGCATAGACCTTCCCAGGGAGGCTGAGGAGTGTGATCCCTCTAAAGTTGGAGCACACCCTCCGGTCCCCTTGTTTGAAATAATGGTTAAAATAATGGTCCTTCCTAAAATCAACTATTTGTTCTCAGTGATTCCTACCTAACCATCTATGGCCTGGTTTAAGTCTTTAGACTCAAATATAAGTAAATTTCTATAGAAGGATAAACCATCATGGAGCAGTCTAAAAACTACAAAAAGCAAAAGAGTGCAGAGGCTTAGATCTACCAAATTTTTTAAAATTATTTCTTAGCCAATAGACTGGAGTTTGTTTCTAAATGGACAAAATCAACCCCACTAGGAAACCCATGGTTAGATGCTGAACAGACTCTCTGTGGGTCGCTAAATATCTAAATATCTCTGACTTACCTTTTATAAGTCCCTGTATTAAACGCCATGACTGTTTTAAAAGCATTAATATCAGCTCCTCTCTGACAGCTTGGTGGAATTTTTAAAAAATAATGGGGTCTTCACTTGTCTCTTGTAAACTCACAAGAGACAACAAAGGAGGACGTTATATTTTCCACTATGACAAGAGAAGAGAATAAAAAACTTAGAGCGTCTTATTCAAGGTGGAAATTTTATCCAATTTCAGGAATTAGTGTCACAGTACGATATCAGTAATAAAAACTTTCTTGAGTACCAACAGCTTAAATCCATAATAAAAGCAAGATTCAATCTGAATCAGACAGATTTAGAGGTACCAGTTAATGTGGCAGAGTTTATAAAGCTTCATTCCCTTAAATTAATATTGAAAATATATGGACTATTATCAAAACTGGAGGAGTCAGTATCTCTTCCAATATCAAAATGGGAGATAGACTTATTGATCAATAAGGATGAAAGCTTCTGGACACAAATATATTTAAACACTTAAGATGACTTAAAACTTTAATTTACAACTCATACAGTACAAAATTATACATAGAATTCATTACACAGGACAAAGGATGTTCTAAACGGGCCTGAGTCACGCAAATATCTGCTCCTACTGCACCAACAATGTCCCAGATAACTACATGCATGCTATGTGGTCCTGTGCACCGGTTCAAAAGTTCTGGCGGAAGACATGTAAGGACCTGTTGGCATGGCTTGGTATAGTGTCCCATCCTCACCCACACTTTGCATATTAGGTGATCTAAGTGAAATAAGTATAGATGTAAGGATGTCACACATGTTTCTCACCGCCTTATGCATTGCAAAGAAAACTAGAAAAGCACTCGGAGAGCGCAGACCTCCGCCAAGCGCCACAGTTCCCCCCCAAACAGTGTTTGTGTGTAGGTTTTCAGATTCCTTGACAATGAAAACATATGACTAGCAATTGGATTCACAATGATAGGATTAGTGGTTCAGTAGTAAAAGCATTACCTCCTTGGTGGAGGTAATAAACTGAAGTGTTGGTGTTGTGTCCATCTCCTCCACTGAAAGCAGCACTCAGGGCTTCACTGACGGATGCAAATTGGGTAGACAGGTTGCCGTGGGTTTTATATTGGGGTTGCGCTCGGCGGCAAAAGAGGATTTGGAAGCTTCCCCGGCAGAGAGCTTGTGTTTGCGCAGCCCCTATGGCTGCCCGGGGAACTTCTGCCAAATAATCCGGCGCCGGACAGCTGGCCGTCTCAGCTTTTGCAGCGTAGCGCAAACACAGGGCTTCACTGGCGGATGCAAATTGGGTAGACAGGTTGCCGTGGGTTTTATTGGGTTTGCGCTCCGTGGAAAAAAAGAGGATTTGGAAGCTTCCCCGGCAGAGAGCTGGTTTTTGCGCAGCCCCTATGGCTGCCCGGGGAAGTTGGCCAAATTCAATTCTCTCTGGTCCCCGCTAATTAATTTTATAACCTGAGGGGTGGCAGGTGGTGGCTCACTGTCCTTGGCTCCTCCGGTGGCTGGCTGCACCCTGACCATGTGTCTGGGGGGCCTGTTCCGGGGTGGGGGGTGGGGTGTTGGTTGGGAATGGGGGCTGCGGGGTGGGCCAGGGGGTGGGCTGTAGCCCCCAGCCAGCTGGCCTTGCCTCCCGGGATGGGGGGGAGGGGTCTGGGTCTGGCCCTGGGCCCCTGGTTCTGGGGGAGGTGTCCCCCCCCGGGGCGGGGTCGGGTGTGTGCCGGTGGTGTGGGCCAGCCCCAATGCGTCCTTGCGCAGTGGGGTCATGTGCTCCCTGGGGCCCTGGCAGCACCCTGGGGCAGGTGCCTGCATCCTGGGTCACCCTCCCCATCCTCTGGGGCCTGCAGGTGTGGGTGTGCATGTGTGGGTGTGAGAGTGTGTGTGAGCGTGTGTGTGAGCGGGTGCGGAGGTGGGCATGTGTGATGGTGAGTGTGCGTGTATGTGTGCACATGATGGTGGGCGGGGGTGTGTGTGTGGGTGCGATTACCTGTGGGTGGATTTCTGGGGGTGGAGGATGTGTGTATGAGTAGGAGAACTTTGTTGGGTGGCAGGGGTGGGGCAGCCCATCTAGTGGCATAGGGGTTGGCAATTTGGGGCCTGCTTGTACCGGCTGCCCTGCTGTTGTGTCACGGGGCGGGACACTTTGTCACATTGCCCCTGGTGTCATTGGCAGCGGGTGTGTATGGGTGCTCGGGGATGGTTGGGAGGGCCGTTGGTGCGGGTTGGTGGCTGTGGCCGCTCCGGGGTGGCTGTGGCTATGGGGTGGCCTGCCACTGTCGGTGTGCATCTGGGGTGGGTGGTCGATGGGTTTGCATGGGCGCTTGGAGCTGTTGCTTGGCATGTGGGGCGCTGTGTGGGTCTGGCCCATTGTTCACTATTGTAACTATTGTTGTTGTGCATGTTTGTGTGTGCAAGATGAGGGGGAATGGGTATGGTTACCCCATCACATTTGTGGTGCTGAGAGCACCAGGGCGTGATGCTGGTGGGTCCTGGGCTGCTCAGCCTGGCGGCCCTCGCCCTGGATTGGGATTTGGGGGTAGTAGGTGGCCTCCTGAACCAGTTTCTGGAGGGGGACAGCCTCACTTTTGGACCGCATCCCTCCCAGTCTTATTTTCCGCCCTCCCCCTCCCCCTGATTCTGGGTGGAATATACATCTTATTGGATATATTTAGGGCTTTGGGGCGGGGGTGTGCCGCACTGTGTTGGCGAAGGGGATACCTCTGCTGCGCGGTGGGGCTGCCCTCACCTCAATTTTAATTGCATTTTAGACACTGAGGGCTTGGGGGGATGGGGGCCCCGCTGCCCATCGCAGTGGCTAGTGGTGCTCCAACCACCATTCCCCCAATTTTAATTGCACTATGGTAGTCCACACATTTACACACAATCACATCATACAACTGACATACATCTACCATGTTTTGTGCAAGGGGAGAGGGGGAGTGGGGGTCTTCGCCCACCCCTGTTATCCTTCTCCTGCTGGGGGCCTGGGGGCCCGGTGGGGAGCCTGGGACCCATCATGTTATCAAAATCCCTGGGTGCAGCTGAATGTATAGATAGAAACAAGGAAGTGAGAGTGGGACTGAATGAGAGTGAGGGAGTGATGAATGGAGTTGGTGATGATGGGTCGGCTTTGTGTGGTGCTTTGTGTGTTGGGTGGCATCTCAGAGTGCCTACGGTGATCTGCTGATCAGTTGCTCGGGTGGGCGCTAGGGGTGGGGGTCTGCTTCTGTGGCCGTGGAAGCCCTGGGGTGGGTCGGTGGTGGTGGTGGTGGGGCAGCTGGCCTGCACCGGCGGTCTCCCTGGCTGCTGCCGGGCACTGGTGCGAGTTCAGGCCCGCTGCACCCGCACTGCAGTTGCCTTTAGAAATAAGGGTGAATGAGGGGTGAGATTGAATGGGTACAGGAGTGAGAGAGAATGGGTAGGTCCAGTTGAGTGAGAGTGAGGGAGTGCATGTGGGTGTGTATAGGAGCATGAGGGTGTGAAGGTGTGGGGATGGATGTGGCTGCAAGTCGGGAGGTGCTGGATTGAAGGGGGTAGTGCCTCTCGGCTATTTGGGCTCCCCTGGTTGGGGGAGGGACTTCTTTGGGCATGGGGGTCCCCGGGGTGTGCGGCGGGGGTGCTGGGAGGGTGGGCCCGCTGTGGGGGTACCTGGGGGGGGGCTTGTGCTGGGGAGTGCGGGCCGGTCTCTGGCCCGGGGGGTGGGGTCACTGGCTTCCTGGCAGTGGGGACCGGGGGATGGCGTTGGCCCCGCTGGGGGGCTAGCGGGCCCGGGGGTGTGGGTCCATGGCGCCGGCTGCCTGGTGGCCTGGGCTCTCTCAATCATCCCTCCGGGGGCGGATGCCTGGTGTTCCTGGGGCTTGCTGACCTTGCATTTGTGCTCTGTGGGGGTTGGTGGCGCTGCCTCACCTGCTTGGGGTTCCCGGGGGGAGGGTTGCTGGGACCGGCTCCCCTCTTCATATGTTTCCTGACAAACCACCCACATGCACACTCTTATTTTGTGTGTGCTCTCATATATACACACACAGACGCACATGCACAAATGTCTCTCTCTTAACAGGTGTGGAAACCAGACTCGTATTGAGACATCTTCGGTGGAAGTAGCAGTTTGTCTTGTTTGTTTTAGTTGTTGGTTTGTTTGTCTTTTTTTTCCTGTTCCCCTCCCTTTTTTTCCCCCTCCACTTACTTCCTTTCCCTATTCCCCATCCTGTCGGGTCCTCCATGGGTAAAATAATTTAAATAAAGTATTAAAAGTTATTACAGGAGGAGTATACAACAATATACAATACATAGTTAGGTATGTATTGTATAAAGCTTGTTTTGGCAAAGTAAATCTGTTTTGGCACAATAAGGATGACAGATCTCTGTTCTGCTTACCTAACTCCCTGACAGGACAAGGGAAAAAAATTATGGACCTCTGTTATTGCCTATCATTATTAGATGCCTTTAGAGTCATGAACTCTGTCAACAATTTCACATGGTTTAAGGCTGATTTATCACAGAAGTCCCATATTGACTTATGGCTTATCTCTGACTCCCTTCACCCTTCCTTTTGCTCCAGTAATATTTCTTCTGCTTCCTATTGTTAGTCCTCTCCCAGGACTAACAACAGCTAGGGCCAACCTGTCCTGTGGTATCAAGGAGGAAAAACGACAGTACAGCAAGAAAATATTCAGCCACTTCAGCAACACCAGAAATGCACGTTCTCTCTGGCGTGGCATATAGACCCTCATCAACTACAAACCTCAACCTCAGACCTGTATGAGTGACACCAAACTGCTTACCAACCTAAACGACTTCTTTGACCACTTTGAAGCATGGAGCAGCACATCAGCACAGAAAACCACTCCTCGTTCAGACGAGCAGGCCATGAATCTGGATCTAGCATGAAGAGGACCCTCTGCAGGATCAACTCGCGCAAGGCAGCTGGCCCAACCAACATATCGGGTTGCATTCTGAAGGACTGCGCAGAGAAGCTTGAGAATGTCCTGGCCAACACCTCCCTGACTCAAGCTGTTGTTCCCATATGTTTCAAAACTGCCACCATAATACCAGTCCCAAAGAAGCCCATCCCATCCAGCTACAACGATTACCGGCCCATAGCACTGACCCCCATTATAATGAAGTGCTTCGAGTGGCTGGTCATGCAGAACATCAAGTCCATCCTGCCTCCCTCCCACAACCCAACTCAGTTTGCATACAGGTCAAACAGATCCACAGAAGATACCATCGCTGCTGCTCTCCATCCAGCCCTCACCCACCTGGATTCAAAAAACTTGTACGTGCGAATGCTATTCTTGGATTCCGTTCAACATTCAACACAATCATCCCCCAGCACCTGATGCAAAAACTCAGACACTTGAGACTCAAAACCTCTCTCTAACTGGGTGCTGGAGTTTCTCACAGGGAGGCCACAGAACGTGCGGGTTGGCAGCAACACCTCCCAGACCATCACACAGGGGCCCCACAAGGGGTGCGTGCTCATCCCGCTGCTTTTCACCCTGCTGGCCCATGACTGCATACCAGCCTAGAACACTAACCACATCATCAAGTTTGCGGACGACATGACGGTGGTGAGCGTCATCACCAACAATGAGGAGGCCAATTACAGAAATGAGGTGAGACAACTGGTCCGATGGTGTAAAGACATAACCTCTTCTTGAACGTGAGAAAAACCAAGGAGATTGTGGTTGACTTCAGGAGGGGACACACACAGCACCCCCCTCTGATCATCGATGGGGCAGCTGTGGAGAGGGTGAGCAGCACCAAGTTCCTGGGGGTGCACATCTCTGAGGACCTCTCCTGGTCCAACAACACCACATCACTGGCCAAGAAGGCTCAAACTCGCCTCCGTTTTCTTCTCAAAATGAGGACAGCATGAGTCCCACCCCCATCATGTGTTCTTTCTACCGGGGCACCATTGAGAGCATCCTCACCAGCTGCATCACGGTGTAGTATGGAAGCTGCACCGCCTCCTGCCGGAAGACACTACAACATGCAGTGAAAGCAGCCAGCAAGATCATCAGTGCCCCTCTGCCACCCCCCCTCTCAGACATCTACCTCACCTGCCTCACCTGCAGAGCCATCAACATTCCAGGTGACACCTCTCACCCCTCACACTCCCTCTTCAGCCCCTGTCCTTGGGGAAAAGGTACCCAAGCCTCCTGGCCCGCTCCACAAGACTGCTTAATAGCTTTGTTCATCAGGCCACCAGGACCCTGAACTCTGTCCCCCCGCTTCCTGAACGGTAACACAATCACCCGCACAATAACTGCCTCAGCTGTTGGCACAGAAAGACTGGAACACCAACAGTAATACATCTGCTGCTGTATGTTTCTACACTTTACTGCAACCATTTGCACAAATGCCATATCTGCTGCTGTCTGTCTGTCACTGCAATACTGATCATATGCAGTCCTATCTGTTAATATCTGCGCCAGCACTACCGCATTGAACTGCAGCTATGGGTATTACATCTCTAGTTGTCTGTATATAGGATTGCTGGGTTTTTATCATCATTAATCGTTTATCTCTATTTGCACTATGGGAGTTCTGGGTGCATCTTTTGCTGCCATTTGCACTATGGGTTGCATTACTGTACATAGACTGCTGTTGTTGTTGTTTTCTTTTTTTTTCAAGCCTTATTCCTTTTTCTTTTTATATTATGCACACCATTACCATTTCAGTTCTGTATGTCCTGTACGTATAGTAGTATTGACAATAAAATCTGTGAATCTTAACAGATCATGCTGGCACTGATCTCCTTTCCAATTCAAAACCTAATTCACATTGGACTCCTGGATACTGGAAATTTAATTCACTGTTCCTACAATCACCCCCTTATTGTTCAGGCATTAAAGATATTATAATTAGCTTCAAATCCAAAATAGCATTTCTTCTTCTCTCAAATAAGAACTAATTAAGTTTGAATGCAGAAAGTTCTCTATTAACTTTGGTAATCAACATTCTCAGGAAAAAAATATCTCAGACTGCCAATACCTTAAAGGAAATTTAGGATAATTTACCAAGTCACTGTGAGGAAGATCAAAGAAGGCTGCCTTCCTTACTAGAAGAACTTAATGCATTTTATATTGAAAAAGCAAAGGCTGCTTTCATTAGATCCCTTTCAGAATGGCTAGAATTCAGACAAAGAAATTCTTCATATTTTTTCAGTCTGGAAAAAAATGTGGTGAAGCAAAAAACATTTCAGCTTTAATTATTAATAATACTTTAACTACAGACAAAAAAATCTCAACCTTCATTTCCAGTTTTTATAAAGGCTTGTATTCTTCTACTTTCTACCTCTTTTACAGAAGTATCACCCAGTATTCCTAAAATGATAAGCCACCTTTATTGTCATTCTTATCCATTCAGCCAGTCATAACAAAATTATGTTTGTCTTAATCATAAATAGAATCAGAGGGGTCGCTGCCACAAATTTCCCTCCTCTGTTTCAATATTGCTGAGCACCAAGCTGGACAGCAGGAAGTTCCGCTTTTATATGGTCCTCGGCATGATGCGGCTGGGATTTGAACCCTGACCCCCTGGGTGTGGGGCAGATGCTCTACCACCTGAGCCACCACTCCAGTAGCTAAAATGAATCAGATTAACCATGAACTGTGTGACAAAACTATAACTATTGAGGAACATGATTCAGTTGTTAAAAAGGCTCCCCTCAACAAAAGTCCTGGTCCAGATGGACTATCGTTTGAATTTTATAAACTTTTTGGGAGGACCTTAAACATTTACTTCTGGCAGTCTTTGAGGAACGCAGTGAGAAAGGTGAGCTATCTGAGTCAATGGAACAAGGCCTAAAAGTTCTGATCCCTGAGCCAAATAAAGAGAACTTGTATTTAAATAACTGGTGTCCAATCTCTTTGCTAAATTGTGATTATAATTTAGTAGCATCTCTATATGCAAATAGACTCAAATCCTGCCTAGATGAGATCACATCTCCAACCCAGTCAGGTTTCATGAAAGGTAGACACATAAGTAATAACATCCCATTAATTCTAGATATTTTAGACTACTCAGAACTGATAAATGAGGAAGCCTTAATACTTTTCTTAGATTTTTACAAAGCCTTGGACACAGTGGAACACCAGTTCATATCAGACGCTCTAAGTCACTTTGGCTTTGAGGAGAATTTTAGACGAATGGCTCTCAGTCTCTATTAAAAACATCAACATTAAATGGACGTCTCCTTGGTTTGATGTTTAGAGGTGTCAGACAGGGCTGCCCCATCTCCCCTTTTTGGTTTTAATTGCTGCTGAATTCCTCAGCATTTATACCATCCACTGTACAAAAGCAGAAGGCCTAAGAATAGGGGACAACAATCTTCTAACCAGTCGACTAGCTGATGACACCTGTCTGTTTTGTTTTTTTTTTAAAACAAAGATCAGCTGACAGTCATTTTGGAGGCTTTAAAAACTTCTCCAAAGCCTCAGGTCTGACTATCAATCAGGATAAATGTGGAATTCTAGCTGTTCACAGTTTAGATGTAACAAGTATTAATGGTATAAACGTAAAAGATCAAGTAAAAGATCTTGGCATCCTTGTCAGTAAAACTGGATCTGAGAGGGTTTCTTCTAACTTCCTGCCAAAGATTGATAAAGCAAAGAAAATGTTCAGCTGCTGTTACAGACACATCTGACCTCACAGGGCTGTGTGTTGTTGTCATTTCTAGAATTGTTTATCCTGACATTTCATTGTCTGTTGACCCAAAGACCATCTCAGCTATTGGCTCCATTCTCTTTCAGTTCATTTGGAAAAATAAGACTGAAGATGTAAGGAAAAAAAAAAAGCTTGTATCAAAAACATTTCTGATGGTGGTCTGAATGCTCTGGACTTATATACTTTAAATCAGATCATTCCGCTACGCAGCTCTGTCCCCTGCCTTCTGCTGCCAGGAACTCCCGACCCTGCAAACCCGGGCAACGTCCGAGCCGGTATGAGTTGCTTTCTGACTGACCATTTCATGAAACTGCTTTCAAAGTATTTGAGTACCGCTAGCTTTTGCTGGACTAGCGACGCATTCTTGGCAGATATAGGTATTATCAGTAGCAAGGAACGGCCAAGACAAACTGACTCCAGTATCTGTTGCAGTGACTGACCAGATGATAGGTTTGTTTATCTCTGCTCTTTGTGTAGTAAGTGCATGTCACGATGCACCGACTGGCAAAAGTCCCCCACAGACCTTGCGACAGATGTGTTTATCTGCCAGGATGTCCAGTCTCACCCTGTGTAACTGGGAGTGGTCCACCACAGACCTGTGACAGATATTGATTTTAGTTCTGCCAGGATGCCCAGTTTCACCCTCCACGCCCTTGGAAGGGCGGGGTTGAGTCGCCGACGGCCCGACCCATGAGACAGGTAGTACCGGTTTTCATGGTTATCCGGTAGCAAGCAAACCAATGCCTGACCTGACTTTTAGTCAAGCAGTGTTTATCAAAACTAACTCTCAGTGGTTTTACATCCCTAATTTAGTATTCAAAAAATGTGGAGGTTGTGCTGTGATTATAAATTTAGTAAACTGTCCCTAAAACTTTCCAACTTTCTCATGCAGGCTCTGAATGCTTGGAAGATTGTCATCAAGCATAACTTCTCTCCTCACTCCTGCATTATATGGATAACCAGCATGTGCTGTATAAAACAAGGCCATATAGAATCAAAAATGGTTTGACAAAAATATAATTTTCATATCAGATGTTCTTCGATCCCAGCCCGCGACCAACAGTGATCTGTGTGGAGTTTGCATGTTCTCCCCGTGTCTGCATGGGTTTACTCCGGGATTTCTCCGGTTTCCTCCCACATGCCAAAAACATGCAAGTTAGGTTAATTGGCATCAAAACTGGGGATTCTAAATTGTCCTTAGGTATGACTGTGAGAGTGAATGGTTGTCTGTCTCTCTGTGTTGGCCCTGCGATGGACTGGCGATCTGTCCAGGGTGTACCCTGCCTCTCGCCCAAAGATGCTGGGATAGGCTCCAGCCCCCCCGCGACCCGAAAAGGATTAAACGGTAGAAGATGAATGAATGAATGTTCTTGATAATAGTGGCGACCCCCCTGAACATGTAGAATTTGTGAGAAACAAAAATAAAGACGTCCCTCATCAAGAGGATATTAAGCTTACAAAGCATTTCATCAAAAATTTGACTCTTTCTCAAAAATGCTCTATTCTACAGTCCATTAAAGAATGAAGTCCCTAACATTTCCATTGGTGGTGGGGGGGGGGAATTTCCTGGTCACTCATGTGACAATGGTCACATCAGAAATGTTATCAGAAATGAAAATAGGGAGATACTGGAGTCTGTGGGGAGACTTGAATAACGAAACCGAATTGTCTTTCATTTCAGTTTATTCAAGAAATCATTCCACTGTCTGCTCTTATTCTTGAGCAGCGAACCAAGAGACTGAACACACCAAAGTTCTCTCATTTCAACCTTCTCACATCAAACCATTTCCCTCGCGGGGGAAATCACACATCTATATCAAAGTCTCTTTATTCACATTCATTAGCCTTTTATTTACATAACTCCCCCTTCTCTCTTCCCGAGCCTCAGTGGTCAGGAAGTCTTCTGTCCCCTGTCCTCCGCAGGGGGTCCAGGCTCTGTGGCTCCGCACCGCAGGGGCTGGCTCTCCTTCATCGTGGTTAAATCACATATGCAGTGTCCAACATATACATGTCTCACAACACAGCCATATAACCCCCCCCCAAACGATGAAGAACAGACTAATTCCCAAAATTTAATAGCACCTTACTCACTACTGAATAATCAACACCAACATTCAGTCTGTGCGCCGCTTGGGCTTCAGCCGTCTGCCGAATCTGCTGTGCGTTGGCCCCGCCTTGCCTGCGGTGCTGTTCTGCTTCGGGTCTGTTGACTGAGGAAGAGAGTGGTTAATTGCCCTCTGCGGGGGCCTGCCTCGTCGAGGCGCCACCGCGACCGGTACAGACACGTCCTTCATGACAAAAGCAGGTTTTAGTCTGTCAATACTGACTGTCTCTTTTCTGTCCCCAAAATCTAGCACAAATTGCTTATCACCTGCCTCCAGCACTCGAAATGGCCCTTCGTAAGGTGGTTTGAGCGTTGCTTTAAGGGCTTCGCGCCTGACAAAAACGAAATCGGCATTTTTCAAAGCCTTGGGGACGAAAACTCGTGGAAAAGCGTGATGAACCGGACCCGGGAGCGTGTCTGCCCCCGTGCCAACTAACGGTCCCAGAGCAGAGAGAGGTGGGGGCTCTGGGTGCTCTGGTAAAAACTCGCCCGGCAGCCTCAGAGTTTGTGCGAATACCAGCTCCGCTGGGGAGGCGTCTAAGTCCTCTTTAGGCGCAGAACGCAACCCTAATAAAACCCATGGGAGTTTATTTACCCAATCTGCATCCGTGAGCGACGCTCTGAGTGCTGCCTTCAAAGACCTATGAAAACGCTCGCATAAACCATTAGCCTGAGGGTGGTAAGCCGTAGTGCGGTGAATTTTGGCTCCTAAGCCGTTGGCCATCGCTGACCACAGCTCAGAGATGAATTGCGGTCCTCTATCGGACGTAATGTCCGACGGAACCCCGAAGCGCGCCACCCAAGCCGTTAAAAAAACGCGAGCCACCTCCGCGGCCGTGGTCGTCGCAAGTGGGACCACTTCCGGCCAACGTGTGGTGCGGTCCACCATTGTCAAAAGATACGTGAACCCCTGTGATGCCGGTAGGGGGCCCACAAGGTCGACGTGCACATGGTCGAACCTTCTGGCCGGAATGCGGAACGGTTCTAACGGGGCTCTTGTGTGCCTGTGAATTTTGGCCCGTTGACAGGAAATGCAGGTTTTTGCCCATTCCTTCACGTGCTTGCGCAGGCACGGCCAAACAAACTTTTCCGCCACTAGTTTCACCGACGCGCGCACCCCCGGGTGCGCCAGTGAGTGGACCGAGTCAAAAACACGGCGGCGCCACGTGGCCGGAACCACCGGACGCGGGCGCCCCGTCGACATGTCGCAGATCAGGGGGGGCATACCGGTTTGTAAACACTTGCTCTCCAGCCTCAACCCTGTTGGTCCAGACTGGAGCGCGCGCACGTCTGCGTCCGCCCCCTGGTCCGCTGCCATGGCTGCGTAATCTATACCCACGTGCACCGGGGCTGCGCGCGCCACCGTGCCGCTCTCCTGCGGCGCGGTCACGGTGGCCCGTTCTGCCTCTGCGCGTGTCGGGGTCGTGAACGCGCGTGAGAGACAATCCGCTACTACATTGAATTTGCCCGCGACGTGCCTAATGTCAGTGGTAAATTCCGAGATTGCGGCCAGCTGCCTCTGCTGCCTGCCGGACCACGGATCTGAAATTTTGGCCATGGCGTATGTGAGCGGCTTGTGGTCCACATAAGCGGTGAAGCACCGTCCTTCCAGCCAGAACTGGAAATGACGAATAGCCAAATGCAGCGCCAACAGTTCTCTGTCAAACGCGCTGTATTTTCGCTCAGCCGCGCTTAAAGATTTGCTAAAGAAAGCCAAAGGCTGCCAAACTCCGGCTACCTGTTGCTCAATAACGGCCCCTATGGCTAAATCTGAAGCGTCTGTCGTCAGCGCGATACGTGCTGCAGGGTCTGGGTGGGCCAGGAGCGCAGCGTCAGCCAAGGCTTTTTTAACCTCTGTGAACGCGCGCTCCCGCTCCGGGGACCATTCGACCGCCTGGGTCGGCTTTTGTTTTTTGAGCGCGGCATATAACGGTTGCATGATTTGAGCTGCGTGGGGCAGGAACCGGTTATAAAAATTCACCATCCCCAAGAATTCCTGTAGTGATTTGACCGTTTGTGGACGGGGAAAATCCGCTACCGCGCGTACTTTCTCTGGTAACGGAACCGCTCCCTCCGGGGAGACGCAGTGACCCAAAAAATCAATCCGCTCAACGCCGAACTGGCACTTGGCTGGGTTAACTATTAAGCCGTGCTCTCCCAGCCTCCTAAAAACTGCTGTGAGGTGCGTTTCGTGTTCGTCCTCTGAAGTACTCGCGACCAAAATGTCGTCGAGGTACACAAACACGAAAGGGAGATCGCGTAACACGGCATCCATCATCCGCTGAAATGTTTGCGCCGCCCCTTTGAGACCAAACGGCATGCGTAAAAATTCGAAAAGTCCGAACGGGGTTATTACCGCTGTTTTAGGAATGTCCTCCGGTTGGACCGGGACTTGGTGATAGCCGCGAACTAGATCAATCTTTGAAAAAATGCGCGCCCCCGCCAGGTGCACCGAAAAATCCTGAATGTGCGGGATGGGATAACGATCGTGTGCCGTAGCGTTGTTTAGCCTGCGGTAATCCCCGCACGGTCTCCAGGAGCCATCGGCTTTCGGTACCATGTGCAGCGGCGAAGCCCACGGGCTCTTCGACCTACGAACGATGCCCAGCCTCTCCAGGCTGGCGAACTCCTCGCGCGCAATGGCGAGCTTAACTGCATCCAAGCGCCGAGCTTTTGCAAACACGGGAGGACCAGAAGTGGGGATGAAGTGTTTCACCCCGTGCTTCGCGACCGTCGCTGAAAAAGTGGGCACAGTGAGCGCTGGAAATTGGGTGAGGAGTGTGTGAAACTTACCACCTGCTGTAGCGACGTGGGTCTGTACTGGTGGCGGGGACACTCGAGCTGAACAGGGGAGAGAGTAAAAAGAGAGTGCATTTACCAGCCGTCTATTAGCAAGATCAACTAACAGATTGTGTGAACACAAAAAATCCGCGCCCAACATGTTGAAACTCACCGCCGCTACTACAAAAGTCCATTCATATGTGCGGCCATGTAAGCATAAAGGCAAGGTCCTTCTCCCGTAGGTGTTGATGTTCGAGCCATTTGCCGCTGTAGCTCCGTCGCCGTGGGGTCCAGCTACCCGGTCCGCGTATGTTGGGGTGATGAAGCTCACTTGTGCTCCGGTGTCAATGAGGAACACTCGTCCGGAGCGCGCATCCGTGATGTAGAGCAGCTTGTTGCGTTCTCCGAGGGTCGAAGCTGCTAGCGACCCCCGGTCTTGCCGTTTCCCGAACTCCTGAAGATGCAGGGCGGCACACACCTGCGTGCCTTCTCTGCGAACCTCCGATGGTAAAAGCAGAGATCTTCTCCTCCGCTGTGTCGTGCCCGCGCCTCTGTCGCCGGGCTATTGGCTCCCCCTCGTCGCGGCCGTGTTGCCGCCATCGTCGGCCAGTCTGGTTCTGCCGCCTCTGGCTCCCCGCTGTCTCGGGTCGCTGCTGTGGTTGCTTGCCCGCCGCAGGCGTCCAGGATCCCGTCTGCCTCCTGGGCCAGCTCCCGGAACTCCTCCAGGGTGTGACACTTTTTGCCGGCCAGCGTGCTTCTCGCATGCGCCGGGAGGTTGGAGAGGAAGATGAACTGAAAAATGAAATCATCGTTGTCCAACCCTCTCAGCTGTATCATCTCCTCCATCAGGGCGCTCGGCCTGTGTCCACCTTGGTCTAGCAAAGACAGGATCCTCCTCGCCCTCACTTCAGCCGAGGGGGTGAAAAACTTGATGAGGGTGGATTTCAGCTTGCTGTACCTGTCGGTCGCGGGTGGCTGCTCCACCAAGCTTTGCACGCACCGAGCTGTGCTGTTGTCCAGTTTAGCGATGACATGGTGGAACTTAGTGTCATCCACCGTTACTCCTGCGAGCGCGAACTGCGACTCTGCTTGCAGAAACCACGACCGTGGGTTATCCTGCCAGAAATCAGGCAGCTTAACGGCCACTGCGCTCGCCAGCTCTGAGCGCTGTGAGTCCGGGACCCTGAGAATTTCTTCGTTCATTCTCAACGTCGTCAGTCACCAATGTGGGGAGACTTGAATAACGAAACCGAATTGTCTTTCATTTCAGTTTATTCAAGAAATCATTCCACTGTCTGCTCTTATTCTTGAGCAGCGAACCAAGAGACTGAACACACCAAAGTTCTCTCATTTCAACCTTCTCACATCAAACCATTTCCCTCGCGGGGGAAATCACACATCTATATCAAAGTCTCTTTATTCACATTCATTAGCCTTTTATTTACATAACTCCCCCTTCTCTCTTCCCGAGCCTCAGTGGTCAGGAAGTCTTCTGTCCCCTGTCCTCCGCAGGGGGTCCAGGCTCTGTGGCTCCGCACCGCAGGGGCTGGCTCTCCTTCATCGTGGTTAAATCACATATGCAGTGTCCAACATATACATGTCTCACAACACAGCCATAGAGTCTAAAATTAGTCAAGAAGAAGTTGGACTAGCCATTGATAATATGAAATCAGGAAAAAGTGCAGGACCAGATGGTCTTCCAGTTGACCTTTATAAAAAATTTAAGAATAAATTAACAAAACCTTTTTTGGAAATGGTTTTAGAAGCATTTCAAAATAGTAATTTACCATCATATATGAATAATGCCTTAATTATACTGTTGCCAAAACCAGGTAAGCCCTCTAATAAATGTGAAAATATGAGACCAATAAGCCTATTAAATGCCGACCTTAAGATAATCTGTAAAATTTTAGCAAGACGAATACAAGAAATTTTACCAAATATTATTAATCGAGATCAGAATGGCTTTATAAAGGGAAGACAAGGCTTCCATAATGTAAGAAGACTATTTAATATTATTTATTCTAATAAAGAAGCACCGGATACAGCTCTCTTATCACTGGATGCCGAAAAAGCCTTTGATAGAGTTGAATGGCCCTTTTTGAAGTCTTACAAAGGTTTGGACTTGGAAATAATTTCATAAAATGGGTTCAGATAATATATAATAATGCTACTGCAGAAATCCTAACAAATAACAATATTTCAAAATCAATAAAAATCAATAGAGGATGTCGACAAGGCTGTCCACTTTCACCTTTACTGTTTACTATGGCAATTGAACCTTTAGCGATGGCGATACGTCTACAGTCACAAATATATGGAATTAAAGTTGGACCAACAGAACATAAAATCTCCCTGTATGCCGATGACATAATTTTGTTTATGTCGAATCTTAAAAAATCAATTCCGACCTTGTTGAATTTAATAAAGAATTTGGGGGAAATATCAGGATATAAAATAAATAAAACTAAATCTTCAATATTAATGCTAAATGAGACCCAGAGAAATTACCCAGTCCCTGAGGTAAATCAATTCAGTGTTGTAAATCAGTTTAAATATTTAGGAATCCAAATTATGCCTAAGCTAGAATCAATCGCCAGTGTCAATTATGAAGCCTTAATGACAGATATTGATGAGTTACTTCAGAGATGGATGTCACTACCAATGTCGATGATCGGGAGAATTAATATACTTAAAAGTAATATCTTACCTAAAATACGTTATTTATTTCAATACATTCCCTTACCACCACCTTTAGATTTATTCTCAAGAATAAAAAAAAAGTTAGTGGAATTTATATGGAACAACAGGAGGGCTAGATTACGTCTGTCTTTATTATATTTACCATTTGATCGTGGAGGTCTGAAATGTCCAAATTTTATGTTGTATTATTGGTCGGCACAACTGAGGTCTATGACATATTATTTTTCATCAAATGATCTCCCTCACTGGACTGAAATGGAATCATACAATTTACCTTTACCTCTTCCCATATTCATATACTCAGATTCGGCAAAAAAATTACAAAAACAAGTTAAAAATCCATTTGTAAAGCATATGATCAAAATATGGTGTGAAGCTAAAAACTATTTAAAAGAACCACAGTTATTGTCACAATTTAGTCCAATATGGGGTAATCAATATTTTAAACCAGGGAGAGCGGACGCTGTATTTAAAGTATGGAATTTAAAAGGGATACAAAAGATTCAGGATTTATATTTGCCATGTGCAGACAACATAATGTCTTTTGAAGAGCTGAGGATCAAATTTAATCTCAATAGAACACATTTTTTTAAATATCTTCAACTTAGAAACTTTATTCGATCAAATCAAAATAAAGCTCTCACTCGACCTATTTATTCATCCTTGGAAAAAATGTTGATGAAAGATAGTAAAAGAAAGGGTATTATTTCAGAGTTTTATAACTCACTGACACTATCTTCAAGTGAAAATTCACTGAAAAGATTAAACTACTGGAAAGAAGATCTGCAAATTGAAATTTCAGAGGAACAATGGGAATTGGCTTGTACAGAAGCTCAAACCAAATCAATAAATGTACGCCTTAAATTGATACATTTCAAATGGTTAATGCGGATGTATGTTACACCGGAGGAGTTAAATAGATATAACAAAAATATACCAGATACATGCACAAAATGCATGGAAAGTAAAGGAACTCTATTTCATTGTGTATGGGAATGTAGATAGATAGATAGATAAGAATGTTTTGGGAAGAGGTGAGGATAACAATTGAAAAAATAATCTCAAAACAAATCATATTGAATCCTAAACTGTTTTTGTTGGGTCTGTACCCAGAAAAGCATAATTTTAATAAAAGTGAAAGAACGTTCATAGACCTCAGTTTGCTTAATGCCAAAAAATGTATTGCACTATTATGGAAAAAGACTCATAGACCAGATGTGATGTGATGCAGTGGTTAAGACAGATGTTAACAAACCTTCCATTAGAAAGAATAACATATATACTGAAATCAAATGAAATTGTGTTTGAGAATATATGGAGACCTTTTATTGATTATGTAAAAAATTTAAACATAACTCTTGAAGAAGAAGGTGAATGATGTGTGTGGACCTTGTAAATTCCAAACTGGTGAACATAATATGTATACTTATGTATTGGATTGTCTAGACTAAACAGAGGAGCATTGTTGATGACTTGATTTTGTTGGTGGTTGTTGGTGTTTTTTAGTGCATTTTTTTTGTAGTACTTTAGTGTTAGTGTTTGATTGTTTGTATCATGTTTGTTAAAAAAAAGGTTCAATAAAGATATTGTGGAAAAAGAAATGTTATCAGTGCAGATCAGATTTGCTTAATAGTAAAGATTTGTTTAGAATTTTGCTCTGGAGCATGACCAGCAGTCAGTCTGCTGAAGGTTTTAGGGTACAGAAGAAGAAAGAAGGCCAGATAGTGGCACACAAAGCTGTTTGTTAGAATCTGTTAGCATGGATGCCAGCATCTCAAGTGATAACATCAGTGCTGTCAGCAAACATTTGCACCAATTCTGATCTGACTGTTCTTGGTCAAGTTACAACACATGGACCAGATAAAGGATCAGATACAAAAGTACCCTATATATACTGGCAGCCCTGTGGTGAGACAAGCTGAGCTGAAGCACCTGCATCAGAAAACTGGGCCACCCCATTTCTGTTAGCATCCGTTAACCACAGACTGAGAAACACTCAGTCCAGGATGTAAAAAACAAAGCTGACTGGTGACGGTTCTCTATCAGAACACACCTGATATGATCATGAAAGGGAAAGATCCTTGACTTAAACACATAAGGGTCCACATACAGTAAACACAGTTAATCCATGAAGCCCGTTGCTAGTATGAAGAATAAAGTCCTCAGGGTTAAAACAGACTGCAAGGCTTAAAGTTTTCTAGCACTGTGCCAGATTTCCAGCGTGTGCCGTTTGGCTGTGGGGAAAAATGATACTCCCATCAAAACGAAAGATTTGCTTACTATTTCTTGACACAGAACCACTTTTTGTCCGAGTGGAGTTGCTGTATCTAGGGATCTAAGATGGTGGACCGTATTGTGCTTGTGTGCTCCTAATTGGATAATGACAGCTTGCACAAAATCTGTCATACGTGCCTTTACTATAGTATAACGTGGGATCGACAGTAAGTTTTTGAAGCCTGGGGAAGATGTCCTAATTGACAAAGGACTTAAAAACAATTGGTGCTGGGCATGGATCGAAGAAATGGGCAGAGACAGAAACCCTTTTGCTGCCTGAGGTAAAAAAAAATTGAGAACCAGGTGCTTGTTTTTGCATGTTGTGCTTAAAAACGCTCATGTATGCAACTAGCGGTAATAAAAGTGTTACTACATCACGACCTAGATCCTGGCCACAGAGCAGCTGTCAGTGCACTACAACACACAACATGATTGCCCGGAGCAGCATCTACCTCAGATGTGCCTGTGTTCTTTAATTCTGTGCTACTTATGCAGAAGTGCTACCCTGTGTCTTTGTGCATGTGCCTGCGTCTTCACATAACTAAACTGAATATTATGGACTAATTAAACACATTAACCATTTATATGATCTGCAGAATATACACAAATCATACTGACAAGCAACGGTAGCAGTTTTTGATAAAGTAGCACAAATCGATGGACTTTTCTGTCGATCGGCGCTACTGGTAGCATTTTTCAATAGGGCAGCACAAATCAACAGAACACCTGCATCAGTGACTGACTGTGTTTGTGACATGAAAATACGCGTGTGCAACTTCATTACAGAACATGATTTGTCATTCATCATTTCTCAACCGCTAGTAAACCTGTGTAAAAAAACTGGCTGAAGAGAAAAATGCCTTAACAAAACTTCAAATCAGCAAACCAGTTATGTAAACACACATGGCATAGTACCAAAAAAACCCCCAAAAAACAAAAAAACAACATCTTAGAAAAGCTCAAAAACTGCATGTTTTCACTGAACATTGATGAAGCTTCTAGCCAGAGCATGGATAAAATTTTGAATGTCCGTGTTCGCTTTTATGATGATGATGAGATGACCAGAGAAAAAAACTCAACAAGCAGCAAAGCAGGAAAGTTAATATTGTCAATGCCTCAACACTTATGGTGGAATTAAAAAATGTCTTGCAATCTTATGGAGTTGAATGGAAACAAGTCACCAGTATTCTACTGGTGAATTAAACTGTAGTCTTCTGTAGTAGGTCAGTGAATATCAGATTGTCACACCACAAATAACTCATGATGGGTTGAAGCAAACAGCTCTCTCTACACTTTTGCAACCTTATTTTTGCAAAATTTGATGATGGCATTGGTTACAGTTGCATTTCTAAACTGCTGAATGTTCCAGTGAGCATTGTTGGAGCCATCATTCAGAAGTGGATACAACATCATTTTACCATAAACCGTTCATGACCAGGAGCTCCTTGCAAAATTTCTGACAGAGGAGTTAAAAGAATTATCAGAAGAGTTATCCAAGAGCCAAAGACCACTTGTGGAGAACTTCAGAAAGACCTAGAGTTAGCAGGTGTTGCTGTTTCAAAGAAAACAATAAGTAATGCACTCAACCAACACAGGCTCTATGCTGGTTCACCTAGCAAGAATCCATTGCTGAAGAAAAAGCATGTTGAAGCTCATTTAAAGTTTGCTGCACAACATGTGGGCAGTCACCGGGCACCATGGTGGTGCAGTGGTTAGCACAGTGGCAGCACAATAGAAGGTCACAGGATCAATTCCACTCCTGACCATTGTGGGTTCGATCCCATCCCCTTACCATCAGTGACCTCTCTATGTGAAGTTTGCGTATTCTCCCTGTGTCTACGTGGGTTTACCCCGGGCACTCCAGTTTCCTCCCACAAACCAAAAACATGCCAGTTAGGTTAATTGGAGACTCTTAAGTGGCCCTAGGTGTGAATCTGTGTATGAATGGTGAAGGGATGGCACTGTACCATGGCTGCTTCATCAGTCTAGGTGGATACCCTGAATTTCCCTCTGGGGATCAATAAAGCACACAAAATTTAAAAAAAAAATGAGGGAAGCCAGTAAAATAGTGGGAGAATATAGTCTGGTGAGATGAGACCAAAATTAAACTTTTTAGATGCCACAACACACAGCCTGTTTGGAGGAAAAATGGCCCTGCACATCAGCCCCAATACACCATACCAACAGTGAAGTTTGGAGGTGGGAGCATCATGGCGTGGAGGTGTTTTTCAGCACATGGTACAGGAAGACTTCATATAATTGAAGGAAAGATGAATGGACAAATGTACAGAGACATCCTTGATAAGAACCTGTTTCCATCTGCCAAGATGCTGAAGATGAAACGAGGGTGGACATTTCAGCAAGACAATGATTCTAAACACACAACAAAGGAAACTCTCAGCTGGTTCCAGAGAAGGAAACTAAAGCTGCTAGAATCACCCAGTCAGTCACCTGACCTGAATCCAATTGAAAATCTATGGAACGAACTGAAGATCGGAGTTCACAGTAGACACCCATGGAACCTTCAAGATTTGAAGACAGTTTGTGTGGAAGAATGGGCTAAAATCACTCCTGAGCAATGCCTGAGCTTAGTTTCTCCACCCAGAAGGCATCTGGAAGCCATTATTATCAACAAAGGCTTTTCTACTAAATATTAAATGAATTTCACCAAGTATGTTCAATACTTACTCCCTGTGGCATTCCACTTTATCAAGTTTAACTTGTTTTGTGAACACGATGGCCCTGATTTTTTTTGTGTGTATGGATTACTTAGATTGTTACTGATATCTGGTGAAAACTTCAAGTCAATGGCTGCATCAGAAATATGTTTAATGAGAAAATGTTGACGTATTCAATACTTATTTTCCTTGCTGTATATGAAAATAGAGCAGCTTTGACCTGATGTGCTTTGCTGTCACCTTGAGTTAATCAGTGGGTAATATCTATCTATCTATCTATCTATCTATCTATCTATCTATCTATCCATCCATCCATCCAATGTGTGTGTCCACCCCAAGAACCCGCCCCCGGAAAAAAGTTCAGGCTCGGGATTTGTTTTCACTTTAACCCCTGCAGACTGTCAATGTTGAAGGAAAATCTCACAATAACCACAATGCTTTGAGTTTTGCTACTTCCTGCTAAGCTACTTCCGTTATGTTGTTTCTGCTGTCAAAACCATTGATTTCGCTAAACCAGTTTGGCTTTTTAGTGGGCAACTCCACAGTAGACCAGCTACACATGACTTATCATCACTGGCTAAAAGTGTACCAGACGAATCAGGCATGCATCTCGAGTTTTCTTGACCTAAGCCGCACAAAGCTATTTTGCAGAAGCTTCCAGCTTTTGGGATACATGAGAAGATTTTTGCCTTCATTACTGAATATCTCAATGGCTGCATGCAAAAGACATGTGTTGGCCAAGAGCTTTCTGATCCTTAGCCAGTTTCATCAGGTGTCCCTCAGGGAAGTGTGATCGTACCCATGCTCTTACCATTTTAATTAATGATTTACTCATGGAACTTAAAGAACTGTCAAAACCCACTCTGACTGGCATCTCAGTTACACCCACTGCCTATGCTGATGATACCCTGATTACTGTCATAAGAGAATACGCCGTTAGCAATAGCATACATGAACTGTGCACTTAAAGTTGCCTCTAATTGGGCTAAAACCTGAGGTATGAAGTTCAATGCTTTCAAAATGGTCTGTATGTGTTTTTCAAAGCAGAAAATATCTGGTGATGATGACCTAATTGTTTTTCAAGACAACCCAATACCATTTTCTAGTGAGACAAAGCGTCTTGGTATCATTTTTACTGCTGATCTCATGTGAAAGATTGCCCGAAAATACCTGTTTGTTCTCCAGATATTACAATCCAAACTGCCTAGAAGATGCTCTGATATCTTGTTAAAGATTTACAAAGCTTATTTTTGCTCTTGTCTAGAATATTCTTAATTATTACTTTGTGGTATTGGAAAATCGTTATCGAACTGTTTGGAGAGTGCTCAACGGAAATGTATTTGAATTTTCTTGGACTTACCATACCTCTGCTCATTATGCGCTTCTTGGTTTTAGACACTCTGTAATCATGTTGTAACTTTTCCTCAGTCAGTTTTGCCTATAAACTCTATCATGGGCACACTCAGGCAGCATTGCTGCCCTATCGCGCCGTACCTCAAATTTTGCCCTATGATGTCAGACGTTCCAGCTACATCATATGTGACAGCGGCTTGTGTGGATCTGTTTTGCAAAGGCCATGTCTAATGCTTAACTAACTGAAATGATTGAATGCCCTCCATTGTAACTGTGTTGAAAACATTTCAAACTTGAATCATTTCAAGCACTACTTGACAACCACGCTCTGAACAATCTTTTATACTTTTTTCATACATATGAAACCAGTGTAATTCTTCCAATATATGGCCCATGCCAGCCCTTAGGCAATATAGGCGGTCTCCTAAGGCCCCACCTGCTGGGCACTGCTGCAAGCCTTCAAAAAATGTTTTTTTTTTTTTAATTAATCAAATAAAATTAATAATAGTCAAAGGGACTGTGCCAGCAGGTGAGACTGGCAAATGCTTGGAGCCCCATGCCAGAATCCCCGCCAGGGCTGACCAACTTTGAGTCACTACAGCAGTGACAATGTGGAGAGTTTGCAATGACCGTGGTTGGCCTTGCAAGTACCAGTGCGCATCTTAAGCTACGGTCAGAAATACCCATATGAACCACTGCAAACATCTTATGTACAATTTTTAGAGCATTTCGTACAGTGTTCTTAAGTTGGCCATAGGAGAATCCAGCATTCATAGACCGTAAGTTTGTGGCCAGGCTGATGGTCTTGTCCAAGATTTCTACGAACACCCCACGAAAATCCCTCATTGTAGGGCGGCCGTATGAATGTCATAGGAACAACCAAAGAACTACGCAAAATCTTGACTATAATTATACTTAAGGAACACCTAAAGTGGTTTTCGAGGGCCTCTTACAACGGTCATAGGAAACGCCGTATGAATCCCTGTTCATACAGAGATTCATACAGTGTATGTAAGGCAATAGTGAGGCACTCATAAGGCTGAAGTATGTAATTTGTGTGACATTTGTGCTGACAAAATGTGTCAAAAAAGCGTAAGATCTTCCAACTAACAACATGAGAGTGCTGTGAGTTGCACAAAATTTTTTGTAAGATGGCAGTAAGTATGTCATAGGAAGATTCCAAGGAATCCTTGCAAAGAACGTAAGAACTCTAGGGCCATTGTACCACAGAAAAGCACCTCATTTCTCAAGACTCCCTCAAATTGCTGCTTCAGGGCAGCATTGTGGCGGAGTGGTTAGCACTGTGGCAGCATAGTAACTCACCTTTGGACGGGGGATCCTGGGTTTGTTCCCAGCCTCTGACCAACAGTGATCTGTGTGGAGTTTGCATGTTCTCCCCGTGTCTGTGTGGGTTTACTCCAGGATTTCTCTGGTTTCCTCCCACATGCCAAAAACATGCATGTTAGGTTAATTGGAGACTCTAAAGTGGGCCCAGGTGTGAATGTGTGTGTGAATGGTGAAAGGGCACCAGTGGCTGCCTCATCTACTCATGTGGATGCCCTGTAATTTCCCCAATGTGGGACTAATAAAGGAATCTAAATCTAAATCTAACACGTTGGTCTTGTGAATTGAACGGCAGCTGTTAGAAACTATGGCTCCCTCCATGAATGTCTGCAAACTCCAGAATTTGTAGGAACTAGAAGATTCTTACGAACCCGTCGTTCGTAAGAATCTTTGTGGCTGTAGCTTTATATAGACAAATTGCAGAGTAGAACTAGTTGAGATTTGTAAAATAAATAAATATGAGACCTGTCTAAAGACAGAAGATAGCTCAGCTTCCTTTATCCCTAGAGGCCAGATGACCGCTGTGATAAACTCTGCTTTTTCTCTGGCTACAATCAGCTCCAGCCACCGGCCCTGTGTTTCGCCTCTTGAATATGATTTCTAATAAAACAACAAAGGTAGGACCAAATTTACCCAGGAACACACGTACAGTGGGGCAAAAAAGTATTTAGTCAGCCACCAATTGTGCAAGTTCTCCCACTTAAAAGATGAGAGAGGTCTCCAATTTTCTTCATAGGTATACCTCAACTATGAGAGACAAAATAAGAAAAATCCAGAAAATCACATTGAATGATTTTTAATGAATTAATTGGTAAATTCCTCGGTAAAATAAGTATTTGGTCAATAACAAAAGTTCATCTCAATACTTTGTTATGTACCTTTTGTTGGCAATGATAGAGGTCAAACATTTTCTGTAACTCTTCACAAGGTTTTCACACACTGTTGCTGGTATTTTGGCCCATTCCTCCATGCAGATCTCCTCTAGAGCAGTGATGTTTTGGGGCCGTCGCTGGGCAACATGGACTTTCAACTCCCTCCAAAGATTTTCTATGGGGTTGAGATCTGGAGACTGGCTAGGCCACTCCAGGACCTTGAAATGCTTCTTACGAAACCACTCCTTCATTGCCTGGGTGGTGTATTTGGGATCATTGTCATGCTGAAAGATCCAGCCACGTTTCATCTTCAATGCCCTTGCTGATGGAAGGAGGTTTTCACTCAAAATCTCACGATACATGGCCCCATTCATTCTTTCCTTTACACGGATCAGTCGTCCTGGTCCCTTTGCAGAAAAACAGCCCCAAAGCATGATGTTTCCACCCCCATGCTTTACAGTAGGTATGGTGTTCTTTCTCCTCCAAACACGACAAGTTGAGTTTTTACCAAAAAGTTCTATTTTGGTTTCATCTGACCATATGACATTCTCCCAATCCTCTTCTGGATCACCCAAATGCTCTCTAGCAAACTTCAGATGGGCCTGGACATGTACTGGCTTAAGCAGGAGGACACGTCTGGCACTGCAGGATTTGAGATAAGATAAGATGACCCAAGATGGCGCCCACAGTGGCCGCCATGGTGTTTCGCTGCCCTTTAATTTGTTTGTTTCTGTTTGTCAGTTGTGTGTCTGCCTGCTCTTATACCCGTGAAGAGCTTCTAAATATCAGGTCTTTCACTCCCACGGACCTTCTCCCGTTTTTTTTTTTGGCTCCTGCCACCGATCTGGTTCACTTTTTAGCCCAAAAAGTGAGACGGCGGAAGAGAGGAAGGCGAGCGGGAGCTCTCGTGCGGCTTCGCAAGAGGGGCACGCGCACGGCCTTGCCTGGCATATTTCTGTCCAATACCAATTCTCTCTCTAACAAGGTAGATGAACTGAGACTGCTGATGCGATTTAAGGACCTCTCTAATTCGTCTGCCCTCTGTTTTACTGAGACTTGGCTTAAGGATTCTACTCCGGACAGCGCGCTCCAACTCGAGGGATTTCAGCTGTTTCGTGCTGATCGGGACACACAGCTCTCCGGTAAGTCTACAGAAGGAGGAGTCTGCTTCTACATTAACAGCAGCTGGTGCTCTGATGTAACGGTGATTTCCCAACTCTGTTCTCCCGCTCTGGAATTTTTATTCATTAACTGCAAGCCTTTTTATTCCCCGCGGGAGTTTGCTTCATTCATCCTGGCCGCTGTTTACGTCCCACCCGACGCGGACGCGTGCGTGGCTCAGCGCGCACTCGCGGGTCACATTCAACATACGGAGCAGACTTTCCCGGACTCTCTGGTTATTGTGGTTGGCGACTTTAACCAGTGCAATCTGAGCCACAATCTCCCCCGATACAAACAGTTTATTAAATCAGAATCAGAATCAGAATCAGCTTTATTGGCCAAGTATGCACAACACATACAAGGAATTTGACTTTGGCTAAAAACTTGCTCTCGTTGTTCAGGTGAAGGATTTAAATAAGGATTCAATGACAACCAGAGTATGTACAGTAAATTACAGTCTGTCCACGTTTCTATAAAAGGATGCAAATATATACAGGAATATATGCAGTTATTTACTCGGATTAACCACACTTTGCAGAAATATATGAAAAAATATATGCCCCACCAGAGGAGAAAACACGCTGGATCACTGTTACACTACAGTGAAGGACGTGTATCGCGCTGTTCCCCGCGCTGCGCTCGGACTATCTGATCACGTGATGGTCCACCTCATTCCCACATACAGACAGAGGCTAAAGCTCACTAAACCTGTTGTGTGCACTATGAAGAAATTGACCAGTGAAGCTGGGGAGAAGCTGAGCACGTGCATGGAAATAACTGACTGGGGCATGTTTAAAGGAGCCACGCATGATCTGGATGAGTACACGGACACTGTGAACTCATATATCAACTTTTGTGAGGAGAGCATCCTTCCATCATGCACCAGGGTGAGGTACTCAAATGACAAGCCCTGGTTCACTGCTAAGCTCAGACAGATCAGGAAGGAGAAGGAAGCAGCGTTGAAAAGTGGAGACAGGGACTGCTACAGGGAGGTCAAATATCGGTTTAGGAGAGAGCTGAGGAGAGCTAAATCTGTGTATTCTGAGAGACTCCAGCAGCAGTTTACTGCTAACGACTCTGCTTCTGTGTGGAGAGGACTGAGGCAAATCACCAACTATCGGCCTCAGGCTCCTAAAGGTCAGGATGACAAAGCCCTTTGTAAAAGACTGTCCCAACATTATGCCCGTTTTGACACCTCGTCAGCTGTGTCCATCTCACCCCCTCCCTCCAGCGCCACTGCCTCCACGGTCACCACTTCATCAAAGGCGGCCCCCCCTCCTCCCCCCCTGCCCTTGTCATCAGTGAGCAGGACGTGCACAGATAGTTCTCCAGACTGAACCCGCGCAAGGCTCCCGGTCCGGACGGCGTGTCTCCCTCCACCCTGAGACACTGTGCAAAAGAGCTGTCTCCTGTCTTCACAGATATTTTCAACACCTCCCTGAAGTTATGCCACGTGCCGACCTGCCTCAAAACCTCCACCATCATCCCTGTCCCCAAGAAGCCACGGATCTCTGGACTTAACGACTACAGACCTGTAGCGCTCACCTCTGTAGTCATGAAGTCCTTTGAGCGCCTGGTCCTGCCCCACCTCAAGTCCATCACCACTCCCCTCCTGGACCCGCTGCAGTTTGCCTACCGAGCCAGCAGGTCTGTGGACGACGCAGTCAACCTGGCCCTCCACTCCATCCTGCAGCACCTGGACTCCCCGGGAACCTACGCCAGGATCCTGTTTGTGGACTTCAGCTCCGCTTTCAACACCATCCGCCCCGCTCTGCTCCGGGACAAGCTGTCCCTGCTCAACATGCCTGACTCCCTCTGCAGGTGGATTACCGACTTCCTGACGGACCGGAGGCAGCATGTGCGGCTGGGAAAGACTGTCTCAGACTCTGTTAGCATCAGCACTGGATCACCCCAGGGCTGTGTACTTTCCCCCCTACTCTTCTCCCTTTATACCAACTCCTGCACCTCCAGCCACCAATCTGTCAAGCTGATCAAATTTGCGGATGACACCACCCTCATCGGGCTCATCTCCAACGGCGACAAGTCCGCCTACAGGAGAGAGGTGGCCCAGCTGACGTCCTGGTGCAGCCACAACAACCTGCAGCTGAACGCTCTGAAGACAGTGAAGATGATTGTGGACTTCAGGAAAGTCACAACCCCTCTGCCCCCCCTCACCCTCACAGGCTCTCCCATCACCACTGCAGATTCCTTCCGCTTCCTGGGCACCACCATCACCCGGGACCTCAAGTGGGAGTCGACCATCAGCTCCCTCATCAAAAAGGCCCAGCAGAGGATGTTCTTCCTGCAGCAGCTGAGGAAGCTCAAGCTACCCACCAAGATGTTGGTGCAGTTCTACACGGCCATCATCGAGTCCATCCTCAACACCTCCATAACCGTGTGGTACGCAGGAGCCACTGCCAGAGACAGACTAAGGCTGCAGTGCATCGTGCGCGCTGCTGAGAAGGTGATCGGCTGCAAGCTCCCATCCCTCCAGGACCTGTACATCTCCAGGACCCGGAGGCGTGCAGGCCGGATCATAGCCGATCCTTCACACCCTGGTCACGTACTGTTTGCCCCCCTCCCCTCAGGTAGAAGACTTCGGTCCATTCAGACTAAAACCTCCCGTCACATGAACAGCTTCTTCCCCTCTGCCATCAGACTGCTGAACACTAAGTGACTTATTGACTATACACTATGTACAGCAGCTCAACCATACTCATGTCAATCATCACTGTTTTCTTTTTGCATTACCGACTGCACTTTGTGGTACTCCACAATATCTGCTGCTCGTTAATATATTTAAAACTGCATTGACTAGTATCACTCATTCATATTCTACATTTTATTGCATGTATAGTTTTTTATTCTATCTTTATTTTTACCATGTTTAATGTTGCAGCATTACACCGAGACAAATTCCTAGTTTGTGTACTACATGAACAATGGCAATAAATCTGATTCTGATTCTGATTCTGAGTCCCTGGTGGCGTAGTGTGTTACTGATGTAGCCTTTGTTACTTTGGTCCCAGCTCTCTGCACGTCATTCACTAGGTCCCCCCGTGTGGTTCTGGGATTTTTGCTCACCCTTCTCGTGATCATTTTGGCCCCAAGGGGTGAGATCTTGCGTGGAGCCCCAGATCGAGGGAGATTATCAGTGGTCTTGTATGTCTTCCATTTTCTAATAATTGCTCCCACAGTTGATTTCTTCACACCAAGCTGCTTACCTATTGCAGATTCAGTCTTCCCAGCCTGCTGCAGGTCTACAATTTTGTTTCTGGTGTCCTTTGACAGCTCTTTGGTCTTGGCCATAGTGGAGTTTGGAGTCTGACTGTTTGAGGTTGTGGACAGGTGTCTTTTATACTGATGACGAGTTCAAACAGGTGCCATTAATACAGGTAACGAGTGGAGGACAGAGGAGCCTCTTAAAGAAGAAGTTACAGGTCTGTGAGAGCCAGAAATCTTGCTTGTTTGTAGGTGACCAAATACTTATTTTACCGAGGAATTTACCAATTAATTCATTAAAAATCCTTCAATGTGATTTTCTGGATTTTTTTTTTCTCATTCTGTCTCTCATAGTTGAGGTATACCTATGATGAAAATTGGAGACCTCTCGCATCTTTTAAGTGGGAGAACTTGCACAATTGGTGGATGACTAAATACTTTTTTGCTCCACTGTACATCGAGCCAACATCGGCTCAACGTACCAACACCAACATTGGCCAGATGTGTGTGCCATTGGGGTAAAGTAAAGTCTGTGTTTGCTCTTCTGTGGCTTCTGGCTCAGTGAATGTTGGTTGTACAGTGATAAAACTTGGCTCAATGTACGCGGGTCTCTGCTGCAACAGCGCAAGTTTTTCTGCAAACTGTGTGGACAGGCATGTTACTGTAGTTTTGTGGTTTTATGATGTAACTGCTTCATATTGTGATTTTGTTTTGTGTGAATTAAAGTTGTGGTTCTAACTTTATTGTGGAGGCTCACCTCCTTCTGTGGATGTGTAGCGTGATGATGATGTTGATGTGGGGTGTTTACTGAGCAGTAACGTGGGTTCCCTGGAATCGGGGACTTCGCTTAGGGCATAAAAATGGCTAGGGCCGGCCCTGCTTTTGGTAACAGGACTAAAACTAAACAAATGCCATCTGAATGTTTAATGTGATTCCACTTGATTCTTTATGTCTCACCTTGACGTTTCCTGCGAACACATCGCCTCACCAGTAAAACCAGTAACACCAGTAGCGCCAGCAGAACCACAGCGCAGACTGGTGGTAGCAGAAAGAGAAGAAGAGAAGGCGAGCCAGACGGAGGAAGAGGAGGAGCAGGGGTGGTGAAGCTGGAGCCAGGTTTAGGGACGATGACAGGTGGAGGTTTGGTTGGTTTTCCTGAAATGAGTCATGAGTGAAGGTGAGCTAACAGTGAGTTAACAAAAGCTGATCAGACTCAGACAGGTGAGAGGGTCACCTCTGACAGAGATCCAGATGGTCTGAGACTGCTGGTTACCACTCATGTCACACCTGTATTGACCTTCATCAGACCTGGAAATGCGACGGAGGATCATGTAACCTGCAGGCTCCTGTCTGATGTGGGAGCCATCTTTGTAGAAGTCAGCTTGTGGTTTGGAGGACGGGGTGTTTGTTCTACAGGTCAGAGTGACGTCATCTCCCTCCATCACAGGGAGGACGGGAGTCTGCAGCATCACTGCACCATCTCAACACAGAGACAGACGACAGTCAGGAGGTCATTTCTCTCAAAACTGTGCAACTTTTTTTTGTGTAAATTTTAATTTTTTTTCTCATAAATTTGAAGAATTTTTTCTCTTAAATTTTTTTTAGTTTTCTCTTGCAATGTTGCAATTTTTTTCCCAAAAATTTGCAACTTTTTTTCACATAAATTATGTACTTTTTTCTTATAAACTTGAATTTTTTTCTCATAATTTTTTTCTTCATTTTTCTCTTTCAAATTTGCAAAAAATAAAAAATAAATTCTCAATTATTTTCAGCTTTTCCTGTAGGTTTTCACATTTTTCCCCTCATAAATTTGCAGCTCTTTTCCTCATCAATTTGTCATTTTTTCTTGCAAATTTGCAACATTTTTTCAAAAATTTAAAACGTTTTTTCTGTAACTTTTCAGATTTTGTTCTTATATATTTGCTAATTTTTTGTCATAAATTTGAGATTTTTTTCTTGCAAATTTGCAACATTTCTTTTCCAGAATTTGCAACTTTTTATGTAAATTGTCACATTTTTCTCACATGTTTGCAATGTTTTCCTCATTAATTTGCAACTTTTTGTTCATAAATGTATGATTTTTCTCTTGCAAATTTGCACCATTTTTCTTAAAAATTTGTAGCTTTTTTCCTATAAATTTTCACATTTTCTTCTCAGGAATTTGCAACTTTTTTCCTCACAAATTTGTCATTTTTCTCTTGCAAGTATGCAACATTTTTTCTCAAAAATTTTGCAAACTTTTTTCTGTAAATTTTCAAATTTTTCTAAAAATTATCAGTGTTTTTCTCATTAATTTGCAACTTTTTTTCTCAGAAATTTGTGATTTTTTTGCTTGCAAATTTGCAGCATTCTGTCAAAGATTTGCAGCTTTTTCCTGTAAATTTGCACATTTTTTCTCATAAATTTGCATGATTTTGTGTTTTTCTTGTTTCTTGTAGATTTACGACTTTTTTCCTCATAAATTTGTGATTTTTCTTTCGTAAATTTGTAACTTTCTCTCATAGTTATGATTTTTTTTGAAAGTTTGCAAAATTTTTTCTCATAAATTCGCAAAAAAATTTTCTTGCAAATTTGCAACATTTTTTTCTGTAAATTTTCAACATTTTCTAAATTTTATGTTCATCTGGATGCTGGTTCATTTTCATTCTACGCAATTAAATTATAATTTGTGACTTTTTAAAATTTTAAACTGTCATCTTTTATCACATTTTTGCTTCTTTTTTGTTATTCTTTTAAAGTCTGTTTTTTCCACTATAAGTGGGTTGGACGAGTCACTACGGCAGACATCAGTGTATCTGCTGTAGCCTTATAGATTGGAGCAGAGTTTTTTATGCCGGATGCCCTTCCTGTCACAACTCTGCCCTGTTATATCCAGGCTTGGGACCAGCACTGGGAGTACACTGGCTAGTGTACCCATCGTGGCTGGGTAACCATCCCTCCTCCATTCCATTATTGCTGAGCACCAAGCTGGATGGCAGGAAGTTCCATTATACGGTCTTTGGCATGACCTGGCTGGGACTTGAGCTCCAGCCTCACGGTTGTGAGGCGGATGCTTTACCTCTAAGCCACCACTCCGGTTTTATCATATTTTTGTGCCTTTATTCTTGCAAATTTGTACCTAATTTACATTTATACATTTGCACCTCATCATTTCATCCACTTGCACACAGACTCATCAACAGTGACTCCACAGTCTCATCTTACCACTGACAGTCAGGTTGATGCTGCTGCTGCTGCTGGATCCGTCTGAGGACTCACACCAGTAAGACCCACTGTCACGTTGAGACATGGAATTGATGGTGCAGACAGAACCAACTGCTTCCCCCCACCCATCCCCACAGCCCACTCTGGTTTGTCTGCTCGTCTTCCTCTTCAGAGTCCATCCAGCAGAACCACCATACTGACAGATCAAAGACACGGAGCTTCCAGTAAAGAACTGAGACTGGCTGGGCTTCACGATCAGGTGAGCTGTAAAGGTTAAAGAGAGGAGAAGGAGGAGAAGGCACCTGTTTGACCTGGAGCACAGTAATGAATCCTGATTCTGGCTTTAATGTTTGATTAAAAATGTGACGGTGACTGACCTTGGTTTGTGTTGCTGCTCAGCACAGAGATCAGACCTGAGGACACAAGTCACTCCGGTTACAAATCAAACCTCAAAATCCTTTCAGATACTCTCACACATCTCCACATCTCCACAGGTTCTTCACATAGTTCACCAGCAATTTCACCAATGTGGAACATTTCTTCAAAATTTGCAACTTTTTCTAATCATAAATCTGCAACTTTTGTCGATTAAATCCTGTGGTAACATATCGTCACTTCCCGTGTTGCTGTCTGTCTGTGGTTTGCTCTCCTCATTCTCCTGAGGATTTTGCCTTTAATTGTATTTTAATCACTTTTTTCCATCTACTGTTAGCTCTCACTTCTGTTTATCAAGCCTCTTGCACCTGTGTGCGCACTCAGTGTCGCCTAATCACCCTCTTTAGCCTTTCTGTTCACCTTTCATCTGTGTTTTTGTTAGCTTCGGGTTAGCCACTAGCTATGGCTACTAGCTCTCCTTCCTCTCCTCCTCTGGTGTGCTCTCTGTGACAGATGTTTAGCTACACCTCTGCCTCTTTTAGTGATAACGGTAAATGCAGTAACTGTTGTCTTTTTGAGGCGCTCGAGGCGAGGTTGTCTGATTTGGAATCCCGGCTCTGCTGCATTGAAACACCATCTGCGCCAGTTAATCTTGACGGACGTCCCTTAGCTACAGCGGAGCTTCCTAGCATAGGGCGGCCTGCTAGCAGAGACTGGGTGGGTGACGGTGAGAAGGAAGCCTAGCCGCAAAGCCCCGGTTCACCACCAACCTGTTCATGTTTCTAATCGTTTTTCCCCGCTCAGCGACTCAACCGCTGAGGAAAAACCCCTGATCGATGGCGACTCTGTAGTCAGAAACGTGAACCTAGAGAGTTAATTGACTAGAGTCAAATGCATTCCTGGGGCCAGAGCAGGCGACATCAAGTCAAATTTGAAAATGCTGGCTAAAAGTAACTGTAAATACTCCAGCATTAATGACGTCCGACTCCGGCAGTCAGAAGTCACAAAATTTAATGGGGAATCAGTGTGTGACTTTGCCAAAACGATGTCTGCCACTGTAGTATTCTCTGGGCCCCTCCCCAATCTGACCAGTGATGACATGTTTAGCCGCTTGTCATCCTTCAACCGCTGGCTGTCTGTGTGGCGTCCTGCAAACAACGTGGGCTACACTGACAACTGGAACTCATTTTGGAGAAAACCTGGTCTTATTAGACGAGACGGCGTCCATCCCACTTTGGATGGTGCATCTCTTTTATCTAACAATCTGGCATCATTTTTATCCAAATTTCCAAAACATTGACAACTCAGAGTTGGGACCAGGAAGCAGAGTCACAGTCTTACACGCCTCTCTGCAGCTCCTCTTCATCCGCCACCCCTCAACTTATCCTCTGTCTTCCCCATCAGAGAATCATTGTCTGCTCCCATCCATCCATCCATCCATCCATCTTCTACCGCTTTTCCGGAGGTCCGGGTCGCGGAGGCAGCAGTTCAAGCAGAGAAGCCCAGACTTCCCTCTCCCCAGCCACCTGCTCCAGCTCTTCAGAGGGGATACCAAGGCATTCCCAGACCAGCTGGGAGACATAGTCTCTCCACCGAGTCCTGGGTCTGCCCCGGGGTCTCCTCCCAGTGGGACGTGCCTGAAACACCTCAAGTGGGAGGCGTCCAGGAGGCATCCTAATCAGATGCCCATACCACCTCAACTAACTCCTTTCAATGTGGAGGAGCAGCGGTTCTACTCTGAGCCTCTCCCGGATGACTGAGCTCCTCACCCTATCTCTGAGGGTGAGTCCAGCAATCCTACGGAGAAAGCTCATTTCAGCCGCTTGTATCCGCGATCTCGTTCTTTCGGTCATTACCCAAAGCTCGTGACCATAGGTGAGAGTAGGAACGTAGATTGACTGGTAAATCGACAGCTTTGCCTTAGAACTAAGCTCCCTCTTCACCACAACAGACCGGTACAACGTCCGCATCACTGCAGATGCTGCTCCAATCCGTCTGTCGATCTCTTGCTCCATTTTCCCCTCACTCGTGAACAAGACCCCAAGATACTTAAACTCCTCCACTTGGGGCAGGAGCCTGTCCCCAACCCGAAGAGGACAATCCACCTTTTTCCGGCTGAGGACCATGGACTCGGACTTGGAGGTGCTGATTCTCATCCCAGCTGCTTCACACTCAGCGGCAAACCGTCCCAGCAAGAGCTGTAGGTCATTGCTGGATGAAGCCAACAGGACAACATCATCTGCAAACAACAGAGATGAGATCCTGTGATCACCAAGCATGACACCCTCCATTCCCTGGCTGCGCCTAGAAATCCTGTCCATAAAAATTATGAACAGGATCGGTGACAAAGGGCAGCCCTGGCGGAGTCCAACTCTCACTGGGAATGACTCCGACCGAGTGTTGGCAATACGAACCAAACTCTCACAACGGTCGTACAGAGACCGAATAGCTCGTAACAACAAGCCCGATACCCCATACTCCCGAAGCACCCCCCACAAAAATCCACGAGGGACGCGGTCAAATGCCTTCTCCAAGTCCACAAAACACATGTAAACTGGTTGGGCAAACTCCCACGAACCCTCAAGAATTCTCGAGAGGGTAAAGAGCTGGTCCGATGTGCCACAGCCAGGACGAAAACCACATTGCTCCTCCTGAATCCGAGGTTCGACCAACGGCCGGACTCTCCTCTCCAGTACCTTGGCATAGACCTTCCCAGGGAGGCTGAGGAGTGTGATCCCTCTAAAGTTGGAGCACACCCTCCGGTCCCCTTTTTTGAAGAGAGGAACCACCACCCCGGTTTGCCATGCCAAAGGCACTGCCCCCGACCTCCACGCAATGTTGCAGAGGCGTGTCAAACATGACAACCCAACAACATCCAGGGCCTTGAGGTACTCAGGGCGAATCTCGTCCACCCCCGGGGCCCGGCCACCAAGGAGATTTTTAACCACCTTGGCGACCTCAGCCCCTGTGACAGGCGAGTCATCCCCCTCGTCCCCAAACCCTGCTTCCTCTGTGGAAGGCGTATCAGTGGGATTGAGGAGATCCTCGAAGTATTCCTTCCACCGCCCGACGATATCCCCAGTCGAAGTCAACAGTGTCCCATCCGCACCATACACAGTGTGGACGGGGAGCTGCTTTCCCCTCCTGAGCCGCCGGACAGTTTGCCAGAATCTCTTTGAGGCCGACCGAAAGTCTTGTTCCATGGCCTCACCGAACTCCTCCCATACCCGGGTTTTTGCTTCAGCAACCACCCGAGCTGCACTCCGCTTGGCCTGCCAGTACACCTCAGCTGCTTCGGGAGTCCCACAAGCCAACCAAGCTTGATAGGACTCCTTCTTCAGCTTAATGGCCCCCCTCACCACTGGTGTCAAAAGCCAGTTTAGAAAGCTTGGGATCAGTCCGCCAAGGTCTCCGCCTTTGACCGCCACCTAATCCACACAGCACCGGACCCCCATGATCCCTCCTGCAGGTGGTGAGCCCACTGGAGGGCGGACCCATGTAACTCCTTCGGGCTGAGCCCAGCCGGGTCCCATGGGTGGAAACCTGGCCACCAGACGCTAGCCTTCTAGCTCCTCCCCCATGCCTGGCTCCAGGGTGGGGCCCCGGTAACCCCATACCGTGCGGGGTACACTGAATCCTTGATATACAATTTATCATGAGAGTCTGTTGGAGTCTGCTGGAGTCTGTTGGAGTCTGCTCCCTCCAAAGTAAATAAAAATATAATATATAAGCATCCCAAAGTGATTAAACAAAAAGTTGGTAAAACTCAAATTAAACATGAAGCCTCTAAATTTAATGATTTGGCCTCTGTTCCTCCTCATAATTTAAAAATTAAATGCGGTTTGTTAAATATTAGGTCTCTAACTCCCAAGTCTCTGCTAGTCCATGATCTGTTAGTTGATCCTCAGATTCATTTAATATCCCTTACAGAGACTTGGTTAGGACAAGAGGATTATGTTGGTTTGAATGAATCAACTCCCTCTGGTTCAACACAGAAACTTGCAGTTTAAAACAGAAGACTTGTCAATTAGAAAGAAAATGGTGCTCCACTAAATTAGATGAAATCTATGTAGCTTGGAGAAATCATCTTTTTCAAATCATCTTTTTTCATCATCTTATTGTCAGACCATTGTCTGTTAACCTTTGATTTTACTATTTCTGACTATTTGGCTCGTAAAGAAAAATATTACTACAGTAGATGCCTCTCAGATGATGTTGTTACCAAATTTATGCAGATTGTTTCCTCTATGCCATGTGTCAACACAACGGAAATAAGCTATAGACAGCTTGCTCCTTCTGTAATTGATAGCATGGTAGATAGTGTTACAGCTTCTCTGCATCAGACTCTAGACATGGTTTTCAACCCCCAAACTCCCACCCCATCATCCCATCTCCACACACAAAAACAAAAACCAAAAAAAAAAAAAGGAAAAAAAAGAAGAAAATAATAAATACCACAATACAATACAAATTTGTCAGAAGCATAAGAATTGCATCATAAGAACACAATCGGAAATAATGGTGGTCTATTTGGTAATGCACTTTGACCTCTCAGTCCAAGCAAGACCATAGAGGCCACTCCGGAGGGCCTGGGCGCCATCTTCTCCTATATAACTCAAAAAGGGGTCCCATATATCAAAAAAAACCCAAAAGGTTTGTCTTTGAACCAGAAGCTAATAGCTTCTAATGGGATAAGTTCCATCACACCACAAATCCAATGTGTAACTGTAGGAGCAGAGTCTGAGGTCCATAGAAGAAGAATCCATCTTCTTGTGCTAAAGAGAAGCACCTGCAACAATTTGAGTGCAGAGGAGTGAAGATTCAGTGGGGTAGGATTTACTCCTAGAATGCAGCTGAGAGGAGTGAGGGCTAGATTTTTCTTGAACATAATATCAATTTCTTTAGAAATTTTTACCCAGAAGTCATTAATAGAAGGACATTTAAATAAACAATGAAAATATGAACCTTCAGAAATTTTACACTTATTACAAAATTTTGGAAAATAGAGGGTTAAACTTATTGCATTTCACTGGAGTAATATGAAGCCTGTATATGATCTTGAATTGTAACTCTCTAGCTTTGTTACTAAAAAGGTAGTTTGCACTACCTGACCGCACCTCATCCCATATATCAGGTGGAAATGATTCTCCAAAGTGCACTTCCCAAAGAGATCTGACATGAGCTGTGCAATCACTGGATGGAACTGAAAGGGTCTTGTAGAACCTAATGATTAGTTTTCTAGTGTCTGGTTTCTGAATCACCTCCTCCACAGGTGGAAAAAAAGACCCCATTAGGATGCAGCTTAATAGATGAAGAAATAAATCTACGAATTTGCAGTTACCTAAAAAAGTTATTCTGTGGGAGGTTATACTTCTCTCTGAGCTGCTTGAAAGACAGCAGAGTGGCCACTGTCATCAAGTCGCCTACAGTTTTTACTCCCCTATCAGACCACAAGGAGACGGCTTGGTCAACCAGACCAGGGGGAAAATCCGGGTTAAATAAATAGGTGTGGGGGGGAAAAGGAGCCATCCTGAGTTCCAAGCTTCTTCACCATCCTCCAAACTTTTAAATCAATCTGTAAAATAAAATTCCCCTTTAATTTGAGACAAACCCATTTCTTAGATGCATATAATATGTGACTAAGAGGGATAGGGGCCACCGGAGCCGCCTTATATTAAGCCAGGTGGATGTCGGATCATTTTTAAACCAGTGCCAAATGTAAATAGAGAGGGAAGCAATTTGATAGTGCCTAAAATCTGGCACTGCCAGGCTTCCTTCATCCAGTGGACGCTGTAATGTGCTCAGTTTTAACCTGGCTCACTTGTTCCTCCAGAGAAAAGATGTCAAGGAGCTATTAAGAATAGCAAGTGATTTTCTTGTTAAAAGAGCTGGGATCATCTGGAAGGGGTACAATAACCGAGGAAGTATAACCATTTTCACAAGGTTGACCCTTCCTAAGAGAGATAGAGGCAAGGCCGTCCAGCGGGCCAAGTCCTCCTTGATTCTACGAATTACAGGAACAAAGTTGGCTTTATATCAGCCAGAAAGAGAGGGAGTAATGTGTATGCCCAGATAAACAAAACCTGATGAAGACCAGTGGAAGGGGGTAGAGCACAGTGGAGACCAAGATACCTGAGGAGTAAGGGGCATGGCTTCAGATTTAGAGTAGTTAATCTTATAACCTGAAAAATGACCAAAAGAATTAATTATTTCATCAACTCTTGTAATAGAAGATTCTGGGTTACTTAGATAGAGGAGGACATAGTCACAATAAAGGGAAATTTTATAATTTGTGGAACCCACATCTATACCTGGTACCAAGGAATCACATCTAATGGCCTCCGCTAAGGGCTTCATAGCAAGAGCAAACAGAATTGGTGAGACCGGGCAGCCCTGTCTAGAACCACGTCTCACTGTGAATGTGGAGGATCTCAGGCCATTTGTAATAACAGAGGCACGGGGGGCAGCATATAGCAAGGATATCCATCTAATAAAGTTGTCACCAAGATTGAATTTTGAGAGGACACCTAAAAGATAAAGCCATTCAATCCTATCAAAGGCCTTTTCTGCATCAAGGGAGACAACAAGAGATTTAACCTTTGACCTTGATCCATTCTGAATAAGATTTAATAGTCTCCTTACATTATGAAGGGAATTACGACCCAATATCAATCCAGTTTGGTCTGTTGAAATTAAATTTGGCATGACATCTTCAAGTCTCTTCGCCAATATTTTAGCCAATAATTTTCGGTCAACGTTCAGCAAGGCAATCGGCCTGTAGGATGTGCATTCATCTGCAGGTTTGCCCTTCTTTAGAATTAGAGAAATATTTGCATCCATCATAGTGTCAGGAAGAGCCCCAGAGTCAAAGGAGTAAGACAGCATATTGAGAAGGGGATCAATTAGCAAATCCTTAAAAGCCTTATAAAATTCTGGAGTCAAACCATCAGGCCCCGGAGCCTTATTAATTTGCAAGCTGTTAACCGCCTCTGTAACTTCTTCATGGGAAATAGCCCTATTCAGCAGCTCTTTTTGTGTATTGGATGCTTGAGGTAGTTTGACTAATGATAAAAAAATTATGCATCAAAGTCTCCGAGTTGTGATCTGACTCAGAAGTGTATAAGCCTTCATAGAAGCAAAGGAAAGAGTTGTTAATACTGTATCTTTGTTGTTATAAACTCTTTTACCAGAACTATCCTTTATGCCTGGAATAGCCTGGGAGCCAGTATTACCTTTTATTAGATTTACTTGATACTTGCTTAGCTTATTGCCAAATTCATATAACTTATGCTTACCAAGCAGTATAGATCTCTGAGCTTCTTTAGATAAAAGTACATCTAGAGCTGCTGTGGTGGCATCAATTTGAGATCGCAGGTTATCTGAAGGTTTAAGGTTAAATTCACGTTGTAGTTCACTTAATTTACCTTCAAGAAACTGTTGCTCTGTCCTCTGTTTTTTCTTAAGATTTGCCAAGAATGATATAGTGAAGCCTTGAATAACAGCGTTACCAGTTTCTCAGAGTAAATTAGGTGATACATCAGAAATATTATTTTCAGCAATAAAATGATTAAACTGTTCTGTTAAAATTGGGATTTTTAAGAAGGTAATTCGGAAAGCGTCATTGCCCCCTAGTGCTTTGAGTCTTGCTGGACATGACCAAAAATATGGGTGAGTGATCACTGATAATAATATTGCCAATGGAGCAAGAGAGTACTCTTTGAAGGGCATACTGTATTTAGGAGTAAAAAAATAATCAATTCTAGAAGATGATTTATGCACTTTTGAGTAAAATGTATACTGCCTATCAGTGGGGTGAAGGGTCCTCCAAGTATCAATGAAGTGAATATCAGCACAACAACCAAGTAAAGAGCGAGCTTGTCCAACAATAGACTCTGCTATTTTTGAGGACCTATCTAGACGTGGATATAGACAACAGTTGAAATCGCCCGCTATCACTGAGGATTCAACAGTCCACTCAGAAAACAGAGAGAATACCTTAGTATAAAAATCAGTTGAGCGAAGTGGGGTGGCATACACATTTAAATAGGACACAGGGTCCCCAAAGAGTGTCCCTCTAATCATGACATACCTTCCTGCAGTATCAGCCTTAATCTCCACCCCTGTCAAAGGAAGGGATTTATGAGCCAAAATGGCTACCCCTCTGCTGTTAGTAGTGAAGGAGGAATAGTAGATCTGGCCCACCCATTCCCTTCTTAACTTTAAGTGTTCATCATTGTTTAGATGGGTCTCTTGGAGGAATGCTATCTGTACCCTCTCTTTTTTTAAATAGTTAAGAATTTTTTTATGCTTAATAGGGGTCTAGATCCCATGTACATTCCAAGAACACAATTTAATTTCTGCACTGCTAGCCATTATTCCAAATGATACGCATAATACTTTTGTTCAAAAGTTTATACATTGAGAATTTATATATGGAACTGTGGTATATATGACTCGTATATCCCATATCTACATATGTTAGAACAAGTGGAAATGTTTTGTGACAGCATATGTAAAGAGCTTCACACCTAGTAAGGACAGAGCATCCCCCGCGCCGGGGTAAAGACAATGGACCTCCCAAGACGCGGCAGTGGAGACGGACTCGACACCTTTACCCCCTAAAGCGAGAGGGGGAGTTCCCATCACCTCCCAAGACAGGGAGAGGGGATGGCAGGACAATGGGGATTAAGATAACGGGGAGATGTTACCTTTTTCAATGAATGGCTCTGACGTCAGCTGTTTCAATGAGTGGTGCTATGAGTGCTTGTATTTAACCAGCGAGCGAAGCAGAGTTCTGTCTCTTGCCTTCTGCCAAGCTCTACACCTGATGAGATTTGATAGCGGAGCTATTCATTAAAAACCCTGTTTTTAATACAAAACCGCCTCGTTATTTCAGCTCCACTACACTGGTGACCCTGACGCGAGAATATGGACCGGAGGCGTTCTTCAAGCTGCTCATCCATGGTGGCTCTGGCATACGCCAGCGACGACGCAGACGAGGGAACGAGCAGACAGCTGTTCCCCACAGCAGAGGGCACTGAGAGAGCTCAACCGAGCTCCAGCACCGCCGCGAGAGCCGTAGAAACACACTCTCACCCGGCGAACACGACAATGATGGTGTGCACGAACGCCGTCGCTGTCAAGCTGCCAGACTTCTGGAGAGAAGACCCTGCATCTTGGTTCCAGCAAGCCGAAGCCCAGTTTATACTGGCGGGTATCACAGCAGATGATACCAAATTTTATCACATCATCTCCAAGCTCGACTCCGCAACTTTGAAGTGTGTGCGGAGCTTGGTCCAGCAACCACCAACCCGGGACAAATATGAGACACTCAAGGCTACCATCGTGGCGAATTATGTCCCGTCAGCGGAGGAAAGAGCCGAAAGGATCCTGGCGGTCTACGGCCACAGAGGGGGCAATCCAAGGACCCTCATGGAGGATTTGCTACAGCTCAAGGAGGAAGACAATGATAATTTCCTTTTCCAGTACATTTTCCTCAGCACTCTACCACCGCATTTGAGAGGGACACTAGCAAGTATGAAGTGCAAGAATCATCAAGACTTCCGCACACTGGCCAACGAGGCTTACCGGCTCGTCAACGCCTGCAGAGAGCGGGCACCCACAGCGGCATCCGCAGATCTGAGAACTGACACCCCGAGCCTTGGAGAGACGCAACCCACGGTGACAGCGGCGCGGCCCAAGCACAACAAGCAGAACGACATCTGCTTTTATCATCACCGCTTCGCAGAGAGAGCCCGCAAATGTGTTCTTCCTTGCAAGTTTACGAGGTCGGGAAACGCCAAAGCCGAGGGCCATTAACAGCAGCGGTCCTCGGCGTAAAGAATCAGCTGTTATACGTGACGGATGGATACACAGGCAAGCAGTTCCTCATCGACACGGGAGCTCAGCTGAGTTTCATCATGCCCTCCCATGCAGATCGAGCCATGGGCACCCGGGGCAACGGAGCAGTGGCAACCAACGGCTCTGACATCGACACGTTCGGGGAAAAGAGCCTGCACCTCCTCATCCACGGCCGCAGCTACAAATGGACATTTGTCATAGCAGCGGTGAGCTTTAATTTGTTAGGCGCAGATTTTCTGTGTGCACACGGGTTATTAGTGGATCTTGCAAATAGACGCCTAGTTAATGCACTATCTTTTGCTTCTATTCCATGCTCAGCTCGAGTTTCTCCACCACCTGTGCAGGCCAACGTCACCACGGCGGGAGGTAAGTTTGAGCAACTCCTCACCCAATTTCCAGCACTCACAACCCCCAAATTCTCAGCCACTGTAGCCAAACACGGGGTTAAACACTTCATCCCAACAACGGGACCTCCCGTTTTTGCCAAAGCTCGCCGCTTAGACGCGGCCAAACTCAACATAGCAAGGGACGAATTTGCAGCTCTTGAAAAATTAGGCATTTGCCGACGTTCAAAGAGCCCTTGGGCTTCACCACTTCACATGGTCCAGAAATCCGACGGTTCTTGGAGACCGTGCGGAGATTACCGCAGGCTAAACAACGCTACAGCGCATGACCGCTACCCAATTCCTCACATTCAGGATTTTTCATTACATTTAGCAGGTGCGCGCATTTTTTCAAAAATAGACTTAGTCCGCGGTTATCACCAAGTCCCAGTCCGAGCTGAAGATATTTCTAAAACAGCGGTTATAACCCCTTTCGGCCTTTTTGAATTCCTAAGAATGCCATTCGGCCTCAAAGGCGCGGCTCAAACTTTTCATCGGATGATGGACGCAGTCCTACGCGACCTACCCTTTGTTTTTGTCTACCTCGATGACATGCTGGTAGCCAGTTCATCCGAGGAAGAACACGAACAGCACCTCACTACCGTTTTTCAGAGGCTGGAAGAGCACGGACTTATAATCAATCCAGCCAAATGCAAATTCGGCGTATCACAAATTGATTTTTTGGGACATAAGGTCTCCCCGGCAGGGGCAATTCCGCTTCCAGACAAAGTTCGTGCGATAGAAAGTTTTCCACGGCCTCAAACGGTTAAGTCGCTACAGGAATTTTTGGGGATGGTTAATTTTTACAACCGTTTCCTCCCCCACGCAGCTCAGCTCATGCAATATAGGGGATATGACGCGCTCAGAAAAAAGAAAGCTTCCAACGCGGTCGAATGGACCCCGGAGCGCGAATGCGCTTTCGCGGAAGTAAAAAGCGCCCTAGCTAACGCCACAATGTTAGTCCACCCAGATTCCTCAGCCCGCATTGCTCTAACCACAGATGCCTCAGACCTGGCTATAGGGGCAGTTGTAGAACAACTTGTCAGTGGGGTCTGGCAACCTTTAGCATTCTTTAGCAAATCGCTAAACCCAACTGAACGCAAATACAGCACTTTTGACAGAGAGCTGCTGGCGCTTCATTTGTCCATCCGCCACTTCCAGTTTTGGTTAGAAGGGCGGAGTTTCACGGCTTTTGTGGACCATAAGCCGCTCACTTTTGCTATGGCTAAAATTTCAGAACCATGGTCAGGCAGACAACAAAGACAGCTAGCCGCGATTTCAGAGTTCACCACAGACATTCGACACGTAGCAGGCAAACTTAACGTAGTGGCTGACTGTCTCTCTCGCGCTGTGACACCGCCAGAGCACGAGGAGACAGATTACACCGCCTCAGCAGCGGAACTCTTCACTAACGCACACACATACGCAGCACCTATCCAGGATGAGATAGATTATGCAGCCATGGCGGAAGAACAGAGCAGTGATGCAGACGTGCGCGCGCTCCTGTCTGGACCAACAGGGTTAAGGCTGGAGAAAAAAAACTTGCGCGACGGCGTGCCTCCCCTAATATGCGACGTTTCAACCGGCCGACCTCGCCCGTTAGTACCAACTGCTTGGCGCCGCCGTATTTTCGACGCAATTCGACAAATACAAACAATACAACAAAAACCAAAACAAACAGAAAAGGGGAGTGTGGAGAAAAAAGAATGAAGAACACAACTGAACTTTTTCAATAATAAAATTTCATCTGTCAGAGAAAAAATCAGTCATATTCTTCCCACCGCTAACTTAAATACAGTAACTACTACAACTCCTTCAATTGACATCTGTTTGGATCAGTTTACTCCAACTGACCTTTTAGAGTTAGACTAATCTAATCTCTAATCTCCCTTTCATTTCAAAAATCTTAGAAAGACTTGTTGTTATGCAATTATTTGACCACTTGTAGGGAAATGGTTTATTTGAAGAGCTTCAATCTGGGTTTAGAATCCATCATAGTACTGAAACAGCCTTAGTGAAGGTCACTAATGACCTCCTGATCGCATCTGATAATGGACTTGTTTCTGTAATTGTCCTTTTAGACCTTAGTGCAGCTTTTGATACTATCAATCATAATATTCTACTTGATAGATTAGAACACTATGTTGGACTTAATGGAACTTCGTTGCAGTGGTTTAGATCTTATTTATCTGATAGGTTCCAGTTTGTTCATGTCAATAATGAGTTTTCTTTCAACTCAAAGCTCAGTCATGGAGTTCCACAGGTATCTGTGCTAGGCACTACTCTTTTTAGTTTATATATGCTTCTGTTAGGCAACTCCTCCAGCTCAAGGTGCCCCCCTCCACCTGCCAGTGGATCTCCAGCTTTCTGACTGACAGGTGGCAACAGGTGAAGCTAGGGAGATTTACATTCAGCTCCCGAAAAATTAGTACTGGCGCCCCCCAAGGATGTGTCCTTTCCCCACTGCTCTTCTCCCTCTACTCCAACGACTGCACCTCAGAGGACCCTTCGGTGAAGCTCCTGAAGTTTGCGGACGACACCACAGTCATCGGTTTGATCCGGGATGATGATGAGTCTGCATACAGGTGGGAGGTGGAGCAGCTGATCCTCTGGTGCAGCCAGAACCATCTTGAACTTAACCCAGCCAAAACGGTGGAGATGACTGTGGATTTCAGGCGACACCCCCCTTCATTCCCCCCACTCACCATCCTCAACAGCACAGTGTCCACTGTGGACTCCTTCAAGTTTCTGGGTACCACAATCTCCCGGAACCTGAAGTGGTCCTCCCATATAGACACTGTCCGGAAAAAGGCCCAGCAGAGGTTGTTTTTTCTGCGTCAGCTCAAGAAGTTTGATTTGCCTCAGGAGCTGCTGGTTGTCTTCTACACCGCCATCATCCAATCTGTCCTCTGCTTTTCCATCACTGTCTGGTTTGGATCTGCCACTAAACAGGACAAGACCAGACTGCAGCGGATCATTAAGTCTGCGGAGAGGATCATTGGTACCGACCTACCCTCCATTGAGAACTTATATCGGTCCATAACCAGGAAACGGGCGGGAAACATCTGTGCTGACCCATCACACCCCGGCCACAAACTGTTTGAACTTCTATCTTCTGGTCGTCGTTACAGATCACTGAAGGTCAAAACCACCCGTCACAGGAACAGTTTCTTTCCTCAAGCCATCACTCTGATGAACTCCTAACATTCACCTAGTCCTACCTGTTTGCTGTACTCATGACTTTTCATCCATTCTTACATTGCGCATAACTCTCACACTGCTTTTTACTTCATTCACATTATATCACTGAATCTGAGTCCACATTGAAATACTGTGTGATTGTATATTTTTTCATATATTTCTGCAAAGTGTGGTTAGTCCGAGTAAATAACTGCATATATTCCTGTATATATTTGCATCCTTTTATAGAAACGTGGACAGACTGTAATTTACTGTACATACTCTGTTTGTCATTGAATCCTTATTTAAATCCTTCACCTGAACAACGAGAGCAAGTTTTTAGCCAAAGTCAAATTCCTTGTATGTGTTGTGCATACTTGGCCAATAAAGCTGATTCTGATGATTCTGATTCTGATGATTCTGATTATTAGGAAGCACTGTATACATTTTCATTGTTATGCTGATGACACACAATTATACCTGTCAATGAAGCCAGATGATGGTAATCAATTAGCCAAGTTAGAAGCCTGTCTTAAGGAAGTCAAAGCTTGGATGACTTGTAATTTCCTGCTATTAAATTCAGATAAGACTGAAGTTATTCTTGTTGGTCCAAAAAAAACTTAGAAACACCTTTCCAAATCAAACTTTTAGTTTGGATGCAGTTACTCTTTCTCTTAATAGCTCTGTGAGGAATCTTGGAGTTATTTTTGATCAAGATCTGTTTTTCAATTCACACATTAAATTTGTTTCAAAGACTGCATTCTATCATTTGCGTAATATTGCCAAGATTAGGAGATCTTGCCTCAGAGTGATGCTGAGAAACTGATCCACGCTTTTGTTAGCTCTAGATTAGATTATTGTAATTCTTTATTATCAGGTTATCCTAAAACATCTCTAAAAAGTCTTCAGTTGATCCAAAATGCTGCAGCAAGAGTTTTAACAGGTACTAGAAAGAGAGATCATATCTCTCCGGTTCTGGCCTCCCTTCATTGGCTTCCCATAGAGTTTAGAATTAAGTTTAAAATCCTTCTTCTCACTTTCAAAGCTCTAAACAATCAGGCCCCTTTTTATTTAAAAGATCTGATATTACCCTATTATCCTAACAGAGCACTATGCTCCCAAAATGCTAGATTATTTGTAATACCCTAGAATCTCCAAAAGTACAATGGGGGGCAGAGCCTTCAGTTATCAAGCTCCTCTCCTGTGGAACCAGCTGCCATTCTGGATTCGGGAGTCAGATTTGATCTCTGTTTTTAAGAATAGGGTTAAAACCTTCCTTTTTGATATAGCCTACAATTAGGGAGGGATCATGTGTTTCTGAACCCTCCCTTAGTTATGCTGCTATTAGGTTTAGACAGCCAGGAGACCTCCAATAATTGCACTGGGCTTCACTCCTTTCTTCACTCAATGAAATATATATATATTTTTTTTTTGCTGGTTTTTTTTGCTTTTTTTTGCTGGTCATTAACATCTGTTTGTTCTCTCCCATAGATTGAGTCCCCATCATGCTGTTTGTGCTCTACATGTCTGTTCTTTTCATCTTCCCTACCCCCTCACCCTTCAGCCAGTCGCAGCAGATGACTGCCCCTCCCTGAGCCTGGTTCTGCTGGAGGTTTCTTCCTGTTAAAAGGGAATTTTTCCTCTCCACCGTCGCCAAGCGCTTGCTCATAGGGGATCGCCTGATTGCTGGGGTCTTTCTGCAATTGTAGGGGTTTCCCCTACAGTTGAAAGTGCTATGAGATGATTGTTGTTGTGAAATGGCGCTATATAAATAAAGTTGAATTGAACTGAATTGAATTAAATCTGCAATTGTTTCGATCATAAAGTTGCAAATTTTTTCTAATCAAATTGTGACTGTTTTCATATGAATTTGCTACTTTTTTCTGTAAATTTTCATTTTTTCCACAAATTTTCAACTTTTTTCTTATATATCATTTTTCTCTTGCAAATTTGCAATGTTTTTCTCCAAAATTTGCAGCCTTTTTTTTCCTCATAAATATGTGATTTTTCTCTTGCAAGTTTGCAACATTTTTCTCAAAAAATTTCAACTTTTTCTGTAAATTTTCAATTTTATTCTCACGAATTTACACCTTTGTTTCTCATATATTTGCAGCTATTTTCTTATAAATTTGCAACTGTTTCCTTGTAAATGTTTTGCTGTAAATATGCAACTTTTTTCCTTTTAAATTTGCAACACTCATATGAATGCTTGTTAAGCTTGCATTCTACATAATGCCTTAAATTTTCTCTCTTCATCTAGACCAGGGGTAGGCAACAGGTGGCCTGCAGGCCGCATGCATCCCACCCCCTCATCCACTGCGGTCTGCCAGTCCATTTCCAAAAATCAATTATTTATTTATATCACGTTTTGAACCACATTCTTAAATGCAACTATAACGTCCACCAACAGTGGGAGTGCAATTAAAACCTAAGTGCCGCTCTCTGCAAGTGAGAGTGAAGGAGTAACTAGCGAGAGCAGCAGTGTGCACTGGAGTGTTGTCAGGTATGAGACCCCACTAAGACCACATCAATTTGCTGTAAACAGCACTAAATGTATACAGTAGGCTGCTTTTAAACAAGAATAAATTGTGCAGCTGAGGAGCTGTAGCATTTATCCTTATTTGGCAGGTGAAGCCTCATGGTGCTCGGAGGCTTTACTTAATTATGAAGCAAAATATTCAAAGCTTTGAGGTTTCTTTCTGATGAGCGTGACTGAAGCACACTGTTAAAAGCCTTTCAGTAAGGAGCACTACCAATGCTCTGGCCTCTGATATTTAAATTTTTTTATTGAGTACTTGTCACAGAAAGATTAGTGAAAAGGTTGTGGCTGATATCTGACAATCATACAGCTGTTTCAGCACTGTGAAAGTTATTAGAATAGCAAAGCTTGGAACTGCCAACAACCTCCTGAACAAAGGGGAAAACTGACTGGAAAAGTCTTAAGTAATCAACTTAAGATTGAGGCATTCTGTGTGACATCAGCCACTTTGCTCAGTCTTATGGCCTTAAGATCAGTGTAGATGTCACGGGGAGGAAATGTTTTTGTGTGATTTTAGGTTTGTGTTGCATGATTTATAACTTTGCGTGTTCTGTAGTTTTTATATTTTAACCGTGTGCTTTTAGTTGGAACTGTTTTCTTCTTTCTTGTGCTTCCCCTAACTACTGATCAGTAGCACCTGTGTTGACTGGGGATGTGCAGCACCTGTGGCTGCACATGATATACAGTTAGGCCCAGAAATATTTGGACAGTGACACAATCTTCATGATTTGGGCTCTGCATGCCACCACATTGGATTTGAAATGAAACAACTACAACGGAATTGAAGTGCAGACTTTAAGGTTTAATTCAAGGGGTTGAACAAAAATATATGATTAAACATGCAGGAATTGTAGCTATTTTTATACAAACGCTCCTTATTTCAGGGGCTCAAAAGTAATTGGACAAATAAACATAACCCTAAGTAAAATGTTACTTTTCAATATTTTGTTGAGAATCCTTTGCAGGCAATGACTGCCTGAAGTCTGGAACCCATGGACATCACCAAACGCTGGGTTTCCTCCTTTGTAATGCTTTGCCAGGCCTTTACTGCAGCTGTCTTCAGTTGTTGCTTGTTTGTGGGTCTTTCTGCCTTAAGCTTTGTCTTGAGCAAGTGAAATGCATGCTCGATTGGGTTGAGATCTGGTGATTGACTCAGCCATTGCAAAATATTCCACTTCTTTGCTTTAAAAAACTCCTGGGTTGCTTTTGCAGTATGTTTTGGATCATTGTCAATCTGTACTGTGAAGCGCTGTCCAATCAACTTTGCTGCATTTGGCTGAATCTGAGCAGAAAGATCCCTATACACTTAAGAATTCATCCGGCTGCTTCTGTCTTTTGTCACATCATCAATAAACACAAGTGGCCCAGTGCCATTGGAAGCCATGCAAGCCCATGCCATCACTGCCTCCACCATGTTTTACAGAAGATGTGGTGTGCTTTGGATCATGAGCTGTTCCAGTTCTTCTCCAAACTTTCTTCTTCCCATCTTTCTGATACAGGTTGATCTTAGTCTCATCTGTCCAAAGAATGCTGTTCCAGAACTGGGCTGGCTTCTTCAGGTGTTTTTTGGCAGTTCAATTTTGGCCTTTCTATTTTTGAGGCTGATTAATGGTTTGCACCTTGTGGTGAATCCTCTGTATTTACTCTCATGAAGTCTTTTCTTTATGGTAGACTTAGATACTGATACACCTACTCCCTGGAGAGTGTTCTTCACTTGAGTGAATGTTGTGAAGGGGTTGTTCTTCACCATGGAAAGGATTCTGTGATCATCCACCACTTTCTGCGATCATCCACCACTGTTGTCTTCCGTGGACATCCAGGCCTTTTTGAGTTCCCAAACTCACCAGTGCACTCTTTTTTTTTTTTTCTCAGAATGTACCAAACTGTTGATTTGGCCACTCCTAACATTTCTGCTATCTCTCTGATGGATTTCTTCTTTTTTTTTTTTCAGCCTCAGGATGGTCTGTTTCACCTCCATTGAGAGCTCCTTTGACCGCATGTTGTGTGTTCACAGCAACAGCTTCCAAATGCAAATGCCACACCTGGAATCAACTCCAGACCTTTTAACTGCTTAACTGATGACAGGTTAATGAGGGAAGAGCCCATGCAGCCTTGTTATTTTTTTTTTTTTTTTTTTTTTGCAGCCTTCTGAGTCAATTGTCCAATTACTTTTGGTCCCTTGAAAAAGAGGCGGCTACGTATTGAAGAGCTGTAATTCCTAAACCCTTGCTCCAATTTGGATGTGAATACTCTCAAATTACAGCTGAGAGTCTGCACTTTAAGCTCATATTGATTATATAATTGTATCCTGAATATGTTTTCGTAAACACCTAAAATAACAAAATTTTTGTCACTGTCCAAATATTTCTGGGCCTAACTGTAAAAGGTGCCCTGGCAGTCCAGAGGAGAGTTTTTGCCAGGAAGAGAGAACCCTGCAAGAGGAGAGAGCCTGCTTGAAGGAGCCCTGCCTGAGGAGAGAGCCCTGTCTGAGGGAGCCCGGCCGAATGAGGGCCTGCTTGGGAGAGAGCCTTGCCTGAAGGAGAGGCCCCAGCTGGAGGAGAACCCTGCTAGGACAAGAGGAGGCTGCTGGTCCCAGGAAGATGGCTGAAGGAGGGCATGACTGAGGAGGAGGAGGAGCAGTAATGGCCTAGAACCACCATGATGCTGGCATTTGGGGGAGGACACTTCTGTGTGGAGCAGTTGGGGGTGCTGCAGACGAAGGACACCAAGAGGCAGAGAAAGGAGCTCTGCCTTCGCTGTAAGTATCTGGTTTCCAGATAGCAGCACCCCATGGTGATGACATTGTTGATGATGACGATAAGGAATATGGTGTTACGACCTGAGCGCTGGGTTCTGTCCGCGCTCAGGCTACGCACAGCTCGCTGCCGGCCTTGACAGCTGTGGGTTGTATTCTGGCCTCATCGGGCTCTTATTGTGAAGGCGCTCGGTGGGGCTTCCGCCTGTCAAGGTTGGTCAGCTGTCTGTCATTACTGCTCGTTGGTGTTTGCCTTTATAAGGTGGGCACTGACGGCAGTTAGATTGCAGGAGTATCATCAGATATCGTCAAACAACCGTCATGAGGCCTCGTTAGACCTTCATGTCAGGTTCGTGTTCTTTCATGTCTTGTCATAGTTTAGCTCGTAGTGGCTGGGGTTAGCCCTACGAGCCCTTGTATCACTAGTGTGTGTTTTTGACTTTAGCGGCTCATAGCCTTGTGTCTTGTCTTGTTTTATTAATAAATTACCATCATTGCAAAACTCACCGGTGGACTCTTGGCGTCTTATGGTGATCCGCGAGGGTCACCGCATGACAGTATACTCCTGCCAGACGTCTAAACGGAGACGCCACTCCGAGATGCCTTTTTCACCATGAGTTTTGCCATTGTGTGGAGTTTTTTTCCTGTAGTTGGACTTGGTAGGGAGATGCCCGCCAGCGAGTGTGATTATTGCCCGGAGTGGATGGAGGAGATTGACGGCTATCTGGCGGAAGCCGCCCGTCTCATGCCCACCCAAGCGGCTGGTTATCACTTAGACCTCGCCCAGCGGGCTGTGCACCGTTACCATCTAACCTATATTCCAGAAGGAGAAAAGAGGTTGGCATGGATTTTTGCACAACGCACATTGAGGGAGAAGGTGCTCCTGGGAACCCCTCCACCTCCCACGAGGACAGCGTCCCAGGCGAGAGTGGAGATTCGTTGGCTGGAGGGAAAGCCTGGCAGGGTACCTGTGGATCGGACACCAGTGCCTGCCGCCCGTCCAGCGTCATGTGTTCCTGGGCCCTTCACCACTCCATTGGCCAGTAGACCCCATAGCCGTGCTCCTACTAAGCCCCAACGAGAATCCCGTCCGGATCCAGTTCCGGGTCGTCGGAGGGACCCAGCCTCCCTGTTGGCCGCATCATATACGTCACGACAGAAGGGAATCCCCGCAGTCGCCGCCCATGGGTCATCTGTTCCAGCTGCGCTGTCAGCTCCTCGTGCCCGCGTCGCCGCGACTGCCATGTCCTCGTCGGTGACGTCACCCCCCGTGGCTGGGAATGCTGTGAGTCGTGCTTTGGCGAGGCCTGTCAGCAAACCACCTCGAGCGGCTCCTCCTCGTGGCCCCGTAGAGCCTGCCGTTTTCTCCCGGAGGGATGAAAGGAGAACTCCACCTGCTGCAGCAGGAACCACCTTCTCTCCAGGGGACAGGCAAGTGCAAATTGTTTCTTCCCATCATTTTTATGATCTGCCTTGTCTGACTCCTGGGGCCGGAGTTCGGGGTTTGCAGCCCCCCGAGCTTCTGCCATCTGCTGTAACTATTATTCCTAAACCTGCTGCCTCTGTGTTCCACCCTGTTGAGTGGTCCGCGACGCCAGGCCAATGTCGTCGGATGAAGAGGGGGCCTGCAGTGCTGGAAAGCCTGGATCCGGCCCTGCAGCCACGTCATGGAAGGAGGAGAAGAGCGGACTGCGGCCCGGAGCCTGAGCCAACGATGAAGCGTCCCCAGGTCTCTTTGCCAGAGCTGTCCGAGCCAGTGGGTCGAGTGTCCTCTGCCCCCACACCACACAGGTCATTGGCGTGGACAGCAGCGCGGGAGGAACCTCAGGCTGCAGATGACATCTTGCCAGCTGCGGAGCCCAACGCAGCTGAGTTGGAGCCTGCTGACGAGAGTCGCCACCCTGAACCTGGATCGTCAAAGTCCTGGGTGGCAACAGAACCCGAGTGCAGGCAAGTGCTCCCTCTTGTGTCTCTGTCCCCTGTTTTGGAGCATTTTTGCCTGCCTCTCAGGGAGATGAGTGAGGAGCAGCTGTCTGCTGCGCCTGAGCTCGTCTCGCTGGGTTCTGTTGCTACCGGTGATTCTAATCCAAGTTTTCTTCTTGTTTGTGAGCCTCGTTGCAGTGTCGCCGGCATGGAACCAGTCGGAGTCACTGGGTTGGAGGTCCCAGGTTCGGGGGTGGAGATCGTCAGTGGAGCTGCACCGACCCAGTCGGGGTCCATCGCGGGAGCTGCTTTGGCCCAATCGGGGTCCGACGTGGGTGCGCCAGAGGCCCAATCGGGGTCCACCGCAGGTGCGGTTCTGGCCCAATCGGGGTCCGACATGGGTGCGCCAGAGGCTCAATCAGGGTCCACCGCAGGTGCGGTTCTGGCCCAATCGGGGCCCGACGTGGGTGCAGCTGGGACCCAATCGGGGTCCAGCGGAGGTGCAGCGCCGGTGTGGTCCGTGGATGGGGGAGGAGCGGCAGACCTTTCGCCATCGGACAGATTACGGGCTCATCCTTGCCTTCTTTCCCCTCTACTGAGTCACCGCCACTGCGCATCATCGCCCCGGCTCTCCCGAGTTTTGTCCTCGTCAGGGAGGCCGCCGCGGGCTGTTTTTCCCCGGGACTGGTGGCTGAGGGACACGGGTCGGCCGCCTGAGGAACTGCTTCGCCGGTTCGGCGCCTCGGGTCGGCCACCCGATGTGTTGTGTGTTTCAGTGGGCAACCTGGTTTGGCCGCCAGAGGAGCGGACATGCTGGGCGTTGGACTGTGGTGAGCCGCCTGGTCATGTTCCGCCTCCCATGACCACCCGCCGGCCGTTGGACGCGGGGAGACCACCTGAACTGTTCCTATGGCGCCTGGTCTCCGCCGGTCGGCATAAACTGTCGGGGGGGGGGGGGTAGTGGTCATTTTCTGGTGATGATCTGTCCCAGTGATTGTTCTGGTTTTTTTTTTCCCTTGCTACCCTGTGTGCTTTGTGTTATGGCCATTTGGGTGTCTGCGGGTATTTGTTATGTCTTGCAGTTGCCCTAGTTTGTTTTGTGTGAAGTTAGGTATGAGCCAGTAATTGCTCTGTTTTTCTGTATTTGGTTATTTGACAATTCACATGAGAATTCACACAGGTGGGAGGCTATTTTCTTGTGTAACATGTGGGCAAAGATTTAATTTTCTCTTGCTGTCCTGTGTTTTCTGTAACTGTTATTTGGGGATCCTTGGCAATTTGTGTTATGTCCTACTGTTGCCTTATTTTCCTCCATGTGTATTTTATCTGATTTGAATATTCGGTATTTTGTCATTGTTTGTCATTGTCAGGGCTGCACGGTGGCGCAGTGGTTTAGCACTGTGGCAGCACAGTTTTACCCTCGGCCGGGGGATCGCGGGGATCATGAGATCGTGGGTTCAATCCCAGCCCCCGACCAACAGTGAGCTGTGTGGAGTTTGCATGTTCTCCCCGTGTTGCGTGGGTTTACTCCGGGATTTCTCCGGTTTCCTCCCGTATACCAAAAACATGTAGGTTTAGGGCGCACGCAGCGACCAGCAGCCGGTGGCTTGTCACCAGACTGCAAACCAAATCTACCTACAGGTACAAATAAGTAACAAAAAAAAAAAAAAAAAAAAAAAATTGTCCTGTATTTAGTTTTTCTGACCCAGTAATTCTGTTTTTTTGTTTTCTCCATGTTATCCTGTGCAATTTTTTTGTGATCGTTAGTTGAACATTTGATTTAAAGTAGAACTGAAGTGAACGGCATTGAACGGCACTGGGTGATAGTACATACAATTATAAAGATAATTTATCATTGGCACCCCCTCCACCAATCCCGGAATCTTGGAGAAAATCGCGATTTTGAATTTCCCGCCCTGAAAAATCCGACGAATCTGCCGATTATCGGGAAGTGCAGCCGGAGTTCCGCGTGACGTCGCGAATTGGGCACAGTCCTCAATGTTTACCATTGCGAGCACGTCGACACTGGTTGTTTTTGCTGCATTTTGTCGTGATAGTCGACTACAAAACACTTCCAACACCTGGGAAGATCTGTTCAGTGGCCAAGGAAAGCTGTCATGGCGACGAAAGAAAAGAAAGGGGGAGGAAAAGCTGCACGGTGGCGCAGTGGTTTAGCACTGTGGCAGCACAGTTTACCCTCGGCCGGGGGATCGCGGGGATCATGAGATCGTGGGTTCGATCCCAGCCCCCGACCAACAGTGAGCTGTGTGGAGTTTGTGTGTTCTCCCCGTGTTGCGTGGGTTTTCTCCGGGATTTCTTCGGTTTCCTCCCGCATACCAAAAACATGTAGGTTTAGGGCGCTTGCGCACGCAGCGAACGGCAGCCGGTGGCTTGTCACCAGACTGCAAACCAAATCTACCTACGGGTACAAATAAGTAACAAAAAAAAAAAAAAAAAAGCGACCGGGAAGCGATGCATTGCATGGTCACCAGCTGGTCCCTGCACTGATTGCATCAGACCATTGGCACCACCCTCGGACTGCATTGTCCCTTTTCTACTGGAATTATTGTTATTGAAACACAAAAATCGTCTGCAGTCCAGACTTAATTTTCCTTATCCTGACACCCCAAACATGCCAAAGTAGAGAAGTAAAGACTCACCATTCTGTATTCAATAAGCGACTCTCCTCCCCATCACTGCTGTGGTCTGACTCTGAGTCGGTGCCGGAATCCCCCGACAATTCTGGCTCGAATCTGTACGGTTCGATGCCTCCCTCGCTCTCTTCCTGTTCACTTGACACTCCTGCATCCTCCTCTGTCTCGTCACCGATCCTGAATGCCTCTTCACTCTGAAAACTCTGGTTTTCTTGACTGCTGGAACTGCTATCATCTGCCATTGTTGTTTTACTAAGAGTCACACTCGTGACGTCACGCAGCATCGTCTGCACTACTTCCGGTTTGTTTGGCACTGCCAGCCAGATGCAAAAGTTTATCGGCTTATAGCTTGGCCATCGCACGGCCTAAAAATTTCTTTTATGTGTTGAAAAATACAATAGGTAATAAGGAATTAATCCGCTATTCTACTTTTTGCGCAAAAAGGTGGGTTCAGTTCTACTTTAATCTGAGTAGTTGGTATTCTTGTCATTGTCCTGTATTTAGTTGTTCTTGCCTGGTTTTGATTGTTTCTGGGTTTGGTCTCTCTCCCTCCGCACCTACCCCCAGCCACCCATCCTGGGGGGTGGGGGTGGGGGGGTGGTCCGTGGGTGTTCTGAGCCCGCCCTTGGAGGGAGGGTACTGATACGACCCGAGCGCTGGGTTCTGTCCGCGCTCGGGCTACGCACAGCTCGCTGCCAGCCTTGACAGCTGTGGGTTGTATTCTGGCCTCACCAGGCTCATATTGTGAAGGCGCTCGGTGGGGCTTCCACCTGTCAAGGTTGGTCAGCTGTCTGTCATTACTGCTCGTTAGTGTTCGCCTTTATAAGGCGGGCACTGACGGCAGTTAGATCACAGGAGTATCGTCAGATATTGTCAAACAACCCTCGTGAGGCCTCGTTAGACCTTCATGTCAGGTTCTTGTTCTTTCATGTCTTGTCATAGCTTAGCTCATAGTGGCTGGGGTTAGCCCTACGAACCCTTGTATCGCTTAGTGTGTGTTTTTGCCCTTAGCGGCTCATAGCCTTGTGTCTTGTCTTGTTTTATTAATAAATTACCATCATTGCAAAACTCACCGGTGGACTCTTGGTGTCTTATGGTGATCCACGAGGGTCACCGCATGATATATGGATATACTGCTGACAAGTGTCTTCCCCTGTACAGGTTTCCTGAGGGCGTCAGTGTCGTGGTGGCAGAAGGAGCCTGACCAAAAAGAGTGGTTCGTCCTCCTCAACTTTAATGGACTTTAATTTGTTTTCAGCCCACTTTTAGTCTTCTTTTTTAGCTTAGGTTTTAGTTTAGGCTTTTGATTTTAGTGGGTATCGGTACATATTTTATTGTAAATAAATTCCTTTGAATATCCTCATTCTAAAGTTTCCCCTTTGATTGCTATCAGTGACCCTTCACCTGGTTTTAAAGAACCTTGTAAGTTATGTTTTTAATTACCCCCCTACCCTCGGTTTATATTTTACATGGACAAGATGAAAGTTCTCACAGTGGATGGCTCACCGGCAATGGTCTACCTCGAGGACTTTCATATTGAACAGGTTGGACTTCAGATATTGTCATGCCATTTGCTCTCTACATGTCTGTTCTTTACTTCTTCTTCTCCATCCCCTCACCCCCCCCAGCCAGTCGCAGCAGATGGATCTCCCTCCCTGAGCCTGGTTCTGCTGGAGGTTTCTTCCTGCTAAAAGGGAGTTTTTCCTCTCCACCATCACCAAGTGCTTGCTCACAGGGGATTGCCTAATTGCTGAGGTCTTTCTGCAATTGTGAGGGGTTTCCCCTACAGTTGAAAGTGCTATGAGATGATTATTTATATAGTGCCATTTCACAACAAAGCTGAATTGAACTGAATTGAATATCTCGGTTCACTGGTAACTGAAAAGAAGATAGCATCAATGGCAGCGATCCATTGCAGAATCAAGTCCACAACTTCAATGTTCACATCTGGAAGAAGCTGACATCTCTCTAAGGACTATGATCTTTCTCTCTTTCTTGAGACCTGGAGCATCCTCAAAGGGGACCTGAACCAGCACAAAGTTTTCCAAATGTGGTGTCTCCGTCAGATCCTTGGAGTGATCATATTTCCAATGATACCATCTGTGAATGATGTCAACAGTAGCTGACTATTAGAAGTGCAGACTGCAGTGGTTCGGCCATGTCTGCAGGATGAGAACTGACCGGTTATCACACAAACTCCTGTGGCGGCCACAACCCATACACTGGAGAATCCAACACGATGCACCGAAAAGCAAACTGTACAAAAAGCACTGTGTAAAACATCCAAAGTCTTAAAAGTAGACCTGAAACAATCTAGTCTCACAGGTTCAGCATATACAAAAGGCTGCACTCTAAACTAAGAAGGGTTTTATCAGAAAAGGCCAAGGACCCCGCCATACCTGAAGAAGAAAAAAAAAAAAAAAAAAAGGAGAGATTTATCTTTGCCAAAGGATACCTGGACAAACTTGTGTCCTTCTGGGCAAATATTCTATAGCCGGATCAAATAAAACAGCTTTTTGGTGGTGCACACAAGTAAATTGTTTATAGAAGGTAAAATAAAGCTTTTGAGGAAAAGGACAGGGTGCCTACAGTGAGGCATGGTAGTGGAGCCTGTCACAGAGTGTGCCCCTATGGGGCAGAAAACAGGACTCGTGCTGGGTGAGTGAATGACATGATTTATTAATAAATAGAAAATAAAGCAGCGTGTGGGCTGAAAAAAAAAAAACAAAAACCAAAAAAACAAAGGCTATGCAGAAACAAACCGAATCTAGGCTAGGCTCAGCTAAGATAAACAGTAACAGTCACGAAGTGAAGGAAAACAGGCTTGACCGAATCATGTAATCACGCCAGTATGAAGTAGGATGCCACTCCGATGAATGGTGTGACCCCCCTTAAATTCAGCTGGACTAATTACTTAAACAAAAACAGATGTGGACATTTGAGAAATTAACATGGAACAGGCTAAGGTGGGGAAAAAAAAGGACACTGACAAAGTAAAAGCCCAAACCAGAACTAAGGACAAACATAACTGAGGTAACAATAAACAGGACAATGGAGAACAAAGACAAGAATAATAAAACATAAACGTGACTAAGATAACAATACTAAGGATAACCCAAATGAACAGTGGCTAAGATGGAGGGTCAAGGGTTTGATTCCTGCTCTGTCTGCAGTCTGCATGTTGAAGTGTCCTTGAGCAAGACACTGAAGCGCCAGTTGCTCCTGGTGGGTAAGGCCAGCGCTGGTGCATGGCAGCTCCGCCGCTATCAGTGTGTGAATGAGTGGATAGCAGGATCTGTAAAGTGCTTTGGTTATCTAGAGATGAGAAAAAGCGCTATATAAGTGAACACCATGTACCATTCTTCTGTCTAGTGAAAAACTCTGTTGTGTCTTCAAACAGTTCATATTTAACTGTCCTCATTTAACAAAAAACAATGGCTGAGTGTGTGCTTTTCATTGATCAGGATACACGCATATGAACGGACATGAGATATGATGATGTAATATGACGACAGACATTATAGATTGGTGAACAGAAGACCGGTTTGTCTTTTCAAACCTTCAGACTGACCACCACACCTCCTCTGTGTACTGCATCAACAACAGAACACACAAATGCTCCCTGTTCATCCATCCATCCATCCCCTACTGCTTTTCCAGAGGTCTGGGTCATGGAGGCAGCAGTTCAAACAGAGAAGCCCAGACTTCCCTCTCCCCAGCCACCTGCTCCAGCTCTTCAGAGAGGATACCAAGGCGTTCCCAGACCAGCTGGGAGACATATGGCCCTTTTCCACTAGTACCCAGTCGGCTCTACTCGGTTCTACTCGGCCCGGTTTGTAGCCTTTTCCATTAGTACCTAGAACCTATTCGAGGCCAGGGTACAACCACGCTGAGTCGAGCCGAAAATGTGATGTCAACAGACTGCAGGCCAATGATTGGTCAGAGCATAACGTCATGAACGCGTCCGTCTTCTGTGGAATCGACACGACCACCATTTGCAATAGTTCACGGACTAAACTCGGTCATCGAGTAAACACGATATTAGTAGAGATGGCATTGCAGGTTTCGCGGAAATCTACACCGTGGTCCAACGAAGAGGTGTGGAGTTTTCTGTGCTTGGTGGCAGATCCACAGTGAGAGGAGTGACCCGCACTGATACAGATGGCAGCCCAGCATAGAACCGGACTACGGACAAGCTGAAGATGAACGTGAGAGAACCATCGATGGTGAGTGATTTGTGACATTGTGCATCTTTTCACTTATTTTATCCTGTTGGTGGTAAGCTCACTTTTTTTGAGCAATACAACGCCATCCTGTGCTGGCTAACGAGTGTTAGCTAGTAGCTAGCTAGCTAGTAGCCAACTCTGCTGATTTGCGCTTGCTTTGTCCAAAGTATTTGCTTGTGAGAGCAAAACGATGAAATACTGTATGTTAATCCTGGTTAAAGTCCTGGTTTGTGTACATGTTGCACTTTGGTGCTGTGCATTAAGTTGTGTGTAATTTCTTTCTAGAATCTGTTTCCCCATGCCAGGGGTTAGCCGCCCTCAGCATGTTGTGTTTATATTGTGGATACAGATCAAGAGGACCCCAGGATCCAAAATCTTAACATATACAGTTAGGCCCAAAAATATTTGGACAGTGACACAAGTTTTGTTATTTTAGCTGTTTACGAAAACATATTCAGGATAAAATTATATCATCAGTATGGGCTTAAAGTGCAGACTCTCAGCTGTAATTTGAGAGTATTCACATCCAAATTGGAGCAAAGGTTTAGGAATTACAGCTCTTTAATACGTAGCCGCCTCTTTTTCAAGGGACCAAAAGTAATTGGACAATTGACTCAGAAGGCTGCAAAAAAAAAACAAAAAAAAAAAACAAGGCTGCATGGGCTCTTCCCTCGTTAACCTGTCATCAGTTAAGCAGTTAAAAGGTCTGGAGTTGATTCCAGGTGTGGCGTTTACATTTGGAAGCTGTTGCTGTGAACACACAACATGCGGTCAAAGGAGCTCTCAATGGAGGTGAAACAGACCTTCCTGAGGCTGAAAAAAAAAAAGAAGAAATCCATCAGAGAGATAGCAGAAATGTTAGGAGTGGCCAAATCAACAGTTTGGTACATTCTGAGAAAAAAAGAGTGCACTAATGAGCTTGGGAACTCAAAAAGGCCCGGACGTCCATGGAAGACAACAGTGGTGGATGATCGCAGAATCCTTTCCATGGTGAAGAACAACCCCTTCACAACATCCACTCAAGTGAAGAACACTCTCCAGAAAGTAGGTGTATCAGTATCTAAGTCTACCATAAAGAGAAGACTTCATGAGAGTAAATACAGAGGATTCACCACAAGGTGCAAACCATTAATCAGCCTCAAAAATAGAAAGGCCAAAATTGAACTGCCAAAAAACACCTGAAGAAGCCAGCCCAGTTCTGGAACAGCATTCTTTGGACAGATGAGACTAAGATCAACCTGTACCAGAATGATGGGAAGAAGAAAGTTTGGAGAAGAATTGGAACAGCTCATGATCCAAAGCACACCACATCTTCTGTAAAACATGGTGGAGGCAGTGTGATGGCATGGGCATGCATGGCTTCTAATGGCACTGGGTCACTTGTGTTTATTGATGATGTGACAAAAGACAGAAGCAGCCGGATGAATTCTGAAGTGTATAGGGATATACTTTCTGCTCAGATTCAGCCAAATGCAGCAAAGTTGATTGACTTCACAGTACAGATGGACAATGATCCAAAACATACTGCAAAAGCAACCCAGGAGTTTTTTAAAGCAAAGAAGCGGAATATTCTGCAATGGCCGAGTCAATCACCAGATCTCAACCCAATCGAGCATGCATTTCACTTGCTCAAGACAAAACTTAAGGCAGAAAGACCCACAAACAAGCAACAACTGAAGACAGCTGCAGTAAAGGCCTGGCAAAGCATCACAAAGGAGGAAACCCAGCGTTTGGTGATGTCCACGGGTTCCAGACTTCAGGCAGTCATTGCCTGCAAAGGATTCTCAACAAAATATTGAAAAGTAACATTTTACTTAGGGTTATGTTTATTTGTCCAATTACTTTTGAGCCCCTGAAATGAGGAGCGTTTGTATAAAAATAGCTACAATTCCTACATGTTTAATTATATATTTTTGTTCAACCTCTTGAATTAAACCTTAAAGTCTTAAGGTTTAATTATATTACTTATATTTACTTATTTTTGTAGGATTTTTATTTGGGTTCTAAATCTTTTATTGGGTTTTAGACCTTTGAGTTTTTAACCTCTTTGACTAGTCTTTAACTTTTTAATATGACCCTTCTCTCTTATCTCTGATTTTTCTCTCATCTCTTTGTCTTTATACCCTGATTGATGGAGCCTTGAGTATTTTTATCATGTTTATAGTCAGCTTCATGTGTGCCTGTGCTTGTTTTTATGTTGAATATAACTGTGGTTTGTAAATATGGATGTCACCAGACTGCAGAGCAAATCTACCTACGGGTACAAATAAAGTAACCTGAACCTGAACCTGAAAGTCTGCTCTTCAATTCCGTTATAGTTGTTTCATTTCAAATCCAATGTGGTGGCATGCAGAGCCCAAATAATGAATATTGTGTCACTGTCCAAATATTTCTGGGCCTAACTGTACAAGTGCATTTTCAAACCAGTGATTTATAAAGTGATTCATATAATTTTCTAAAATGTCAGAATAGACCCACACACCTATTCTGTGGATTTTCCATAAAAGATGTTGGAACAGTGTTTTTGTGCTGTTTCTGTTCCACCATAAATCCCTGGATTGAAAATGTACTTGTACATGTACAGAGTGGATCCTGCGGTGCTCACTGGTCAGGGAAACAAAGCATTTTTGCCACATCCCACCACTGACTTTCAAAAGTGTATTTCCCTAATATAGGTACATCTCCAAAAATTAGAATGTCATGAAAAAGTTCAATATTTTTTGTCACTCATTTCAGAAAGTGAAATCCATATATTATATAGATTCATTACACAGACAGTGATATATTTCATGCATGTATTTATTTTAATTTGGATGATTATGGCTTATAGCCCCTGAAAACCCCAAATTCAGTTTGGCAAAAAAAAATACATAAAAAAATAGCATATTACAAAAAATTGATTTTAAAAAATAATTTTTAAAAAGAAATGTTGGCCGCTGAAATGTTGGTTAACATGGGCTGTAGCCAAAATCTTCAAAATTAAAATAAACACGTTGTGGCGGTATGAGATAATAAGCGGCGAGCTGAGGAGTTTAAAGTGCCTTTATTAAGTCACATCGCCAACACGAGCTCACTCTGGTGCTGTGCAGAGCGGCCCAGAGCGAGCCCTGAGGGCTCTCAGTAGTGTGAAGACAAGTGCAGTCAGTTGAGCAGTTGCAGAGAGAGAGTGAGTTACATGATACGTGCGGTATTTATACCGGTTACAGACAAAGCATGAAAGAGCATGTGCATTTGTATATGAGAGAGACATACATATCAAATAGGCAGGTTGCCAGCACCTGCTCCAGCTTGCAGGACAAAGAGGTGACAAGTCACACCTACATATTGATCTGTCTCTATGTCAACAGTGAGGACAGGACGTGTGAACACAAAGCATGAATAGCACATTAACATCACACTAGCGCTGTGGAAAATAACCAGGAGTAGCGAGCTGTCTGTCCTTAGTCTGTGGGGGGTTGTCCCACAACGTGCAATATATCACTGTCCACGTAATGAGTCTATATATGGGTTTCACTTTCTGAAATGAGTGACAAAAATATTGAAGTTTTTCATGATTTTCTAATTTTTTGAGATGTGCCTGTATATGTTTTGAACTTGCTTTAACTAACCACCATCCATTTCTGTCTTTGGTCTTGGCAAGAGGAAAGGACAAGCAGCCAGCCCACAACGGACCTCGCCACTGTGAAAAGTACTGAAATCCTTTGCTTTTATAGGTAAAGTGCCAAAACCAAGGTAGCACAATTTCCACTTAATATAAAAGGGACTGAACTGAGATTTGATTGTGTGAATATTAGTTACAGAATAATTGAAAATGACTGGCACATCAACTGTAAAATAAACCGCTTGTTAATGTATTTATTTATGTATTTTTTTTTTTTGTCAGATCACTTGTGATCCTTTGTGAGTTATGTTCATAACTGTATGTTGTACTTTGGGGAATGGGAGTTGTTCAGTCAGCAATATAATTTAGTTTATATGTGTAGTTTATAGTCTATCATCAATAAACTAATACAGTATTATAATAGCAGGACACATTACAAATATTTGAGACCTATTGTAGTGCATCCTTTTATATTTTAGCAATACAAGTACACAACACAGCCCACACTTGAAGCCAGGACAAGAAGAGACACAGCGGTGACAGAGCGGTGGCTAAACTTTTATTGATAAAAATTCCATATTTTCACTGAGCAACTCCATACTCGGTGATGCACACCCTCAGTTAACCTCTTGCACCCCGGGATACCGCGGGTGGTCACGTCTCTGCGTCCTAGGGCTCACTGAAAAAAAAAAGGCTGCAATTCCGTTCTTCCACTACAGACACAGCCACGAACAGAAAGCCAAAGGAGTGCTTTGATTGGTTTAGATTTGATTGACCTCTCACTCGACTAATAAGAGCCTTGAATTGGGTTTCTGAAACCTTGAAGAACCAATGACTGAAAACCTAGCAAGAAGGACCCGCCTACCAACGGCTGCGAATACAGCGAGCCAATCGAAGCAGAGAAGTTCGACAATTGAAAGCATACGTCCCGTGCGTAAAATCTGTTTTGTGTAAGCCGCTGGGTGACACACACGCGTTCGCCAGTCTTTTTTTCTTACTACTGTTCTTATTTGTTTTGAAAAATCGTTCGCCAAAACCGCAATCATGGAAGCGCAAAACCGCAATAATGGAATCATGGTTTGACCGGGTCGCGTGACCAGAACCACGAGTCGTAACAAGCGGACCAGCGTCATGTTCGTCTGACAATGAGGAAGAGAAGTTCGCCAGCGACACTGCTGTTGTGGACAGGTAAGTGTTATAAGCTAAATTATTCTTTATCCCTGAAAATTGTAATTAAAATAACTTTTGACCAATCGGTAAATTACAACTGTGCGTCATCACCACATGACGGACCGGTCCGTGCGCCGCGTCCGGACAGTGAACGCCCCCCCGCCTGCTACTCTTCTGTAGTGGATTGCAGATATTTTAGTACAACTGTGCGTAGTAGACTGCAGCGCACCGTCACCGCGGTCCGTCATGTAGCGATGGGCGATGTTTGTCCTCTGTAGCGGCGGGGGGGGGGGGTTGTTCTACATTACAGATATTTTAGTATAATTTTTAATGCACTGTAGGTTATTTTTTCTTGTAAAAAAAAAAAGCCACACATTTTTTATGTGGCATGCTTCTTTGTGTGTGGGGGCTTGTTTGTTCATTCATTTATTCATGAATGAATAAACAACCCCCCCTCCAGACACACACACACACAGCCCTGAGTGTCACCTTTCATTAGAGCCCAACGTTTTTCCAAACTGTGCCATTTGGCACAATTTGGCACAGTTCAAAAACGCCTGGGAACAACCTGAGAAGAAAGCTGTGTAATATATTCATTTTTTGTGGTATTGTTACAAAATTTTGACCTCAGCTGGATAACACTTGGTTCTACATTTCTGTTGCATTTTCCAGCCTGGATCTGACAGCTGTGTGTTATTTGCAAGCATTTGTATCCAAAAAAACACCCAGGCGAACTTTATTTTCTTCAGATTCAGTATGTTTAGATGACTGTTACTCAGTGGCAGGAGCACTTAGAGAGATTTTGACTGTTTTGCCAAAACATTCAAAGTGTTTTCTTTTAAATGAGACCAACCCCATGAAGATGCTGCAAAGGGTTGAAGAACAGCTTTTGATTTACTTTGGGCACGTTATTTTTAGGCATTTTTTGGGAAATTGACCAGAGTGCAAGGGGTTAAAGTACTAGATTCCATTCAAGTGAATGTATTAATTCATTCTGATTGCTGAGGCCACAGTAAAAACAGATGATTTTAAATGTAACGCAGCCCTTGTAAAATCTACTTTACTGAAGCGCAACTACATGAAAATTGTGGTTAAATACAACAACGAAGTACTTTATTGTCACATTCGAATTGTAATCGCTCCTGTTTTGTTTTTCTTTTGAATTCTTGGATGGAATATGGGTGGGCAATATAAGCTGCGGCTTCAGCCATCATCCATTTCAGATAACCTATGTTGAACTGTATAATCAGAGGAGTTATTGTTTAATTTGACCTTGTTAGATTTCTTTTCCCCCTTGTTATATTACTCTATTTTCTTTTAATCTTTACTTTTGATCTATCTGAAATAAAGATTCATTCATTCATTCACATTCCACCACTGGCTTTTAGCAACAAGTGTATTTCCCAAATATGTTTTAAACTTGCTTTAATTAACCACCACCCATTTCTGTCTTTTGTCTCGGCAAGAGGGAAACGATCCACCCAAACTGGACCTTGCCTCACTATTTACAGAGATGCAGGCCGAAGATCTGCTTAACTGGGACCAGCTTGAACGGCACATCCCAGCTGCTTTTCAGTGAGGCAGCGTGGCCGGTGTGTGTGACCCATTCTTTTCCTTTTTTTTTTTTTTTTTTTTACAGTTTGAATTTTGCACATTCTGAATAATCTGGAATTTGCTGCTGATTGTAATAAACAATTTAGTGACTTATGTGTTTGCATCATGACTTTCTATTTTGTCTGTTAAGGCACCGGTGGGAAAAGAGTCAACAGTACAAACCATTTATCGGTGACTTTGAAAATAATGGCTCATTTTTAAGAAAAAGTAACCAAAACAATTTTATTTACTGAAGACTGTATTGTTGGATGTGCCAGTGCAGAAGACCCTGCTCACTTTAATGACAGTACCAGTATATGGAGGAACTCTGGGCCATATTAGCATCTGTACTTTATCATAATGGGTTTGGGCAGGGGTGTCCAATCATGTGCCATGGAGGGCCAAGACTCTGCAGGCTTTACCTCCAAACAGTGTCTTCAACAGCAGATTCCAATGAATTTCTTCCCACTGACTGCTGATCAGTGAGAACACCTGCTGAAGAGACTGGGTAGAAGAGAGAACCCACAGGGTCTTGGCCCCCCATGACACATGATTGGACACCCCTGGGTTAGGGTTTAATGGGATTTAACATTTTAACACAAACTGCTTTATGGTTCATAATTCTGTTGACAGACTTACACCAAACCAAAAGTGATTTCTCAAACTGCTGGATTGTTCTTAGACAGCTTTTCCAATCTTTCAGTATTAAGTACCGTAGTGATACCTGACTTCAGGACTATATAGGGGGACAGAGACGTGAAAAGCAGAAGGAAAAGAGAGGAGGAGGCATGGCTCTTCTTGTTAATGAGCGGTGGTGTCATCCCAGGCACATTTATGTGAAGGAAAAGTGCTGCAGCCCGGACATTGAACTGCTGGCTGTTAGTATGAGACCTTATTATATGCCGCGAGAAATGAAGTGCACTTTAATTGTTATCGTCTACGTCCCTCCGTCAGCTGACGCAGCGGTGGCCTGTGACGTCATCAGCTCCACTGCGGCCACATTACTGGAGAAGCACCCGGATGCATTCATGGACATCAGAGGTGATTTTAACTATGTCTCAGTGGGAAAAACTTTACCCAACTTTCACCAGTTTGTTGACTGTCCCACCAGAGAGAACAAAACACTGGATTTTCTGTATGCCAATGTCAGAGATGCATATAGTGCCACAGCTCTGCCCCCCATTGGTAAATCAGATCACTGCATGGTCATGTTAACACCCAAGTACGTCCCCCTTGTGCAAAGGCAGCGTGCTTATACACGAACTGTGAGGAGGTGGACACAGGAGGCTGCTGATGCACTGCAGGACTGCTTCGAGACGACAGACTGGAGCGTACTCTGTGAACCACATGGGGTGGGCATAGACAATATGACCGACTGCATCACAAAATACATTAGATTCTGTGAAGACAAGACCATGCCAGCTCAGACTGTACACTGCTTCTCCAACAACAGACCATGGGTCAACAGTGACCTGAAAGCACTTCTGAACAAAAAGAAGAGAGCTTTTAGGGCTGGAGACAAGGAGAAGCTGAGGGGAGTGCAGCATGATCTGAGAGAGATGCTGAGGAGGTGCAAGGACAATTATAGAAGGAAGTTGGAAGAGAAACTCAGGCAAAATAACACTAAAGATGTGTGGGAGGGAATGAAACAAATAACTGGGTACAAGTGGAGAGTCAGGCAGCCATCTGGGAGCCAGGAGAGAGCTGAGGAACTGAATCTGTTTTTTAATAGGTTCAACTCACAGTCTGTCACCCGAGCAACACAACCAGACCCCCACACACCCCTCCCTACCCACGCTCCCGTGCAGAACCTCTCTCCATCTCCCCCCTCCTCCTCCTCAGGGGGCACCAGGACCCTCCCTCACTTCACGGTGACTACAGATCAGGTGGAGAAACAGCTGAAGAGACTCCGTCAGCAGAAGGCTTCGGGCCCGGATGGCATCTCCGCTAGGATCCTGAGGACCTGTGCCAACCAACTAGCTCCAGTACTGAAACACCTGTACAACCTGAGCCTGAGTCTGGAGAGAGTACCGGTGCTGTGGAAGACATTCTGCCTGGTTCCTGTCCCCAAGAAGACATCTCCATCGGATCTAAATGACTATCGACCAGTTGCCCTCACATCTCATGTGATGAAGGTCCTGGAGAGACTGGTCTTAGCCCACCTGAGGCCGCAGGTGGAGACGTGGCTGGACCCTCTGCAGTTTGCATATCAGCCCCATTTAGGAGTTGAAGATGCTGTCATCTACCTGCTGCAACGAGCCCATCAGCACCTGGATGGTGGAGGAGATACTGTGAGAATCACTTTTTTTGATTTCTCCAGTGCCTTTAACACCATCCAGCCACTGCTGCTGGGCAAGAAGCTGCGGGGGATGGGGGTTGACAGCTCTGTGATCTCCTGGATTACCTACTACCTGACAGGCAGACCACAGTTTGTCAGGCTGGGCAGTGTCTTGTCTGGAGTGGTGGCTAGTGATACGGGAGTGCCACAGGGGACTGTGCTCTCTCCTTTTCTTTTTACCTTATACACCACGGACTTTCAGTATAACACTGAGTCATGTCACCTGCAAAAATTCTCTGATGACTCAGCTGTTGTTGGGTGTATAAGAGGAGGAGAGGAGGGGGAGTACAGGGCACTGGTAGACAGATTTGTGGAGTGGACGGAACAGAATCACCTGAGGTTGAATGTCAGCAAGACCAGGGAGATGGTGATTGACTTCAGGAAGAGGAAGGCTCCTCCTCAGCCACTGCAGATTAGGGGGGAGGATGTGGGAGTGGTTGAAGACTACAAATATCTTGGTGTCAGGATCAGCAGCGGGTTGGACTGGAGATCCAACACCGATGCTGCGCACAAGAAGGGGATGAGCAGACTATTTCCTGAGAAAACTGAGATCCTTCAACGTGTGCAGCAGGATGCTGGAGCTTTTCTACCAGACTGTTGTCGCCAGTGCCATCTTCTTTGCTGTGGTCTGTTGGGGTAGCAGTATCAGGGCCAGAGATACCAACAGGCTTGACAAGATTATCAAGAGGGCTGGCTCTGTAATTGGTCTCAGACCGGAGACCTTTGAGACAGTGGTGGAGAGGAGAACACTAAATAAACTGCAATACATCATGAACAATCCTGATCACCCCATCCACCACACACTAGATAGGCAGCGAAGCACTTTCTCCAGTAGACTACTACAGCTTCGTTGTCGAACGACCAGGTACAGGAAATCTTTCCTACCACATGCAATTTCACTGTACAATAACTCACTATAATGTTGTATTCTGGTCATAGCTATGCTGCCACACTGCACCTTACAGACTAACTGGTACCTCACATGTCACTCTGCTCCTGATAGTCCTTCTTTGTGCAATGGGATGATTCATGTGTTTATATGGGTCATCATCATATATTAAGCTATGATGTATATACAGTAGGTTCCATAGTCGTGTTAGTTTCGTTTTTACTTTCCATGGGTAATCCCTTTGTCTGTCGTGTGTGTTTCTGTTGTTTGGCTGTCAACTGTCATGCTGCTGTTACACTGTAATTTCCCAGTTTGTGATCAATAAAGTACATCTATCTATTTAATTTATGTCACTTGGGTGTAACCTTCACATATAAAAAAAAAGAGACATCTGCAAAAATTTCAAAGGTTTATTGTCAGTGCAATTTCCAGTGCAATACTACATGAATGCATGTATAGTACATTGTTGATGCAGAGAATATATAGTGTAACGTTGGGGCTGTGTTATGGGGGGGGAGCAGGGATTTTCCCAGCATGCTTTGCAACAGATGTTATTTTGTGTGTTTGCTTAAATGTTATTACTGAGTTATTATACTGCTGTGTCATTATAACTGCGTTATAATGACCCATCAGTGTTTTATAGGCAGGATTAGGGCAAGATGTATCATGTGTTGTATAACCATGATTGAAACAGAGGTCTGGGAGGATGAACTCCCCTCCTGTCTGTGCTCAGGGTGTTGTTGAATAAAGCCTGTTTGTCACAACCATCTGCTCCTCTTCTTTGTGTGAACCTCGCCTACGTCACACTGGTGTCAGAAGTGGGATTCGAACAGATGGAAGCCAGGATCAGAATGGAGATCCAGCAGCTGGAGCGACTCATCACTCAGCTGGCTACGGACGACGGGGCCGAGACACCAACCCCCAGAGCCGCTTGCCGGGACGAACGAAGCAGCGGACCCGACGGGGCCAGCGCACCCCGCCCCCTGCCTTTTTCAAGGCAGAGCGAGCGGAGCAGAGCAAACCAGCCCCACTTCCCACCCTTTTCAGGGCAGGACGAGCTGGCAATTCCAGGGTGATCAGGAGCGGTGATCGACCCGGAGGCGACCGCCCCATCCATCCGGCAGCGGGCCAAGATTCCCTGCTTCAACGGCCAGACCCCGTTGGATGACTACCTGGTCCAGGTCAAGCTGGCCGCCGCGCTGAACGGCTGGTCATCAGAGGAAACCACCGTGCAGGTCGCGCTGGCCTTGGAAGGGAGGGCTCTCTGCACGCTCTCTGATCTCCGGCCTGAGGAGCGCTGCAGCTGGCCAGCGCTACAAGGAGCGCTCCGGAGATGATTTGGGAGAACGGCAGACGCTGAGCACGCCCAGGAACAGCTGACCCACCACCGTCGAAGCAGCCAGGAAAGCCTAGGAGCCTACGCGGTGGACATACGGCTGCTAACACGGCGCAGCTACCCGGATTTTGCACAAGAGGTGGTAGAGAAGCTCGCCCTCCGGAACTTCATCCAAGGTCTCCACCCAGCCCAGCTCCAGAGCCACGTACGGAGCCACGCCACGAGCGACTGGGAGACTGCGGTGGCAGAAGCAGAGCAGGTGGAGCCGCTGATGAATCGCACAATCGAAGCGTTGACGCCAAGACAAAGAACCTTCCAGGCCACGGCTGAGAGCGAGGGGGAGGAGGAGGAGTTACGGCAGACCACAGCGGCACGTCCACAGAGGAGATGGCCGCGGCGACGCGAGAAAGGGTGCTTCCACTGCGAAGAGCCGGGACACATCGCACGGTACTGCCCCGCACCCACCCCACGACAAACTGGCCCCTCGCTGGCGTTAAACTAGAGCGAGGTGGCATGGACGGGGACAGGCCACCTCCCGCAGATGTTTCCCCCGACGAGCCGGCGCCACGTGTGGGTCGAATTGGACACTCGCCAGGGATGTACTGTATCTACATTGCAGCCTGGAGGAGATGTCGATCCGGGCCCTGATTGACACCGGCTCTACAATCTCCTTGGTCTGACCATGTGTGCTGCCGGGCACGAACAAGACGGCCCCACAGGGGTGGGAACCCACCGAGCGCTGAGTCACCACAGCTACCGGTGAGTGCGCCAAATTGGGGGGGGCGGAGAGTTCTCATGGTGGGGGTGGCTGGTCAGAACATAAAACACCCGTTCTGGCTGGCTGACATCCAAGACCCCTGTATTATTGGACTAGACCTGCTCACGGCCTGGAACGCCAAGATCAACACCGCCGGACCGTCCCTCCAGCTGGGAAACTGGACCATCATGCTCCACGGCAGAACCCAGAGAAGGAACACGGAGGCCTGTGCGATCGAGGGACCGCCAGGACGGACCGGACCAGGTGGGCCACCGTGAGGACCGGACACTATGATGCCACCAGCGCATGCAAAGAAAGCACGAGCACACACAAGGACAGCAAGGGGAGGGATCAACGTGTCAGCAGAGACACAGCAGGCGGTTGAGGAATTATTTCAGCGGAGCTGCAGCGGGCTGGAGCTGGGACAGAGACGCCAGCTGCAGGAACTGTTGGACTGTTATATGGGTGTCTTCGCTGCGAAGGATGAGGAATGCAACTGGACCGGCTTGGTGCAGCACGAGATCGACACCGGTGAGACCAGGCTGATTCGACTCCGCCCACGCCGGCTGCCCTTTTCAAGGCGGGCAGTAGCAGAACAAAAAGTGCGAGAAATGCTGGAGGCAGACATCATTGAGCCCTCCAGCAGCCCCTGGGCGGCGCCGGTGGTGCTGGTCAAGAAGAAGGACAGTTTGTGGCGGTTCCGTGTGGATTACCGGCGCCTGAATGACGTCACCCGAAAGGACTCCTATCCCCTGCCCCGCATTGATGACGCGCTGGACCATATCGCTGGCTCCAGCTGGTTCAGCTCACTGGATCTACGCAGTGGCTACTGGCAGGTAGAGCTGTCACCTGAGGCACGCCAAAAAATAGCCTTCTCCATCGGGCAGGGACTGTACCAGTTTAGTGATGCCGTTTGGACTTTGCAATGCCCCGGCCACCTTTGAGTGCTTGATGGAGTGAGTGCTAGTTCACATGCCCCGGAGTCGCTGTGTTGTTTACCTGGACGACCTACTGGTGCATGCAGCTGATTTTGACAGTGCCCTGTCAAATCTCCGAGAAGTACTGGACACCATCCGACAGGCTGGGCTATGGTTACACCCGAGGAAATGCCACCTATTCTGGCAGGAGACCACCTTCCTGGGCCACGTTGTCAGCGCAGCAGGAGTCGCCACCGACCCAGAAAAAGTGGCGGCGGTGAGAGACTGGCCAGTGCCATGGAATGTGGGAGAACTGAGGAGCTTTGTCGGACTGGCCTCCTATTATAGGAGGTTTGTGAAAGACTTTGCCACCATCGCCAGCCCGCTGCATCAGCTGACGCAGAAATGACGCACATTTCAGTGGAGTGAGAACTATGCTGCTGCTGTTTCCCAGCGTCGCGCAGCACTCGGGGGCTGCACGGTGGCGCAGTGGTTAGCACTGCGGCAGCACAGTTTACCCTTGGCCGGGGGATTGTGGGGATCGTGGGATCGTGGGTTCGATCCCAGCCCCCGACCAACAGTGATCTGTGTGGAGTTTGCATGTTCTCCCCGTGTTGCGTGGGTTTACTCCGGGATTTCTCCGGTTTCCTCCCACATGCCAAAGACATGCATGTTAGGTTAATTGGCTGTTCTAAATTGTCCCTAGATATCTGTTTCCTATAGGCCCTTAGAATAGAGGGTTAGTATTAATGAAAGCGCTTTGAGTGGTCTTTGTGACTAGAAAAGCGCTATATAAGTGCAGGTTAGTTAGTTAGTTAGTTAGCACTCATCGGAGCCCCCATTCTGCAGTATCCTGACCCGAACCGCCCTTTCATTGTGGACGCAGACACCAGCAACCAGGGCATCGGGCGGTGCTATCCCAGGAGGGAGAACACGAAGAGCAGGCAGATGCTTTTTTCAGCCGCACTCTCAGCAGAGCCAAGAGGAATTACTGTGTGACTCACAGAGAGCTGTTGGCTGTCATTCAAGGACTGCGTCATTTCCGCCCGTATGTGTACGGGGGGAGGTTCCAGCTCAGGACGGATCATGCTTCCCTGACCTGGTTATTGAATTTTAAAGAGCTGGATGGACAGTTGGCGAGATGGCTGGAGGCACTGCAGGATTAGGATTTCCAGATTGTGCATCGGGTAGGCCACCTCCATGCCAATGCTGACATGCTGTCTCAGTGACCCTGTGCGACAGAGGAGTGTTGTCACTGCCAATGGGCTGAAGATCGAGACCAAGCCGTCCCACGGGCTGCTGCTCTCTGGACCGCTGCGAGCAGGAATAACGCAGCGACGCACAGCCCCTCCTCGGATGATCAGGCAGCCTCCCCCAGCGATGATGTCACAGAGGTCCTTGACACGCAGCAGCTGCAGAGTGAACAGGATAGAAACCCGGTCATTTCTCGGGTTTGGCAGTGGCTGGATGCAGGACAGCGGCCCGCCTGGGAGGTTGTGTCTGCGCAGGACCCAGAGACTAAGGCCCTACACTCCCAGTGGGCCAACCTCCGCTGCCATGAGGGCGTGGTGTATCGAGAGTGGCAGACTCCAGCTGGGCAGCGGCACGTCTGGCAGCTGCTGGTTCCTCATCGACTCCGGCCCAACGTACTCCAGCTGGTTCATGGGGCGGTAGGAGCGGGCCACTTCGGGGTGACAAAGACTCTGCAGCGTCTTCGAGCCCGGTTCTACTGGCCCGGGTGTCATCAGGACATGGAGCTCCATGTCCACCGCTGCGACACCTGCACAGCTCAGAAAGGGCCAACTCAGCGATCCCATGCACCCCTGCAGCAGTACTGGGTGGGAGCACCGATGGAGCGGGTGGGAGTGGACATCCTGGGCCCTTTCCCGACCATGGACCGGGGGAACCACTACGTGCTGGTCGCAATGGATTATTTCACTAAGTGGCCAGAGGCGTACACAGTCCCGGACCAGACCACCGCTACGACGGCATCAAAGCTGGTGGACGAAATGTTCTGTCGGTTTGGCGCGCCGGAGGAACTGCACAGCGATCAGGGTTGGAACTTCGAGGCGGAGGTCTTCGGAGAGGTCTGCAAGCGGCTGGGCATCCGGAAGACCCGGACCACCCCGCTACATCCACAGAGCGACGGCCTGGTCGAACTATTCAACCGGACCCTCACCACCCAGCTCGCTATCCTAGTGGACCAGCGACAGCGAGACTGGGACCTGCATCTGCCTTTTGTTTTGTGGGCATACCGGACGGCAGCTCAGGAATCTACCCGGTGCACCCCTGCGGTGCTCATGTTTGGACGTGAGCTGCGCACACCGGTGGATTTGGTAATCCCCCCCCCCCCCCCCCCCGAGCCGGAGATGGAGGGCAAACCCGGGTTGGATTATTTTTTTTGTTTGAAAGAACGTCTCCACACGGTGCACAAACTGGCTCGAGAGGACCTGGCAGCGGCGGGGGGTTGGCAGAACCAAGCGTATGACTCCCGCTGCCAGGGGAGGGACTTTGCACCGGGAGACTGAGTCTGGGTTTTCTGCCCTGAGAGAAAAAGAGGACGATCACCGAAGCTGGCGAGCCGTTGGTCGGGACTGTGCGTGGTTCTGCAGAGACTGTCGGATGTGGTGTACAGGGTGAGGCTTAGGAAAAGGGACTGGGTAGTGGTCCTTCACCGTGACCGTCTCGCCCCGTATCAGCCATCTGCCCCACTGGTGGTTGAACCGGCGCTTTCATCCCGACCAGATACCCCGACCGAGACTCAGATGGACACTGGGAGGCCTGTACATGCTGGTCGTCGGCACCGAAAGCTGCCCCGACACCTGGACGAGTTCGTATTGGACTTTTGAATTGGACTTTAATTTTTCTGGGGACAGAAACCAGTCCGGGGGGGCGGGGCAGTGTAACGTCGGGGCTGTGTTACGGGGGGGGGGAGCAGAGATTTCCCCAGCATGCTTTGCAACAGAGGACGTTATTTTGTGTGTTTGCTTAAATGTTATTACTGAGTTATTACACTGCTGTGTCATTATAACTGCGTTATAATGACACAGCAGTGTTTTATAGGCAGGATTAGGGCAAGATGTATCATGTGCTGTATAACCATGATTGAAACGGAGGTCTGGGAGGATGATCTCCCCTCCTGTCTGTGCTCAAGGTGTTGTTGAATAAAGCCTGTTTGTCACAACCATCTGCTCCTCTTCTCTGTGTGAACCTCGCCTACGTCACAATATATTCTACAGTACATGTATCTAGTAAATCAAGTATTTTCCATGTAACCTTGTGACTGCATTATTTTATTTGCTTTTAATCCTAGATCAAGTTTGTTTTGGCCTAAAATGCATCATAATTGTCAAATGTATCTTATTATACCTAACTCAGTACTGTTTACCTTTTGAATATATATTTTGTGGCTAATATAACTACAACCTGGCGATCAAATTGTGTCAGCTGATCACTTTTTGCTATGACACCACCACAGACTCAGTGCTGCTGGAGCAGGTACGTCCCATGATGTCTCAACAGTCTCTCCATGATTTTCACACAGATCAGAGCAATTTGTTGTACAGGAAGCTAAACGTTTCTACAGACATGCTTAGGCTCTATAACCACTGATCGTTTGTGAAGGTGGGGTGACATCAGTGAGAGGCTGTATTGAACTCCCAGACCGACCGTTTGAACCGGTAATTTTCCCACAACAGAGCCATCTGAAACACACACACAGCATACATATATTAGTACCTAATAGCGATAACTTTCAGACATTACAGTGTAGTACGACGTACTTAAAGCAAACTAGCATTAGCAATCATTAGCTTACCATCATATGTTCGTGTCCTCACATCTTCGGCTCTATGGCTTCCCAGATGCTCCAGTACTTTTCGTGAGTGTTTCATCTCACTGCCTGTCCCCTTGTCTGGTGGTCCTTTTTGGCCCGTACGGTGACAAAAAGCCACAGACCGAGGAGTCGCCTTGTACAGCCGCAATGTTATGTTTTGCTTGGGTCACGTGTTTTACGTCACGGGAGTGTGGCGCCGCCTTGCTGTAAAAAAATCCCACCCACCCCAGGCGTACCCAGCTGCAATGGAAACACAACCGAGCCGAACCGAGTAGAGCCGAGTAGTGTAGAGTAAGGCTGATTGGGTACTAGTGTAAAAGGGCCAATAGTCTCTCCAGCGTGTCCTGAGTCTGTCCCAGGGAGACAGATCAGATGCTCAAACCACCCTAACTGGCTCCTTTCGATGTAGAGGGGATGTGGTTCTACTCTGAGCCTCTCCCGGATGACTGAGTTCCACTTCCTATCTCTAAGGGTTAGTCCAGCAATCCTACGGAGAAAGGTCATTTCAGTCGCTTGTATCTGCGATCTAATTCTTTCGGTCATTACCTAAAGCTCATGACCATAGGTGAGGGTAGGAATGTAGAATGAGCGGTAAATCGTCAGCTTTGCCTTAGAGCTCAGCTCCCTCTTTACCAGGGCAGATCGGTTTAACGTCCACATCACTGCAGGTGCTGCTCTGATCCGTCTGTTAATCTCCTGCCCCATTCTCCCCTCACTTGTGAATAAGACCCTGAGATACTTTAACTCCTCCAACTGGGGCAGGAGCTCATCCCTAACCTGGAGGGGACAATCCATCCTGATATTGCTGAGCACTATAGACTCGGACTTGGAGGTGCTGATTCTTATCCCAGCCACTTCACACTCAGCAGCAAACCATCCCAGTAAGACCTGTAGGTCACTGTTTGATGAAGCCAACAGGACGACATCATCTGCAAACAGCAGAGATGAGATACTGTGGTCACCAAACATGACATCCTCCATTCCTTGGCTGCGCCTAGAAATCCTCTCCATAAAAATTATGAACAGGATCTGTGAAAAAGGGCAGCCCTGACGGAGTCCAAGTCCCACTGAGTGTTGGCAATACGATCCAAACTCTCACAATGGTCATATAGAGACCGGATAGCTCGTGGCAACAAGCCCGAAGCACCCCTCACAAAAGTCCACGAGGGACACAGTCGAATGCCTTCTCCAAGTCCACAAAACACATATAGACTGGTTGAACAAACTCCCATGAACCCTCGAGGATTCTCAAGAGGGTAAAGAGTTGGTCTGATGTGCCACAGCCAGGATGAAAACTACATTGCTTCTCCTGAATCTGGATTTTTTTTTCTCATTTTGTCTCTCATAGTTGAGGTATACCTGTGATGAAAATTGGAGACCTCTCTCATCTTTTAAGTGGGAGAACTTGCACAATTGGTGGCTGACTAAATACTTTTTTGCCCCACTGTAGCTCTTGGGATCACTAGGGCATGCAAACCCCCCACCACGATAAGGTGACGATCCGTGGGGGGTCATTCATTCATTCCCAAACAAATTAATACATGAATGCCTAATCTATAGGCTATACTCCAACAGTAAATCCGTGATTAAAATGAAAATGTGGCTGGAATAAAAAAAACAACTATCAAGTGTATCATCATATTATAATTAAAATGAGGGGTGATTAGATTATTACTGTTATGTTGTGAGCCTCAGCTGGGCAGGCAGAGACGAGACAGACTCAAATGCAAGAATGAGTTTTTAGTAATTTAAAGTAAGGGTGCAGCACAGCTGGAAAACACTAAACTAAAACACAAGAATGATAAACTAAAGTAGTACCCAGACTGAAGCATGGTGAAAAGCAGAGGAGTGACAATTATAAAAGGAACTTCTTTCCCGGCAAGGAATAGAGGAGTCAGAAGAGCTAAATACAAAACTCTAATGACCGTAGATGGGAAAGAGATCATGAAGGTTAGGTAATAAAACAAAGTGTAAATCGTGATGGGGAATCGGAAAGAGGACTACAACAATGACAGAACAGGAAATGCAACAAGAATGTTTCAAACTACAACCTAACACAGAAACTAGGACTAATTAAGCAGCAATAATAATAAGGATAATAATAATAAAAACCAAGAAAATACAGAAAGTGTTGGGCATGGCCAGGAGCCAAGCCCTGACACTATAGTTGCCAGGCTGTCATTAAAATAACAGAAAATCCCAGTGCATGCCGTGTTTCCTCATGAGCTTCTGTCAGTAGGCGCTGCATGATTTCAAAACACACCACTGAAATAGCATCGAACAATGCAGTCCTGACGACAGATCTCCTTTTTCCTGATCAAAAGTGCATTGCCATAAAATTCAACAAAATATTCATGAGATTGCACACGGCCACACCACTTTGAAACAAATACTACCCCTCCCAGAGCAAAGAACCATCTACTGGTAATTAGATGACGTGACAGGAAGCATAAAAAACAGACAATGTGCTGACAAGAACAAAAAATACCCACTGGTGTAAGGCAGGAAGTGTGTCTGAAATAATAGGGCCTGTTCTTAATTGCCCGTTATATATAAAACATTAATGGTATACAGTATATACACAGTATGTCAGTAATCTTGAGACAAAGCATTAATAATAAATATCTAATATCCTATACATATGACAGGTCTAATTTAAATGTGATTCACACCTTTGCTGATGATGCGTTTTTATTTTTCACCTAATTAATCATGATTTTTTTCTACCTTTGTGACAATTAACTTTAATAATGAACTTTGAATGGTCTACTAATGTGAATCTTATCTTATCTTATCTAGAGTTTACACAGCAGAAAGTCAAGTTGAGTCATTAAAACAAACATACAGCAGCTCACATGTTCTACTTACAGAGCAGACACAGTAGAGCTCCTTCCTCCATTGTCCCCCTCTGCTATCTGATTTTTTTTTCACTGTGACACAGAGTGGAGACCACCCTCTTCCTCTATGGGAGTGATTTTCTGCATGCGTTCCAGGGAGGTGTGAATATCACACTGTTGTCAAGGAACAACAGAATGAGTAATAAAGATAAGATAAGATGAGATAAGATAAGATAAGATAAGATACGCCTTTATTAGTCCCACAATGGGGAAATTCCAGGATTGCAACAGCACAGGGACAGCAACACTCAAAGCAATAATTTAGAAGATAAGAAAATAAGAGCAGTGAATATACATATGAACACACACACACACATATACATATATATATATATATATATATATACTGTATATACATACATACACATATATATACACATACATACACCTTTTGGCGTGGGCAGAATGAACGACAACGGACAGTGGCTGCTCGAGTTCTGCACATATCACGATCTGTGCATCACAAACTCGTTCTTCAAGACCAAGCCCCAACACAAGGTTTCCTGGCAACATCCGCGCTCAAAGCACTGGCACCAGCTAGACTTGATCCTGACCAGGCGCACCTCACTGAAGAACGTGCTAATCACCCGTTCGTTCCAGAGTGCAGATTGCGACACAGACCATTCATTGGTGTGTTGCAAGGTCAAGCTGCAGCTGAAGAAATTCCATCGTGCTAGACAACCTGGAAAGGCACGGATTGACATCAGCAAGATGGCCCAACCAGAACTTGTTGAGCAGTTTGCCTCCACCTTTGAGAAGGAACTTGGTGTACCACAAGGAGGAGAATCTGCAAAGCAGAAGTGGGAAGAGCTGCGAAACACAATCTACCGCACAGCCTTGGCTACCTTTGGGAGGAAGACCTCGAAGTCACAGGACTGGTTTGATGCCAAGTTGACCGAGATGACCCCCATCATTGAAGCCAAGCGCTCAGCACTTGCTGAGTACAAGAAGTACCCAAACGAGAAGAATCTCCAGATTCTCAGGGCTGCGAGAAGCAAAGTTCAGCAGACTGCTCGGTGCTGTGCCAACGAGTACTGGACTCAGCTCAGCCAAGACATTCAAACCACTGCCATAACAGGGAACATCCGTAGTATGTACGATGGCATCAAGAAAGCACTTGGTCCGGCTCAGAGCAAGACGGCCCCCCTCAAATCTTCCACTGGGGAGATGATCACTGGGAAGAACAAGCAGATGGAGAGATGGGTGGAACACTACTCCGACCTCTACTCTAGACAGAACACCGTGACACCGTCAGCCCTTGATGCCATCGACTGCCTGCCATCCATGGACGAACTTGACGCCAAGCCAACCATCGACAAACTCAGTAAGGCCATTGATAGCTTGGCCGCTGGCAAGGCACCCGGCAATGACGGCATACCCCCTGACCTGATCAAGCACTGCAAGACCGCCCTACTGCTGCCATTGCATGACGTTCTCTGCCAGTGCTGGAAGGAAGGTGCCGTACCACAGGACATGAGGGACGCCAAGATCATCACCCTCTACAAAAACAAAGGGGAGAGAAGCGACTGCAACAACTACAGGGGCATTTCCCTCCTCAGCGTTGTTGGCAAAGTCTACGCACGAGTTGTTCTCGTTCGTCTACAGAAGCTTGCCGAACGTGTCTACCCCGAGTCTCAGTGTGGCTTCCGCGCTGAGCGATCGACGGTAGACATGATATTCTCCATCCGCCAACTCCAGGAGAAATGCAGAGAACAGAACATGCCTCTGTACGTCGCCTTCATCGACCTCAAAGCGTTTGATCTGGTCAGCAGAGAGGGCCTTTTCAAGATCCTTCCAAAGATAGGATGCCCACCAAAGTTGCAAAGCCTCATCGAATCGTTTCACACCAACATGCAGGGGATAGTGCAGCACGATGGCAACATCTCAGAGCCATTCAACATACGCAGCGGAGTGAAACAGGGCTGTGTACTTGCGCCAACTCTCTTTGGGATTTTCTTTGCTATGCTCCTGAGGTATGCCTTCAGCACAGCAACAGAGGGAATCTACCTGCACACAAGATCTGACAGCAGGCTTTTCAACCTCGCCCGCCTGAAAGCCAGAACCAAAGTACGCAAGGCTCTAATCAGAGACATGCTGTTCGCAGACGACGCTGCAGTCGCAACCCACACACAGCAGGAGCTTCAGACCCTGATGGACCGCTTCTCCCAGGCATGCAAGGACTTCGGGCTTACCATCAGCCTGAAGAAGACTAACGTCTTGGCGCAAGGCACGGAAGCACCACCAACCATCACCATTGATGACTACAAGCTGGAGGTCGTGAATCAGTTCACGTACCTGGGGTCCACGATCAGCAACAACCTCTCCCTTGATACAGAGATCAACAAGAGGATTGGAAAATCAGCCTTAACACTCGCTCGCCTCACCACACGAGTGTGGGAGAATCCCAAACTCTCTGTCAAGACGAAAATGGCAGTGTACAACGCCTGCGTCATCAGCACACTGCTCTATGGGAGTGAGACGTGGACAACATACGCCCGGCAGGAAAAGAGACTGAACTCCTTCCACTTGCGCTGCATTCGCCACATCCTGGACATATCCTGGCAGGACAAAGTGCCCAACACAGAAGTTCTGTCCCACGCCGGTGTTCCCTCCATGTTCACTCTACTCAGGCAGCGCAGGCTCCGCTGGCTAGGCCACGTTCACCGTATGGAGGATGGCAGAATCCCCAAAGACGTCCTCTATGGAGAACTGGCAACTGGCAGGAGAGACGTTGGCCGCCCACAGCTGCGCTTTAGAGACGTCTGCAAGAGAGACATGAAGGCCCTGGATATCAACACAGAGCGCTGGGAGGACCTTGCAACGGACCACTCCAAATGGAGAGGCACCCTGACCAGACAGCTCAAGGCGGGTGAAGAGAGACTGACTGCTGCAGCAGATGAAAAAAGGACCCGCAGGAAGAACCGCCACAGACCCAGCAGCACGGAGACCACCCACAAGTGTGACCTGTGTGACAGGGACTGTCATTCGCGCATCGGCCTGTTCAGCCACAGGCGGTGCTGTTCCAGCAGAGTAGACGTTTAGGATTCTCTTCCATGGTCATCATAGACCGACGGAGGCCGACGACGACATACACACACACACACACACACACACACACACATTCAAAAGTTTGGGGTCACCCAGACAATTTTTGTGTTTTCCATGAAAAGTCACACTTTTATTTACCACCATGAGTTGTAAAATGAATAGAAAATATAGTCAAGACATTGACAAGGTTAGAAATAATGATTTGTATTTGAAGTAATAATTTTTTCCTTCAAACTTTGCTTTCGTCAAAGAATCCTCCATTTGCAGCAATTACAGCATTGCAGACCTAACATGATTGCACAAGCGTTTTCTAATCATCTATTAGCCTTTTGATGCAATGAGCAAACACATTGTACCATTAGAACACTGGAGTGATAGTTGCTGGAAATGGGCCTCTATACACCTATGTAGATATTACACCAAAAACCAGACATTTGCAGCTATAATAGTCATTTGCCACATGAGCAATGTATAGAGTGTATTTCTGATTAGTTTAAAGTTATCTTCATTGAAAAAAAGTGCTTTTCTTTCAAAAATAAGGAAATTTCTAAGTGACCCCAAACTTTTGAACGGTAGTGTATATATATATACACACAGTGCGGAGCATTGTAGCTAGATGGAATAAACAGCATAACCGTCTATTTAGTTACCCTACATGGTATGAATATGTACCGATACATATTGTCACCCTCCGTAGCGACTGATATTGTCGTAGTTGTATACTGGAGGGGACCATTTGTGTAAGTCTGTTGCGTCTTTTGCATTCAATACTATTAGGTCGTCACGTTTCTTTGCTATCTCTGCGAGCAGCCCTGCTTAGGTTATACAGTCTGACAGCCATAGGTAGGAAGGACCTGCGAAACTTCTCGGTCGCACATCTAGGATGATGTAGTCTACTGCTAAATGAGCTCCTCAGTGCGTTCAGTATGTTCTGCATAGGGTGGGACTCAGACTCCAGCAGAGATGACAGTTTAGCCAACATCCTTCTCTCTCCTATCAACTCCACTGGGTCAAGGCATTGCCCCAGGACAGAGCTAGCTTTCTTGATTAGTTTGTTCAGTCTCTTCCTATCGACTGCTGTAATGCCACTGCTCCAGCAGACCACTCCAAAAGTGATGGCTGATGCCACCACTAACTAACTAACTAACTAACCTGCACTTATATAGCGCTTTTCTAGTCACAAAGACCACTCAAAGCGCTTTCATTAATACTAACCCTCTATTCTAAGGGCCTATAGGAAACAAATATCTAGGGACAATTTAGAACAGCCAATTAACCTAACATGCATGTTTTTGGCATGTGGGAGGAAACCGGAGAAATCCCGGAGTAAACCCACGCAACACGGGGAGAACATGCAAACTCCACACAGATCACTGTTGGTCGGGGGCTGGGATCGAACCCACGACCCCACGATCCCCACAATCCCCCGGCCAAGGGTAAATTGTGCTGCCGCAGTGCTAACCACTGCGCCACCGTGCAGCACCATGTCATAGAATGTCTTCAGCAGCACCCCTTGTACACCAAAAGACAGCTAGCAACTCAATGTCTTTGCTGCAGTGTTGTTGTTTAACTGTGATATGTCCCGGTCTGCACCAGCTGTTATTGACATACATTAACATTCCTCCCTCCCTTGCCTTCCCACTGTCTGGTGTCCGGTCTTCCCGTATTGCGTGGAAACCCTCCAGTTCGATGTTAACATCTGTTGCTAGTTCTGTTAGCCACATCTCAGTAAACAACATCATGCTAATCTCTCTGAAGATGCTCTGGTAACGAGCCATAGCCACTAGCTCATCTGTCTTATTGAGGAGCGATCGTACATTCCCCATAATAACAGATGGAAGGACGGGTCTGTACCTTATATTTCTTGCCCGCCGTCTTGCTCCAGCATGTCATCCACGTCGTTTCTGTATTATTTCACCCGGTATGTCGAAGTCTTGCGCTAGCATCTTGGTCCGGTTAAGTGCTAACAGCTGGTCTCTGCTGTAACGTATCCTGCTAAAAACAGTGGCTCCATCTGCCGGCTCAGGAGACATTTGGGCAATCTGTGTCCGTCCGTGATGGATAAGGTGTTGCCGGATAAGAAAGATTAGCAAGAGAGCCAGATAGTAAATAGAAATGGGAAGAAATTGATCCGCTGTTGCAAAAAGGCAGCTTACTCGTATGGCGCCGGAAGTAAAAAAGATGTAGATGCAAGACATACTGTACAACTAATACACTCTAGACTGTCTTTATTCAAGGGTTACTATTGTGCTATATGGTGTTTATGTGGGTCATTATGTTAAAAGATTCATATGTTCAGCAGGCGATTTGTTATTTATCAACAAGGGTGATGGTTGGGATTCAAAACTTTAGTATAAGGTACAAACGAATAAATGGAAGTTAGGTGCAAATTTGCAAGACTAAATGTCACAAACCTGGGTTTGGTGGTTCCAAACCCAGTTCTGACCCATGGTTAGTTTTGCCCTATTTTCCATCAGGCGCTTAAGGTAGTCCTTTGGGTCCTCCGCTCCCTGACAGCTAGGGCATTCCTCCTTCTCCTGTCAGTATCACCAGCTGTTCTGTATTATGGGTGTTTCACACATGTACACGCATGCACTTCATTCACTCCCATTCATACGCTCAGAGACTCACTCATACACATGGTGTTAATTAGTCTCAGCCCAGTGCAATACTACCCTATAAAGGTCAGAGGTCACCTGCTGATGAAGGCAAGGCAAGTTTCTTTGTATAGCACATACAAGACAATTCAAAGTGCTTTACATAAAAACATTAAAGCATTACAGCAAGTTGCAAAAGGAATACATAAGAATTTAAAAGTAAACTTGAACGAATGAATAAAAGGTCAATTAAAGAGAAACAAAAACAAGCTAAAATAGAATACAACAGCGAGCCGTGGGCAGCCTCAGCCAGTCCAAAGGCAGAAGCAGTTCGCGTCCCAGCATGAGAGTTGCCGGGGAACATCCTGCAGTAGCATGGGCCATTGCCGTATAGTGAAGCAGTGTACTCTCGAGGACGTCTGGAAATGTGAAGCCATTCGCCAGGTAAGCTCTCAGTCCATTTTTCAGGGTTTTGTTAAAACGTTCAACGCTCCCATTTGCCTGGGAATGGTAGAATGTGGTCTTAATATGTTCCACGCCCTTACTGCTCAAGAACTCTTCAAATGCCCCAGAGGAGAACTGCGGGCCATTGTCAGTGGTGATCGCATTCGGGGCCCCCCACCTGGCAAACAGTAACGAGAGGAACCCCGTAACCACATCTGGCGTGACCGCCGGATGGGAAGCGAGCTGACGTTTCAGCTTAGTAACCGCTGTTGAACAGGTTGGTATCCATTGCCATGGTGCATCCTGTTTCAGCAGCACCTGGAGGGGTCCAATCATCTCCGAGTAACGGAGAATGAAGTGCCCATAAAAGTTCACCATACCCAGAAACAAGGAAATCTGTGCAGGCGTTGTTGGTTCTGGGAGATGTAGAACCACCTCCACATTTGAATGCAGGGGACACAGTCCCTCCCTCCCCCGCATTGTTAACTGGAACCCCACAAACTCGATGGAGTCCGCCGCAAAAATACACTTTTCTCCGTTCAGGGTGATTCCATGTCCTTGTAGTACTCTCAGCACCCATTCCAACCGATCATCATGTTGCTCACGTGATATGCCATGTACCACAATGTCATCAAGGTATGCCATTGCACCCCTGAGGCCGGCCAGAATCATGGATATTATCTTCTGGAAACAGCTGGGTGCAGAACTCAGACCAAACAGCATGCAGGTGTACCTGAACACCCCCATGTGGGTCACAAATGCTGTCAGGTTCCTGCTGGCTGGATGGAGGGGCACCTGCAGGTAACCCCAGTGAAGGTCCAGCTTCGTGAACATCTGCGAGCCGCTGAATGTTGCAGTAAGCTCCTCCATTGTTGGGAGTAGGTACTTGTCCGGTATGATTGCCTTATTCACCATCCTGAGATCGATACATGGGCAGATGCCACACAATTTTTTCTTGGCCACCATGATATTTGATATCCAGGGTGATGCATCCACCCTCTCAACGATGCCCGCTTCCAACAATTTGGTCAACTCTGCCGTGACATCATCCCGTAGAGTGAGGGGAAGCTGCTATAGTGGTTGAATTTTTGGTGTCACCCCTGGATCTATGAGTGGGCAGTGGTGGAAAGCGCGGATGCATCCCAGGCCACTGAACAGCGCTGGCCAGCAGACATGCCATTCGGGGCATACCGTGAGTACTGCAGAGCCCTCCAGGTCCTTAATGGAAAATCACAATTCACCCAGCAGATCTACACCCAGCAAGTCCGGCCTCTGGTGTGAGATTTGAAAGGTAAACGTAGGCATCATCTTCAACCCACATTTTACTGAAAAATCAACCATGCCTGCCATTTCAATTTTGGCGTGGCCGTATCCAAACATTCTCACTGTTCCCGGGTTGATGGTTTTATTCGGGAAGAGTTTCTTCAGAGAAGCCATGGTTAAAATGGACCTGCCGGCCCCAGAGTCTGCCATGAGCGGCACGTCGACCCCATTGAGTTTTAGCACGTACTATTTTTATGGTCCTTTCTTGCACGTGCCACACAGACCTGTGTTGTGTTTCTGGACTCCATCGCCAATGATTTAACAGTGATAGAGCAGGCCCTGTCCCGCGCTCCAGTCCGCTGCCTCCTGTGGGTTCGCCCCGGAGAGTTAGCCACCTTGCTAAAGGCTGTGCTTGACGGGAACACTTGAGTGGCTACACTCCCTTTAGCCAACGCTGGAAAACTCCGCTTAACCAATTCGAACACGTTCTCCAATGACAGAGTATCCTTAGTTAGCCTTAGCTTGCTCTTCAGCCACACATTATTAGTGCCATGGGCTAACTTATCCCGGACTAGCTCTTCCTTGATAGGCCCAAAGGCGCATTCTCTTGCTAGGCTGCATAGCACCATAATAAAGGACTGCGTGGACTCACCCGTTCGCTGTTAGCAGTCAAAAAACTCATACCTCTGCTCCATGACGGTGGAATGATCTCTGAAAACACAGTCCATCAATTCCAAACCGCCCCTCTGTGAGCTGTTGCGACACAGCCCCAAAAATATCTGCTGGCCCTCCTCACCGAGGTGCTGGACCAGCAGGCTCCTCTGTCTCTCCTCAACGGCGTCACCCATGCCGGCCGGAGCCATATAAACGCTGAACATCTCCTTCCAGCTGGCCCACGGTATAGCTGGTGTGCCTGGACACTGTAAAAACAGAGGTGGTTGTTTAATGCACGCGTCCATTTTAGTCCTTGTCGCTAAATGTTATGTCTGAATAATGTGAGACAGGAGCCTCCATTAACTGAGCACTGAACAACTTTTATTATAGTGAACAACAGAATATATACTTTTGCTGGAGCCCGCCTGATGTCATTACCCCAACCCCTCGGCTAGGCTACGGCAAGACCCGAGAGTCAAAACCCACATATAACATATAGCTGTTCCTGAGTGAGGTGTCTAGGTTGCTCTTTTTTTAGAAGTGGCTTGATAACAGCTGTTTTAAAGCACTGAGGGAAAACACCTGAATACAGAGACACATTTATGATCTGTAGTAGATCTGAGGCCATATAATATGAAACGTTTTTTAAAAAAAAAAAAAAAAACCTGTAGGGAGAGTATCAAGGAAGCAGGTAGTGGATTTCAGGTGGTGTATGATGTCATCCAAGATTTTATGATTGATTGGAAAACATTTCGCCGTGGTGTTTATGTCTTCTCTACATGGACACAGAGGAAACACATGTCCAGCACCTGGCATAGAAGCACTGAAGCTGCTCTGCTTCCACCTGCTGGCTGGTTTAGAATCGGCAGCTTTAGTGTTACGATTGTTTAAGACCTGTAAAAATATTCTTTTTTTTTTACCAATAAAGTATTTTTTGGGAGAAAATCATGACTTTATTTCTCCACCTTTCTAAACATTTTGTTGATGTTTTTTTTTAAATTATTTTTTGTTTTAATGGAAAAAAAAACAGTGGTGGCCTTGTGGTAGAGCATCCATCCCATACATCACACCTAGGAGGCTGAGGTTCAAGTCCCAGCTGGGTTGTACAAAAGAACATTAAAAATGGTACTTTCTACCTTCTAGCTTGGTGCTAGCATAACAGAATGAGGAAAGGAAAGTTGGTTACCCAGCTACAGGGGGAGGAGTACAAACCAGTGTACTACTGTTGGTCCCGTGCCCAGGTAAATGGGGAGGGTTGAGTCCAGCATATCAGAATCCTCGCCAAATCAAACATGCGGGCCCATGATCCACTGCAACAACCAGGCCAGTCCCACCTAAAAAAAAAAAAAGTACAATTGCATGATTTTTTCCCTCTTAGAAAATGTGCATAGACACAGAAAAACACTTATGTGCAGTGGATACATGGCAATTACGCCTTTAAGAGATGTGTCAGCCAGCAGCAAAATGTTTGTCTGCACTCTCTCTTTCACCATTAGAGGTGACACCTAACCAAAACATTTTTCCTAACCTTAACCATTAGTGGAGTGGGGGGGGGGGAGTAATTCACATCTCAGTGTGGGACACAAACTCACGACTTGCTGGTTGAAACTGCAAGTAAGTCCGCCAACCCCCACCCACCAACAGAATGAGTGCTGGAGCTGGCTATAACAGGTGTTGTTCTGCTCATGTAGTGATGTTGCCTTCTCTACATGCATACATTGGCAGAGAGTGAAGGCGTTACTCCATTTGCAGCAGGCATCCAGGTACCTTTTCAGGCAGCAGTTGGAAGTGTGTATTTGTTTCCATGGAAACACTGTCTAGTTCTGACATGGTTTGTTATGCAGGACCCAAAATGACAGAAACCACAACAAGAGACAGCAGGTAAGATGCAAAGATAAATATTTTATTGTACCGAAGTGTAAATGTTGATCAGACTAGTAGCCCTGTGGGAAGAGAGGAGAAAACTGGATGAATAACAGAAACAAGAGAAACAGGGTCTTTTACTAAGTAGTCTGAGTCTTACATGGTGATTATCACAGACAGCTGTTGCAAGAGCTGGAAAAGATGACTTGCAACAGCAGCAGTAATGAAGACAGAATCAGGAGATGCGTGCTGATATTAATAAGGAATTGTGCCCAGGCCCGGGGCTTACTCCTGAGAGGATAAGGGAACAATGATTGATGAGTGAATATGCAAATCTTACTTGGCTCAGAGCTTCCAGGGGGAGAAGAATCCAGGCTGCACAGCCGTTAAGGTCCTGAGTCCGGAAGAAGAATTCCAGAGTGGAACACTGGGAGAGGAGGAGACAGTTTATCCAAAGAAGCACTGAGGTAAGAGCTTGAAAATTCAGGCTTACGTGGGAACCAGGAAAAAGTCCAGACAACAGGGACGGAAGGCTGGAAGCTAGCAAGCGTGAACACACACCCGTAGAGAGTAGGAATCTCCAAGACAACTGATGGTGGTGTCAAGACAATCCCAGACTGATTAAGTGCCAGCTCACCCCTTAAATAGAGTGGAGCTGGACAGCTGTGCAGCTGGAAGGAATCACAGGCAACTAAGGTTGAGTGATGTATGTGTGTGTGTGTGTGCATGCTCACCACTGATATGACAGGGCACCATCTCAAGGAGAGCCTCTGGTGCTCTAGGCTTGTCTAGGTGCTGACGATGGAATTCAGCGAGCATCACCAGATCCAAGATAAGGGAGCGAGAAATCCAGGATCACTCCTCCAGGCCATAACCCTCCCAGTCCACCAAGTATTGAAGTACTGAAGGCCCCGATCCCTGCGGTGAACGTCCGCAATCCCTTGTACCAAGTAAGCTGGTCCTCCATCGATGATCCTGGGAAGGTGGCGGGGAGAGGGGGGACAAAGGGGACTGGTGCGAACAGGCTTAATAAGGGAAATATGGAACACAGGATGAATACGTAATGGGGGAGGTAGCCTAAGATGAATGGCAGATGGTTTAACTATGCTGGTGATGGGGAAAGGACCAATAAATCTGGAAGACAATTTCTTTGACTCAGTCTTAATTGGGATGTTTTGTGTGACGAGCCATACCTTCTGGCCTGTAGACTACTCAGGGGCCGGAGTCCTTCATTGGTTAGCCATAGCCGAATTCCCTTCAGCAGTCCTAAGGATGGCTGCCCTGGTTGACCTCCAAATCTGGTGGCAATGCCGCATGTATGCCTGGATTGAGGGAACAGCTATCTCCTCCTCAGTAATGGGCAGTAGTGGCAGATTATACCCCAGTGAGGCCTCAAATGGAGTGACTACCGTGGCCGTCGAGGAGGCAGAATTGTTGGCGTACTCAATCCAGTGTAAATCAGTCCCTCCAGGATTTCGCAGGATTTTTTTTTCTATTGTTGCAGTAAGTTGCGGGGCTCTCCTTGGGGATTGCCTGAATCATGCATTGGCTCATGTCCAGTCCGGAGAGTCCCAACTTTAAAACTTACTGACAAGATGTAGTAGTGACTTTTACTTCTAAAGACGTATAAACTGTTACAACACTTACTGTAATATTAGATTCACTTGTTTTTTGTGTGGTTTTACAGCGTGCCTGGGTGTACACGCTGCCGAGACGGAGGTGCTTTCATGCAGGCGGACGTTTTTCAACACAAACCCGGCACTTCATACAAGCGGTCATTACAGAAACTGAAGGAGACATTCACCCAGTGGGCCAGGAGAGAAGGATGAAGGAACGATGTGGGAAAACTTGTGGGTGAGTGTGTTTTTTTTTAAATCACACACTGTTTTCTGCTGATGTGCTTGGTATATTCTCACTGTAAACACAGAAGTGAGCGCGGTGCAGCACCGCATTTGATTGGTCAGACTGATGACGTACACATCTGTGCACTACTGAGAGACAAATTTGATTGGCGAAACTGGCGCAAGTTGACAACAATAGACCAAAATTGCTGTAAAGTTGCGGTGATTGGACAAAATTCAAATTATGCAGGACCTACTGAAGTCGCGGGAATTGGTAGAATCGCAAGTTCACGAAATCCTTGAGGGTCTGGTAAATGCTTACTCCAGGTGGTCAGATGTTGAAAGGCAGCACAATGCAGGGCCGCTTCTAGTTCCTGGTTGGTTTGCTCGCTCTGCACATTGCTCTGTGGATGGTATCCTGAATTGAGGCTCACCGAGGCACCAAGGGCCTTGCAGAACCCCTTTCACACCTGCGACGTAAATTGCAGGCCCCGGTCAGAGACAATGTCACAGGGTGGTCCATGAAGATGGAAAACCTGCTGAATCAGGATTTCGGTGGTCTCTTTAGCAGAAGGGAGCGTGGGTAGGGCAATGAAGTGAACCGCCTTGGAAAATCTATCCACTACAGATAAGATTACAGTATTCTCTTTAGAGGGAGGCAGACCAGTAACAAAGTCCACTGAAATATGTGACCAAGGACAGCTAGGGACAGACAGGGGCTGCAGGAGACCAGCAAGGGGTGAATTGGATGATTTCCCTGAGGCACAAACGTTGCAAGCCCTGACATACTCCCGAGTGTCTGCACTAAGGGAAGGCCACCAGAGGGCTCAGTGGAGGTGCTAAATGATGTGACCAACCCCAGGACAACAAGTAAATCAGGCAGTATGCACCCAATGGATTACCCCACTATGGACCGATGAATGAACGTACAGCCTGCCCTGGGGGCCTCCTCCCGGGTGGGGTTCATTCAGCTGTGTGGTTCGTATCCTCCTCTCGCTCTCAAAGGAGATGGCTCCCACCACACATGAAGGAGGCAGGATGGTCTCAGTAGGGGGAGCAGCAGCCTCCGGGGAAAACAGCCGGGACAGAGCATCAGATTTGACATTCTTGGAGCTGGGTCGGTAGGTCAGGGTAAACTCAAATCTATCAGAGAACAGGGCCCACTGAGCCTGGTGTGGGTTGAGATGTTTGTCAGACCTCAGATGCTCAAAGTTTTGATGGTCCGTCCAAACGATGAATGGCTGGGCTAAACCCTCCAACCAATGACGCCACTCTTTGAGTGTAAACTTCACTGCCACAAGCTCCTGATTCCCCAAGTCATAATTCCTCTCTGCAGGATTCAATTGACAAGAAAAGTATGCAGAAGAATGCATCCTTCCATCAACGTGGGATCACTGGGCCAAAACGGCCCCCACACCACAATTTGATGTGTCCACCTCCACAACATACTGTAGCGAGTGGTTTATCTGGGAAAGGATGGGAGCCTTGGAAAAATGGGTGTTTAATTCAATGAAAGTGGCCTTGGCCGGACCAGACCACTTAAAACGAGTCTTGGTAGATGTAAGCTGGTTCAAGGGGGCAACAATGTGGCTATAGTTCTCAAAGAATCTCCGGTAAAAGTTGGCAAAGCCCAGGAAACATTGAAGCTGCTTATGTTTGGATGCGGTTGGCCATTTCATGACAACTTGGATCTTGGCTGGGTCAGGTTTTAATTGTCCCTCAGCAATGACAAAGTCCAGAAAAGAAGTAGTGTTGATTAAAAAAAAACAAAAAAAAAAACAGCAACTCACACTTCTCAGCCTTGACATACGTCCTGCTCTTCAGGAGCTGCTGCAGCACCCTCCAGACATGAATCCTGTACTCCTCCATAGTGCGAGGAAAATACCAGAATGTCGTGTAAATAGACAAACAGGTTGAGAAAATCACTGAGGACATCACTGATTAATCTCTGAAACACTGCAGGGGCGCTGGTGGGCCCGAATGGCATGACCAGGTACTCAAAATGACCTTGAGGAGTATGGAACCCAGTCATCCATTCATGTACCTCTTTGATACGAATGAGATGATATGCATTTCTTAGATCCAGCTTTGTGAACACAGTGGCACCCTGAAGAAGATCAAATGCTGAAGTGATTAAAGGTAAAGGGTGCTTATCCTTGATAGTGATGTTGTTGAGCTCCCGGCAGTCTATACAAGGCCTAAGAGTGCCATCATTCTTGTGCACAAAGAAAAAACCAGAGCCAGCTGGAGAAGAGGAAGGTCTAATAATTCCCGCTTGGAGGAACTCCTTAATATATCTCTCCATGGTCTCCCTCTCAGGGCCAGACAGGTTATATAATCTGCTGGAAGGGAGGTGCGCCCCCTGCTGGAGATTAATGGCGCAGTCATATGGCCTATGAGGTGGAAGTAGCAATGCTTTGGCCTTACTGAATACCCGTGCAAGATCACGGAATTCACTGGGGACTAGAGTTAAATCAGTGGGATCCTCAATGGAGGGAAAAGATGGGAGGGAGGGAGAACAGGAGGCAGAACAGAGACAAGAGGACAGGCAGACATTACTCCCAAAAATAACTTTACCCTGCAACCCGTCAATAGAGGGGTTGTGTAACTATAACCAAGCAAATCCCAAAACTGTGTGAGTATTTGAAGGCAAGACCAGGAAGACGAGGTCCTCCTGATGGTTGCCCAACACAGTCACTGACATGGGTATGGTTCTCTGGGTCAAAACAGCTAGCCTGAACCCTGAAAGGGAAACTACAGGGATGGGAACAGCCAAATCTTTGGTGGGAATTTGAAGCGGGGCTACCAGTCTGCTCGGAATGAGATTTTGCTCCACCCCTGAATCCACCAAAGCGAAAAGAGAATGTTCGGTGAAATTAACTTTAAATAATGCAGGTAACGTGAGCTGGTGAGGGGATAAAGACTTAACGGTCTCGCCCGTCAGTTTCTCTCCTCTAACTGATGGGCTGGATCATTTGGGGGCTCTGGGCAGTAGGCCAAAAAGTGCCCAGAAGTGCCACAATAAAAACATAACCCTGCCACTTGTCATTGATGACGTTCCTCCGGCGACTGCCGAGTATGACCTATCTGCATAGGCTCAGCAGTTTCCGGAGGCAAACACGGAGGGAGAGTGGGGAAACGTGGCGTGGCAACAGGAGAGGAAGTGGTGAACTGAGATTGCCCAAGGGCGCTTGAAGGAATTCGATTGTCCTCCTGGACAGCCACAGAAATCAATGCATCTAAAGAGGAGGATTCCTCACGAAACATCAACTCCTCGTTCAAAGTAGGATTAAGACCATGCATGAACGCCCCCTGGAGTGCAGCATCCTTCCAACCTGACTCTGCAGCGAGAATGCGGAAACGAACCAAATGACCTGCTATCGACTGGCCGCCCTGACGGAGAGTCAACATCTCCTGATTAGAGTGACCAAAAACCTTCTCATATTTGAGGACAAATTGACCGTAGGAATAGCCAGGATAATTTGGGCCATTAACCAGTGTCTGCGCCCATTCCAAGGCAAGGCCATCTAAAAGAGTAATGATGTAACTAATCTTACTCTGATAAAAAAAAGAAAAATAAATCGGCAGGAGTTCTCTGAAAAACTTACATTGGACAAGAAACCCCTTGCAGCCCCTTGCCCTCTCACTATAGCGGACTGGTGAAGGGATGGAAAGGGCTTGACCGGCGGAGCCTGGCTCAGAGGGAGAGGGTTCGATCATCGGTGCGGCAGACCCCACTGTGGCTGAGTTAGCCGAGGCGGCAGCAGTAAGCTGAGCCATAAATTGGCCAATTTCGCCTTGAATGATGGCGGAGAGATGGGCTAATTGATCAATCTTTAACTCGAGGGCAGTAAGGCCCTCTTTTCTCCTCTCTTTCCACAGGAGAAAACTGGATGAATAACAGAAACAAGAAAAACGGGGTCTTTTACTAAGTAATCTGAGTCTTACTTGGTGATTATTGCAGACAGCTGTTGCAAGAGCTGTAGAAGAGGACTTGCAGCAGCAGCAGTAATGAAGACAGGATCAGAAGATACATGCTGATGATAAAGGAGGAATTGTGCCTTACTCCTGAGGGGATAAGGGAACAATGATTGATCAATGAATATGCAAATCGTACCTGGTTCAGGGCTTCCAGGGGGAGAAGAATCCAGGCTGCACAGCTATTAAGGTCCTGAGTCCGGCAGAAGAATTCCAGAGGGGAACACTGGGACAGGAGGAGACAGTTTATCCAAAGAAGCGCTGAGGTAAGAGCTTGAAAATTCAGGCTTACGTGGGAACCAGGAAAAAGTCCAGACAACAGGGAGGGAAGGCAGGAAGGGAGGCTGGCAGCGAGCAAGCGTGAACACACACCCGTAGAGAGCAGGAATCTCCAAGACAACTGATGGTGGTGTCGAGACAATCCCAGACTGGCGCAGTGCCAGCTCACCCCTTAAATAAGGTGGCGCTGGACAGCTGTGCAGTGGAAGGAATCACAGGCAATTAAGGTAGAGTGATGTAAGCGTGTGTGCATGCTCACCGCTGATATGACAAGTTCACCTTTAAAATTACCTTCAACTTGTGTTTTTTCCCCATTAGTCTATGACTTATTTCTGGTAGATTTACAACTTTTTCTTGTAAACTTTTGACCTTTCTTGTATTTTTTTTCCTTATAAATTTGCAACATTCTTATGGAGGCTCCTTATTTTTTTCCATTTCTTCTCTTCATCCAGACAATGATAGATTTTTTCCCCCCCCATTTCAAAAGGCCTGAACTCCCCCTCCCAAGAAAACCAGATGGCCCTGCTGTCTGTCCTCCTCCGCCCTTGCCCTGGCCCCTCTCTGAAAACACCCTGACCCACCCACCCACAGCCAGAAGAAGCAGAAGAGGACACACAGGAGAACGAGAAACATCTGACCAACATGGACCTTCTAAAGACTGCATCAGTGTGGATGTTAGTGGTGTTCTGTGGTGCTTCTGCTTCAGCAGGTCAGCTTCTGCTTCTCTTTCACTACACTATACATTCATAGATAATATGGATAGAAGATATTATGACTTAATTATTTAAATCATGTAAAACGACTGAACCAATCAAAAGCATCAGTAGACCTGACAGCTACAACACTGCCCTGTTAATTATCTGTCGAAATAATTGGTCTAACTAGTGTTTAGTGTCGAAGTTTGGGAACATGGGCGTTGTTTTGCAGTTACAAGATGTGACCCAGCTCTGCTCAGGAAGAAGGGCGGATGTTTTATTTCACTGTTGATGAGCAAAGAAAATTAATTGGATTTATACAGAAAAAAATGAAACCAGCGTCCACATGAATGTTACACATTTCGAAAAACAAGAAGTACCAGCTTACAAGAAAAAAGTTGTGGATTTATGAGAAAAACTAACGGATTTATGAAGAAAGAATAGCACATTCATGAGGAAAAAAGTTGCAAATTTACCAGATAAAAGCTGCAAATTTACAAGAAAAAATTTGAACATTCATTACTAAAAAAATGCAAATTTATGAAAAAAAGTTGCAGATTTAAAAGAAAAAAACTGCAAATTTACACTGAAAAAAGTTTTACATTTGTGAAGAAAAAAGTTGCAACTTTACAAGAAAAATGCAGCAAATTTATGAAAAAAGGTTTAAATGTATGAGGGGAGAAAAGTTGAAAATTTACCAGAAAAAAGTTGAACATTCATAACAAAAAACTTGCAAATTTATGAAAAAAGTTGCAAATTTATAACAAAAAAGTAGTGGATTTATGAAGAAAAAATAGCACATTCATGAGGAAAAAGGTGGCAAATCAAAAGAAAAAAGTTGTGAATTTACAAGAAAAAATTGGAAAACTTCTGAGAAAAAGATGCAAGTAAACAAGAAAAGTTGCAGATTTAAAAGAAAAAAAATGCAAATTTACGAGGAAAAAGCTGCAAATTTAAAGGAAAAAGTTTTGCATTTATGAGAAAAAAGTTGCAAATTTATGAAAAAAGTTTTAAGTGTATGGGGGAAAAAAAGTTGAAATTTTACAAGAAAAAAGTTGAAAGCTTATGAGAAAAAAGAGAGAAGAAGGTTGCAAATTAACCAGACAAAAGCTGCAAATTTATCACTAAAAATTACAATTTTATAAAAAGGCTGCAGATTTAAAACAACCAAGCTGCAAATTTAAGGGGAAAAGGTTTTGCATTGCAGAAAAAAGTTGCAAATTTGCAAGAAAATTTTCGCAAATTATGAAAAAGTTTTAATGTATGAGGGGGAAAAAGGCGAAAATTTACCAGAAAAAAAGTTGCAAATTCAAACCAAAAAAGTCTCCAATTAACCAGATAAAAGTTTAAATTTATGACTAAAAAATTAAAAATGTATGAAAAAAGTTGCAGACTTAAAAAAAAATACAATTAAATATACATGGAAAAAAGTTTTACATTTATGAGAAAAGTTGCAGATTTACAAGAAAAATGGTACAAATTTATGAAAATGTTTTAAATGTAAGGGGGAGAAAGTTGACAATTTACAAGAAAAAGTTGAACATTTATGACAAAAAATAATGGATTTATAAAGAAAAAATAGCACATTCATGAGGGAAAAAGTGGCCAATCAAAAGAAAATAGTTGCAAATTTACCAGATAAAAGATGCAAATTTATGAGAAACAGTTTTAAATTTCTGATAAAAAAAGTGGCAAATTCAAAAGAAAAGAGTTGGAAATTTACTAGATAAAAGTTGCACATTTATGACTAAAAAATTACAATTTTATGAAAAAAAGTTGCAGATTTAAAAGTAAAAACGCTGCAAATTTTCAAGTTAAAAGCTGCAAATTTATGAAAAAAGTTTTAATGTATGAGGGAACAAAAGTGAAAATTTACCAGAAAAAAATTGCAAATTCAAATGAAAAAAGTGGCAAATTTACCAGAAGAAAGTTGCAAATTCATGACTAAAAAATTACAATTTTATGAAAAAAAGCTGAAAATTTACAAGAAAAAATTTGCATATCCATGAGGAAAAAAATTACAAATTTTTGAAAAAAAGTCGCAGATTTAAAAGAAAAAAACACTGCAAATTTACAAGATAAAAGCTGCAAATTGAAAGGGAAAAAGTTTTACATTTCTGCAAAAAAAGTTGCAAATTTACAAGAAAATGTTGCAAATTTATGAAAAAAAGTTTTAATGTATGAGGGGACAAAAGTAAAAATTTACCAGAAAAAAATTGCAAATTCAAATGAAAAAAGTTGCAAATTTACCAGATGTAAGTTGCAAATTCATGACTAAAAAAATTACAATTTTATGAAAAAAGTTGCAGATTTAAAAAGAAAAAAGCTGCAAATCTACAAGAAAAAATTGCACATTCATGACTAAAAAATTGCAAATTTATGAAAAAAAGTTGCAGATTTAAAAGAAAAAAACTGCAAATTTACACGGAAAAAATTTTTACATTTGTGAAGAAAAAAGTTGCAACTTTACAAGAAAAATGCAGCAAATTTATGAAAAAAGGTTTAAATGTATGAGGGGAGAAAAGTTGAAAATTTACCAGAAAAAAGTTGAACATTCATAACAAAAAACTTGCAAATTTATGAAAAAAGTTGCAAATTTATAACAAAAAAGTAGTGGATTTATGAAGAAAAAATAGCACATTCATGAGGAAAAAGGTGGCAAATCAAAAGAAAAAAGTTGTGAATTTACAAGAAAAAATTGGAAAACTTCTGAGAAAAAGATGCAAGTAAACAAGAAAAGTTGCAGATTTAAAAGAAAAAAAATGCAAATTTACGAGGAAAAAGCTGCAAATTTAAAGGAAAAAGTTTTGCATTTATGAGAAAAAAGTTGCAAATTTATGAAAAAAGTTTTAAGTGTATGAGGGGAAAAAAAGTTGAAATTTTACAAGAAAAAAGTTGAAAGCTTATGAGAAAAAAGAGAGAAGAAGGTTGCAAATTAACCAGACAAAAGCTGCAAATTTATCACTAAAAATTACAATTTTATAAAAAGGCTGCAGATTTAAAACAACCAAGCTGCAAATTTAAGGGGAAAAGGTTTTGCATTGCAGAAAAAAGTTGCAAATTTGCAAGAAAATTTTCGCAAATTATGAAAAAGTTTTAATGTATGAGGGGGAAAAAGGCGAAAATTTACCAGAAAAAAAGTTGCAAATTCAAACCAAAAAAGTCTCCAATTAACCAGATAAAAGTTTAAATTTATGACTAAAAAATTAAAAATGTATGAAAAAAGTTGCAGACTTAAAAAAAAATACAATTAAATATACATGGAAAAAAGTTTTACATTTATGAGAAAAGTTGCAGATTTACAAGAAAAATGGTACAAATTTATGAAAATGTTTTAAATGTAAGGGGGAGAAAGTTGACAATTTACAAGAAAAAGTTGAACATTTATGACAAAAAATAATGGATTTATAAAGAAAAAATAGCACATTCATGAGGGAAAAAGTGGCCAATCAAAAGAAAATAGTTGCAAATTTACCAGATAAAAGATGCAAATTTATGAGAAACAGTTTTAAATTTCTGATAAAAAAAAGTGGCAAATTCAAAAGAAAAGAGTTGGAAATTTACTAGATAAAAGTTGCACATTTATGACTAAAAAATTACAATTTTATGAAAAAAAGTTGCAGATTTAAAAGTAAAAACGCTGCAAATTTTCAAGTTAAAAGCTGCAAATTTATGAAAAAAGTTTTAATGTATGAGGGGACAAAAGTGAAAATTTACCAGAAAAAAATTGCAAATTCAAATGAAAAAAGTGGCAAATTTACCAGAAGAAAGTTGCAAATTCATGACTAAAAAATTACAATTTTATGAAAAAAAGCTGAAAATTTACAAGAAAAAATTTGCATATCCATGAGGAAAAAAATTACAAATTTTTGAAAAAAAGTCGCAGATTTAAAAGAAAAAAACATTGCAAATTTACAAGATAAAAGCTGCAAATTGAAAGGGAAAAAGTTTTACATTTCTGCAAAAAAAGTTGCAAATTTACAAGAAAATGTTGCAAATTTATGAAAAAAAGTTTTAATGTATGAGGGGACAAAAGTAAAAATTTACCAGAAAAAAATTGCAAATTCAAATGAAAAAAGTTGCAAATTTACCAGATGTAAGTTGCAAATTCATGACTAAAAAAATTACAATTTTATGAAAAAAGTTGCAGATTTAAAAAGAAAAAAGCTGCAAATCTACAAGAAAAAATTGCACATTCATGACTAAAAAATTGCAAATTTATGAAAAAAAGTTGCAGATTTAAAAGAAAAAAACTGCAAATTTACACGGAAAAAATTTTTTGCATTTATGAGGACAAAAGCAACAAATTTACAAGGAAAAATGCTGCAGATTTATGAAAAAAGGTTTAAATGTATGAGGGGAGAAAAGTTGAAAATTTACAAGAAAAAAGATGAACATTCATGACAAAATAAATTGCAAATTTATGAAAAAAGGTGCAGATTTATGACAAAAAGGTAGTGGATTTATGAAGAAAAAATATCACATTCATGAGGAAAAAGCTGCAAATTAACAAGAAAAAAGCTTTAAATTTAGTAGAAAAAAGTTGCAGATTCATGAAAAAGTTTGCAGATTTCAGATGCATTTTTTTACTCTAAAGAATTAGGGGTGTTTGTTTTCCAGGTTTGGGGGGACGTGTCCCGTTGCCATGGCGACCGTGTCCGCTGCCGTGTTCCTCACATTCCCGTCTGTCCCAGACCAGTTCAGCAGAGTCTCAGAACTCTGTGTTCCTGCACATCTGCACACACGTTGCACAATCTTCTTCAGCAGTGGTTCCACACCATGGAGAACCCACCCATCCCCCCACCCCTTGCATAGACCAGGCCACCCCCGCCCCCACCCTCCACAACAATTCCTTATAAGTCTTCATGTAAACTAAAACTGCAAAAGCTGCACCAAAGTATCTGATCTTCATTTTCAAATGTGGGTCCAGACTTTTTGCTTTTTAAACCCTGAACTACTTGATTTCATCAGCCTACGTAAATGACAAATTTGCCTGTCCAAAATTTAACAAAGGAAGCCCTGCAACATATTAAGATGAATCTCACACGAGTTCACAAAAGATAGTCACAACATTTATGAAAAAATCTTGCGTTTAAATGAATACATTTGCATTTGTAATTTCCATGAGACAAAAGGTGTTATAAACTTCTCTGTGCGCTTCTCACAGCGCATGGAGGAAAAAAAGGAAGGAGGATTAACATGCAGGATTTCACCAAACACACATTTATTGAACACAAAAAGACTACCATGCAAAGACACGGCAGCTTGGGTTAACAAAAGACTCCTTAAAGATGCTTGGCTGAACAGGGAGAAAGCGCAGCAGTTGTGCCACACAAGGAAACGCTACCAGCATAGCGACACAACCACACACAGAAACACTAGTACTCACGGTGCCAGAGCAGTCCGAATCTTCCCAGAATAACAGCGAGCACAAACCTTCGGTAACAGACGGTCACACGACAGAGAGAGACCATGTGACTCGTAAAATGGTCCAGCGGTGTTTGACTAGCAAAGGGCTGCTTAAGTACAAACACCGCTGGCCTAGCAAATTGGAAACACCTGGGCGAGGAATGGGAGAAATGATTACCAGGGCTGGGAACAGCTGATGAAAATAAGGAGAGTGAAGGGGCATGGTTGAACCGGCAGACTGTCAGCAGCGTGGGAGAAAGTAGGTCACAGAGGCTGTCTAACAGCTGCCGGTCAGGCAGCGGCTATGGATACGGGAACAGCACAGAATACACAAAATGCACATATACAGTAGAACGAAAACCCACAGAGAGATCAGGACCGAGCCGCAGGGAAACCAAGCCAGCTCGGTTCCTGACAGAGCCCCCCCTTTAAGGGGTGGATTCCTAGACATCCAAGGTAACAACATAACCCCCCCCACCACCACCACCACCACCACCACCAAACAGGAGTAAAAGCAACAAACACGAACCAGGGTGGGAGGTAGGGGGAACAGGAAAGAGGGCACAGAATACCCCACCCAAGGCCCACAATCCCCCCCCCCCGCAAGTCCACGGGCGTTAGGGCTCAGGAGGCCGCCCAGGCCCAGCAGAAGGTCCAGTGGACGGAGTCCGGCGGCCTGCCGGGAAACATGGGCCCACCTGACCCGGGGAGTCAATTCCTCCGGCTGCCGGCCAGTGTAATTTTGCGACCAAGACCGGAGGGGTGAAGCAGAAGGTGGCTTGCCCACAGGAAGGCTCACTGGTGGGTAACCGGACCGGGGAGAGGGAACCTCCACGTCGTCGGGCAGGAAAAAGGGGACCATGGCGTCCTCAGGGTGGTCCGCAACTGCACCCGCGGTGGACCCCGACTGGACTGGCTCCGCTACACCCATGGTAGACCCTGACCGGACCAATGCTGCACCCGCAGTGGACTCCAGCGGGAGCCTTGCTGCACCCACGGTGACCTCTGGCTGAGGCTCTGCAGCACCTGTGGTGGAACCCGTGCTGGAGCGTGGCCTCCATGACAGGTCCAAGCAGGGGCGCAGCGCCCACGTCGGGCTAATCCAGGAGCGCAGCCCCCACGATGGTCCGAAACCAGCCTGCTGTGCCCACAGAGATTTGGCCTGCAGAGGGACCCACATGACGGCCTCAGGCAGGAGGGGAGCAAGCTCCAGGCAGACCTCTGCAGGGAGAGCCGGACACTCGTCGACCTCTGGCGGCGACACACCCTCTCCGGCAACCCTAGATGAAAGCTCAGAGGAAGCAGGAGAAGAAAGATGGTTAGGGTCCCCAGCAGCTGCAGAGCCTGGCAAGGGAAGTTCAGACACAACTGTGTGCTGCGTGTGACTCTCCTCACCTAGAGCCAGACAAGATCTCTCTAACGCTGCACTCAGAAAAACCAGAGAGAGTACTTGCCTCAGCTCGTGATCCACCACTGTGAAGGACTCCGTCGATCCTGGCAATGAACACTTGGGCCCGGCCTCAAGAAGGTCCAGCTCAAGCTCCCAGTCCGCTGTGGATGCCTCCGCAGCTGGCGAGATGGTGTTAGCAGTCCTGGTCCTCTGACGCTCTTCCTCGACCCGGCTGTTGACTGCGGCGAGCAGGTTTGCCCACTCCTGGTCTGATGGTGAATCCGGGGGTTGAGTAGGCATAGGAGGTGAAACCCTCACAGCCGGGAAGCACGTCCTCGGACCTCCCTTTTACGGCACTCCTCTTCGACCCGGTGGTTGAGTGCGGCGAGCATAACTGACCACTCTTTGTCCACCGGCGTGGCCGCAGGGAAACTCCTCAGTGTGGGTCCCTGGGCCGGATCATCCAGGGCCTTAACCTCCTCCATTGTCTGGTGGCCTCATTCCTGGACCGGCAGGCCCTCAGAAATTAAAGGAGGAGACATGGAGAGGGGAAGGAAACAATCATTATTTGCAGCTGGAGGAGAGGTCCCAGTGGACTACTGATACTGGGCCTCTCCCTCGGGAGACAGGCAAGATTCAGTGTTGATGAATGATTTAGAATGAAAAAATACTTGCCTGTCATCCCGGTCGATTACATCCACAGCTGCAAGCGGCAGACACTCGTCCCTCTCTGTGCCGGCAGTGTAGACCCCCCCGCAGACTAGTGGCGGAGCCGTCTCCCTGATGACGGAGGTTGGCGTGACCGGGGTGAATTCAGCGGACCTCACAGCAGCTGAAACAATGATGGCCGCTGCTGAAGAGGAAGGCTTCTCCTGGTGTCTCCTGGCGGGACGACGCTGTCTTCTGTTTTCTGGTACTGACCATGCTGGAGCAGGAGGAAGGTCGGGCAAAGACTCCTGGAGAATGAAAACCTGCTGGTCTCCGGGACTCCATCTCGGCGCCATGGGGAACGTCATCCCGGGAAAGGAGCCCTGGAGTGAACTCACTGTGGTCAGCAGGTCGGCGAACTCGGGGTAGTCCCATAACCCGGGATACGTCTGCAGGACCTCCACAGCTCCTTCCAGGCACTCCAGCCTCTTCTTTGGTCTCTAGGCGGCGAGGGCCTCATTAATGAAGCTCCGAATATATTCAGCAGCCCATACCTCCTCCATTGTGGGAAACTCCGCTGCCGTTCCTCTTCTGCCTTGTCGAGTGCGGGGCATGGTCACTCCAGGCACAGGCTAGTCCAAAAAAGAAAAACAGTTCACAATGAAAAAAGGGATATGTGGGTGAACCCGCTAAATCCTTTTGAGGGCTGGACCATTCTGTCATAAACTTCTCCGTGCACTTCTCACAGCGCACGGAGGAAGAGAAGGAACGAGGATTTACTGTACGTGCAGGGTTTCACCAAACACACATTTATTGAACACAAAAAGACTGCCATGCAAAGACAAGGTAGCACGGGTTAACAAATGGCCCTTTTCCACTAGCCCAGCACACCTCACCACGTCTCGATTCACTTCGACACGGTTCGGCTCGGTTGTGTCTCCATTACAACCGTGTTAAGCTGGGGTGGGTGGGATTTTTTTTACAGCAAGGCGGCGCCACACTCCTGTGACGTAAAACACGCAACCCAAGCAAAACATAACACATGCATCATGGCGGCTGTACAAGGCGACTCCTCGGTCTGTGGCTTTTTTCACCGTAAATGCCAAAAAGGACTGCCAGACACAGGTACAGGCAGTGAGATGAAACACTCTGGAATAGTTCTGCAGATTCTGAGAGAGCCAAAGACGTGAGGATACAAACTAGATCATATATGATGGTAAGCTAATGGTTGCTAATGCTAGTTTGCTATAAGTACGTCGTGCTACACTTTAATGTCTGCAAGTTATCGCTGTTAGGTACTAAAATATGTACGCTGTGTGTGTGTGTTTCAGATGGCTCTGTTGTGGGGAAATTACCGCTTCAAACGGTCGGTCTGGCGTTCAGCACAGCCTGTCACTGATGTCAACACAGCTTCATAAACGATCAGTGGTTATAGAGCTTAAGAATGTCTGTAGAAACGTTTATTTCCTGTGCAACAAATTTCTCTGATCTGTGTGAAAATCATGGAGAGACTGTTGAGACATCATGGACGTACCTGCTTCTGCAGCACTGAGTCTGAGGTGGTGTCATAGCAAAAAATGATCAGCTGACACAACTTGATCGCCAGGTTAATAACTATATTAGCCACAAAATATATATTCAAAAAGTAAACAGTACTGAGTTACATATAATAAGATATATTTGACAGTTATGATGCATTTTAGGCCAAAACAAACTTGATCTAGGATTAAAAGCAATTAAAATAATGCAGTCACAAGGTTACATGGAAAATACTTGATTTACTAGATATATGTACTGTAGAAATATATATTCTCTCCATCAACAATGTACTATACATGCATTCATGTAGTATTGCACTGGGAATTGCACTGACAATAAACCTCTGAAGTTATTGCAGATGTCTCTTTTTTATATGTGAAAGTTACCACCATGTGGCACAAATTAAATACTAAAAGATTGGAAAAGCTAAAAACAATCCAGCAGTTTGAGAAATCACTTTTGGTTTGGTGTAAGTCTGTCAACAGAATTATGAACCATAAAGCAGTTTGTGTTAAAATGTTAAATCCCATTAAACCTAATCCGGGGGCTTCCAGTCGTGTCATGGGGGGCCAAGACCCTGCAGGTTCTCTCTTCTACCCAGTCTCTTCAGCAGGTGTTCTCACTGATCAGCAGTCAGTGGAAGAAGTTCAGTGGAATCTGCTGTTGAAGACACTGGTTGGAGGTTAAGCCTGCAGGGTCTTGGCCCTCCATGGCACATGATTAGACACCCCCGCCCAAACCCATTATGATGAAGAGCAGATGCTAATATGACCCAGAATTCCTCCATATACTGGTACTGTCACTAAAGTGTGCAGGGTCTTCTGCGGTGGCACATCCAACAATACAGTCTTCAGTTAATAAAATAATTGTTTTGGTTACTTTTTTCTTAAAAATGAGCCATTATTTTCAAGGTCACCGATAAATCCTTTGTACAGTTGACTCTTTTCCCACCGGTGTCTTAACAGACAAAATAGAAAATCATGATGCAAACACATAAGTCACTAAATTGTTTATTACAATCAGCAGCAAATTCCAGATTATTCAGAATGTGCAAAATTCAAACTGTAAAAAAAAACAAACAAAAAAAAAAAAAAACTGGAATGGGTCACACATGTCAGCCACGTTGCCTCACTGAGAAGCAACTGGATCGGCCCCTCGTACTGGTCCTGGTTCAGCACATCTTCAGCCTGCATCTCTGTAAATAGTGAGGCAAGGTCCAGTTGGGGTGACAGTTTCCCTCTTGCCTAGACAAAAGACAAATGGGTGGTGGTTAATTAAAGCAAGTGTAAAACATATTTGGGAAATACACTTGTTGCTAAAAGCCAGTGGTGGAATGTGAATTAATGAATGAATCTTTATTTCGGATTGATTAAAAGTAAAGATTAAAAGAAAATAGAATAATATAACAAAGGGGAAAAAATCTAACAAGGTCAAATTAAACAATAACTCCTCTGATTATACAGTTCAACATAGGTCATCTGAAATGGGTGATGGATGAAGCTGCAGCTTATATTGCCCACCCATATTCCATCCAAGAATTCAAAAGAAAAACAAAACAGGAGGGATTACAATTTGAATGTGACAATAAAGTACTTCGTTGTTGTATTTAACCACAATTTTCATGTAGCTGCGCTTCAGTAGATTTTACAAGGGCTGGGCTACATTTAAAATCATCTGTTTTTACTGTGGCCTCAGCAGTCAGAATGAATTAATACATTCACTTGAATGAAATATAGTACTTTAACTGAAGGTGTGCATCACCGAGTATGGAGTCGCTCAGTCAAAATATGGAATTTTTATCAATAAAAGTTTGTCTTGTCTTTAAAAGTGTCTCTTCTTGCCCTGGCTTCATGTGAGGGCGGTGTTTTGTACTAGCATTGCTAAAATATAAAAGGAAGCATTACAATGGGTCTCAAATATTTGTAATGTGTCCTGTTACTGCATGAGTTTATTGATGATAGACTATAAACTACACATATAAAGTAAATTATATTGACGACTGAACATCTCACATTCGCCAAAACATACAGTTATGAACATAACTCACAAAGGATCACACAAGTGATCTGACAAAAAAATAAATACATTAACAAGCGGTTTATTTTACAGTTGATGTGCCATATTCACACAATCAAATAAATCTCAGTTCAGTCCCTTTTATATTAAGTGGAAATTGTGTTACTTTGGTTTTGACACTTTACCTATAAAAGCAAAGGATTTCAGTATGTTCCACAGTGGCGAGGTCCGTTGTGGGGCGGCTGCTTTCCTCCTGCCTAGACGAACGACAGAAAAGGATGGTGGTTAGGTTCAAGCAAGTTCAACGCATATACAGGCACATCTCAAAAATTAGAATACCATGAAAAAATTCAATATTTTTGTCACTCATTTCAGAAAGTGAAACCCATATAGAGATTCATTACAGGGACAGTGATATATTGAAAGTGTTTATTTTAATATTGATGATTACGGCTACAGCCAATATTAACCAACACCTCAGCAGCCAACATTTATATTTAAAAACTATTTTTTAAAGTTAATTTTATGTAATATTCTTATTTTTTGCCAAATTGAATTTGGGGTTTTCAGGGGCTGTAAGCCGTAATCATCAAAATTAAAATAAATAAACGCTTGAAATATATCACTGTCTGTGTAATGAATCTATATAATATACGGATTTCTCTTTCTGAAATGAGCGACAAAAAATATTGAAGTTTTTCATGACATTCTAATTTTTGGAGATGTACCTGTATTAGGGAAATACACCTGTGAAAGTCAGTGGTGGGATGTGACAAAAATGCTCCGTTTCCCTGACAAGCACTGCAGGATCCACAGAATAGGTGTGTGGCGACCAGGCTGTTGACGTCACATCTCGGCACGACTCAGCACGGTTGTACCCTGCCCTCGAGCAGGCACGAAAATAGCACCTGTTAAACCGTGTTGGGGCTAGTGGAAAGAGTAACAAAGCGTGCTGAGCTGTCCCGTGTTGGGCTAAGCGGGGCTAGTGGAAAAGGGCCTAAAGAGTCTTCAAAGATGCTTGGCTGAACAGGGAGAAAGTGTAGCAGTTGTGCCACACAAGGACACACTACCAGCGTAGCGACACAACCACACACAGAAACGCTAGTACTCCCCCCAGAATAACAGCGAGCACAAACCTTCGGTGACAGACGGTCACACGACAGACAGACTGTGTGACTCGTAAAATGGTCCAGCGGTGTTTGACTAGCAAAGGGCTGCTTAAGTACAAACACCGCTGGCCGAACAAATTGGAAACACCTGGGCGAGGCGCGGGAGAGATGATTACCGGGGCTGGGAACAGCTGATGAAAATAAGGAGAGCAAGGGGGTGTGGTAGGACCGGCAGACTGTCAGCAGCGTGGGAGAAAGTAGGTCACAGAGGCTGTCTAACAGCTGCCGGTCAGGCAGTGGCTATGGATACAGGAACAGCACAGAATACACAAAATGCACATATACAGTGGAACCAAAACCCACAGAGAGATCAGGACCGAGCCGGAGGGAAACCAAGCCGGCTCGGTTCCTGACAAAAGGCTCCGACCCAGCCAGTATGCCCATGTGGTCCAACTAATAAAACTGGGCTGTCTTACAGGTTCCATGTTGTTTCATGTTATTCCATGCTGTTCCATGTTGTTTTATGTTGTTCCATGTCTGTAAATATTTAAATGAAAATGATTCAGTTCATTGTTTGGACATTTTTGTGTCTTGCTGTAGTTTAGTTAAAGCATGTGTCCTGGTCATTCCACTCCACAATGAAGCGGGACTTTCGTAGACCACTGACCGGGCAGGCTGAGCGCACGGTGGGACACTGGTGTTGGCCAGTTAACGGGAACCTCTGCTGCTGCCTTACCCATGTGCCAGTGCGGCACCTCGGGTCCCCGGCAGCAGCCCCCCCCCCCCCACACACACACCTCATGTTCTCTATAGCGAATATATCCATTAGACCTACGCAACTTTATGGTTGGTATATAGTAGCTTCATACTCATGGATGTGCACCACCACCCACCACCACCACCGCATTCTCTAAATCACCCTTTTATTGTCATTCAGCTGTACAACCAATCATGTACAGTAGAACGAGATTGTGTTTTATCTATCTACTGTGTTAATCACACACACCCCAAGTGTAGAATCAGAGGGCCGCTGCCATGCAAGGCGCCGCCACAAATTTCCCTCCTCCATTCCATTATTGCTGAGCACCAAGCTGGACGGCAGGAAGTTCCACTTTTTATATGGTCTTTGGCATAACCCGCCCGGGATTTGAACCCCTGCCTCCCGGGTGTGGGGCGGATGCTCTACCAACTGAGCCACCACTCCGGTGGTGGGACTCTATGGTGAATATGCAACTTTATGTGGTGGCAACTTTATGTGGTGGCATCAGCCATCACTTTTGGAGTGGTCTGCTGGGGCAGTGGCATTACTGCAGCCGATAGGAAGAGACTGAACAAACTGATTAAGAAAGCTAGCTCTGTCCTGGGGCAACGCCTTGATCCGATGGAGGAGATAGGAGAGAGAAGGACGGTGGCTAAACTGTCATCTCTGCTGGAGTCCGAGTTCCACCCTATGCAGGACATACTGGATGCACTGAGGAGCTCATTTAGCAGCAGACTACATCATCCCAGGTGCACAACCGAGAGGTTTCGTAGGTCCTTCCTACCAACGGCTGTCAGACTGTACAACCTAAGCAGGGCTGCTCGCAGAGATAGCAAAAAGACGTAACAAACTAATAGTTTTTGAATGCAAAAGATGCAATAGACTTACACAATGGTCCTCTCCGGCATACAACTAGGAACATACCGGTCGCTATGGAGGGTGAGAATATGTATGGGCACATAATCATACCATGTAGGATAACTAAATAGACGGTTATGCTGTTTCATCCCACCTAGCAACAATGCTCTGCACTGTGTGTGTTTATATATTTACATACTTATTCCATCTAGCTACAATGCTCTGCACTGGGTGTGTTTATATTTATATATCTATATTTTTATTCCATCTAGCTACAATGCTCCGCACTGTGTTTTTATATATCTACATATTATTCCATCTAGCTACATTGCTCCGCACTGTGTGTGTTTATATACTTGCATATTTATTCCACCTAGCTGCAATGCTCCATACTGTGGGTGTTTATATATTTACATATTTATTCCATCTAGCTACAATGCTCTGCACTGTGTGTTCATATATTCATATATTTATTCCATCCAGCTACAATGCTCTGCACTGTGTGTCTGTGTGTGTGTGTGTGTGTATATATATATTTTATAGTAATATGTACATATGTATATTAGCTGCTCTTGCTTGCTTTTTTTGCCTTCTGATTGTTGCTCTGAGTGTTGCTATCCCTGTGCTGTTGCAATCCTGGAATTTCCCCGTTGTGGGACTAATAAAGGCTTATCTTATCTTATCTTTATGGTATATATTTTGACTGAGCGACTCCATACTTGTGGATGCACACCCTCGTAACCTCAGCAGCAAAGCACTTCTAAAATCTCAGTTTGCAAAATGTTGTGGTGACTGACAGGTCATGATGCTGTGTTATCCAGTCAGCATGGCCGTGATGCAGTGTATTCTCTAATGAGCATGGAGTCATTCCGAAACCCCGCCCACACTTCTTGAAGCCAGGGGATGAAGACATTGAGCGGTCACACAGCGGTGGCTAAATTTTTATTGATAAAAATGACATATTTTGACTGAGTGACTCCATATTCGGGGATGCGCACCCTCGTAGCTTCAGCAAAGCACGTTTAAAACCTTAGGTCAGTGTGACGAACGGTTTGAGAAATATCTAAGGAACACAGACAGACAGACAGACAGACAGAGAGCTCTTGAATTTATAGATAGATAATGTCTCAGATTTATGGGAAACAGTCACAAATTTACAAGAAAATACTACCATACCTATATATATATATATATATATATATATATATATATATATATATATATATATATTCCTTAATCATTGGGTCATTTTATTCAATCATGTGTCCAACTGTGTCTTCTGTGCTCCGCACTTCTATGTACATAGTTCCATCTGTGAAGCCACTACCATACCTGTGTATATTTCCATAATTCTGGGCCATTTTTATTTCAGTCGTGTGTATTCTATGTTCAGCAGAACGGTGTCTCTGTCTGTAGCTGCTCTCTTATTGGCTGCTGTGTTCTCTCTCTCCACTTCAGTCCAGAAGGAGAAGATCATAGCTGAACCTGGACAGACTCTTCTGCCGTGCAGATCTCCCAGCAACAGGCCCGTCACCGCCGTAGAGTGGAGCAAAGAAGGACTCGGAGACCAGCACGTCCTCCTGTTCCTGGACGGGCGTTATGACAGTGCCAACCAGCATCCGTCCTTTGTGAACCGGGTGGAGCTGCAAGACAGATGGATGGAGGGCGGAGACCTGTCTCTGGTTCTGAAGAACGCGACGGCCAACGACAGCGGGACGTACGAGTGCCGCGTCCCCGTGAGAGGAACAGACCACTGGAAGAGATCTACTCAGGAAGATGATCCACTCAGCAGCGTGGACCTGATGATTCCTGGTGGAGGTGAGTGTTTGTGTGGTCACAAATGAGATCTGACCGTGTTCTCCATCACTGACACCTCACACCTGTCTCTGATCCACAGGACAACGAGAAAAGTTCGAGACCAACTGGATGGTTTTGCAGAGTGACTGTGGAATCATTCAAGGAATTCTGGGACTTGTGGTTCCTCTGAGCTCAGTTTTGGTCTTTGGATTATGGGAGTGAAAGGTGGTGTGAAGTTCAGAAGACCACGAAGGTTCTTCCTCCCGATGACGGATTAAAAACAGCAGAAAGGAGAGCTGGCTTTAAACACAAAACGCGAAAATTTACATGGAAAAACGCTGAAAATTTAAAAGAAGAAAGGAAAAAGTTTCAATTTTGTGGATAAAGTTTGAAAATTTATAAGAAAAATTTACAATTTTTTTTGAGAAAATGTTTCAAATTTATAAGAAAAAAATGAAAATTAATAAGAAAAAAAATGGAAAATTTTTGAGAAAAAGTTGCAAACTTTTGGGGAAAAACTTGAAAATTTACAAGAAAAACTGATGAAAGTTTACAAGAAAAAAGTTGCAATTTAAAAAAAAAAAATGTTCCAAATTTATAAGAAAATGAAAGAATTAAAATTAAGAAAAAAATGTGCAAATTTTTGAGAAAAAAGTCACAAACTTTTGAAAAAGAAGTTGCAAATTTTGGAGAAAAAGTTTACGATTTATGAGAAAAAACTTTCAAATCTATGAGGAAAAAAATGTCACTTTAGAGGAAAAAAAACGTGCTAATTGGCAGGGAAAAAAATGCAAATTTTTGAAAAAAGTCTCAAAAAAGTTTGAAATTTTGACAGTGAGGTTTATTAGGAGGCGGAGCTGAGCTTGTCTGTGCTCATCTGTGCTGTCCAGTGTTTTGTTTTGCTGCATTTATCAGTATATTAGAGAGCCAATCAGGCTTCAGTTCTATATGAACAGTAGTTAAAAGCTTTAATGCAGTTTTCTTATATAAATAACATATATCACTGTGTAATCCTGGTTGGGGGGTCGTTGTGTGTTCCTAAAGTCAGCAGGCCATTTCTGATTTTTTTAACAGGGGGATGGTTGGTGTTCACAAATTTATCCTAAGATACAAACAGATAAATGTGAATTAGGTACAGAATGAAGGTGCAAAAGTATGACAAAAGATGGCAGTTTAAAAATGTATTTTAAAAAGTTGTGAATTACAGTTTAATTACACTGAGTAAAAATTCAACCAGCATCCAGACAAGTGTTCCAAATTTACAAGAAAAAGTTGAAAATTTACAAGAGAAAAATCACAAATTTATTGGAAAAAAGTTGCTAATCTACAAGGGGGAGAAGCAAATTTACAGGTAAAAAGTTGCACATTTTTAAGAAGTAGAAAATTTAGGAGAAAAAAGTTCCAAATTTATAAGAGCAAAGTTGCAAATTTACAGGTAAAAAGCTGCAAATTTATGAGTAAAAGAATACAAATCTACAGAAAAAAATAAATTTATGAGAAGAAAGTTTTAATTTTTGAGATAAAGTTTCAAATTTATAGGAAAAAAAATCCTAATTTAGAAGGAAAAAGTTGCAAATCCTCAAGAAAACAATAAAATTTATAGGAAAACATTTGCAAATTCATGCGAAAAAAAAATGTGCATAATTGTAGTAACTTGCAGGTCGCTCTTTACTTTTGGGAGAGGCTTTTATTTTCGGAGGCCTGAGTGAACACACGTAACTTGCTTTTAGCTTAGCAGAACAGCAGGTTTTCTTCTTTCACTGCTTTTGTAAGGTGAATACAATACACTTATAGAACAGTGTCCCCTGGTGGACAATCGAAAGTATCTTATTCACTTCACGACATCCCTAGCCCCCTTCAGCTGGGTTTAGCCCTTAACACAAAGGTAACACTTCTTTTTTTTCTATCTGAACATCACCCTGTTCAGTGTAACTGGAAGTATTGTAACTCGGCAACTTAGTTTCCCTCTTTGACTGTCTCCTCGGTGGGTTTGGTTTTGTGACAGTCTCCAGTTTTGTTTCTGCTTGTGTGGAAAGTTCTGTAGCTGCCATCTTCTCCTGTGCCTCGCTGCTGACAACAACGTCCTCAATGTCCAGCCGCAGCTCTTCTTTCTTAGTGGTCTGACTTGAGTGAGTTGTGTCTGTCTGACTCATCTCTGGGTTATTCTGAGGTGACAGGTGGTGAGAGTGAATCTGTAGAATACTGGACCAGTCACAGACTCAATGATTAGAGAAACCCACTTAGGTCTGAAACTTATTGTTCTGTTTCTTTTTTTAATCTTTACTTTTAATCTATCCAAAATAAAGATTCATTCACTTAAAAACTGAAGTTGTGTGTCCATACTGAGTCTCTGTAAACCAGCGTCCTTTCGCCTTTCTATCATGATTGCTGATCGTTCTCTTTGGTTTCTTTTGCACTTTCGTGTTCAGGTCTGGATGCATTAAGTCCAATGTACAACTTAGTTTCCTCCCTAGAAGCAATTCTGCTGGAGAAAGGCCTGTAGTCGTCTGAGGGGTGACTGGATAGCTGAATAACACCCTAGTTACCTTGGCAGACAACGGGCCTCCTGGACATTTTTCATCATTCTCTTAATTGCTTGCACCCCTCTCTCTGCCAAACCATTGCTGGAGGCATGGTACGGTGCAGAAGTCACATGATGAATTCCATTTCACCTCAGGATATCTTGGAACTCTGTGCTGACAAAACAAGTCCCATTATCAGACACTATCAATTCAGGCAGTCCAGTATAACAAGTAATCCTGCATTTTGAGCGCGTAGTGCTCTGTTAAGATAACAGGGTAGTATCAGATCTTTTAAATAAAAAAGGGACCTGATTATTTAGAAGAGCTTTGTAAGTGACAAGGAGGATCCATCCATCTTCTTCTGCTTAATCCTTTTCGGGTCGCGAGGGGGCTGGAGCCTATCCCAGCATCTTAGGGCAAGAGGCAGGGTACACCCTGGACAGATCGCCAGTCCATCGCAGGGCCAACACAGAGAGACAGACAATCATTCACTCTCACAGTCATACCTAAGGACAATTTAGAATCCCCAGTTTTGATGCCAATTAACCTAACTTGCATGTTTTTGGCATGTGGGAGGAAATCTTACAAATCCCGGAGTAAACCCACAGAGACACAGGGAGAACATGCAAACTCCACACAGATCACTGTTGGTCGGGGGGTATTTGGCTCATACACATTCACCAAATTTAGGTTTTCAGATAGCAGATTACCCTGAACTATCAAATATCTTCCCATTCTATCTTCAATAACATTTTTCACCTGAAATGGATCACTGTTTGTGATGACCCGAGTGCCGATCTCGTCCGTGCTCAGGCCATGCATCATCTCAGCCGGCTTTGACAGCAGCAGATTACATTCTGGCTCCCCGGGCTCTTATTGTGACAGCGCTCGGTGGGGCTTCCGGCTGTCAAAGTCGATCAGCTGTTCTGCGTCACTGCTCGTTAGCGGCCGGCCTTATTAGCGGGTGCTGACAGCAGGTTGATGCAGCAGTATTGTCAAAACATCCTGAGAGAGTTCTTGTGAGAGAGATGCATTCGCATCAAGGTTCGTGTTCATAGTCTTGTTCTTGTCCTCGTTAAGATTGTAGGCGGCTGGGTGAAGCCCTACATTCCCATGCTTCTTGTAGTGAGTGTTTTTGCCACAGCGGCTCATAGTTTGTGTTATTGTCTTGCGTCTTGAATATTAAACATCAATGCAAAACTCACTGGTGACTTTTGGCGTCTTATGGTGGCCCGCGAGGGTCACTGCGTGACAGAATACTGCTGCCAAGGCATCTAAACAGAGACACCACACCAAGACATCGTCCCAGTGAGTTTTTGTGTAAATTGGACTATTGTTCTTCACTGTCTGGGTGTCACTTGCTGGGAGAATGCTGTCATCCAGGGGCCGCGGTCAGCACCTGGGTAAGGAGCTAGGGGAAGCTCTGGAGTATGTGGATGGAACTCTGTTCACCGGTACGCTTTACGACACTCCCAGTGACATACGCCGGCACCTGGACTACGCTGAGGTTCTTCTGGACAACCTTCCTCTCTACTATGACGACCACCTGGAGGTGATGACAAGGAGGGCTGAACTCGCCGCACAAAGCGAGATACTCCGTGGGCTGGAGGAGGAAGACGGCAGGAAGCAGAGGAGGAGGCATCCTCCCTCCCCGCGTTGGAGTCCCTTTCCTGTCCCGGATCCGGTCGAGGAGTTCGCGCCATCTGGGGGCCGTCAAAGATGTCGGCACCGTGGCCAAGGTGAACCTCAGCAGAATCCCCAGCTGGACCCGCTGCTGGCAAAGCCTGTCAGCGGACCTCCCAGAGCGGCTCCTCCTTGTCCTTCCAGGGGGCCCTCTGTCATCATCCAGCAGGGAGAGGGAGGAACTACGTCCCCTACAGCAGGCACCATTCTCTCTCCAGGAGAAAGGCAAGTGCAAGTTCGTTCTTTACATGATAATTGTGATCTGCCTTGTCTGACTCCTGGGGGCGGAGTTCGGGATTTGCAGTCCCCCGAGCTCCTACCACCTGCTGTAGTTATAATAACCAAACCTGCTGCCTCTGTGTCTCCCTCCACTGAGCGGTCCACGATGCCAGGCCTACGTCGCCGGACGGGGGGGGGGGGGGGGGGGCGGTGGTTCTGGGGAGCGTGGCTCCAGCCCCGCAGCCACACCATGGACAGAGGAGAAGAGCGGACTGCGGCCTGGAGCCTGTGCCGACGGTGAAGCGTCCCTGGGTCTCCTCGTCGAAGCGGTCCGAGCCAGTGGGTCAAGGGTCCCCTGCCCCCACGCCATAAGGGTCATCAGCATGGGCGTCAGCGTCAGAGGAACCTCATGCTGTGAAAACCATCATGCCAGCTGCGGAGCCCGACGTAGCTGAGTGGGAGCCTGCGGACGAATGTCTTCGCCTTGAACCTGGATCGACGAAGTCCTGGATGGTGACAGAACCCGAGTGCAGGCAAGTGCTCTATCTTGTGTTTCTCTTCTCGGTCTTGGAGCACGTCTGCCTGCCTCTCGGGGAGGCGAGTCAGGGGCAGCCACCTGCTGCGCCCGAACTCGTCTCATTGGGCTCTGTTGCTGCCGGTGATGCTGATCCCAGTTCTTCTCTGTCCTCTGAGCTTTGTTGCAGTGTCACCGGCGCGGAACCAGTCATGGTCGCTGTGTTGGAGGTTCCAGGTTCGGGGGTGGAGGTCGTCAGCGGTACTGCGCCGACCCAGTTGGGGTCCTCTGTGGAGGCTGCTGTGGCCCAATCGGGGTCTGACATGGGTGCGCCCGACACCCAATCGGGGTCCGTCGTGGGAGCTGCTTTGGCCCAATCGGGGTCTGACGTGGGTGCGCCCGAGGCCCAATCGGGGTCCACCGCAGGTGCTGTTCTGGCCCAATTGGGGTCCGACGTGGGTGCAGCACCAGTGTGGTCCATGGACGGTGGAGGAGCTGCAGACCCTTCACTGCCTGACTCAGTACGGGCTCATCTTCACCTTCTTTCCCCTCTTCGGAGTCATCACCCCTGCTCATCATCGCCGGGGGCCATGGGGGTCCCTCTTCGCTCGCCTCGGCTCTCCCATGTTTTGTCCTCACCAGGGTGGCTGAGGGATGCGGGTCGGCCGCCCGAGGAACTGCTTCGCTGGTTCGACGCCTTGGGTCGGCCACCTGACTTGCTGTGTGTTTTACTGGGCGATCTGGTTCGGCCACTGGAGGAGTGGACTTTCCTGGCCTGGGACTGTGGTAAGCCGCCCGGTCATGTTCCGCCCCCCATGACCACCCTTCGGCCGTTGGACGCGGGGAGACCGCCTGAACTGTTCCCGTGGCGTTTGGTCTCCGCCGGTCGGCATGAACTGTCGGGGGTAGAGGTCATTCGTGGTGGTAGTCTAGCCCTGTAATTGTTCTGTGTTTTTTTCTGTCCTGTGTTGTATTTGCTTTGTGACCTAAGAGTGTGGTATTTTTGTTCTCGTGCCTGTGTAATTGTGTTTCATGTATTTTGGGGTGATAGTCTGGTCCTGTAATTGTTCTGTTCTTTTTGCTGTCCTGTGTTTTGTTTCTTGTAGTTGCCATTTGTGTGTTTTGGGAGTTTATGATTTGTGTTCTGCAGTTGCCTCATTTGTCCTGTCATCATCATGTTTTGTGCTGTAGGGAGTTTTTTTTTCCTGTTATTTCATGCCGGTGTAACTGTTTCATGTATTTTTGAGTCTTTTTTTTTGTTTTGTTTTGTTTTTTTTTTCCTGACTGTCTGTATTCTGGTTCTTGTTCTGGGATTTGATTCTCTCCCGCCGGGCCTGCCCCATCCGCCCACCGTGGAGGGGGTGGGGGTGGGGCTTGGATGTCTATGGGTGTTCTGAGCCCGCCCTCGGAGGGAGGGTACTGTGATGACCTGAGCGCCAATCTCGTCCGCGCTCGGGCCATGCATCATCTCTGCCGGCTTTGACAGCAGTGGATTACATTCTGGCTCCCCGGGCTCTTATTATGACAGCGCTCAGTGGGGCTTCTGGCTGTCAAAGTCAATCAGCTGTTCTGCATCACTGCTCATTAGCGGCCGGCCTTATTAGTGGGTGCTGACAGCAGATTGATGCAGCAGTATCATCAAAACATCCTGAGAGAGTTCTTGTGAGACATCAGCATTCGCATCAAGGTTCGTTTTCATAGTCTTGTTCTTGTCCTCGTTAAGATCGTAGGTCGCTGGGTGAAGCCCTACGTTCCCATGCTTCTTGTAGTGAGTGTTTATGCCACAGCGGCTCATAGTTTGTGTTATTGTCTTGTGTCTTGAATATTAAACATCAATGCAAAACTCACTGGCGACTTTTGGCGTCTTATGGTGGCCCGCGAGGGTCACCGCGTGACACTGTTGTGAATAAGAGTCATTACTCCTCTGGCCTGAGATGAAACTGATGTAAATACACCGCCTTCCCACCTTCTCCTAATACTTTTACTATCCTCATCTAACGGATGAGTTTTTTGTAAAAACACAGTTTTAGAACCTTTGTCTTTTATCCTGTTCGTGACCTGCTTGATTCTTTATAAGCTGTTGCAGACCTTTGCAGTTCCAAGAAACAAAGTTAAGATTCACTCTATTAGACTTTTTAAATTAAAAACTAGATTACCTTGTTGCAGAAAACTAGACATAGAGGAGCATAACACACAAATGCAAGAACAAGCATATAAAACACTGAAACTGAACTTCCCTCGTCCCATCTTTGCGAGATCTCCTCTTGAGTCATTCTGTTTCCCGTTACGTCAGCAACTGTTCCTCACTAAATGAGGATCAGTCTATCCACTTCCAACTCCCCCGGGGTGAATCAAGATGGCAGAGTGAGTCATCAAACGTTTGCAGGCTCCAGTAAAAGTTGTTCTGTTGATCCCAGACATGTTATCTTCTGCCTAAACAAAATCGACATCTTAAAGACAAGTTAGTACTTGTCAACAATTGCCTTGATAAATGACGAAATTCTTCCGACTGGTAAAATAAGAAGAGAAAATTTGTCATTAAACTAAGATGCTAACGGACCATGACTACGGAACACAGTTGGTGAAGAAACTACAGGCCTTGAGACTATGGACAAAGAAACTGGGAAGAGTGTCGATGAACATATTCCGACGCCAACCCCAAACCCCAAGAAACTGAAGAGAAAGCAAAAAAGACAGTACTTGTTCATCTGAGACTTCTAACAAAGCTATTTTTGGGTCTATTCAAGCTTTATTTAAAAAGTTTGATGACCAAGATGAGCATTTGAAGAGGTTTGAAAGCAAGATGGAAATTACTATGCAAATGGTGAAAGAAAAAGAAGAAATCAATAAAATAAAAGAACCGATCGTCACCTTGCATAAAGAAAACATCAAACTCAAGCAGCTTTGTCTGGAGCAGTCCCGCTATAAACAATCTCCATTTGATTGGCCTCCCAGAGAAAGAAAATGAAGACACTCGAGCGGCAGTGGTTGCAATCCTGACTCTGGTGCTTTCCCTGTCAGTAGACAGGCTTCGAGAGACGGTGGACACTCCACCATTTGGAAAAGAAAAACAACACTGCCACCTACAGGATGCCCAGGCCGATAATTGTTCAGTTTGCTCTGCGGACGATGTGAGATGACGTCTGGAGGAACTCTGGAGAGGCACGGGTGTGTAAAGAAATGGGAATCCACTTCAAAGAAGATTTTTCCAAAGAGGATTGGAAAGCTCAAGCAAAGCTGTGGCTAAGAGTCCAAGAAGCGAGGAGAGATGGGAAAAAAAAGCCTTCCTGAAGGAAGGATTTGCACTGATAGATGGCCAACGTGTAGAACCATAACTACTTACAAAGTCATGTTGACGAGCCTCAGGTAAAAGCTGAAGTGACCTCAAAGGTTCCACTTTGTGTTTTTTTTTGTGACATTGCTGCTATAATTTGTTTAGTTTGGGCCAATGAAGGTTTCCCAGTTGATGTTGGTGTTCTAGTTTAAGAAATGTTTGAGGGACAATACACTCATTTCTTTTCCTTTTTTTTCACCCTTGTCCTGTCAGGCAGCTAGGTAAGCAAAACAGAGGACTAACTAACTAACTAACTAACTAACCTGCACTTATATAGCGCTTTTCGAGTCACAAAGACCACTCAAAGCGCTTTCACTAGTACTAACCCTCTATTCTAAGGGCCTACAGGAAATGGATATCTAGGGACAATTTAGAACAGCCAATTAACCTAACATGCATGTCTTTGGATTGTGGGAGGAAACCGGAGCCCCCGGAGTAAACCCACGCAGCACAGGGAGAACATGCAAACTCCACACAGAAAGGTTCCAACCCCTGCCAGCCTGGGGATTCGAACCAGGAACCTTCTAGCTGTAAGGCAACAGTGCTAACCACTGCACCACCGTGCTGCCCACTGCACCACCGTGCTGCCCAACTGCACCACCGTGCTGCCGCTGCGTGCGCGAGCGCCCTAAACCTACATGTTTTTGGTATGCGGGAGGAAACCGGAGAAATCCCGGAGTAAACCCGCGCAACACGGGGAGAACATGCAAACTCCACACAGCTCACTGTTGGTCGGGGGCTGGAATCGAACCCACGATCCCCGCGATCCCCCGGCCAAGGGTAAAACTGTGCTGCCACAGTGCTAAACCACTGCGCCACCGTGCAGCCCACTGTTACCCTTATTGTGCCAAAACAGATTTACTTTGACAAGAAGAGCTTATACAGTACCTAACTATGCGCTGTATATTGTTGTAAACCCCTCCTGTAATAACTTTTCATTCATTCATTCATTCATTCATTCATCTTCTTCTGCTTAATCCTTTTCGGGTTGTGGGGGGGGGGGGGAGCCTATCCCAGCATCTTTGGCCGAGAGGCAGGATACACCCTGGACAGATCGCCAGTCCATCGCTACTTTATTTAAATTATTTTACCCATGGAGGACCCAACAGGATGGGGAATAGGGAAAGGAAGTGTGTGGGGGGGGGGGGGAGAAAAGGGAGGGGAACAGACAAAAAGACAAACAAACCAACAACTAAAACAAACAGAAGACAAACTGCTTCTTAAACCGAAGATGTCTCAACACGAGTCTGGTATCTGCACCTGTTAAAGGAGAGACATTTGTGTGTGTGCATCCATGTGTATATATATGAGAGCGTGCACAAAATAAGTGTGTGCATGTAAGTGGTTTGTCAGGAAACATACGAAGAGGGGGGCCGGTCGCAGCAACTCCTCCCCTGCCCCTCCCCCAGGAACACTAAGCAGGCAAGGCAGCACCGCCAACCCCCACAGGGCATAAATGCCCAAGGTCAGCAAGCCCCAGGAAAGCCAGGCATCCACCCCCGGAGGGACGATCGCACACCCTGGGGACCCCCATGCCCAAAGAAGTCCCCCCCCCCCACCCAGGGCAGCCCACATAGCCGAGAGGCACTACCCCCTCAATCAAGCGCCTCCCGACTTGCAGACACACCCATTCCCACACCTTCGCACCCTCATGCTCTCATACACACCCACATGCACTCCCTCACTCTCACTCACCCACTCTCGGACCCACCCAATCTCTCTCACTCCTGTACCCATTCACTCTCACTCCCACTCGCCCTCCCCTCAGGGTCACCCACACCCACTCACATTCACCCACGCACGCACTCTCACTAACACTCCAACCTACTCACATCCATTCATGCTCTCCCCCTCACACTCATCCACCCTCATTCACCCTTAAATTCGTAGGGCGACTGCGATGCAGATGAAGCGAACCTGAACGCGCACCAGCGCCCGGAAGCAGTCAGGGAGACCACCGGCACAGGCCGGTGGCCACCCCCCCCACCGACCCACCCCAGGGTGGCCGCGACCAATAGAAGCAGACCCCCACCTCCAGCACCCACCTGAGCGGCTGATCAGCAGATCACCGCAGGTGCCCCTAGATGCCACCCGACACGCAAAGCACCACATAAAACCGACCCACCATCACCATCTCCATTCAGTACTCCCTCACTCTCGCTCACTCTCTTATTCAGTCCCTCTCTCACTCCCTTGCTTGTATCACCCAGGGATTTTGACAACATGACGGGTCCAGGCCCTCCGCCGGGCCCCCAGGCCCCCAGCAGGAGGAGGGAAACGGGTGGAGGATGACCCCAATATACCCCCAATATACTCATTTCTGTAGGAAAAAAAAAATTAATTGCTTAGATTATCTAATTTTCTGTTTCTCTCTCTCTCTTTCTTTTATATGTTTCTTTTTTGTCTATTAATGTCAGGGGGTTGAAAAATATTATTAAGCAAAAGGCTATGTTGATTTTTTGTAAGGACCAAAAAGCTGATTTTTTTTTTATTTATTTATTTTTTTTAACAAGAAACCCATTCAGAAATGGCTGATGAAACATTTTGGAAAACTCAATGGGGGGGACAAGGTATTTTTAACAACTGGTGTACTTCACACTCAGCAGGTGTTCCAGTATTGTTTAACAGGTTTAAAGGGAATATAGTTGATCATAACAGTGATCAGGAGGGGCACTGGCTAATGGTTGAGGTTCAAGTTAATAGTAAACATTACATTCTCTCTAGTATTTATGGGTATAATAACCATGTTTTAGGAATTTGTTCGCAAAGATTGGATCTCTTATTGAAATACGTTGCAAATAAGGTATTGATTGGTAATTTCCAAATTGCCCCGGACTCCTGGTTGGATAGAAATCCGCTAATAGGAGCACATCCTCAATATAATGATACTTTGCAGAAATTATGTACCACAGCTAATGTAATAGATTACTGGATACTGATGAACCCAAATGCCAAACAATATAGGTGGTTTAACTCAGCAGATAATGGTTAGTATTGAAGACTTAATTATTGGCTGGTTTCAGTTGATTTATGTAATGATGTATCTCAACAGCTCCGCTAGCACATCACTGTATGATCAGCTTAACCTTGTTGCTATTCAGACCTCCTCAAACCCATGTCAATATTTGGAAATTTAGCAACTATTTACTACAGGTAACAGAGTTTCAGAAGGTTAAAATTTTATTTAACAAAATCAGAAGCTTGGATACAGTATGTCTGATCTAATTAAATGGGAGTGGTTTAAATATCAGGTTAAACAAATTACAATAAAATGGGTAAAATAAATTCCTTTATGAAAAAACAAAAGAACTTAATACAGAAAATCAATTCTATGATTGAAAGTGGGGGAAATCCTGATTCAGAGATTCAGTTGGCAATCACAGTTAGAGGAAATGTACAGGTTAAAGGCAAACGGAGCTTTTATCTGTTCACGAGCAAAATGACTGAACAAGGGGAAAGAGGACTTCATATTTTTTTGGTCTTGAAAAATAAAGGCAATCTAAGAAAAGAATAGACAACCTAAGGATAGATCATGTTATAATGGACTCAAATGACTGATAAAAACATTTGGCTATGTTACTCAGATTTGTATACATCTAAATTTCAGAAGGAGGACTGGGAAAATTTATTTAATAACTTAAAAGGTAATATTGAAACTTTGAGTAATGAAATAAATGCAGGCTAGAAGGAAATTTAATACGTTCAGAACTGGATATGGCAATAAAACAGACGAAGAATGGCAAATCACCTGGAATCAATGGTTTAACAACGGAATTCTTCAAACATTTTGGGGAGGATATTAGAGAAATTTTGTATAGAGCACTTCAGAGTGTATTCAAAGAGGGTGCTTATCCCCATCTATGAAAACAGAGTTGATAACTCTCTTACCTAAACCTGATCAAGATTTCTGGTCTCTAGACAATTGGAGACCAACAACATTACTCTGTAATGATTACAAATTACTTGTGACGCAAATCATCTCACAACTGTTCTTGGGACACTGGCTGCTGAATATCAATCTGCCTTCATCAAGGGGCGTTACAGTCATAATCATATGAGGCTTATCTTGGATATGTTAGATTATAAATCCCTTATTAACGCTGAAAGCCTCATTTTTTTCTAAAATTTTTTTCAAAGCATTTGACACTACAGAAAATCAATTCTTATTGACATCTCTTGAAGACTTTGGTTTTGGTGAAGAATTCTGTAAAGTAATCAAAATGTTCTACAATGGAATTTATAGCCATGTTTCTCGCAATCCTGCACTGTCTAAAAGAATAGAAATTTCACGTTGAATCAGGCAAGGGTGTCTAATATCTCCCAAATTGTTTAATTTGTGTACACAAATATTGGTGTGTTCAGTTGTGAACGGAACTGAAGGCTGTTACCATTTTTGACTATGAATACAAAATTAGTCAATTTGTAGATGATACAGTTTTAGTTTTAGAAAACAAGCAGATAATTAGTAAAGCTTTACCAATAATATCACAGTTTTCAAAAGCTTCAGGTTTGTCATTGAATATAAAAAGTGTGAATTCCTACCGCTGTACCCTTGTTCAGAAAATTGTCTGGAAACCAATCCTGTAAAATCTCAAGTTAAATATTTGGGCATTACGCGCCATGCTGATGGAACCAGGAGAAATCAGTCCAGTATTGAAAATAAAATTAGTCAAGTGGAAAAATCCCTAAATCATTGGCTAATGAGGGTTCTTAACATATCTGGAAGAATTTTATTATCAAAAGCTGACGGTATATTCATGGATGAATGGATGGGTATATCCAAGCATATCCCTGTCAATCCTGATATATGGGCCCTGGGCTCAGTAAAAAGGTTTACTCTTTAATCTTTAAATTTATTGGAAAATACAACCCACTATCTGAAGAAATCATATTTGATGAAAGATTATTAAAATGGTGATCTCAAAGCACCTGAATTTGAATGTAAATGCTTAGAGTAAAATGGATCCAGCATTTTCTTTCTCAGACTGATTCCATTTGGTTCCATACACCCAAGAATCTGTTTTTGAAAGTTGGGGGTGTTGAATTTCAGCTGAAGTGATTTTGAAATTTCTAAAATACCTTTGAAATTGTCTGATTTCCATAAACAAATTCTATACTACTGGAAAATGGTATTTAATCATAATTTTACACCGCATGGCTTCACCTTGTGGAATAATTGAATAGTTACAATCAACAAGAAAACTTTATTTAGACAAGAGTGGACAAGCAAAAATATATATTTCTTGTATTTGGTTTGATGGACAAAGACGGAAACTTTTTAGATCATAAATGGTTTATTGATAAATTTCGTATGGTTGTTCAAGGAGAGAATACAACAGTTTGCAAAGCAATTCCACTCCCCTTGCCTCAACTAATTAAAAATACTATAGTCTCTATTAAACTTCCTGAGTTAAAAATAAAGGAAACCAGTATTTGCAAAAAAGAGTGCAGGTACAAGGTAATTGGAAATGCATTTAAACAAAACCTTTTTGCTGATTTTAGGAAACCAGGGAGGGTGGCATTATTAGAAAGATGCTTGATAAAGAATAAACTGTATAAATATATAAAATGACCTTGTTGTGTAGTGTGTGTGTGTGTGTGTGTGTGTGTGTGTGTGTGTGTGTGTGTGTGTGTGTGTGTGTGTGTGTGCTGCCATAGGGCCCACAGTGTGACGTCAGGCGGGCACGGCCACTTGTATATATAGTTCTGTGTTCTTAATAAAGTGTTTGTTGTTGGTTCCCTGTATCAAGAGAAACTCCGACTCCTTTTCTCATACGTAACATTTTGGCGATGAGAAGAAAATTATGGGAGCGTATAGGCTACCTCCATCACTGCTGCTGTTTCTGGAGTACACAGGAGAGCCAGTGATCCTGTGGCCGAAGTGGTGGGCCATGATTGAGGATTATATCGGGGCACTGAGCTTAAGTAGACTCAACGGGAGATGACGGTGAGCACTTCTGGCCCACCATCTCGGCGCAGAAGGCTGAAGAATTCTTGGTACGTTGGCCGAATACTACACAGAGCAGACGAGGACCACAAAGCTGTGGGTGGCGGGAGTGTTGGTGCCAAAGGGAGCTAGGCTAGTTAGCTTGGAGAAGCTAACAGCCCACCCATTGTCTATGGGCAAGTTAGCCACACAGCTAACTGCGTGCCAAAAGCAAGTTCCAGGCTACCAGATAGGCATTGAGGTGGGACTGGGGCCACAAGTAGTGGAGTTCCTGGTCACTGCAGACGGCAGGCCAGCCAAGGAGCTCAGCACGGTACGGGACTGTAGCGCTAGTGAGTTTGGCAGTGCGGTGAGCGATGACAGCGGAGAGGAAGAGTAGCGACAGGAGTCATCCCCGCAGCTGGAGGCTGGGCAGCGGGAGAGCAGGGACATGCAGACTGAGGACCCTGGGAGAGAGCAGTGACAGCCGGGCGTGGAGATGATGCAGTGGAGCACCTGGGATGAGGGTGCTGAGAGCAGCGATGAAGTGCTTGGGTCGGAGAGTGACGCCGACGGGTGTGACGGTGAGAGCCCCTTGGGAGAGCAGCTACAGTCAGGCACAGAGACAACGCAGCAGAGCGCCTTGGATGAGGGTGCTGGGAGCAGTGATGATGCACCTGGGTCAGAGAGTGGCACAGACGAGAGCGAAGCTGAAAGCCCCAGGAGGGAGCAGCAACAGTTGGGCATGGAAACAGCACAGCGGACCGCCTGGGACGAGGGTGCCGGGAACAGCGGCAAGGTGCCTGGGTCGGCAAACGACACCGGCGAAAGTGATGCTGGGAACCCCGGGAGTGAGCAACAGCAGCTGGGCACGGAGGCAGTGCAGCGGAGCGCCCTGGACGAGGGTGCTGGGCATTATGGTGAGACGTCCAGGTCGGCAAGAGGCACCGACGAGTAGGCTTTGGGTCTCCCCGGAGTTAGGCCACAGGGGGCTGGAGTGTTTGGAGCCACAATGGTGGTGTTGAAAGTGGTCAGGAGCTGACCGATGAGTACAGTGGGACGGTGTGCCGGACAGCAGCACTGCGGGCCCCGAGGAGTAAGGCAGTCAGTGGTAAAGAGAGACAGAGAGGGGCCGTTTTTGATCCCGGAGGTAGACGGTGGCCAGGGGCGTACATGCCGTGGGGCTGCCTGGGGCCTCCAAGCCAGTCTTATCTTCAGCGGCCAGGGGCTTGCATGATTTGGGGCTGCCCTGAGCCCCCGGGCCGGTTTTACCGCTGGCTACCAGCGAACATAGGTGTGAAGTGCAGGAAGAGAGGCTCCGACTCCTTTCCTCATGCATAACAGGCCTGTTCCTCCAAAGGTAAAAGAAACCCACTTTAAGACTAGAAAAGCACTCAGCAAGCACATACCTTCACCAAGGCTCCTTCTGTCCCTCATGGATCACTTCCAAAATGTAATGGGTTTGTTTTGGAGGATTTTTACTAACACATTATGAGAAGATAAGAGCATTGGAGGAGGTATGCATTCTGGGATCATCACCAAAATGTTATAGGTTTCTGTCTAGCCCAAGAACAACCTCTGGTGAAAATTTCATCTAAATCCTTGCAGTAGTTTTAAGATAAGATAAGCTTTTATTAGTCCCACAATAGGGAAATTCTAGGATTACAGCAGCACATGGACAGTAGCACTCAGAGCAATAATTAATAAGATAAGCTAATAAGAACAAATGAATATACATACTGTATGTGCACAGTGTGGGAGCATTGCAGCTAGATGGTATAGACAGCATTACGAACTGTTAAGTTACCCCGCAGAATATGAATATGTACCCAGACAGTATATTTCGTATTTATATTTTTGTATGTTTCGTATTGTTTATTTCGTATTGATATTTATATATTGTATTTATCATATTTCATATTTTTTGTGTAATCTTGCCACACAAATACAAATAAAGCCCTTGGTGGAGGCATGCACTCTCAGATCATCACCAAAATTTAATGGGTTCATCCTTGGCCCAAGGGCTACCTCTGGTGAAACTCTCTGTACTTTGCCAAGATCATTTTCATACCTTCAGGGACCCTAAAAGGGTCTACCAGCTCTCTCCCCATGATTCCGACCCTAAACATGACTCCACCACCTCCTTGCTGATGTTGCAACCTTGTTGGGACTCGATGGCCAGCCACCAACCATCCACTACTCCATCCATCTGGACCATCCAGGGTTGCATGGCACTCATCAGTAAACAAGACTGAAAATTAGTCTTCATGTATTTCTTGGCCCACTGCAACCGTTTCTGCTTGTGAGCATTGGTTAGGGGTGGCTGAATAGTAGGTTTATGCACAACTGCAGGCCTCTGGAGGATCCTACACCTTGAGGTTTGTGGGACTCCAGAGGCACCAGCAGCTTCAAATACCTGTTTGCTGCTTTGTAATCGCATTTTAGCAGCTGCTCTCTTAATCCAATGAATTTGTCTTGCAAAAACCTTCCTCATTATGCCTTTATCTGCAGGAACCTGTCTGTGCTCTGAATCAGCCACAAATTTCTTCACAGTACAATGATTGTGCTTAAGTTTTTGTGAAATATCTAACGTTTTCATACCTTGTCCAAGGCATTGTACTATTTGATGCTTTTTGGCAGCAGAGAGATACTTTTTCTTTCCCATATTGCTTGAAACCTGTGGCATGCTTAATAATGTGGAACATCCTTTGTTTTGTAGTTTCCCTTTAATTGGGCTCACCTGGCAAACTAATTATGACAGGTGTCTGAGATTGATATCAGTGATCCAAAGAGCCCTCACACACAATACCATCCATGAGCTTAACTGAAAAACAAAAAGTTGAATGTTTATAACATTAAAATCCTAGTTACATAATCATTTGGAACGCAGTGTAGTTCAGGGGCCTGTGGTGAGCCCGCTGTGGGCACGGCCGTGGAGGCGCTGTATACGGCAGACCTGGGCATTCTGCTGCAAAGACCCAGTCCAGGTCCCACACTGGCTAGATCGGCTCCAGCATCATGGCTTGATCCTGGGTGACTGTTCTCACCCTTTGCAGAAAGCTGGCATGCCATCTCAAACCACTGGCCATCTGTAAGGTGGCTGGCCCCAATTGTGCGGTGATTCTCATTGTCGATGACGGGACCATCTGTGGGTCCAGGCTTTTGGATCGTCAGACCTGAATCCATTCCAGCAGTGTGAGCGGCGATTGGTTGGGTTGCACTCGGTGTTGATGTGGCAGCATGAGGCTGATGCCGGGCGAGGACCAGAGGCGAGTCTGGTTTGTGCCCTCTCTCCGTGCCGTGTTCTCTCTGTAGTGTCAAGCTTGGAGTGGCTGTACCCACGTCTGAGTGTGTTGCGCTCCCATCATCAGCGGTCAGACAAAGTTCAAGATTGTCATGGATGGTAAAGCTCAGTTCTTTAAAGAGATCACACCCTAGGATGTTGTCCCCATGTGTGGCTACCTGAAAGGTGAACTCTGGGGGGACTCTTAACTGGTAGTGAACCATCAGTATCATGGTCCCTATGAGGCTGATATATGTGTGCCCATAGCCGTACAGCTCCACTGCATTCTTCCCAATGGGATGTTTAGGGAAGAATTTTTTAACAGTGACTAAGTTCATCATGGACTTCACAGTGGTGGTGTCCAGCAGCAACGGTAAGCTGATGTTGTCTAACCTCACCATGCACCACTGGTACGCCGATCTTCTAGAGCCCAATGTGTGGATATTGGTTGTTGGTGGTTCTGTTGAACTGGGTAGCAGGCTTGATGTTAGTTGTGTTGAGTGGCACACCTTGTTAATGTGATTAAGCTTGCCACATTTTTGGCATCGCTGCCCCCTGGCTGGGCAGGAGCGCGCTTGCACTTGGTGCATTGGGGAACCACAGTTACTGCACGTTTGGTGTTTCGTGATGTTCCGTTGTCCCGTAACGTTCACCTCGGCATCCTCCAAGAAGGTCTCGGTGTAGTCGGGTGCTTCTGCTGGGGTAACTGCTTGTGTTAGCGGGATCCATTGTTATGGGTTACCTATCTGTGATGTTCGCATGTTGGCGACTTCTAGCCGGAATGCTAACTTCACCGTCTTTGCCAGTGGTAGATCGTCCAGCGCCATTAGCCGCTTTGTCCCCAGCCGCAGGTTGTTGGTGTGTTCCGCTAGCCCATCCCGACCATTTCATCCTCTACCAAACCCGCACATGCTGGCCAGACAGTGGAGGTAAGCAATGCACTGTTGAGTTGTTTCTCCAACTCCCTGTCGGCGCTGACGGAACCTTATCTTCCTCACCAGTACGCTCTCGGGCATCGCAAAATGGCCGGCAAGCAGCATGATGCACTCCTCATATGTCTGCTTGTCCCAGTGTAGTGAACATCCACTGTCCCTCGGTACCCAGGCTGTGAATCAGGAACGCCCACAACCGTATCTTACCAACTCTAGCTAGGTCCATAGCCGATACGTACGTATGGAATGAATCAAACTAGTGAGGCCATGGGATGGGCGGCTCACCTGGGGACACGAGGAATGGTGGCAGGGGTGCCATGCATGCTTCAATGTTGATGTTATAAAGGTTTGTCCTCATTGCCACTGTTCTGTCTGGAAAATAGGGACAGTGGAGATGGTGGCTGTGCTGAACATTAGTTTTATTTGCAAAGAGCTAGCAGCATGTGGGACATACAGGACTGTTGCTATGCTAACAATAAAGAGAAACAGGTTGGTGTGTTGCTAGAGGCAAAGCGCAAAAAGAGGCAGTCTCCCACCATAATACAGAGCTGGATGTGATGATGTCATCCATGATGCCTCCGTCATCATGTCCGCGCAGTCTGTTGTAGTATAGTGCTTCACGACACATTGGTATTCCTGGTCGGCCGAACTCGTTACACCCTCCCCAAAACCACTGGGGCTTGCAGGCCTGCTGCATGTAACACTTCTGAAATCAATTTTTCAAAAAAGGACCATGGATCATTCCCCTCTGCACCTTCTGGTAAATTAACAAGCCTCAGGATATTCAGTTGCAATATGGTTTCCAGGTCCAGGAGTTTATCTTCCAGAATTTTATTCTTTAATTCTAGCTTAGGCAGTTTAGCTCGCAGGCTAGTTAGCTTGTCCTCAGCATTTGATATCCACAGCTCAGCCTAAGTTACACATTTGGTATAGTCAGTCATTTCCTTCCTCATGTTATCTAAAGTTTCCAATTTTGTGGAAAACTCTGTTTTCTTAGCACTTATGGCAGTCAGTATTTCCTTGGCCTTCCCTCCACCAAGTTCACCTTCTGACGCCATACCTTCGTTAGCTTTGGCTGCTTCACTGTGCCTTCCAAAATCTGTTAATTTCGGGTGCTTCGATGTTTTCTTGTCTTCTTTGCTTACTTGGTTGGGCCTTGGCATAATCCATATCTAAATCTGTAATGGTTTGTTTGCAAAAGCGAGTGCTTTAGTAGGATCTAGCTGTAATTAGCAGTAGAGCAGTGGAACACGCATCTCTCTCGGTGGCCGCCATAACCAGAAGTCCAAGTTGGCCATTTATAATAACATTTGGGAAATGTGGCAATTTTTTTTTTCATTTCCAGGGTGTATTTGGGACCTATCTCCTCTGACAGCTTTCATCTCAGACACTTCAAACATTGTCAATACCATCTAAAGGGGTGAGTCATTAAAAGTTATCAAAACAGTGAGTTTTCCTCAGATGGTCTGGGCCACACCCCTTCGCCAATTTTGCCATCTCGGCCAAAAATTTCAAACAGGTATATTTCCAACACATTTCAACTGATTGGCATGATACTTTTCTTGTTTGACGGGGGTCCGGACCCAAACACATGCAAATTGAAAAATGCATTAATGGCTGTAGCGCCACCGAGCAACGGGAGGAAGTCACATGCTTTACGTTATGATGTGGCTCTCTGACCATGTAGACAGGAGCCACGTCAGGTGCTCTCAGACAAGTCTTAAGACATGGATGATGCTTCACAGTGAAAACTGTGACTTTTCGTGAAACACCCAGGCTTCACTGCTATCATGAAAGAGGGCCTGACGCTACGAGACAGGAAGTTGTTATAACGCACACAAACATTGTCCAACTGCCACCAAACTTCATATATATGATACTAGTCAGACCCTGAAAAGATTTATATAACTATAACAAACAGCTATAGTGCCCCCCAGGAAAAAAACAAAACAAAACAAAAAACAACAAAGTGTGGTGCACATATGTGGGTTTCATATGCTTCACATGTATATTACTGTATGCTTATTGTGTGCTTCACGTCTCAGAGGAACAAAAGGACGGAACCTCCTAGGAGTAACAGGAGGATGTGAAATCTGTGATGTGAAATCTGGCCTTTTGTATGCAAAGAGATGGCCTTGAGGGATTTCCTGACCACCAGGACTTTAGGTGGAGGTGAGAAGGCCTGGAGGGGGATGCTTTGGATTTGGGATTAAAAGACAATGTGACTGTGTGCTTTGATGTCCAAGGGTATAAAAGGGACAGATGTTGGGGGATTCAATCTCTTACTGCTTTTGGATGTTGGAGAATGTGAATGTGAATAAAACTGGACTTGAGAAATAAACTCGGCATCGTCCATTCCACTTTCCCCCACACTGGTGACCCTAAGACGTATCATGAGCGGAGACGATTCTCCCGGGCCAGACTCGTCAGGAGCCAACCAAGCTAATGCAGCCACAGTTCAGCTACCAGACTTCTGGCAGAACAATCCGCGCTCCTGGTTTAACGCAGTCGAGGCACAGTTCCACCTCCGGAGGATTTCGGTAGACGCCACAAAGTTCTACCATGTGGTTGCAAAGCTGGACAACCACACAGCCCAGCGAGTAGAGAGCCTGATCAACCACCCGCCAGACAGCGACAAGTACAGCACGTTGAAGGCTGCACTCATCCGTTACTTCACCCCCTCGGTGGAGGAGCGAGCAGAAAGGCTCATGGCGCTGACTGAATTTGAAGGCGACAGACCTGCAGACCTGATGGGGAAGATGTTGAGTTTGAGAGACTCCAAAGACGATAACTTCATTTTCACCCACCTTTTCCTCAGGACCCTACCGTCAGCGGTGAGAGTGATCCTGGCCAGTTCACCGCTGCTGGCCCGACGAGACTACCACGAGCTGGGCCAGGAGGCGCAACGACTCGTCGACGCCAATAAACGGCGTGCGGCCACGGCTGCGGCAGCGGAGCTGGGCGCAACGTCCGGAGATGGCAGGGGGCCAGAGGCTGCAGCACCAGACTCACCGACGACGGCGGCGGCAGGGGCCAGGAGACACGGAGCAGACGATGTCCTTTGCTTTTACCATCGCCGCTTCGCAGAGAGGGCACGCAAGTGCATTCCACCGTGCCATTTCAAGCGCTCGGGAAACACCAAGACTGGGAGTCGGTAGCAGCTGTGGCCCTCGGTGAGGAAAACAAGCTGCTCTATTTGAGGGATGCGCGCTGGGGGAGGCATTTCCTCGTGGACACAGGCTCCCAGCTGAGTTTCATCACACCTTCCTACGCTGACCGGCTGGCACCTTCCAGTGGTCTCGGGGTGTCAGCAGCGAACGGCTCGGCAATTAAGACCTTCGGTGAGAGGACTCTGTTTCTGTCTTTACACGGCCGTACATTCGAGTGAACTTTTGTCATAGCGGCTGTCAATTTCAACATGTTAGGGGCTGATTTTTTGTGCTTGCATGTTTTGTTGGTCGATCTCGCTAACAGACGCCTGGTTAATGCACTCTCTTTTTATTCTATTCGCTGTACAGCTCGAGTGGCCCCGCCAACAGCACAAGCCAACATCACAGCTGCAGGTGATAAGTTCCACACACTCCTCACTCAGTTTCTAGCACTCACGGTTCCAACGTTTTCGGCGACCATGGCTAAACACGGGGTGGAACATTTTATTACTACCAGCAGACCGCCCATTTTTGCAAAAGCTCGGCGCTTGGATTCAGCTAAACTGACCATAGCGCGCGAGGAGTTCGCCAACCTGGAAAAACTGGGCATCATCAGGCGTTCGAAAAGCCCATGGGCTTCACCGCTTCACATGGTCCCTAAAGCTGATGGCTCGTGGCGGCCTTGCAGTGATTTCCGCAGGCTGAACAATGCTACAGCACACGACCGCTACCCAATCCCGCATATCCAAGATTTTTCGGTTCATTTGGCGGGGGCGCGTGTTTTTTCTAAGATAGACTTGGTACGCGGTTACCACCAGGTCCCAGTGCGCGCTGAGGACATACCCAAAACAGCGGTAATAACTCTGTTCGGGCTATTCGAGTTTTTGCGCATGCCGTTTGGGCTTAAAGGCGCGGCGCAGACTTTCCAACGCATGATAGACGCGGTGTTGCACGATCTCCCCTTCGTGTTCGTCTACCTGGACGACATTTTGGTAGCCAGCGCGTCCAAAGACGAACACGAAAACCACCTCACGGCAGTTTTCCGGAGGTTGGCAGAGCACGGGTTAATAATCAACCCAGCGAAGTGTCAGTTCGGGGTGATGCAGATTGATTTTTTGGGGCATCGCGTCTCTCCAGAAGGAGCCGTTCCTCTGCCTGACAAAGTGCGTGCAGTGACAAATTTTTCCCCAGCCACAAACGGTCAAAGCGTTACAGGAGTTTTTTGGGAATGGTGAATTTTTATAACCGTTTCCTCCCCCGCGCGGTGCAGCTCATGCAACCATTGTACGCTGCACTAAAAAAACAAAAACCCACAAATAAAATCGAATGGTCTCCGGAGCGTGAACGCGCATTCTCTGAAGTCAAAACAGCCCTGGCAAATGCTGCGTTGTTAGCACACCCAGTCCCAACAGCCCGCATGGTGCTCACTACTGACACGTCAGATGTGGCCATAGGGGCAGTTGTGGAACAGTATGTAGCCAGAGCCTGGCAACCACTTGCATTTTTCAGCAGGACTTTGCGTGATAGTGAGCGAAAATACAGCGCATTTGACAAGGAGTTGTTAGCTCTCCACTTGGCCATTCGCCACTTCCAGTTCTGGCTGGAGGGACGCCGTTTCACCGCTTTCGTTGACCACAAGCCGCTGACTTTCGCGATGGCCAAGATTTCAGAACCTTGGACGGGCCGGCAGCAGAGACAGCTGGCCGCGATTTCGGAGTTCACTACCGATATCCAGCATGTGGCGGGTAAACTTAATGTAGTGGCAGACTGCCTTTCGCGTGCCGTGGCGGCTCCAGCCCGCGTAGGGGTAGATTTTGCAGCCATTGCCGCGGACCAGGTTAGTGACGCAGAAGTGCGCGCGGCCCCAGTCTGCGTAGGGATAGATTACGCAGCCATGGCCGCGGAGCAGGGTAGCGACGCGGACGTGCGCGCGCTCCAGTCTGGACCAACAGGGTTAAGGCTGGAGAGCAGGGTGCTGCAAGACGGCATGCCCCCCCTAATCTGCGATGTTTCCACTGGGCGGCCGCGTCCTGTGGTTCCGGCCGCGTGGTGCCGCCGCGTTTTTGACTCGATCCATTGTCTGGCGCACCCGGGAGTGCGCGCTTTGGTCAAAATGGTAGGAGAGAAATTTGTATGGCCGAGCCTGCGCAAACAAGTTAGAGAGTGGGCGGCAGCCTGCATGGCTTGTCAGCGGGCCAAGGTTCATAGACACACGAGAGCTCCCTTGGAGCCGTTTCACATCCCAGCTAAAAGGTTTGATCATATCCACGTGGACCTCGTAGGCCCCCTACCGCCCTCACAAGGGTGCACATATCTTCTGACAATGGTTGACCGCACCACATGCTGGCCGGAAGTGGTTCCGCTGTCGTCAACCACAGCCGAGGAGGTGGCGAGCGTGTTTTTAACGGCATGGGTAGCGCATTTTGGAGTCCCGTCGGACATTACGTCTGATAGAGGCCCACAATTTGTTTCCGAACTTTGGTCAGCGATGGCCCGCAGCCTGGGGGCAATGATCCACCGCACGGCCGCGTACGATACGCAGGCTAATGAGTTATGCGAACGTTTTCACAGGTCACTGAAGGCGGCTCTCAGAGCGTCGCTTACGGATGCAAATTGTGTGGACAGGCTACCATGGGTTTTATTGGGGTTGCGTTCTGCACCTAAAGAGGATTTAGAAGCCTCCCCAGCTGAGCTAGTGTTTGCACAGCCACTTCGGCTGCCCGGGGATTTTCTCCCAGATAATCCAGTGCCAGAGTGCTCCCCGGCTCAGCGGTTACAGAATAGCACGGGCCCGAGCACGCTACCTGGCCCCGTTCACCACAGTTTTCCGCGTGTTTTTGTGCCTAAGGCTTTAAAAAATGTGGAGTTTGTTTTTGTCAGACATGATGCCCATCGCCCAACCTTGCGACCACCTTATGATGGACCATTTAGAGTGCTGGAAACAGGGGATAAGCATTTTTTGCTAGATTTGGGGGGCAGAAAGGAAATGATTGGCATAAACAGGCTCAAACCCGCTTTTGTGATGGCTGACGAAGCTGTGCAGTTGGCTAAGGCTCCTCGGCGTGGCAGACACCCTAGAGAGCATTCCCTAGAACACCCACAGAGATTGACTAACAGTTCTAATCCTCAGACAGCAGCTCCCCAGCAGGAGGGCGCCGCGGAGGTGGTGAAGCCTGCTTACAGCAGATACGGGAGAAGACTGAGGCCCAAGCAGCGTGTGGACTGATGTGTAGTGATTTTATTATGACATGCAATCTGTGGTTGTGTTGTTCCATCTTAGACATTTGGGGGGGGGGGGGGTTATGTGGTGCACATATGTGGGTTTCATATGCTTCACATGTATATTACTGTATGCTTATTGTGTGCGTCACGTCTCAGAGGAACAAAAGGACTGAACCTCCTAGGAGTAACAGGAGGATGTGAAATCTGGCCTTTTGTATGCAAAGAGATGGCCTTGAGGGATTTCCTGACCACCAGGACTTTAGGTGGAGGCGAGAAGGCCTGGAGGGGGATGCATTGGATTTGGGATTAAAAGACAATGTGACTGTGTGCTTTGATGTCCAAGGGTATAAAAGGGACAGATGTTGGGGGATTCAATCTCTTACTGCTTTTGGATGTTGGAGAATGTGAATGTGAATAAAACTGGACTTGAGAAATAAACTCGGCATCGTCCTTTCCACACTTCCCCACAAAAGCTTTATAACTCAGGCATGCCTTGTCCAAATTCAACCAAATTTTATGTGGTGGATTGGTAGCCTACATTGAACCTTTCTATAATAAACAATGACACAGAGCTATAGCGCCCCCTAGGGAAAAAACCCCAAAGCTTAATAATTTTGGCATACATTGTCCAAATTCAACCACATTTTTTTGTGGTGAATAGGTAGCTGACACTGAACACTCCCATAATGCAAAATGATGCATAGCCACAGCACCCTCTAGCTCAGAATGAAAAGGTTTATGACTCTGATAACAGGACGCTACACATTATATTGTTTTAATAATCAATCAGGTATCATTTGACTCAACGACTCAAGCGTTTTGAGTTTCACGATGCCCCCCCACCCCCGATTAGCGCAGAATGTGTGAGGACCCTTCAACACTGCTTGCAGTTTTAATTTTTTTGTAACTCTTTCAAGTAATTTTACAATTTTTTCATGTAAATTTGCAGCTTTTTTCTCCTAAATTTTCACTTTTTTCTCATAAATTTGCAACTTTTTTCGAGTAGATTTGTGACTTTTTTCTAATAAATTTACTACTGTTTTATTTTTGTAAATTTATCACTTTTCTCTTATAATTTGTCACAATTTTTTCTCATAAACGTGTGACTTTTTTCCACATAATTGTACTTATAATACCAGTGTTCCTGAAATCTGCCCACCCACACTAAACCCATGTGGAGCCCAGCTGGGTTTACGTTGGGTAAACAGATCCCCTGCTCACCTGTACCACAGGTGCAGTCCATGTGGGCAAACACAGGTGGGGCCAACATGGAACCTGCAGACAAACCCACATGGACCTATAAAACAGCCCAGTTTTAGCCTTTGGTGGGGCCCACATGGACATGTTGGCTGGGAAGGAGAAGACAGTGAGACCAAGAGAGTATAAATGCAGATGTCTTCCCTTGCTTCAACCTGCCCTGAAAAGCCACTATAATCACCAAGAATGCTGAGCAGGCCAACCGTGGTGCCACACCTGTGAAACAAACATTGGAGTGGGTGAAAGGCTCGGATTGCCACGCCCGGCTAGACCAAAGAGCAGTCAAACCGGGCGGTTGGGTCACGGTGACTAAGCTCTTTTCACCAGGCTGCGTTTGCCTCATGTCCCACTGTGCTGGATCTGGCCTTTAGCACATTTCTGCCTCACCAGGACACAGGCCTCAGTGATTGTTCACCTCATATCTGCACAGATATCAGAGGAATGTGAAGCGGGACGCTCCCATGAGCTTTCTGAGGCTGGTGCACAAGCTTCCCCACGTAAGAAAAATAATGTGCATGATAAAGCATTTTAAAATCATGTTATTAAACTGAATAACGTAAATTTAAAGCACCACTTATAAGCAGAAATGCAAAAAAAAAAAGATATAAATTTTCAATTTTTTCACAATTTGCAAATTTGCAGCTTTTTTTTTTACTGTGAATTTGTAATTTTTTCTCTAAAAAATATGGAACATTTTACTAAAACATTTACAGTTTTTTCCCATCAATTTGCAATGTTTTTTCTCTAAATTTGCAACTTTTTTTCTTGTAAATTTGCAACATTTTCCTCAAAATATTGCAGTTTTTTTTGCTGTAAATCAACAACTTTTTCTGATAAATTTGCAACTTTTTCCTCATACATTTGCATTTTTTTCCTGTAACATTTTTAATTTTTTTCTCAAAAATTTGCAACCTTTTTCCAATAAATTTGTAACTTTTTACATGTACATTTGCAACTTTTTCACCTAACAATTTGCAAGTTTTTTTCTTATTAATGTGCAACTTTTTTCTCATAAAGTTACACTTTTTTCCTGTGAAGATGTCATTTTTTTCTCATATACATTTATTTCACCCACACACACACACATATATATATACAGTATATATACGTATATATACAGTATATATATATATATATATATATATGCTTTTTTCAGGTAAATTTACAAATTAAAAGAAAACTTTTTTTCTTAAAAATATGTAACATTTTTTCCTGTTTGAAAGTTTTTTTTTTAAATAAATTTGCATCTTATAAATTTGCAACTTTTTTCTCAAAAATTTGCAACTTTTTTCCCTAGAATTGAAGTGTTTTTTCTAAAAAGAAAAATAAATAAAAAAGTAACTTTTTTCTCAAGAATTTGCAAATATTTTTCCTGTAAATTTGAAACTTCTTTATGTAATTTTGCGACTTTTTTCCTGTAAATGTGCACATTTTTTTCTCCAAAATTTGCACCTTTTTTACTGTAAATTTGTAACTTTTTTTGTGAATTTTAAACTTTAAATCCCCTGTAAATCTGTCACTTTTTTGTCAAAAATGTGCAACTTTTTTCCTGTAAATGTGCTACTTTTTTTAATTTAAATTTGCAACTTTTTTCCTAAATTTGCAACTACAGTATTTTCTAAAGAATTTGCAACTGCTAATTTTTTCCTCTAAATTTGCAACTTTTTATGTAAATTTGCAACTTTTTCCTGTAAATGTTCAAATTTTTTCTCAAAAATGTGCAACTTTTTTTACAGTAAATTTTAAACTTTTTTAATGTAAATTTGCAACTTTTGTCCTGTAAATGTTCATTTTTTTTCTTTTACTGTAAATTTGTAACATTTTTCTCAAAAGTCTGCACCCTTTTTGCCTGTAAATTTGAACTTTTTTTCTTGCACATGTGCAACCTTTCGCTGTAAATCTGCAGCTTCCTTCTCCAGAAAGCGCCAGCCGAGCTGCTGCCCACAGCCTCGCAGCAGTGGCGCCGGCGCTGATGCTTTCCATGCCAGGTGTGTTTAAAGGTCGCAAGGCAAAGCAGGCAGGGTGGAGCAAGTGGAGCACAGGTGAAAACGTGCCAGCCTGTGCCTTTACACACACGTGTGACGTGGCTGAGCTGGCAGGAGGGCTCGTGCATTGTTCTGCCGTAACCTGAGCGCGCAGCCGTGCCCAGGAGGCGATGGGCGTGTTTGTGGTAAGGGTGGAAGGAGCGCCAGCCAGTCAGTCAGTGTGCGGAAGGACTGTGCGGCAGCAGCCATGCTTTGTTGTCTGTGCGTCTGTGTCGCTGTGGTGGCAGCTGCCTACGTTTTCCGTCACATATTTGTGAAGGGGAAGAGGTGCACGAGCCAAGCAAAGCTGCACGGTAAAACTGTGATCGTAACAGGTCAGTCAAATGTTTACAGATATCTGTGAGTACTGTAGCGAACTCAATATGAGCACCCTACTTGGCTTGCCAAGTGGGTTGACCCTATTGGCGACACAGGTAGGGTGCGGGACTCCGGAGCAGGAGGCGTGAGTTCGAATCTCCCGGTGGGACGTCGCCATGTCGAGCAGCACGTTACATTGGTGTCAGAAGTGGGATCTCCTGTCCAAAGCAGTAATGGGGCGCTGACATCGGGACGATGTCGAGAACCAGAGGGGAGTAGTGTAGCGAACTCAATATGAGCACCCTACTTGGCTTGCCAAGTGGGTTGACCCTATTGGCGACACAGGTAGAGTGCGGGACTCCGGAGCAGGAGGCGTGAGTTCGAATCTCCCGGTGGGACGTCGCCATGTCGAGCAGCACGTTACAGTACGTATATTGTTACTAGTCACAATTTCAGTTACAAATATCTGAAACTGAATTTTAGATGGTCATAATACGGATATTTATAATATTATTTCTGTTATATAGTAAATGGTGCCTTTATTATGAAGTGCAGTGTGGTGACGTGCACTTCCCGTCATGTCAGGCACTGCCTTATATAAGGCAGGGGCATCCATATTGCGTCCTCTTTGCCGGATGCCCACGCTGGTGCCTGCCGTGCGTTGCGCTGCATATAGTTCTGCCGTAAAGCTGTGTTCGCCATATCCATCTTGCCTCACCCTTCACCCAGGTATTTTCCATACATAACATTTGGTGATCGAGGTTTAACTCGTGGAGGCGTGCATCACACCACTTCGTCCCTACCTTGAGCTCCCGGGCGAACCACCGGTTTCGTGGCCACATTGGTTGGAAGCCTATCAAGCGTATATTACGGCACTGGACCTTGGAAAGCTCGATAAGGTGAGGGCGCGGGCGCTTCTCGTTCACAACCTGGGTATTGAAGGCCAGGGGGTCCTACGGACGCTCGGCGGGGCAGACTTGTATGAGGAAGTTGTGGAGCTGCTAGCTAAATGTTTCTCCACCCCAGAAAGCGTGAGTGTTTGGAGAATTTGTTTTCACCGGACACGCCAGCGGGTTGGTGAGCCTACTCGCCAGTATGTCATTGACTTGAAGCAGCTAGCCAGCGAGTGTCGTTTTGGACCGCTTGAAGATGAGATGGTACGTGACCAACTAGCAGAGCACACATGCAACGCTGAGCTGCGTGCTAGGCTATTAGTGGCGCCTAATGACTTGACGTTAGCTGAAGCAGTTGAGCTAGCTCTCCAGTTGGAAGCCGTTGATAAGCTAGCTGTGGAGCTAAATTGGCACCAGCCACAGAAGCCGATGGAGCCGCCCACCTAAGCTAACGTTGTGGACCCTGATAACGAGGATGAAGATTTTTGGGAAATCAGTGCTGCCAGCCAAAGGTGTGACCCGAGAAACTCCCGTTGCAAGGGTTGTGGGTCCGCAAAGCACCGCCATAAAGCTAAGAAATGCCCGGCTAGAGGAAAGCGTTGTAGTAGATGCGGACGCTTGAATCACTACACCAGGGTGTGCGGTTTATCTTACCTGGGGAACCCAAGGGAGAAATCACCCCGCTCGCCCCCATCGGACACTAGGAGCGAATGGTACGAAGAGCTAACGGACGCCCTCCATTTCAGGTCGACCAGTTCTCGCCTAGTGTCGGTACCCATGCCGATGAGCGACACCATGCTAGCCCCAGATGCCTCCGTTACTTGGCCACAGTTGGGTGGGGGTCTGTAGCTACAACGGTGAACACTACCAACGTTTATAGAAGAGGACGGGGCCAGACCGATGAGCATGGAGTTACCGCATGCTCAGCAGCAGCACATCGGGCCAAGTAAAATTCCACTTCGGGTTTTGGACTTGGTTCGGGGTGAAGAACGTCCACGAAGATGGGTCAAACGACAGCCAGCAAAACATCCAGGGTGTCTGCGCATAGTGGCAAAACTGGGCGCAGCATACTTCCGGTTGTCCAACGGCTCATCGAGGCACGCCAAGCAACCCCGCCGTGTCCGGGAAGAGCGTCCGGGTGACGAGGCTGGACGGGAGTTGGTGTTGGTGATGAAGGAGTCGGGCTCCACCGTCCAGAAAATCAGCCATCGTCCCAGAGGTTTGCTGCTTCCAAGGGCGCACTTGCTGAGGGGCTGCCCCCCCCACCCCCACCAATGCCAGTTCTACCTCTCCCACCCAAGAGACTGTGCTGTAAAGAACGGGTTGTTTATAGTTCTGATGTTTTGCATGCATGTTATGGCATGGTTTTGTTTTGTGTGTGTTTAGATTTTTAGTTTGGGAACAGGGCGAGTAATTTTAGTTTGATAATGGACTCATTTGATATTTGCATGGGCAGATATTTCATGTCACTGTTGGGGGGCAATAAAAGCAGCAATTTCCAACAACCAGAACATTTCCTCCAGAGTGAAGACTGAGGGGAACACTATAGGCAGTCGGGCTGATGCAGGACTGGGTTTTTCCCCTATTTTTATAATAGAGGAGAGTTCAAACCCTTTAAAACAAACAAACTTTATAGAAATAAACTGTCATTGTTTAGATGAAGAGAGAAAATTCAAGGTGTTACATAGAGTAAAAACTTAACCAGCATTCATATGGATGTTGCACATTTAAAAGGAAAAAAGTCACAAATTTACAACAAAAAAGTTACAGATTTATGATGGAAAATTTCTTAGAAAAGTGGCTAATGTATGTGGAAAAAAGCTGCAGATTTAAATGAAAAGTTGCAAATTTATGAAAAAAGTTGCAGTTATGACAAAAGTTGCAGATTTAAAAGTTTAAAAAATGCTAATTTATGAAAAAAAAGTTAAATTTTATGAGGGAAAAAGTTGGATTTAAAAGAAAAAAATTACAGATTTATGAGGGAAAAAGTAGAAAATTTCTGAGAAAAAGTTGAAAATTTATGAGAAAAGTGGCAAATTTAAAAGAAAACAGTTGCAGATTTGTGAGAAAAAAGTTGCAAATGTGCAAGAAAAAAATTGTGAATTTATGAGAAACGTGCAAATTTTTGAGGAAAAACATCAAATTTACAAGAAACTAAGTTGCAAATTTAACAGAAAAATGCTGCAAATTTATGAGGAAAAAAACTTAAAAATTTCTGAGGACAAAAGTTGAAAGTTTGAAGAAAATTGCAGATTTAAAAGAAAAAAGATGCAAATTTATGAGGAAAAAAATAGCAAATTAGAAGAAAAAAAGAGGTGAGAATTTATGAGAAAAACATTTCAGATTTTAAAGGAATAAATGCAAATTTAGAAGAAATGCAATGTCGACAAGAAATGAAAGGGTGTCATGAATAGCCCCTCGGGGCAGAGAGGAGGACCCAGAAGCTGAACTGCGAGTTGTGAAATTTAATAAAGAAAACACAAGTCGTTACAGTGCACAAAAATAAACTCACAAATGAGATGAACGGGCAGAAAAACAAGAACGCAGGAATACACGTTGGAACGGGGAAAGGGTCCCGACGGGAGAAGCAGGGAGCAACAACGATGAGGTTCTGACAGTGAGTGGGAGAAGCGGCTAGACTGAAATAAGGCATGGAAACAATCATAGCAAGTGGCCTCAGGTGTGGATCGCCTGAGCGGGCAGGCTGGCCCAATTCCTGGCAGGAGCAGCTGAGCAGCGCACAAGATGATAACAAGGTAGGAGTGTCTGGAAGCAGAGGTGGAGGGCTATGTCACAAAGAAACCAAATAAAAACACTCATAACTAAATGCCAGCATAATATTAATGATAATGATAATCACAATAAGGACATGAATGCAAAACCGAACAACTGACAGCTAAGAACATGTCCTGAACCAGCATACAGTAAAATAAACACTGGGAAAAATACTGGAAATAATCAGAAATAACTTAAGAGGCTGAGCACGGCGAGAAACCGCGCTCAGCCTCGTGACAAAGAATTTCTCAAAGAACAACTGTACAGGAGACTCTTCTTATAAAAATATTGGACTTATTTACGTGATGGAAGGCAGACAGCTCAGGTACAGCAGGATCCTCTGTCCAGGGACATCACAAGACCCCAAACAATGACGACCCAGAAGTTACATGGGAGAGAGGGCATTTCTGCTGAGCTCAGTCTCACAAGCTCTCCTTCACTCACTCCCCACATCTGGAATCGATTGTCCCTCGTTATTCACTGGACTGCAGGCATCAGTCTGGATAACCCGTCATATAAGGGCATTTCAGGTCATAGTGACGCAGCACGATCATTTCATCCTCAATCTATTCCAGTTATCCTAAGATATTCATGATATATACTGTACGTAGCATTCAGGGATCACTTCAGAATCCCACATCAACGCGGTAATGAATGTTTTCCTTTCATGCACAGGCAGCAACACAGGCATTGGGAAGTACACGGCGACAGATCTGGCTAAAAGAGGAGCCAGGGTGATTCTGGCCTGTCGGAGCAAGGAGAGAGGAGAGGCCGCTCTAGCAGATATCAAGAGGGTGAGTGTTCTACATGGTGACAGGTACATATGGATACATAAAAATGTATAAAATACATAATAAATATATAAAATACATAATATATAAATATATAAAATGTGGATATATGCGGGTACATCTCAAAAAATTAGAATATCAAAAACAGATCAATATTTTTTGTCACTCATCTCAGAAAGTGAAACCCATATATTATATAGATTCATTACACAGAGAGTGAAATATTTCAAGTGTTTATTTAGTTTAATTTTGATGATTATGGCTTACAGACCATGAAAACCCCAAATTCAGTTTCTCAAAAAATTAGAATATTACATAAAATTAATGAAAAAAAAATAGCTTTTTTAATAGAAATGTTGGCCGACTGAAAAGTATGTCCATGTACACACTCAGTATTTGGTCGGGGCTCCTTTTGGATTAATTACGGTATCAGTGTGGCGTGGCATGGAGGTGTCAGCCTGTAGCACTGCTGAGGTGTTATGAAGGTCCAGGTTGCTTTGATAGTGACCTTCAGCTCGTCTGCATTGTTGGGTCTGGTGTCTCTCATCTTCCTCTTGACAATCCTCCATAGATTCTCTCTGGGGTTTAGGTCAGGAGAGTTTGCTGGCCAATCAAACAGTGATGCCATGGTCATTAAACCAGGTTTTGATACTTTTGGCAGTGTGTATGTGTGTGTGTGTGTGGGGGGGGGGGGTGCCAAGTCGTGCTGGAAAGTGAAATCAGCTTCTCCATAAAGCTTGTCAGCAGAGGGAAGCATGAAGTGCTGTAAAATTTCCTGGTAGACGACTGCGGTGATTTTGGTCTTGATAAAACACAGTGGACCAACACCAGCAGATGATCTGTGTTCAGACTGAAGTAAATTTTTCATTTCATTGTAAATCCAAGTCCCAGAGTCTGGAGAAAGAGTGGAGAAGCACAGAATCTAAGTTGCTTGAGGTTTAGTGTGAAGTTTCCACAGGCAGTGATGATTTGAGGAACCATGTCATCAGCTGGTGTTGGTCCACTGTGTTTTATCAAGACCAAAGTCAGCGCAGCCATCTACCAGGAAATTTTAGCGCACTTCATGCTTCCTTGTGCTGACAAGTTTTATGGAGAAGCTGATTTCATTTTCCAGCACGACTTGGCACCCCCCCCAAAAAAAAATTTGCCCTGACCAAGTATTGAGTCGTACATGGACATACTATTCAGTCGGCCAACATTTCTATTAAAAAAGCTTTTTTTTTTTTCATTAATTTTATGTAATATTCTAATTTTTTGAGAAACTGAATTTGGGGTTTTCATGGGTTGTAAATCATAATCATCAAAATTAAAATAAATAAACACTTGAAATATGTCATTCTCTGTGTAATGACTCTATATATGAGTTTCACTTTCTGAAATGAGTGACAAAAAATACTGAACTTTTTCATGATATTCTAATTTTTTGAGATGTATGTGTATATATAAACATAAATATAATTGTCTAGAAAAACATGAAAAAATGACATCCATGTGAATGTTTAAAATTTAGTTGCAAAATACATTTAAAAAACTGCAAATTTACCTGAAAGTAAAGAAAGTTACAAATTTACAAAAAAGTCCAAAATTGTTGTACACGAATGAGAAAAAAAGTTGCAAATTAACAAGAAAAAAAAACGTGCAAATTTACATAGAAAAGTTACAAATTTACATGAAAAAAGGGAGGAAAAAGTTGCAAATGCATTTAAAAAAACATCCAAAATTGTTGCTAATGAAAGAGAAAAAAGTTGCAAATTAATAAAAAAAAGTTGCAAATTAACAAGAAAAAAACTTGCAAATTTACATAGAAAGTTACAAATTTTATAAAAAAATGAGGAAAAAAGTTGCAAATGCATTTAAAAAACATCCAAAATTGGTGCAAATTAATGGGGAAAAAAGTTGCAAATTAACAAAAAAGTTGCAAATTAACAAGAAAAAACTTGCAAATTTACATAGAAAAAGTTACAAATTTAGATGAAAAAAGTGAGGAAAAAAGTAGCAAATGCATTTAAAAAACCATCCAAAATTGTTTCAAATTAATGAGGAAAAGAGTTGCAAATTAATAAGAAGAAAGTTGCAAATTAATGAGAAAAATAGTTTCAAATTTGTATGAAAACATTGTCAATTAATGACAAAAAGTTGCAAAGTTACATGAAAAAAGTTATAAGTCAACATGAAAAAGTTGCAAACTAGAAAGCACTCAGAGAGCAGACCTCCACCAAGGCTCCCTCCGTCCCTCATGGATCACCTCCAAAATGTAATGGGTTTGTGTGTAGGCTGAGAGCCACTTCTGGTGAAAATTGCATCAAAGTCTGTCCATTAGTTTTGGGGGATTGTTGCTAACACACTGTGAAAGATAAGAGCCTTGGCTGAGGTATGCATTCTCACATCATCACCAAAATGTAATGGATTCATCTGTAGCCCAAAAACCACCTCTGGTGAAAATTACATCCAAATCCATCCAGTAGCTTTGGCGTATTGCTGCTAGCACTTTGTGAGAAGAGCCTTGGTGGAGGTATGCATTTTGAGATCATCACCAAAATCTAATCATCTGTTCAGTGGGCCATGACACACCATTCCTGAAAACTTGAATGAACGGCACTATATAAGTGTAATCCATTATTATTATTATTATTATTATTATTATTATTATTATTATTATTACTAGGGCATACCCATGCATGCCCGTAGAAAGCCGTGCACGCCCGTAGAGGGGATGCATTGGAACAGAATTCTTGCCAGTTACAGGACAGTTGGTATAGCAACACAGCACTAAGTGGCAATCACATGTGACGGCTTTTATAGGCAGCAAAACATAAAAATCACACAAAATATGCCCTGCCATCTGGGGCTGTTTGCCCCTGCTTGTTACTTCCTCTCCTGCCTGTCACTGTTCTGTGTTATGCTGCTTACCTGTGTCTATGTATATGTCTTGTAGGGAGTCATGTGCTCTGTCTATGTGCCGTCATATAGACATCATCTGGTGGGTCTTCTTCTTCTTCGTTCAGACCACTGAAGGGTCTCCTCCTGTGTCAGACAGTTGTGTTGTTCACAGTCATGCCTGCGGCGTACTGCTGGAACCTGAGGTGTTTCATGTTCACAGAATCCTTTGACGTGCAGCAGCTCTCATTCTGTTGCTCGCCATCTGGTGGGTCTTCTTCTTCATTCAGACCACTGGTTGAGGGACCCCCCAGCCAGTCACAGCAGATGACTATCCCTCCCTGAGCCTGGTTCTGCTGGAGGTTTCTTCCTGTTAAAAGGGAGTTTTTCCTCTCCACCGTCACCAAGTGCTGCTCACAGGGGAACGCGTGATTGCTGGGGTCTTTCTGCAATTGTGGGGTTCCTCCCCTACAGTTAAAAGTGCTATGAGATGACTGTTGTTGTGGAATGGTGCTATATAAATACAGTTGAGTTGAATTGAATTAAAAACCTTTGCCAGCTCAAACATGTGGATCATGACGAATGAGACTTTCATACCGGATCGGTCGAGGCCTGCGTTAACAATGACCGCCACTGGTGCCGTTAACCGACAGGGTGCCGGTGGAAATTGGACTACTTGTTATGTCCATAATTTGTATTCCAATAATGAGGATGGAGGTGCAATAGAACTCAACTTTACTGTATGGCTCACAGACAAGGCACTCCTGTTCAGGCAGAGGCGACGGTCAAAAAAGACGGTGCCTCTTCTGCATCAGCCTTTTATACTCAGGGTGGCGGCGGAACCGGAAAGGCTGAGCCACCACCCTCATCACACAATAATACGTTATATTAATATAGTATGTAACATCACCTCCCCCTTTAGAAAAGTCCAAAACACATGCACACCAATTGGGCCCTCCCAAATTTAATACCCAAGTCACGCTCTAATCACAAAGAAATAAAATAGGCCTATCCATACACACAAACAACTAAAACTAGAGGGGGACAGGTGGACTGCCGTCCCACCTCCACACGGCCAGATGGATTATTCTGCCATCTTTGATGATAGAAGTCCAAGAAATAAATTTGCCGTGTTCCTATTATAACACAAAAAATCCCATGAACTTATATACACAAAGGTGAAAATCCAATACAACAAACAACCAACCAGTTAACATCCACATTCATGCAACACCATAACATTCCCAACTAGAAAAGCACTCATAGAGCGCATACCTCCGCCAAGGCTCCTCCCGTTTCTCATGGATCACCTCCAAAATGTAATGGGCTTGTGTGTAGGCCTATCGCCACTTGTGGTGAAAATTGCATCCAAGTCTGTCCATTAGTTTAGGAGTTTTGTGGCTGACACACTGTGAGAAGAGTCTTGGCTGAGGTATGCATTCCCAGATCATCACCAAAATGTAATGGGTTCCTCTCTAGGCCAAGAACCACCTCTGGTGAAAATTTCATCCAAATCCATCCAGTAGTTTTTGTGTAATCCTGCTGCACAAATGCAAACAAAGGCCTTGGTGGAGGTAAACTCAAGTGTTGCTGTTGTGTCCATTTCCTCCATCTCCAAACTCCCAGGCTGTGGGCGTTGCAATTCATCACACAACCGCGTACAACCCACAGGCCAATGGGTTATGCGAGCGTTTTCATAGATCACTGAAAGCAGCACTCAGGGGTTCACTGACGGATGCAAATTGGGTAGACAGGTTGCCGTGGGTTTTATTGGGGTTGCGCTCCACGCCAAAAGAGGATTTGGAAGCTTCCCTGGCAGAGAGCTTGTTTTTGCGCAGCCCCTGTGGCTGCCCGGGGAATTTCTGCCAAATAATCCCACGCCAGACAGCTTTTGCAGCGTAGCGCAAACACAGGCACGCTGCCGGGCCCGGCCCACCACTGTTTTCCGCGTGCTTTTGTGCCTAAAACTTTGAATAACGCGGAGTTCGTGTTTGTCAGACACGACGACCAGCGCCCTCCATTGCGCCTGCAGACATGTTGAAAATGGCCATATCTGACAATGTTAAAGAATCCTTTAAAAAATTCCTGGATCCAGACGGTGATCCGGATCATCCCGAAAATTTAATCAGTTCTTCCTTGTACCATTTCCAACAATGCCTGAAAGTTTCATGGAAATCCGTCCAAAACTTTTTGAGTTATCTTGCTAACCAACAAACAGACAGACAAACAGACAAACCCCGGCAAAAACATAACCTCCTGGCCTGCGGCCTGGCGGAGGTAATGATACCACCCCAACCTGGACAAACCACTCAGTAATACACACCCCTAAACATGTTCACACACACATTACATGGGTATTTTTTTCACATGGGCACCTGTTATAGCAGTCTGTTATGAGAAGCATATTAACTACGTAGCCCAGGCAATTCACACTTAACGTAACCCAGTCCATCACCCCTTGCTGCCGTACAGCCTCGATGGAGAAGCCACTCCCCGGGGGACTCGTCTGACAGGTCCCACCCAGAGCTCCTTCGTCTCTTTGTCCCTGGAGATGAGCCACGTCCGGGTCCCGACACCTCCTCCTCCTCGATGACGCACCACAGTTCATTGGGGTGTCTCCAGCCCAGTTCCCTCACCTAGGGTAACGTGGGCCCTGGCACCGGAACCCTGCCCTGATGGCCCTGGGTAGAAATTGTCCTGTCCCAGAATACTAGGCCAAGTATTGTCCCAAACTGCATTGTTGACCACTCGCAGAACCAGCCGATCCCACAAACCATAGCCTGATCATTCCTCTCCGCTGCTGCTGGTAATTGAGAAGCCCAGTCAAAAAAACAGATCGCAGCCCATCACATTCAACCCACTCGCAGTCACCACAAACTATGTTGGACACCACCACTGTCTTGTACCTTGCTGTCAGCTCCAGCAAACCCACGATGAACAGGCTATTACCGCCATACCCACAAAATGGCATCAACAGACCTCTCACACGGTAGTAGGGGAAAAAACTCCTCACAGTAGACCAATTCAACACCGACCTCACTGCACCCGTGTCCACCAACAATGGCACGTCCTCGCCATCCAACATAACTGATAAATATGCACGGCCTTCTGTGCTCGGGCACACGGTATGAATAACCGTAGGAGTCGTGGCGGGGGAATCCACTTCACGTCGTCGTTCCCCTTGCTCAAACTTTTTACAGACCCTGGCGAAATGATTTAGGAGTCCACACTTGCCACAGCGTTTGCCTTTTGCTGGACACTCTCTTGTCTTGTACCGGTGCTTGGTAGACCCGCAGCCAAAACACTTTGGCAAACCCAGGGCAGACCTAATAAGATAAGATAAGCCTTTATTAGTCCCACAATGGGGAAATTCCAGGATTGCAACAGCACAGGGATAGCAACACTCAGAGCAATAATTAAGAAGATACGGAAAATATAAATAAGAGCAGTGGGTATACATACATACACATAAATATACATGTATAAATATATATACAAAGTGTGGAGCATTGTAGCAAGATGGAATAAACAGCATAACAGTCTACTTAGTTAACCTACATAGTATGAATATGTACCCATACATATTGTCACCCTCTGTAGCTACTGATATTGTCCTAGTTGTTGTATACTGAATGGGACCATTTGTGTAAGTCTGTTGCGTCTTTTGCGTTCAATACTATTAGGTTGTCATGTTTTTTTGCTATCTCTGCGAGCAGCCCCGCTTAGGTTATACAGTCTGACAGCCGTAGGTATGAAGGACCTGCGAAACTTCTAGGTTGCGCACCTAGGATGATGTAGTCTACTGCTAAATGAGCTCCTCAGTGCGTTCAATATGTCCTGCATAGGGTGGGACTCGGACTCCAGCAGAGATGACAGTTTAGCCACCATCCTTCTCTCACCTATTTCCTCCACTGGGTCAAGGCGCTGCCCCAGGACAGATCTAGCTTTCTTTATCAGTTTGTTCAGTCTCTTCCTATCGGCTGCTGTAATGCCGTTGCCCCAGCAGACCACTCCAAAAGTGATGGCTGATGCCACCACCATGTTGTAGAATGTCTTCAGCAGCGCCCCTTGTACACCAAAAGACCTGAGCCTCCTCAGCAGGAACAGCCTGCGCTGTCCATTCTTGTAGAGTGCGTCGGTATTGTGTGACCAGTCTAGTTTATTGTTCAGATGAACACCAAGGTACTTGTATGATGTCACCATCTCAATGTCTGTTCCCTGTATGTTTACTGGTGCTGCGAGGGGTTGTCCTTGCCTGCGGCAGTCCACCACCAGCTCCTTAGTTTTCCTCGAAAGCACTAGCATATTCTTCTTTGCCTTCCACACTATCATCGCTATCTGGGTCTACAGCCTGTGCCGCTGACTGTGAGTCGGGTTGCCCCAACGCTGTTCTTTCACCAAGGTCCTGTGACAGTTTATTGCTGCTTCAAACTGCTGGGTTATCTCCACCGTTTTGACCAACGTCAGTTCACCAGAATGCGTAAGGAGTCTTGACTGTGCTGCTGCACACAACATGCTCTCCACCAACTGATCCCGGACAATTTCTTCCTCCAAGGTCCCAAACTGGCAACACCCAGCCAGTTGGCGCAGGTCAGTAACATACCGCTGCACCGACTCTCCAGCCTGCTGGTGGCGCTGTCAGAACTGGATCCTCTGGACTATGAAGTTCTCAGGGGCACGAAAGTAGCGCACCATTAACCCAGCCACATCCTCAAAACTGTTGCTCACTCCCAGTGTGCTTAGAATGCGCTGTCCCTCCATGCCAAAGTTAGGGACCAATATTGCCCGTGCACGCAGTTTCTCCAACTCACCAAGGTTCAGTGCCACCAGATAATTCTCAAATGTGGCAAACTACCTCTTCCACAGCACCGGTGGCTTGCCAGGATGCCTCGAAAATGGCCGAATGCCCGAAATACCTTTATCCATACTTTTGTCCTCGTCGCCAAATGTTATGTCCATAATCTGTAATTGAATGACGAGGCAGGAGGTGCAATAGAACTCAACTTTATTGTATGACTCAGACACAAGGCACTCCTGTACAGGCATAGGCGACGGTTAAGAGGCCGTGCCTCTTCCGCATCAGCCTTTTATACTCAGGGTGGCAGAACCGGATAGGCTGAGCCACCACCCTCATCACACAATAATACATTATTTTAATATATAACACTACTGTTGGTCAAAGATCAAGGGAGAGGAGAGGGGAAGGTGTGTTAGGAGGGAGAGAGAGAAAAGGAAAGGTAGAAGTGTGGAGGTGAGAGTAGAGATGTTAAATGTAGGGACTATGACTAGTCTATGTAAAGGAAGACTTGGATAATAGGATGGAGAGAAGAAAGGTAGATATACTGTGTTCAAGAAACCTGATGGAAGGGAAGCAAGGCTAGGAGCATTGGAGGTGGATTTAAACTGTTCCACCATGGTGTAGATAGGAAGAGAAATGGAGTGCGAGTAACCTTGAAGGAAGAGTATGTGAAGAGTGTTCAGGAGGTAAAGAGGGAATCAGACAGAATCATGAGTTTGAAGCTAGAAGTCAAGGGTGTAATGCTGAATGTTGTCAATGTGTATGCCCCAAAAGTTGAATGTCAGGTAGACGAGAAAGAGGAATTCTGGAGAAAGTTTGATGAAGTGGTAGAGTGTGTTCCCAGGGGGGAGAGAGTGGTGATAGGAGCAGACTTTAATGGACATGGAGGTGAAGGGAACAGAGGTGATGAGGAGATCCTGGGTAGGCATGGTCTTAAGGAGAGAAATGTGGAAGGACAGATGATTGTGGATTTTGCTAAAAGAATGGAAATGGCTGTGGTGAACACACACTTTAAGAAGAGAGAGGAACATAGGGTGACTTACAAGAGTGGAGGGAGGTGCACACAGGTGGACTACATCTTATGCAGAAGGAGAAATCTGAATGAAATAGAAGACTTCAAGGTGGTGGCAGGTGAGACTATAGCTAGACAGCATTGGATAGTAGTCTTTTGGATGACTTCAAAAAGCAAGAAGAGGAAGAAAGTGAAGGCAGAGCCAAAGATTAAGTGGGAGAAGTTCGAGAAGGAAGAAGGTCACACAGTGTTCAGGAAGGAGTTGATACAGGCTCTGGGTGGTAGGGAAGAATTACCAGATGACTGGGAAAGTACAGCAAAAGTACTGAAGAAAACTAGTAGAAAGGTATGTGGTGTATCTAGTGGTCAGAGGAAGGAAGACAAGGAGACTTGGTGGTGGAATGAGGAGGTACAGGAAAGTATCCAAAGGAAGAGGTTTGCAAAGAAAAAGTGGGATAAACAGGGAGCTAAAGAAAGTAGACAGGAGTATTTGGATCTCAGTGCATGGCAAAGAGAGAAAAGGAAAAGGCATATCATCAGTTGTATGAGAGGCTGGACACTCAGAAGGAGAAGAGGACTTGTATCGACTGGGTAGACAGAGAGATGGAGCTGGAAAGGATGTACAGCAGGTTACAGAAATGGTAATGTACTAACAAATAACGAGTGTGTTGAGAAGGTGCAAGGAGTACTTTGAGGAGCTGATTAATGAAGAAAATGAGAGAGAGAGGAGGATGGATGAAGGAAAGATGGTGAACAAGGAAGGCCCGAGGATTAGCAAGGCGGAAGTGAGGGCAGCTTTGAAGAAGCAGTTGAGCGTTAGCATAACAAACGCTCAACTGTTGCAAACCTCCTCCAGGAGAGTGGCAGCAACCAGGTGGTGTTCATGCAGCTGGATCTGGGGAGCCTCAAGTCTGTCCGCAGTTTTGCTGAAACCTTCCTGAAGAATGAGGCCCGACTGGACATCCTCATCAACAACGCAGGTTTGACTTTTTACAGCAGCTCCAAAAATTCAGTTCAGCTTCATTCATCGATCACCTCAAGATGCTTAAAAATGAGCCATTCTGATGTCAGAAATGTTACCGACGGTTACGCCATGTTGGCTTCTCTACAGATAGCTGATTTGGTGCCTTGAAACAAGATTTCTCAATGTCGTGCCCCCAGGTATCTACATGCAGGGCCGTACGTCGGACGGACTGGGCCTGATGTTTGGCGTCAACCACATTGGTCACTTCCTGTTGACCAACCTGCTGCTGGAGCGACTGAAGAAGTGTGGGCCGAGCAGGGTGGTCAACGTGTCGTCTATAGGGCACAACTTTGGGAAGGTCGACTTTGACTGCCTGAACACCCACAAAGCTCTGGGGCTGGGCACCTCGTTCAACGACGTGTTCATGACCTACTGTGCCAGCAAGCTGTGCAACGTCCTCTTCACCCACGAGCTGGCCAAGAGACTGAAGGGGACCGACGTCACCTGCTACTCTCTTCATCCAGGTCAGTAGACGGCCGACTGTAGCTGCTTTAGAAGATGACCGACTACGGGGGAGTCGGTTTTTATCCTGTTACACAAGGGAAGAAAATCAAGTTGAAGCACCAATTCGAAGCAGAAATACAGAAACAAAGAAACAAAGTCATAAATTTGTATATTTTTTCCCTGTAAATCTGCAACTTTTTTTCTGAAGCATTTGCAAATTTTTTTCTCAGAAAATTGCAGATTTTTTCCTATAAATTTGCCACTTTTTTTTCATTGATTTGCAACTTTTTCTCAGAAATTTGAAGATTTTTTTCTGTAAATTTGCAACTTTTTTCTCATAAATTTGCAGCTTTTTTGTCATTGATTTGCAGCTTTTTTCTCTTTAATTTGCAAAAAATTTGGATCCTTTTTTTAGTATATTTGCAACTTTTTTCATGTAAATTTGCAACTAAGTTTTGGAACACTCACATGGATGCTGGATAAGTTTTTATTCTATGTAATGGCTAATTTTTTTATGTTTGTCTAGACCATTTTATCTATCTATACATAAACGTACACACACAGAGTATAGATACAGATTTTTTTCCACATTTTGTAGTTTGAATTCTTGCACATTACAAAGTCTTGCGTGTTGCCCCCCAAAACCCAGGAATGGCCCTAACAACAATAATACTTAGAAAAAAGAGAACAAACTGGTGGGCTGCACGGTGGCGCAGTGGTTTAGCACTGCGGCAGCACAGTTTATCCTTGGCCAGGGGATCGCGGGGATCGTGAGATCGTGGGTTCGATCCCAGCCCCTGACCAACAGTGAGCTGTGTGGAGTTTGCATGTTCTCCCCGTGTTGCGTGGGTTTACTCCGGGATTTCTCCGGTTTCCTCCCGCATACCAAAAACATGTAGGTTTAGGGCGCTCGCGCACGCAGCGACCGGCAGCCGGTGGCTTGTCACCAGACTGCAAACCAAATCTACCTACAGGTACAAAAAAAAAAACAAAAAAAAAAACTGCTCCCTTTTGTTCCTTTTTTTTTTTGTTTGTTTTTTTTTTGTTTTTCGTTGACTGATCTGCGTTCCCCCTCCAGGTATTCAAGAATTTCACAGTAAGGTTTTTCTGGTACTATGCACAGATTTAAAAAAAAAAACAACAAAAACAACACTGCCAGATCCTAGAGGAGGTTAGAGGACCAGCGCAAGGAATCTGGCTCGAAGGGCCATTATTGTTAAGGTGAAATTCAGATTCTCAGTCAAAAGTCAGGGTCACAGGTCTGTTCTGTTTATTCAGAGAGTGCTGTGGCTGAGTTTGAATACATCCATTTTAAACGGAGAGAAACAAGTCACAACACCATGACAATCCTGATAACGCTCTTGTGACGTGTCTACTGTAGTATGACAACATATCCCGAGGTCATGTACATAACGGAACACGCAGCTTTTTGGACTCAGGGTCCAAGATGTTACGTGCAACTGATTATCAAAGAGGCACAGATTGTCGAGGTTAAGTGTGGTGTGAAAAGAATGTATGATACAGTGAGTAATAAGTACTGGTACAGCTCCAAAAAATTAGAATATCATGAAAAAGTTCAATATTTTTTGTCACTCATCTCAGAAAGTGAAACCCATATATTATATAGATTCATTACACGGAGAGTGAAATATTTCAAGTGTTTATTTAGTTTAATTTTGATGATTATGGCTTACAGCTCATGAAAACCCCAAATTCAGTTTCTCAAAAAAATAGAATATTACATTAAATTAATTTTAAAAAAAATTGTTTTTTAAAAGAAATGTTGGCCGACTGAAAAGTATGTCCATGTACCACTCAATACTTGGTCGGGGCTCCTTTTGGATTAATTACTGTATCAATGTGGCATGGCATGGAGTTGATCAGCCTGTGGACCTGCTGAGGTGTTATGAAGGTCCAGGTTGCTTTGATAGTGACCTTCAGCTCGTCTGCATTGTTGGGTCTGGTGTCTCTCATCTTCCTCTTGACAATCCTCCATAGATTCTCTATGGGGTTCAGATCAGGAGAGTTTGCTGGCCAATCAAACACAGTGATTCCATGGTCATTAAACCAGGTTTTGATACTTTTGGCAGTGTGTGTGTGTGTGGGGGGGGGTGGGTGCCAAGTCGTGCTGAAAAGTGAAATCAGCTTCTCCATAAAGCTTGTCAGCACAGGGAAGCATGAAGTGTTCTTAAAGTTCCTGCTAGACGACTGCGCTGACTTTGATCTTGATAAAACACAGTGTACAAACACCAGCAGATGACCTCTGTTCACATAAAAGTAAATTTTGCATTTCACTTGTAAATCAAAGTCCCAGAGTCTGGACAAAGAGTGGAGAGGCACAGAATCTAAGCTGCTTAAGGTTTAGTGTGACGTTTCCACAGGCAGTGATGATTTGAGGAACCATGTCATCAGCTGGTGTTGGTCCACTGTGTTTTATCAAGACCAAAGTCAGCGCAATCGTCTACCAGGAAATTTTAGAACACTTCATGCTTCCCTGTGCTGACAAGTTTTATGGAGAAGCTGATTTCATTTTCCAGCGGGACTTGCCCCCCCCCCCCCCCCCCCACACACACACACTGCCAAAAGTATCAAAACCTGGTTTAATGACCATGGAATCACTGTGTTTGATTGGCCAGCAAACTCTCCTGACCTAAACCCCAGAGAGAATCTATGGAGGATTGTCAAGAGGAAGATGAGAGACACCAGACCCAACAATGCAGACGAGCTGAAGGCCACTATCAAAGCAACCTGGACCTTCATAACACCTCAGCAGTGCCACAGGCTGATCACCTCCATGCCACGCCACGCTGATACAGTAATTAATCCAAAAGGAGCCCCGACCAAGTATTGAGTGGTACATGGACATACTTTTCAGTCGGCTGCCATTTCTATTTAAAAACTTTTTTTTTTTTTTAAATAAATTTTATGTAATATTCTAATTTTTTGAGAAACTGAATTTGGGGTTTTCATGGGCTCTAAACCATAATCATCAAAATTAAAATAAATAAACTTGAAATATATCACTCTGTGCAATGAATCTATATAATATATGGGTTTCACTTTCTGAGATGAGAGACAAAAAATATTGAACTTTTTCATGATATTCTGATTTTTTGAGATGTACCTGTATACAGTGGTGTGAAAAAGTGTTTGCCCCCTTCCTGATTTCTCATTTTTTTGTGTGTTTGTCTCACTTAAATGTTTCAGATCAGCAAACAAATTTAAATATTAGACAAAGAAAACACAAGTAAACACAAAATGTAGTTTTTAAATGAAGGTGTTTATTATTAAGGGTAAAAAAAAAAATCCAAACCTACATGGCCCTGTGTGAAAAAGTGATTGCCCCCTAAACCTAATAACTGGTTGGGCCACCCTTAGCAGCAACAACTGCAATCAAGTGTTTGCAGTAACTGGCAGTGAGTCTTTTACAGTGCTGTGGAGGAATTTTGGCCCACTCATCTTTGCAGAATTGTTGTAATTCAGCCACATTGGAGGGTTTTCGAGCACGAACCGCCTTTTTAAGGTCATGCCACAGCATCTCAGTCAGAACCCAAGTGCACTTCAGCTTGAGGTCACAAACAGATGGCTGGACATTCTCCTTCAGGATTTTTTGGTAGACAGCAGAATTCATGGTTCCATTTACCACAGCAAGTCTTCCAGGTCCTGAAGCAGCAAAACAGCCCCAGACCATCACACTACCACCACCATATTTTACTGTTGGTATGGTGTTCCTTTTCTGAAATGCTGTGTTACTTTTACCCTAGATGTAATGGGACACACACCTTCCAAAACGTTCAGCTTTTGTCTCATCAGTCCACAGAGTATTTTCCCAAAATTCTTGGGGATCATCAAGATATTTTCAGGCAAAACTGAGACGAGCCTTTATGTTCTTTTTGCTCAGCAGATTTTTTCATCTTGGAACTCTGCCATGCAGGCCATTTTTGCCCAGTCTCTTTCTTATGGTGGAGTCATGAACAGTGACCTTAACTGAGGCAAGTGAGGCCTGCAGTTATTTGGATGTTGTTGTGGGGTCTTTTGTGACCTCTTGGGTGAGTCGTTGCTGCGCTCTTAGGGTAATTTTGGTCAGCCAGCCACTCCTGGGAAGGTTCACCACTGTTCCGTGTCTTTACCATTTGTGTATAACGGCTCTCACTGTGGTTTGCTGGAGTCCCAAAGCTTTAGAAATGGCTTTATAACCTTTTCCAGACTGATAGTTCTCAATCACTTTGTTTCCCATTTGTTCCTGAATTGCTTTGGATCGCAGCACGATGTCTAGCTTTTGAGGATCTTTTGGTCTACCTCACTTTGTCAGGCAGGTCCTATTTAAGTGATTTCTTGATTGAGAACAGGTGGTGTGGCAGTAATCAGGCCTGGATGTGGCTAGAGAAATTGAACTCAGCTTTCCAAATATGTGATGAACCACAGTTAATTTATGATTTAATGGGGGGCACCAATCACTTTTTCACACAGGGCCATGTAGGTTTGGATTTTTTTTTACAATTAATAATGAACACCTCCATTTAATAACTGCATTTTGTGTTTACTTGTCATATTTAAATTTGTTTGATGATCTGAAACATTTAAGTGTAACAAACATACAAAAAAATGTGAAATCAGGAAGGGGGCAAACATTTTTTCACACCACTGTACTCACTGTAAACACGGAAGTGAATGCAGTGCAGCACCACGTTTGATTGGTCAGACTGATGACGTACACGTTTGCGTGCTACTCGGGGACAAATTTGATTGGCAAAATTGGTGGAAGTTGATGAGAATTGGCCAAAATTGCAGGGAAGTTGTAGTGATTGGACAAAATTCAAATTATACAGGTCCCGCTAAATTTACGGGAATTGGTAGAATTTCAACATTGAAAAATCCTGGAGGGACTGCTTATCTCTTATCTTATGTGAAATTTATTAAATCTGAGAGATTTTTTTTTTTTTTGGACAAGGACAAAATGTTGTAAAACAATAATAGCCACAAGTTTTTAAAAGCAAATCTGAACTGATGTGGAGGAAGCGTCTTGCTTTTAGAATGTAGAGCCCTCAGCTCTGCCATTACTTGATTATAAATATCATTAGAATTTCAGGCACAGGACAGTAGAACAAACACACCTCTTCCTGCCATACATCTGTACACCGCGTTCCAAGTTAGAGACATAGATAAATGATTCAAGATTCAAAGGCTTTATTATCATGTGCACAGTTAAGAAATGCAACATTTCCTGAGCAATAAAATTCTTACTCTGCTCTCCGAATGAATGCCAAGGTAATAGATACACATCAATACTAATAAGGTAATACTAATGAAAACTAATACCACACACTAATAACACACATTAGGCAATTAGGACACCTTAAACACGCCTTGGTACTAAGTACTAATACTAATGAATGCTAATAACACACATTAGGCAATTAGGACAGTTAAAGCAGTTAACTAGAGGAAACGAGAAGGATGAAAATTGAAAATTCACTGGATGACTATAATGGACAATGGTATATTAATATCAGAGATGATATGAACCTGAGATGGCATAAGCCTATGTACAGTGTAGCAATGTGTAAATTACAAATTAGCATCCAGTGTGAGAAATTCTCTGTATTTTTTCTGTAATGATAATACCCATTGGACTGTACAATGGTAAGTTAGCAGCAGAGATGATATGGACATGAGACGGGGTGAGACTATGTACACTGCACAAGTGAGCAGTGTGCAAATTTAGCAACCAATGTGTGAGTTCCTATTTGCAAAGCTGTGTTTGCAGAGTTTGGGAAGTTTATCTGTTCAGGACTCTGATGACAGTGGGAAAGAAGGAGTTTTTTTAGTCTGGTTGTCCTGCATTTCACACTTCTGTACCTCCGGCCTGAGGGGAGAAGTGTGAACATTCTGTGCTGGGGGTGGGTGGGGTCCTGGAGGATGGCGGCAGCTCTCCTTTGGACTCTGCAGTGGTAGATGCTCTGCAGAGAGGGGAGTGGAGTCCTGATGATCTTCTCTGCTGCCTTCACCACTCTCTGCAGGCGTTTGCGGTCAAGGCAGTAGTGCTGCTGTACCACGCAGTGATGCAGTTGGTCAAGATGTTCTCAATGATGCAGCTGTAGAAATTGTTGAGGGTCCTGGAGGACATGCCAAACTTCTTCAGCCTCCTCAGAAAGTACAGCTGCTGTTGAGCTCTCTTAACCAGCTCTGTGGTGTTATGTGCCCACATAAGGTGCTTGCTGATGTGAATGCCCAGGTATTTAAAGCTGCTCGCCCTCTCCACCTCAAGTTCCCGGATGAACAGCGGCCAATGAGGTCTCCTTCTCCCTTTCCTCATGTCCACTATCATCTCCTTTGTCTTGTCCGTGGTGAGGGTGGGGTTGTTGTCCTCACACCATGACACCAGGTTGGCCACCTCCCTCCTGTAGGATGCTTTGTCACCACCAGTGATGCGTCCAATCACTGCTGTGTCATCCGCAAACTTTAAGATGATATTGTCCTTGTGGGAGGCAACACAGTCATGGGTGAAGAGGCTGTAGAGGATGGGGCTGAGAACACATCCTTGTGGGACACCTGTGTTGGTGATGGCTGAGGTCCTGTTACCCATCCTGACAGACTGGGGCCTGCTAGTCAGAAAGTCCAGTAGCCAGTCGCAGAGGGTGGGGTGCAGGCCAAGTGAAGACAGTTTGTCGGTGAGTTTGTGGGGGATGACCGTGTTGAATGTGGAGCTCTGGTCGACAAAGAGCATCCTAATGTAGGAGTCTTTATCTTCCCAATGGGAGAGAGAGTAATGGAGTGCAGCAGCAATGGTGTCTGAGGTGGACCTGTTGGGCCAGTAGTTGTACTGCAGGGGGTCCAGGGTATCCGGTATGCTGTCCTGAATGAGGGCCAGCACCACTCTCTCAAAGCACTTCATGATGATTGGGGTGAGTGCTACTGGTCTGTAATCATTCAGACAAGTTTGTGGGCTCTTTTTGGGGAAAGGGATGATGGTTGTCGTTTTGAAGCAGGAGGGGACTATGTTCTGGTTGAGGGAGAGATTGAAGATGGATGTGAGAACGTCAGTCAGCTCGGCAGCACATGCTCTGATGGGCCGCCCAGAGATGTTGTCTGGTCCTGCTGCTTTGCGGGGGTTGATATTCCTCAATGCTTCATTTACCTGGCCTGATGAGACTTTTAGTGGAGGGGGAGGGTGCGTGTATGCGTGTCTCCTCTCTGCACTGTAGCTGGTGGTCTCAAAGCGGGTGGAAAAGATGTTGAGATCGTCAGGCAGGCTGTCTGTGGAGCTAGTGGTGTTGCTGTTGGTCCTCTTGTAGTCTGAGATGTGTTGCAGGCCTTGCCACATGCGGCCCGGGTCAGGAGTGGAGTAAAGGCTGATGTACTTTATTGATCCCAAACTGGGAAATTGCAGTGTAACAGCAGCATGACAGTAGACAACCAAACGACAGAAACACACACAGCATAACAAAGGGATTGCCCATGGAAAGTAAAACTAAAGCTACAATTAAAAAAAAAAAGTGTATCTACAGGTGCATCTCAATAAATTAGAATGTCATCGAAAAATTGATTTATTTCAATAATTCAATTCAAAAAGTGAAACTCATATATTATATAGATTCATTATACAGAGTGATATATTTCAAGTGTTTATTTGGTTGGTTATGGTTTTCATCAAATGAAAAACCCCAATTAGTTTCTCAAAAAATTTGAATGTTATATAAAATTAATTTTAAAAAAAGATTTTTAATGCCTCCTCATGGATCGTCACCTTATCGTGGTGGGGGGGTTTGCGTGCCCCAGTGATCCCAGGAGCTATGTTGTCCGGGGCAATTTGCCTCTGATAGGGTCTCCCAAGACAAACTGGTCCTGGGTGAAGGGCCAGACTAAGAACGATCCAACAGACTCTCATGATAAATTGTATATCAAGGATTCAGTGTACCCCGCCCGGTATGGGGTTACCGGAGCCCCACCCTGGAGCCAGGCCTGGGGGAGGGGCTCGAAGGCTAGCGTCTGGTGGCCGGGTTTCCACCCATGAAACCCGGCCGGGCTCAGCCCGAAGGAGTTACATGGGTCCGCCCTCCAGTGGGTTCACCACCTGCAGGAGGGATCATGGGGGTCCGGTGCTATGTGGATTAGGTGGCAGTCAAAGGCGGAGACCTTGGCGGACTGATCCCAAGCTTTCTAAACTGGCTTTTGGTACGTGGAATGTCACCTCTCTGGTGGGGAAGGAGCCTGAGCTGGTGTACGAGGTTGAGCGATACCGGCTAGATATAGTTGGCCTCACCTCAACACACAGCTCTGGTTCCGGAACCAGTCTCCTGGAGAGGGGCTGGAGCTTGGCCTTTTCTGGAGTTGGCCCGGGCGAGAGGCGACGAGCAGGGGTGGGTATTCTTGTATCGCCCCACCTTGCTGCCTCTATATTGGAGTTTTCCCCGGTGGACGAAAGGGTTGCTTCCCTGCGCCTTCGGGTTGGGAAACGGGTCCTGACCATCATTTGTGCCTATGCACCAAATGATGTTTCAGAGTACCCACCCTTTTTGGAGTCTGTGACTGGGGTGCTGGAGGGTGCTCCTCCTGGAGACTCCATTGTCCTACTGGGGGACTTCAATGCGCACGTGGGCAACGACAATGAAACCTGGAGGGGGGTGATTGGGAGGAACGGCCTGCCCGATCTGAACCCGAGTGGTGTTCAGTTATTGGACTTCTGTGCTAACCACAGTCTGTCCATAACGAACACCATGTTCAAGCATAAGGGTGTCCATATGTGCACCTGGCACCAGGACACCCTAGGTCGCAGGTCGATGATCGATTTTGTTATCGTATCATCAGACCTGCGACCGTATGTCTTGGACACCCGAGTAAAGAGAGGTGCAGAGCTGTCAACTGATCACCACCTGGTGGTGAGTTGGATTCGATGGCAGGGGAGGAAGCCATTCAGACCTGGTAGACCCAAACGTATAGTGAGGGTGTGCTGGGAGCATCTGGCTCAGGCCCCTGTCCGGGAGGTCTTCAACTCCCACCTCCGGAAGAACTTCAACCACATTCCGAGGGAGTCTGGAGACATCGAGTCTGAATGGGCCATGTTCTCCACCTCTGTTGTTGAAGCAGCGGCCCAGAGCTGCGGCCGCAAGGTGGTTGGTGCATCTCGTGGTGGCAACCCCCGAACCAAGTGGTGGACACCAGTGGTGAGGGGGGCCATTAAGCTGAAGAAGGAGTCCTATCAAGCTTGGTTGGCTTGTGGGACTCCTGAAGCAGCTGAGGTGTACCGGCAGGCCAAGCGGAGTGCAGCTCGGGTGGTTGCTGAAGCAAAAACCCGGGTATGGGAGGAGTTCGGTGAGGCCATGGAACAAGACTTTCGGTCGGCTTCAAAGAGATTCTGGCAAACTTTTCGGCGGCTCAGGAGGGGAAAGCAGCTCCCCGTCCACACTGTGTATGGTGCGGATGGGACACTGTTGACTTCAACTGGGGATATCGTCGGGCGGTGGAAGGAATACTTCGAGGATCTCCTCAATCCCACTGATACGCCTTCCACAGAGGAAGCAGGGTTTGGGGACGAGGGGGATGACTCGCCTATCACAGGGGCTGAGGTCGCCAAGGTGGTTAAAAATCTCCTTGGTGGCCGGGCCCCGGGGGTGGACGAGATTCACCCTGAGTACCTCAAGGCCCTGGATGTTGTTGGGTTGTCATGGTTGACACGCCTCTGCAACATTGCGTGGAGGTCGGGGGCAGTGCCTTTGGCATGGCAAACCGGGGTGGTGGTTCCTCTCTTCAAAAAAGGGGACCGGAGGGTGTGCTCCAACTTTAGAGGGATCACACTCCTCAGCCTCCCTGGGAAGGTCTATGCCAAGGTACTGGAGAGGAGAGTCCGGCCGTTGGTCGAACCTCGGATTCAGGAGGAGCAATGTGGTTTTCGTCCTGGCCGTGGCACATCGGACCAGCTCTTTACCCTCTCGAGAATTCTTGAGGGTTCGTGGGAGTTTGCCCAACCAGTTTACATGTGTTTTGTGGACTTGGAGAAGGCATTTGACCGCGTCCCTCGTGGATTTTTGTGGGGGGTGCTTCGGGAGTATGGGGTATCGGGCTTGTTGTTACGAGCTATTCGGTCTCTGTACGACCGTTGTGAGAGTTTGCTTCGTATTGCCAACACTCGGTCGGAGTCATTCCCAGTGAGAGTTGGACTCCGCCAGGGCTGCCCTTTGTCACCGATCCTGTTCATAATTTTTATGGACAGGATTTCTAGGCGCAGCCAGGGAATGGAGGGTGTCATGCTTGGTGACCACAGGATCTCATCTCTGTTGTTTGCAGATGATGATGTCCTGTTGGCTTCATCCAGCAATGGCCTACAGCTCTTGCTGGGACGGTTTGCCGCTGAGTGTGAAGCGGCTGGGATGAGAATCAGCACCTCCAAGTCCGAGTCCATGGTCCTCAGCCGGAAAAAGGTGGATTGTCCTCTCCGGGTTGGGGACAGGCTCCTGCCCCAAGTGGAGGAGTTTAAGTATCTTGGGGTCTTGTTCACGAGTGAGGGGAAAATGGAGCGAGAGATCGACAGACGGATTGGAGCAGCATCTGCAGTGATGCGGACGTTGTACCAGTCTGTTGTGGTGAAGAGGGAGCTTAGTTCTAAGGCAAAGCTGTCGATTTACCAGTCAATCTACGTTCCTACTCTCACCTATGGTCACGAGCTTTGGGTAATGACCGAAAGAACGAGATCACGGATACAAGCGGCTGAAATGAGCTTTCTCCGTAGGATTGCTGGACTCACCCTCAGAGATAGGGTGAGGAGCTCAGTCATCCGGGAGAGGCTCAGAGTAGAACCGCTGCTCCTCCACATTGAAAGGAGTCAGTTGAGGTGGTATGGGCATCTGATTAGGATGCCTCCTGGACGCCTCCCACTTGAGGTGTTTCAGGCACGTCCCACTGGGAGGAGACCCCGGGGCAGACCCAGGACTCGGTGGAGAGACTATGTCTCCCAGCTGGTCTGGCAACGCCTTGGTATCCCCTCTGAAGAGCTGGAGCAGGTGGCTGGGGAGAGGGAAGTCTGGGCTTCTCTGCTTGAACTGCTGCCTCCGCGACCCAGACCTCCGGAAAAGCGGTAGAAGATGGATGGATGGATGGATGGATGGATGGATTTTTAATAGAAATATTGGCAGATTGAAAAGTATGTCCATGTACACACTCAGTACTTGGTCGGGGCTCCTTTTGCATAATTACTGCATCAATGCAGCGTGGCATGGAGGCGATCAGCCTGTGGCACTGCTGGGGTGTTATGGAAGCCCAGGTTGCTTTGATAGTGACCTTCAGCTCGTCTGCATTGTTGGGTCTGGTGTCTCTCATCTTCCTCTTGACAATCCTCCATAGACTCTCTATGAGATTTAGGTCAGGAGAGTTTGCTGTTTAACACGGTGCCCTCCCCGTGGGCAGCACGGTGAAACAGTGGTTAGCACTGTTGCCTAAAAGCTAGAAGGTTCCAGGTTCGAATCCCCAGGCTGGCAGGGGTAGGAACCTTTCTGTGTGGAGTTTGCATGTTCTCCCTGTGCTGCGTGGGTTTACTCCGGGGGCTCCGGTTTCCCCCCACAATCCAAAGACATGCATGTTAGGTTAATTGGTTGTTCTAAATTGTCCCTAGGTATCTGTCTCCTATAGGCCCTTAAAATAGAGGTCTAGTACTCGTGAAGCGCTTTGAGTGGCCTTTGAGACTAAAAAAAGCGCTATATAAGTACAGGTCCTTACCCTTATCCCCCTAATCAAGCACAGTGATACCACGGTAATTAAACCAGGTATTTGTACTTTTCGCATTGTGTGTGGTGATCCGAGATGTGTGTTGTTATTCCCCTCTCTCACTAATTATGTTTCACAGCTTGCAGTTCCACTCACACCTGTGCTCCCTAATCAGGCAGTCTTTATAAGGAGTGGGGCCCTCCACTCCTGCACGGAGACGTCAGCGCTCCAACTCTGCTGAAGAGCTTCTCGACGCCTGTCTTCTCTTCACCTCATCAGCTGGGAGCTTCGCCTCCCTTTCTACAAACCATAAGCAGCCTTCTAACCGATTCTCATCTACCTGCATCATCCTCTGCTTGTCCTTATTACCTGTGCACAGGTGGACCATCCTCCTGGCAGACCAACGTCCTGACTCTTCTGGGGTTGGGAAGAAGGTATGATTGTCCACGAAACATATCAACCTTAAAACTGATTCCAAGAAGTTCTTTCCTCACTTTATTGGTCCTCACCCCATCTCGCACATAATCAATCCGGTTGCTGTTCGCCTGTCTCTTCCCCCCGCTCTCCGCATCTGTCCTACTTTCCATGGTTCTCAGGTGAAGCCATTTTCCACCAGCCCTCTGTGTCCTCCATCTAAGCCGCCTCCCCCTCCGGTGATGATCGATAGTGGTCCAGCATTTAAGGTCAACCGCATTATGGATGTACGACGCAGGGGGTGAGATCTACAGTACCTGGTGGACTGAGCTGGGTATGGACCTGAGGAAAGGTCATGGGTCCGAGCTTCTTTCATCACAGATCAAGAACTGGTCAGGGCTTTCCATCGGGCTCACCCTGGAAGGTTGAATCGGCCGCCAGGAGGCTTTCCTTGAAGGGTGGGGGGCACTGTGGTGATCTGAGCCGTGTGTTGTTATTCCCCTCTCTCACTAATTATGTTTCACAGCTGCGGTTTCACTCACACCTGCGCTCCCTAATCAGACAGTCTTTATAAGGAGTGGGGCCCTCCATTCCTGCACGGCAACATCAACGCTCCAACTCCGCTAAAGAGCTTCTCGACGCCTGTCTTCTCTTCACCTCGTCAGCTGGGAGCATCGCCTCCCTTTCTACAAACCGTAAGCAGCCTTCTAACCTGTTCTCATCTACCTGCATCATCCTCTGCTTGTCCTTACTACCTGTGCACAGGTGGACCATCCTCCTGGCAGACCAACTCTACTCTAGGCGGTGGGCCAGACTCATGCCACGAGCTGGAGGCTCCTCTTCTTCGCCACCATCTTGTAAGTGCCTCAGCACTAGACTGAACTTTTCCCTTCCCTCCTCAGCTGAGGAATACTCTGCACTGAGCACTGTATATATCTGCACCGGCACTTCCTCACCTTCAGCGGGATTATGGCAACCTGGAGAGAACAGGGATGCAAGTTGTTTCACTCCTACCATTCCCAGCTCCGTAAGATTATTATTTATTCCACTAAATTCATCTGTGTGCTACAAGATTACTGAAGACATCTCCTTCTCTCTCCTCTCTGCAGGGTTGCCAGGCTCCTCCCACTCTGCACTCGCACACACACTGTCACTTTCAATAAAGACTATTGTTATTCTAACCGAGTCTGTTGTCTGCTCCTTGGTCTAAGTACAAAGTCATGTCAGTGTGGGCAGGTTCCATGTTCTGCTGAAAAATGAAATCAGCATATCCATAAAGCTTGTCAGCAGAGGGAAGCAAGGAGTGCTCTAAAGTGTCCCATTAGATGACTGCACTGACATTGGACTTGATCAAACACAGTGGAAAAACGCTAGCAGATGGCATGGCTCCACATATCATTATTGACTGTGGAAACTTAACACTGGACCTCAAGCAACTTGGATTATGTGCCTGTTCACTCTTCCTCCAGACTCTGGGACCTTGATTTCCAATTGACAGGACTTGGCATCTGATTTGGGGAGCCATGTCATCTGCTGGTGTTTGTCCACTGTGTTTTATCAAGTCCAAAGTCAATGCAGCTGTCTTCCAGGACATTTTAGAGCACTTCATGCTTCCCTCTGCTGACAATGTTTATGGAGATGCTGATTTCATTTTCCAGCAAGACTTGGCACCTGCCCACACTGCTGCCAAAAGTACCAAAACCTGGTTTAATGACCATGGTATCACCATATTTTACTGGCCAGCAAACTCTCCTGACCCAAACCCCATACAGAATCTATGAAGTATCGTCAACAGAGAGATGAGAGACACAGGACCCAGCAATGCAGATGAGCTGAAGGCCGCTATCAAAGCAACTTGGGCATCCATAACACCTCAGCAGTAACACAGGCTGATCACCTTCATGCCATACCACAGTGATGCAGTATTAATTCATGCAAAAGGACCCCTGACCCAGTATTGAGTGTGTGCATGAAAATACTTTTAGTTGGCCAACATTTCTATTAAAAAACTCAATTTTTTAAAATTGATCTTATGTAATATTTTAATTTTTTGAGAAACTGATTTTTGGGTTTTCATGAGCTGCAAGCCATAACCATCAAAATTAAAAGAAATAGACACTGAAATATATCACTCTGTCTATAATGAATCTATATGAAATATGAGTTTCATTTTGTGAATTGAATTACTTGAATAAATCAACTTTTTGATGCTCTTCTAATTTGGTGAGATGCACCTGTACATCATAGATGGTGACCCGTATAAACACATGAATCATACCTGCTGTACAATGCAGAACTATCAGGAGCAGAGTGAAATGTGAGGCATCAGTTAAGACTGTGAGGTGCAGTATGGCAGCATAGTTATGGCCAGAATACAACATCAGCGTGAGTTACTGTACAATGAAATGGCATGTGGCAGGAAAGATTTCCTGTACCTAACTGTTCGACAGTGAAGCTGTAGCAGTCTGCCAGAGAATGTGCTCCGCTGACTGTCTAGAGTGTGGTTGAGGGGGTGATCAGGATTGTCCATGATGGATCGCAGTTTATTTAGTGTTCTCTTCTCCACCACTGTCTCAAAGGTCTCCAGCCTGAGACCAATTACAGAGCCAGCCCTCTTGATAATCTTGTCAGGTCTGTTGGTGTCGCTGGCTCTGATACTGCTACCCCAATAGACAGCAGCAAAGAAGATGGTGCTGGTGACAGTGGTCTGGTAGAAAAGCTCCAGCATCCTGCTGCACACGTTGAAGGATCTCAGCTTCCTCAGGAAGTAGAGTCTGTTCATCTCCTTGTGTGCAGCATCAGTGTTGGATCTCCAGTCCAGCCCATTGCTGATCCTGACACCCAGGTGTTTGCAGTCCTCGACCACCTCCACATCCCCCCCCCCCCCTCCAATCTGCAATGGCTGAGAAGGCGTCCTCTTCTTCCTGAAGTCAATCACCATCTCTCTGGTCTTGCTGACATTCATCCTCAGGTGATTCTGCTCTGCCCAATCCACAAATCTGTCTACCAGTGCCCTGTACTCCCATCCTCTCCCCCTCTTATACACCCAACAACAGCTGAGTCGTCAGAGAATTTCTGCAGGTGGCATGACTCAGTGTTGTACTGAAAGTTGGTGGTGTATAAAGTGAAGAGAAAAGGAGCGAGCACAGTCCCCTGTGGAGCTCCCGTATCACTAACCACCAGGTCAGACAAGACGGTGCCCAGCCGGACAAACTGTGGCCTGCCTGTCAGGTAGTCAGTAATCCAGGAAATCACAGAGCAGTCACTCCCCATCACCCACAGCTTCTCACCCAGCAGCAGTGGCTGGATGGTGTTAAATGCACTGGAGAAATCAAAGAATGTGATTCTCACAGTGTCTCCTCCGCCATCCAGGTGCAGATGGGCTCGTTGCAGCAGGTAGATGACAGCATCTTAAACTCCTAAATGGGGCTGATATGCAAACTGCATAGGATCTCGTCTTCACCTACGGCCTCAGGTAGGCTAAGACCAGTCTCTCCAGGACCTTCATCACATGAGATGTGAGGACAACTGGTCGATAGTTATTCAGGTCAGATGGAGATGACTTCTTGGGGACTGAAACCAGGCAGGACATCTTCCACAGCACCGCTACTGTCTCTAGACTCAGGCTGAGGTTGTACAGGTGTTTCAGTACTGGAGCTAGCTAATTGACGCAGGTCCTCAGCATCCTGGCAGAGATGCCATCAGGGCCTGCTGCCTTCCGCTGACGGAGTCTCTCCAGCTGTTTCTTAACCTGGTCTGTAGTCACAGTGATGTGAGGGAGGGGCCTGGTGTCCCCCGAGGAGGGGTAGGGTGGTGAGGATGGAGATGGAAAGAGGTACTGCACAGGAGGGTGGGGGAGCTGGCTGTGTTGTGGGGGTGACAGACTGTGAGCTGAACCTATTAAAAAACGGATTCAGTTCATCAGCTCTCTCCTGGCTCTTGGGAATCTTTCTGACTCTTCCCTTGCACCCAGTTATTTGTTTCATTTCCATCCACACATCCTTTGTGTTGTTTTTCCTGAGTTTATCCTCCAGCTTCCTCCTATAATTGTCTTTGCACCTCCCCAGCATCTCTTTCAGCTCGTGCTGCACTCTCCTCAGTTTCTCCTTGTCTCCAGCCCTAAAAGCTCTCTTCTTGTTGTTCAGAAGTGCTTTCAGGTCACTGGTGACCCATGGTTTGTTGTTGGAGAAGCAGTGTACAGTCTGAGCTGGCATGGTCATGTCTTCACAGAATCTGATGTATTCCGTGATGCAGTCAGTCATATTATCTATGTCCACCCCATGTGGTTCACAGAGTACGCCCCAGGCTTTCGTCTCGAAGCAGTCCTGTAGTGCATCAGCAGCCTCCTATGTCCACCTCCTCACAGACCATGTATAAGCAGGCTGCCTTTGCACAAGGGGAACGTACTTGGGTGATAACATGACCATGCAGTGATCCAATTTACCAATGGAGGGTAGAGCTGTTGCACTATATGCATCTCTGACATTGGCATACAGTAAATCCAGTGTTTTGTTTTCTCTGGTGGGACAGTCAACAAACTGGTGAAAGTTTGATAATGTTTTTCCCAGTGAGACATGATTAAAATCACCCGTGATAGCCGTAAATGTGTCCGGGTGCTTCTCCAGTAATGTGGCCGTAGTGGAGGTGATGATGTCACAGGCCACCGCTGCATCAGCTGACGGAGGGACATAGACAATCATTACCAAGGCACACGTCATTTCTCGTGGCATATAATAGGGTCTCATACTCACAGCCAGCAGTTCAATGTCTGGACTGCAGCGCTTTTCCTTCACATAAATGTGTCCAGGATTACACCACCGTTCATTCACAAGAAGTGCCAATCCTCCTCCCCTCTTTTTCCCGCTACTTATCACATCCCTGTCCCCCCGGATAGTCTTAAAGCCAGATATCACTGCGTTAACATCCGGGATCTGTGAGTGTAACCACATCTGTGTAAAACACATAATACTACACTCACGATACTCCTTTTGCAACCTGACCAGCACTGTGAGCTCATCTGTTTTGTTTCCCAGCAATCGCACGTTCCTGGTGATGACCATCGGTACAGCCGGTTTATGCTTCCTCCTCCTCATCCTCACCTTCCCTCCAGCCCTTCTTCCACGGCGTTTCCTCCTAAGCTCATGCGGGATGAGGTGCTTCACTGCTGGCCGCAGCGCTCCCGGCGCCAGGCTCCTTAGCGCAAACAGCTGGTCGCATGTGTAAACAATATGTCCGCCCCACCTCTGTTGTTTTCCATTGCCCAAGGAAGAGAAAAAAATAAGAGAAAGACCGTGGATAAAATAGAAAAAACCTTGGTCCAGTTGTTAATCCGAGTCTTCCTACCGAGCCCTGGTGAAAAAGAGACGCACTATATACAAGAATAAGCAGATAGAAACACAAAGACACGAGAGAGTTGTTGCTGATACGGCCGCCTCTCCTTCTGGCGCCTACTAAAAAACAGTAACATACTAAAACACATTATTATGCAAATTGGATTTTAGTGTCATAAACATTAATTTTTTTGTTTTTCAGTTAAACTCATGGATGGTATTGTGTCTCAGGGCTCTTTGAATCACTGATATCAATCTCAGACACCTGTCATAATTAGTTTGCTAGGTGATCCCAATTAAAGGAAAACTACTTAAGAAGGATGTTCCACATTATTAAGCATGCCACAGGTTTCAAGCAACATGGGAAAGAAAAAGGATCTATCTGCTGCCAAAAAGCATCAAATAGTGCAATGCCTTGGACAAGGTATGAAAACAATACATAATTCATGAAAACTTAAGCACGATCATCGTACTGTGAAGAAATTTGTGGCTGATTCGGAGATGTCACAAGCCTGGCTTACAGCTTGGACAAAAAAGGGAGACCACATGAAGGTGCCAATTTAAACACAATTTTATTGTTAAAAGAAAAAAGCAATAAAAGGAAGTGTCTGTAAAATCAGTGGTGGGGGGGGTGGATGCCTGAAACAAACAAAGAAAAACTAATCACTGACCAGCCAGTGACCACACGCCTCTGTCAGGGGCTGTAATAATGCCCAGCAGCAACCCAAAACCAGAAAGCCCACAGGCTATAGACAACAACCAGGAGCCGCCAGCACAACCCCGACCAAGCGACAGACAATAAAACAGGCAGCAGGCAGAACAGAGCACAGAAGGCAACTGGCCTCCAGCAGGAGCAGAATGATACTGACAGGCCCACAGAGATGGCTTTTATAGACACCTCTCAGCCAGGGGAGGTCCTTTGCAGTTCCATCTACAGCACAGGGAAAAAAAAAAACAGAGGTCCAACTCCAGAAAGAAGCGGGCCGTAACAGAGCACAGATGGATTTGTGCAGATAAAGGCATAATGAGGAAGGTTTCTGGCAGACAAATTCATTGGATTAAGAAAGTAGCTGCTTAAATGCCAATACAAAGCAGCAAACAAGTATTTGAAGCTGCTAGTGCCTCTGGATTCCCATGACCCTCAAGATGTAGGATCCTCCAGAGGCTTGCAGTTGTCCATAAACCTATTAGTCAGCCACCCCTAACCAATGCTCACAAGCAGAAATGGTGGCAGTGGGTCCAGAAATGCATGAAGACTAGTTTTCAAACAGTCTTGTTCACTGATGAGTGTCATGCAACCCTGGATGGTCCAGATGGATGGAGTAGTGGATGGTTGGTGGATGGCCAACATGTCCCAACAAGGCTGTGACATCAGCAAGGAGGTGGCGGAGTCATGTTTTGGGCCGGAATCATGGGGAGAGAGCTGGTAGGCTCCTTTTAGGGTCCCTGAAGGTGTGAAAATGACCTCTGCAAAGTATATAGAGTTTCTTACTGACCACTTTCTTCCATGATACAAAAAGAAGAACCATGCCTTCTGTAGCAAAATTATGTTCATGCATGACAATGCACCATCTCATGCTGCAAAGAATAGCTGTGCCATTGGCTGCTATGGGCGTAAAAGGAGAGAAACTCATGGTATGGCCCCCATCCTCCCCTGACCTCAACCCTGTTGAGAACCTTTGGAGCATCCTCAAGCAAAAGATCTATGAGGGTGGGAGGTAGTTCACATCAAAGCAACAGCTGTGGGAGTCTATTCTGACATCTTGCAAAGAAATTCAATCAGAAACTCTCCAAAAACTCACAAGTTCAATGAATGCAAGAATTGTGAAGGTTATATCAAAGAAGGGGACCTACAGTATGTTAACATGTAACTTGGCCTGTTAAGATGTTTTTGATTGAAGTAGCTTTTGATTTCAGTAAATATGACCACCTAATGCTGCAAATTCAACAAATAACTATTTTCATTTCTTTATAGCCAATAAAATGTTTTGAAACTCTGTTGTCCATAATAATTTGGAACAGTGCATTTTGAGTTTTTTTTTTATTTAAAAAAAATAGTTGTCATTGGGAGGTCTGTTCAATAAAATTTGAATTACACTCTAACGGTTGATGACTTAAAAATTACTGTCATTTGAATCGACAATTTAGGAAAATTGGAGACAAATATCATTTGCATAATAATTTGGAACGTAGTGTAAAAGCCCCCCCCCCCCCCCACACACACACACACTTGTGTTCATTGTAGTTTCTCCAAACACCTTCCTCTCTCAGGGTGGTCTATAGAGTGTTGGAGACATGGCAGGTCCTCAAAGTAGCATTCCAAAAGTCACAGCCTAGCAACCATATCCAACATTTATTGCCACCACCTTCACAGACATCCAGGACTTTCACTGTTCTGGTCGCTTAGCAACAAGGGCCCGATAAAAACAACCACCATCATTGTGTTGCTATTGTGCACTGTTAGTGAGGAGACTTATCGGGATAGTTTTTCATCTCTGTTGATGGCATTTGTGATGATTCAGACAGGCTATCTTTGTAATAAGACAAATGACACTTTCATGGTAATTCTTGAGTGTTTTGTGTGTGTCTATGGCACAGTTTACTTATAGGTAACAGTCTTGAAAATGCTAGTCAGCTTGGCAGGTGGCTAGATTAAATTAGCATCGCCGATGTGTCTGTACATCTCACCCACACGCTACTTACGATAACAACAGTAAAAGATTATTTGAATTCACCCCAAACAGACCCAGTGCAACAATAATGCAGCCAAACAGTTAGCATTCAAATAACTGAACGACGCGTGATCATATGGTTAGCACTGTGCAGCTAACGTTAGTCCAACACATTAGCTTAATGTTTTACACAAGAGCTTGTTGATGACAGCCATGGAGCCCATCTACCATTCAGTGCAGTCTCTTAAGTGATTGGTCAGTGTTAAGAGTCCATTTGCGTTTGGTCAGAATCACTTAACAGATCCCAGGCGCGCTTCTGTTTTAAATAAAGCTAACCAGCTAGTTTAGCATGGTAGCCAACACCTATTCAACCAGATCAATAACCCTCCTCGGGCTGCCTCATTTTCTCTATGAACAGCACTCAGCCACTCAACCCTTCATTCAGGCTCTAAATGTCTCTTTGGCAGCTCAGAAATTCACACTGGTTTGTCTTTCTTCAAACTATGGTTATGGCAGTGATGTAGTTTCGTGACATATTTCACAACAAAAACATTAATTTCAGTGGCGCTCCCCTCTTACTCACAGTGTATCTTAATGGTTGCTAGGCATTTGTTTTTATCGGCTCAAGTATGGCCAAAGCACTGCTATGTATGTGGCGTCACACTGCGGTTATCAATACAAATCTCCCCTCTTTTCAACAAATTTGCCGTTCACATTTGGGGTCACAGTTCACATAGTCACTAATGCTTTACACGGAGGTGCGTGAAGTTAGCATTTATCCGCAACTTTAACCAAGTAGTTTAAGTGGCACAGTCTAACCATTAACCGCCTTTTTCACTGTAGCTAATCAGTCCTTTGATTTCATGTTTTTGCAGGAGCTATCAACTCTGATTTGGCCAGGAATATAAATACACTTTTTCAGCTGTTCCTGAAGCCCCTGACTGCCTACTTTTTCAAGAACACCAAGCAGGGAAGCCAGACCACGCTGCACTGTGCCCTCCAGGAGGGACTGGAACCCCTGAGCGGACGCTACTTCTCCAACTGCACCGTGAGGGAGCTCTACGCTAAAGCCAAGGATGACGCTGCAGCAAAGAAGCTGTGGGAGCTCAGCGAGAGACTGTGTGGCCTTGCTTAACAAACCAAAAGGCTCATTGTTTTGAATTTGCATTTCCTAGCAGAAATGTCGTGTGAATGTTGTTTGCTGAAAAATGCTTTTCAGGAATGCTTAAAAACACTGTAGTGTGATGCTTTAAAGTACATACAGTGGTACCTCTACTTACGAACGTCTCTACATACGGAATTTTCAGGTTACGAGACGCCTCAACGGGAAAATATTGCCTCTAGTTACGAACGAAATTTCAGGATACGAAAGGCAAAAAAGTATGCACTCCTCGCAGCTTCCGTAGTTTACCGAACGTAAACATATCTGTAGCTGCTCTGCCATTGGCTATCGCCTAGCATCTTCCTGGTATCCCATTGGCCACGAATTTTTATTTTTTTTTCCAAAACTTTATGCGTTTGGTTGATCTCGCCAAAGAATATGGCCGTAATACATCAACGATCAGCACGGTATTAAAACAAAACGAAGCACTTACAAGCCGACAAAAGCAAACGTCCTTGGATCAGAACATGAACCAAAGAAGGCAAAATGTGACGACGTCGACGATGATAGCAGTTAAAGGGTAAATGAACATAATTTTTATTATTCTTTCTCTTTTATTATTCTCTTTTATTATTCTTTCTCTCATTTTAAACTCTCATTTTATGTTTATTGTGCAGTAATCTAATTGTAACATGTATTTGTTACATGTTTTGATGCGTTTTTACGATTTATAAAAAATTTATGCCCGAATTTTGGGGGCTTGGAACGGATTACGGCATTTACATGTAAAACGCGCCTCTACTTACGAATTTTTCACGTTACGAGAATTCTTCCGGAACGAATTAAATTCGTAAGTAGAGGTACCACTGTACCTGCAAACTCAGAAGAGGTGAAAAAGAAAAACTAAACCCCTGTCATCCCCCTCCCCGCAGAAAAATGTTCTGATTTTAACACGTTAATTAAGAATCCTGGTGTACTCTGAGAAGAAAATAAAGGCGAAAGACAAGACTTGCTTCAGATAACAAAGCACATTTATTAACAGCATTTAACACACTTAACACTAAAAACTATTTTTTCAGCCTTTCAGTGCTACACATTAATGTAGCAGTAAAATTAATCTATAAATATCCTATAAAGTAATGAAACACCATTTTACACAATGACCAAAACACATGACACCCAAAGGGAAAAAACATTCATAATACTGCAGTAATTAACTCCTGCATACTTAAATTATATGATCAGAGGAGCGTATAGTAGCCAGAAATTGTACTCATGTAAAACCAGTGTTGTCTTATGAAATTAATAATTAAGAGTAGACACCCAAAATTGAGTAAAGTACTAAAGCACCTACCGGTACTTTAAAAAATACCTGAGTGAAGACTTAGTCTTGAAAGTCTGAAGTTTTTCTCCTAAATTTAAAACTATTTTCTACTTTTTCTCTGCAAATTTATTTTTACCTAAATTTACAACTATTTTCTTCATAAATTTGTAACTTCCTTTTGTAAAATTATGACTCTTCAAGCACATTTGAGACTTTACTATCATTAATTTGTGGATTATTTTATTGCTAATTTTTGTCTGTTTTCATAATGAAATTACTGTTTTTCTAATAAATTTTAAACACTTGATGTTAAAATGTAATTTTTTTCCTCATAATTGAAACTTCTGATCAAAATTTTGTAGAGCCAGAAGAGAATAAATTCAACTCTGATTTAAAATAAATGTTTAAAAGTATTAACAAAATTATATTTAGTGAAAAATGATCTGATATTTCAACAGAATCACAATTTTTAGAACACTTTTCACCAACCGGACAACAGGAAAAACCTCCCATATTTGGAAATCTAAATGTTTGCAGGTTTAGTTTGTCTGAAGGCTGTAGGATGTTAACGGATTTAAGCCACTGACTTCCTGAATTTGGCTCATTATAACTTTCCAGATACAAAAAAATGAACCTAAATTATTTAATATTGTAGTGGTTGGTGAAGAGACTACAGTCACAGCCCAAAACTCCCACTGACAGCAGCGAAAAAAAGACGGAAGATGACACAGTCATCTTTTTTTCGACGCAGTTTTTTTTTATTGTGAAGAAGGTAACTGCCCCCGTTGTTTCTGAAAGCTCCGTCTCTGGGAAACTGCCATCTGTCGATTTATGCTACTTTGTCAAAAACTGCTACTGTTGCTTATCGGTACAATTTGTGTAGATTCTGCAGATCATATAAATGTTATAGAACATTTATAATGAGGCCAAGGACATAGGATGATGCTAAAAAACTAAAGAAGAGCATCACCCCAGGATGTATCCAAAACTTTAATACAATAAAGTAAAAAAAAATAAATAAAAAACCATAGAACATGTGTAACGAGGCCAAGGGGTAATTAAAAAAACATACTTGCAGGTTTTTTAAAAACCAGGTGAAGCGTCACAGGAGGAATTGGTGGGGAAATTTTAAAATGTTTTCAAAGGAATTTATTTATATAAAATATGTGCATCTGTCCACTACAATAAAAAGATAAACCTTAGAATTAAAATTAAGTTAAAAGAAGCTAAAATTAGGATAAAATACTACGTAAAAAACTAAAAATGGGCTAAAAAGCATAAGGCTACAGACCGTTCATGAGCTTGACGCTACTTTGTTTCAAAAATACACATAAATGTTTATGGTAGCATGAAATGACGGCGCTTATGTACACTATTCTGATAGCTGTAGAGACAAAGGGCAACTTTGCAACATAATTTAACCTACCGTACAGGAACTTTCCAAACTTTGACGTTTCAGACGGAAGCATTAAATGAGGGGTGTGGAAACGGAGCTCGTGCACACAAGTCTGCGCACGTGCAAAGATGCAGAGTAGCACGTCTTGATAAGTAGCACAGAATTATAGAACACCGGTGGTTGGCACCCCCACACACACACACAGTCCCCCCCCAAAAAAACTCTGTGGATCTACACAATTCATGTGAATGACATATTTCAGATTAATTTTGGCGAGTTTCACTGAAAAGCGACTACTTTGCAGGTATGAAAGTAGTCATAAATGCTAAAATACACTAATGGTTACAAATGTCTTTCTGTCCTGCCACAGTACCCACAAGCACGGGTTTCACGGGTGAAAGTAGGACACCAAATGCTCTCTGTGAGTTTGCACATTTCTTAACATAAAAGCAGACATGATAGAATATTTCAGTTAGGTAAGAATGTTTTACTTTAGAATGTGTTAATTAGATAAAAGAGGGACACAATGTGCTTTTTGCTGCATGAAATTTCTTGCACTGCTACAAGCATAACAGGATGTGGGTTTTTAGCTCTGCACACAAACACCCTCTATTGCCTAGCAACAAAGTACTTGCTTCTGCTTACATATAGAAAAATAGAAAGATGAACCTGGGTTAAGGGTTGCAATAGAGGAACTGAAAGGAGACAGTGGAGCATCAACAGGAAACATCTGCCAGAAGACCATTCCAGGGGAGATGGCATCCGATGGAGTCAGCAGTCCTTACCAGCTCAACAAGAAGATAGCCATTGTGGGGGTGGCGGGGGACGCCCCCGGATCAGAAGGCTTTATATATGTTTTGCTTTTGTTTTTCCGAGTCTTTCTCTATCAGATTGTGCTGGGACGAAGACCTCACAGCTGTGATATTCTCTGCATGCTTCAATAAACAGATAAGTTGAGAAATAGTACTTCTCATGTGATTTTTAATCCTCTGGTGTATTTTAAATGGTTTTGTGCTAACTGTCCAATTTTTGAAAACTTTTCAGAACAAAAGTTTTACAATACAAAAACTAAATAATGAAGGGCAAGGCGTAACAAAGAAGAACAAACGTGGTAGATGCTGGAGGAGAGCGGGGCTCAATGTTCAGGGGGACGGAAGCCAGGGGACGCCTGGCTAAGGGCGGAATCCAGCTGGAGCTCTCCCAAAGGCAGAGGGGTTCACGGCTAGAAATAGGGGAAAACGTACCTGTGTAGCGGACTTGAAACTGTTGTATGCATTGTGTAGGGAAATAACTCCAACAGTGGGTTCACAGCTGGCACTTTATTCTAGAAAGACAGGCATTAGTCAGTGGGATACACACAGCAGCAGCATACTCTCTTTCCATCTGTGCTGGGTCCACACAGGTTTTGCTGGGAAAACTTCTGCATGCACAATGCGCCCATTTCCTGTGTCCCACCAATTAATGACCCACTAACAATAAGGAAAATCAGAACCTCTAAATTATAAATTTGTTCCACTGACTCAGAATGAACTAGATTATTAATATTGTCACTTTACTTTTGAAGAAGTTCACTTAAAAATAAACATAATAAACATAATGCGTCAGCTACATACTCCCCCCTGAACTTCTCAAAATTTCTCAAATGGGGGTGTGTGACTGAGTACAGAGGGTAGAATAAACTGTCATTTACTGTATATTTATATGTACAGCATGTTTGTGTTCCATCTCACAGGGAAAGTTAACAAAGGGAAGTTGGTCAGACTCCCAAATGTTCACTTGCAAATGAAGTGCCTTATACACTCCCTCGAACAAATATCATGAGCTATTATTTTATAATGCATGTTACCCTGAATATGAACCTATTCAAAATACATGACTTGCAGTAAGATAAATGTAAATGTATAACATAAAGACAGTATAACTTGTTTGGAAACCCAGAGTTCCTTATGAAAATAAACTTCTAGAAAACCCACCAGCCACAATGCTTGCGTGTATGTTCTTTTGTGTCATGTTCTGAATCAGTCTGTTCACTGGTTTCATTACCCTTCCAACTTGTGTTCTAATCTGATGCATTGAATTACTCTGGAGGGCAATCTCATGAATTACAGGGGCTCCAGAGGTGTTTTCACTGGTAGACTGAGCCTGAGGTTGGGTCTGCTCTGCTGCTTTCTCAGGTAGCTTACTTCCATCATTGACCTTGTCCTCAATGTGGACATGCGCTTCACCTTCAGTATTACTGTGACTCCCATGAGACTCGTCAGGATCTCACTCAACACTGGCACCATCGTCAACACTGTCACTTGTTTGGGGCTCTACAGCACCTGGCTCATCATTGGTCATTTCAGCTACCCAGGAAGCTGTACGGTTTGTGCGGTCACAGTTGGATTCAATGGACAAGACATTCCCTTCAGACCCATTCTCCCCTCGTTCAGTCTCAGTGTCACTGACAAAAGACAATTCAGCATCACCATCCATTTCAATGGGCAGGAAATTGGCCTGCAAAAGCAGATTTCTGTGGACAACCTTTTCCTGTCCATTACTGGTGTTTCTGATGCGGAATGTATGACAGTTGGGGTTTTTGGAGATCACCGTGTAGAGAATGGACTCCCACCTATCAGCCAACTTTCTGTGACCACGCTCACCCTTGTTAGCTAAGAGTACTCTATCTCCCTCTTCAATGTTGCTACATTTTTGTCTTTTGTTATATAGGTCTGCCTGATGCCGTTGACTGGATTCAGCATTGGTTTGAGCCAGTGCAAGAGCCTCCTTGAGGTCACCTCTCATTTTTTTGACATAGCTGTGATAGTCTGTTACATCACTGTCTCTTTCAATGTTGTGAAACATGACATCCACTGGCAGTCTGGGGATATGCCAGTACATCAAATAAAAGGGAGCATAGCCTGTAGACTCATGGGCAGTACAGTTGTAGGCAAAAGTTAGTGTCTGCAGCATGTGTGGTCACTTGTGTTTTTCTCTGGGTGGCAGCGCTCTGATCATATTCCCCAACGTTCTTTTGAATCTTTCAGTGCGACCACTGTCCATAGGATGATAGGGCATTGTCCTTGATTTTTGCACACCAGTCACCTGCAACAATTCTTGAATAAGCTCACTTTCAAAATTGGCGCCTTGGTCTGTAATCCTCGGTAAAATAAGTATTTGGTCAATAACAAAAGTTCATCTCAGTACTTTGTTATATACCCTTTGTTGGCAATGACAGAGGTCAGACGTTTTCTGTAAGTCTTCACAAGGTTTTCACACACTGTTGCTGGTATTTTGGCCCATTCCTCCATGCAGATCTCCTCTAGAGCAGTGATGTTTTGGGGCTGTCGCTGGGCAACATGGACTTTCAACTCCCTCCAAAGATTTTCTATGGGGTTGAGATCTGGAGACTGGCTAGGCCACTCCAGGACCTTGAAATGCTTCTTACGAAGCCACTCCTTCATTGCCCGGGTGGTGTGTTTGGGATCATTGTCATGGTGAAAGATCCAGCCATGTTTCATCTTCAATACCCTTGCTGATGGAAGGAGGTTTTCACTCAACATCTCACGATACATGGTCTCATTCATTCTTTTGGATCAGTCGTCCTGGTCCCTTTGCAGAAAAACAGCCCCAAAGCATGATGTTTCCACCCCCATGCTTCACAGTAGGTATGGTGTTCTTTCTCCTCCAAACACGACAAGTTGAGTTTTTACCAAAAAGTTCTATTTTGGTTTCATCTGACCATATGACATTCTCCCAATCCTCTTCTGGATCATCCAAATGCTCTCTAGCAAACTTCAGACGGGCCTGGACATGTACTGGCTTAAGCAGGGGGACATGTCTGGCACTGCAGGATTTGAGTCCCTGGCAGCGTAGTGTGTTACTGATGTAGCTTTTGTTACTTTGGTCCCAGCTCTCTGCAGGTCATTCACTAGGTCCCCCCATGTGGTTCTGGGATTTTTGCTCACCGTTCTCGTGATAATTTTGACCCCACGGGGTGAGATCTTGCGTGGAGCCCCAGATGGAGGGAGATTATCAGTGGTCTTGTATGTCTTCCATTTTCTAATAATTGCTCCCACAGTTGATTTCTTCACACCAAGCTGCTTACCTATTGCAGATTCAGTCTTCCCAGCCTGGAGCAGGTCTACAATTTTGTTTCTGGTGTCCTTTGACAGCTCTTTGGTCTTGGCCATAGTGGAGTTTGGAGTCTGACTGTTTGAGCTTGTGGACAGGTGTCTTTTATACTGATAACGAGTTCAAACAGGTGCTATTAATACAGGTAACGAGTGGAGGACAGAGGAGCCTCTTAAAGAAGAAGTTACAGGTCTGTGAGAGCCAGAAATCTTGCTTGTTTGTAGGTGACCAAATACTTATTTTACCGAGGAATTTACCAATTAATTCATTAAAAATCCTTCAATGTGATTTTCTGGATTTTTTTTTTTCTCATTTTGTCTCTCATAGTTGAGGTATACCTATGATGAAAATTGGAGACCTCTCTCATCTTTTAAGTGGGAGAACTTGCACAATTGGTGGCTGACTAAATACTTTTCTGCCCCACTGTATGTATACTCGCTGCTCTTGTTTTTTTCTTGCCTTCTGATTGTTGCTCTAAGTGTTGCTATCCCTGTGCTGTAGCAATCCTGGAATTTCCCTGTTGTGGGACTAATAAAGGCTTATCTTATCTTATCTTATAAGCTTTGATTATCAGGACTGTCCCTTCTGTCCCTTCCCTTATCCTCCTCATCCTCCCTCTCCTTTCTCCTACCTATATACATATATCAGACCTAAAGAAATGAATCCTTTAGAGATTCTAGATGTGTCTGAATGCCATGCTTTGTAATCTCTCCCCCAAATGGCCATTGGTGTGACACCTTATATACTTTTGTAATAAATGTACATAAATTCAACTTTCTGCCTGATTTTTGACTTTGAATAATTTAAGATCAAAATTATTCTAACAGGCTACATGTCTAAACTTGGCCGAGTGTTCACCGTCCCTCCCCATCTCGTCTCCTCAGATTGAGCCACCGGACCTCAGCCTCGTGCCTGAGGTCTATCACGACCTCGGGGTGGTCTTTAGCAAGTCATAAGCATTAGAGCGTCCTCCGCATTGTTCATATGACTGTACCATCGACCTCCTTCTGGGTGTGAGGCTGCCGTCCAGCAAACTGTATAGTATTTCTGGGCCTAAGAGTGAAGCGATGGAGAGGTATATTAAGGACTCATTGAACACCGGCCTCATTTGGCCATCCTCAGCTCCCCTTGGGGCGGGGTTTTTCTTTGTGGGCAAGAAGGACGGGTCTCTGCATCCATGTATTGACTATTGAAACTTAACGCCATCACTGTCAAAGATGAATACCCTTTGCCCCTGATGAACAACGCTTTTGAGCTCCTGCAGTGTTCGTGTGTATTCTCTAAGCTTGACCTACATAATGCATACCCTCTAGTTAGAATACACAAGGGGGACAAGTGGAAAAAAGCATTTAAAACACACTTGGGGCAATTTGAGTATTTGGTTATGCCTTTTGGATTAACTAACACCCCCGCTGTTTTCCAACATTTAATTAACGACGTCCTTCGCGATTTGCTTAATCGGTTTGTTTTTGTCTATTTAGATGACATCCTGATTTTTCTCGCACCCAGAGGAGCACGTGACTAATGTTAGAGCTGTGTTACAGCAGGCCTTAGAGAACAAACTCTACATCAAGGCTGAGAAGTGTGAATTTTCCACAACTTCCACTTCTTTCCTTGGCTTTATTATAGCGGAGAGAGAGCTGAGGGCTGACCCAGCCAAGGTGAAGGCTGTTTTAGATTAGCCAACACCCCACTCCCGCAAGGAGCTGCAACGCTTCTTGGGGTTTGCAAATTTCTATCGCAGGTTTATCTGGAACTATAGTGGGATAGCACAGCCTTTGACACAGCTGACCTCAGTTAAGGTATCATTTTTATGGACCGAGGCAGCTGAGCAGGCCTTTACCAAATTAAAGGGCCTGCTCACTGAGAAATCCATCTTGGCTCAGGTCGACCCTCAGCTCCAATTCACCCTGGAGGTGGACACTTCGGAAACGGGGGTGGGCGTTGTTTTGTCCCAGCGCTCTCCCCCAGACTTGAAGCTCCACCCGTGTGCATATTTCTCTTGGTGGCTCACCCCAGCCAAGAGGAATTATGACGTGGGGGATTGCAAGCTGTTGGCCATTAAGTTGACATTTGAGGAATGGTGACACTGGTTGGAGGGAGTCGTTCACCCGTATCTGTGGTTGGCAAGCTGGCTTAATCCTAGGCAGGCTCACTGGGCCCTATTTTCCCAGCATTTTAATTTCGCTGTCACCTATAGGCCCAGCTCCCATAATGGGAAGCCTGATGATCTCTCCAGGCAGTTCAGTCAGGACTTGGCTGACCCCCCTTCCCGCTCCCAGCCCATTCTTCTGCCTTTGTGCGTCCTGGGAACCCTTACCTGGGAGATCAAGAAGAGAGTCCGCCAGTCCTAGTCCTCTGAGCCTGAACCAGCGGGATGTCCCCCCAACTGCCTGTATGTCCCTGCAGCCCTCTGCAGCGAAGTGATCCAGTGGGGGCACACTGGACGTTTCGCCTGACACCCGGGGGTGGTACGTACTATAGATATAATCAGAGAAGTGTTTTGGTGGCCCATATTGCGGCAGGACATGTAGGAATATGTGAAAGCCTGCCAGACATGTGCCCGTAATAAGTCATCCTCCACCCCTCCTACTGGCCGCCTTCACCCCCTCCCCATCCCCAGTCGGCCTTGGTCCCAGATCACCATGGATTTTGTCACTGGTCTTCTTCCTTCCCACGGTAATATGGTGATTTTGACCATTGTTGACAGATTCTCGAAGGCCATACATCTGGTTCCCCTCCCCAAGCTGCCATCTGCCTCCAAGATGGCAGAACTGTTAACCTACCATGTCATCAGGCTGCATGGGATTCCAGCGGACACTGTGTCTGACTGAGGTCCTCAGTTCATATCACGGGTTTGGAAGTCATTCTGTCACTGCCTTGGCACCACCATCAGCCTCACCTCTGGCTATCACCTTCAGAGCAATGGGCAGGCTGAGTGTGCTAACCAGTCCCTGGAGGTCGCCCTTCATTGTGTGGCAGTCAATGATCCCGCTTCATGAAGCTCCCATCTGACCTGGGTGGAATATTTGCTTAATTTCACGGTCTCTTCAGCCATGGGCTGATCACCATTTGAGGTGTAGGTGGGCTACAATCCCCCCCCCCCACCCACCCACACACACACACACACACACACACACACCCCTGCTCTCTATGGTGGAGAGAGAGGTTGCAGTGCTGTCCGTGGGGGCCCATTTTCATCACTGCCGCCAGGACATGAGATCAACCAGAGCAGCTCTCCTCCGCTCCACTGAGCGTCATCGGCGCTACGCTGACCGCAAGAGGATCCTGGCGCCGGACTACAAGACTGGACAGCAGGTCTGGATGGCCACGGATCAGGTCCCACTTAAGACTGAGTCCCGGAAGCTCGCTCCCCAGTTCGTGGGTCCCTTCCCCATCACCAGTAACATTGGCAACTCTGCTGTCTGACTCCAGCTCCCACGGGCGCTCCGCTCGCACCCTACCTTCCACATCTCAAAGGTGAAGCCTTTCTCCTCAAGCTCTCTCTGCCCTTCCCCGAAGCCACCTCCTCCTCCCAGGGTCTTTGATGGACACATCACACACACACACCGTGAAGGAGATCCTGGATGTTTATCATCGGGGCCGGGGGCTCCAGTACCTGGTTGACTGGGAGGGCTATGACCCGGAGCATCAGTAATGGGTCCCTTGGTCTGGATTCCATGACAATGGGATGGTCCTGGCTTACCATCGAGTCCACCCAGAGAAGCCTGGGCAACTGCCAGGAGGCGTTCCTTGAGGGGGGGGGGCACTGTCATTTGCTGGCAGGCACTCGCCCCCTCCTTCCTGCTCACCGGTCTCCTCATTAGACGCACCTGCTGATTCTTGCTGGGCCAGTGTTTATAAGAATGCACTCTTCAGTGATTCAACGCTGGCTCATTTGGGTATACTGCTCAGCTGACAGCTCTCTAAAGTAAGTGGCTGTGTATTTATGACCTTGCCTTACACATTCTCTCTTCCACCTTTTCTAGGTTGCTGCACACATAGCGATGTGTCTCCGGGGATTTGGTGTGCTCGCCAGCCCATTGCTCCATCTCCACTCTGCTTACCCTCTCCACCTGGTCAGACCTCACCAAGCTACTCAACCGTCAGTTTTTATCTGCTGGTTCTTCTCCTTTGCTGGGTTCTGTGCTGGTCTCTCCTCACCTCCCACATAAGTGGTTTAATTAGATTTCCATTATTTCTCCATTCCTCCCTGATCAGGCTCGTCTTATACTCCACAGGGCTCCTGTTTGTTTATCTGGAGAGTGACTGACTTTTTCTACAGATGTGCGATTTTGAAAATTCTAATAATAGGTCAGATGTCTTTTGTGTGTTCTCTTGGTGACTGCACTTTGCGCTCAGGTTGCTTGTCCAGTCAATATGACACTGGCAACAGCTCCTGAAGATGGGTACACATGGTAGAAGGGCAGGACAAACTACAAAGGTTTGCCGTGCCCTTCTATGCAGTAAGTAATCAGTCACAGGTGTGGATGCATGAGTGGAGAAAATAACAGAATGAATAACAAGTGTGCAGCTCCGACCAGTTTGACAGCCAGAAGCTGCACAGCGCTGTCAAAAAAAACATAACCGGAACCCATAACACCACAACCCCAATATGTGAACATAACTACAAATGCACAATGACAATAACTGGACAAAATAACAATGAAACAGACAGAAAAAGACTGAACTAAAACTAAAGAATAGGCACAGCACCCATCTGTGCCCCAGGATCATGACAAAGATACCCAGAAATATTAGCTTGCTAAAATAGCCTAATATTTAAAACATTGGTATAAAATCATAAATAGCTTAAATCTGTAGAAAATTGGCTTAAAATTGCTAAAACAAATTGCTTAAACTTTCAATTAGTCTATTTTTACTTTATTTTTGCTAAAATAGCCTTTTTTTTTTTTTTGTCTTTAGGCTGTTCCCTTTCGGGGTCGCCACAGCGTGTTCTTCTTCTTCTTCTTTTGGATTTGATTGGGGGTTGGCAGCCAGCATACAGGTGCATTACCGCCACGTACTTCACTTCATAAATACCATCACTCATATCGCGATGATCCGCATGTAGATTTGGTAAGGATTTTTACACCGGATGCCCTTCCTAACACAACCATGCCCATTTATCCGGGCTTGGAACCGGCATAGCGTGTACACTGGCTTGGGCTTCCTCTGTGGCTGGGTAACCGACCCTTCCCTCCTCCGTTCCACTTTTGCTGAGCACCAAGCTGGATGACAGGAATTTCCATTTTTATGGTCTTTGGCATGACCTGGACGGGATTTGAACCCCGGTCTCCTGATTGTGGGGCAGATGCTCTATTTTGCTAAAATAGACTAACTGATAAAAACAGCATGGTGTACTGGTTAGCTTAAAAATGTTAAACACTAGCTTAATCCTACAAAAAATTCTATCTGAAAGGGAACAATAGCCTAATGTTGAAAAACAGAAATAGCTTGATGTTGTAGGAAATTAGTATTTTTTTAAAACGTTGTAGGAAATTAGCTTAAAGGTGCTAAATGTGAGAGTAGTTGTGGCCTTAATGGTTAGAGATGTGGACTGGTGACTTGAGGGTTGCTGCTTCAACCCCTGGATCGGTGGGATCAGATCTTTGTGGGACAAATGATATAGCAGTGTTTCCCCTACCCTCATTCACCCCACTGTGGTGCCTTTGAGCAAGGCCCGTAACCCCATCAGTTCCCGTGGAGTTGTTCAGTGGCCACGGGTGTGTGATTGTGTAACTGTGTAAACGTAAACAGGGCATCCTTGAAAAAGAGCGACCTCCGCTCTATAAATCATCATCATCATCATTATCATAGCAGTCTGTCGGGGGTGACAATGACTGTTTAATTTAGGTCTGATCAGATTCCTCCATGCAGCTCTGTCCTTTGCCCTCCGCTGCAAGGAACTCATGGCCTTGTCAACCCGGGTGACGTCCGAACCAGTATGAGTTGCTTTCTGACTGACCATTTCATGAAACTGCTTGCAAAGTATTTGAGTACCGCTAGCTTTTGCTGGACTAGCGGCACATTCTTGGCAGATAGAGGTATTATCAGTGACAAGAACAGGCCAAGACAAACTGATTCCAGTATCTGTTGCAGTGACTGACCAGATGATATGTTTGTTTATCTCTGCTCTTTGTGTAGTGCATGTCACGATGCACCAACTGGCAAAAGTCCACCACAGACCTTGCGACAGATGTGCTTATCTGCTAGGATGTCCAGTTTCACCTCGTGTAACTGGGAGTTGTTCACCACAGACCTAAGATAAGATAAGATAAGATAAGATAAGCCTTTATTAGTACCACAATGGGGAAATTCCAGGATTGCAGCAGCACAGGGATAGCAACACTCAGAGCAATAATTAAGAAGATACGGAAGATTTAAATAAGAGCAGTGGATATACATACATACACATCAATATATAAATATATATACAAAGTGTGGAGCATTGTAGCAAGATGGAATAAACAGCATAACCGTCTACTTAGTTATCCTACATAGTATGAATATGTACCTATACATACTGTCACCCTCCGTAGCGACCGATACTGTCCTAGTTGTATATACTGGAGGGGACCATTGTGTAAGTCTATTGCATCTTTTGCATTCAATACTATTAGGTTGTCACATTTTTTTTTGCTATCTCTGCGAGCAGCCCTACTTAGGTTATACAGTCTGACAGCTGTAGGTAGGAAGGACATGCGAAACCTCTCGGTTGTGCACCTAGGATGATGTAGTCTGCTGCTAAATGAGCTCCTCAGTGCGTTCAGTATGTCCTGCATAGGGTGGGACTCAGACTCCAGCAGAGATGACAGTTTAGCCACCATCCTTCTCTCTCCTATCTCCTCCACTGGGTCAGGGCGCTGCCCCAGGACAGAGCTAGCTTTCTTGATCAGTTCGTTCAGTCTCTTCCTATCGGCTGCTGTAATGCCACTGCCCCAGCAGACCACTCCAAGAGTGATGGCTGATGCCACCACCGTGTTGTAGAATGTCTTCAGTAGCGTCCCTTGTACACCAAAAGACCTGAGTCTCCTCAGTAGGAACAGCCTGCACTGTCCCTTCTTGTAGAGTGCGTCAGTATTGTGTTACCAGTCTAGTTTATTGTTCAGATGAACACCCAGGTACTTGTAGGATGTCACCATCTCGATGTCTGTTCCCTGTATGTTTACTGGTGCTGTGAGGGGTTGTCCTTGCCTATGGCAGTCCACCACCAGCTCCTTCGTTTTCCTCGCGTTGATCTGGAGGCAGTTCCTATGGCACCATTCCACAAAGTCCTGGATAAGTCCTCTGTACTCAGCTTCATCTCTGTTGGAGATGAAGCCGACGATCGCAGAGTCGTCAGAGAACTTCTGTAGATGGCAGTGTGTTGTGTTGTGTTATGTGAGAAGTCCGCAGTATAAAGGGTGAACAGGAAGGGAGCCAAAGCCATTCCCTGGGGGGCCCCCGTGCTACCGATGATGGTGTCGGACACACAGTCCCGGGTTCTCACAAACTGTGGCCAGTTAGTGAGGTAGTCCAGGATCCATGATGACAGGTGCTGGTCCACCCCTGCGCACAGCTGCTTGTCCTTCAGGATCATCGGTTGGATGGTGTTGAAAGCACTGGAGAAGTCAAAGAACATGATCCTCAGCGCATTCCCGGGCTTCTCCAGGTGGGACAGAGAACGGTGAAGGAGGAAGATCACTGCATCCTCCACCCCAATGCCATGCTGGTAGGCGAACTGGAGTGGATCCATCGCTGGTCCCACCAGGGGGCGGAGGTGAGCAAGGAGCAGTCTCTCTAGGGTCTTCATCATGTGGGACGTCAGGGCCACTGGTCTGTAGCTGTTCAGGTCTTTGGGGCGGGAGGTCTTTGGTACAGGTACCACACAAGTTGTTTTCCACAGCTGTGGTACCCTCCCCAGCTTCAGGCTCAGGTTGAAGATGAGCTCCACAATCCCACACAGTTGATCTGCACAGGACTTGAGGAGCTTTGCGCTGATGCCGTCCGGTCCCGACGCCTTCCTCGCCTTGATCTTTCTCAGCTCCGTCCTCACCTGGGTCTTATTGAGGGTCATGCTGGGGGGCTGTGTGTTGGGAGTGGGGGGGTGTTGGTGGAGTGGGATGTGGGCAGCAGGACTCAATGTCTTTAGAAGCAGCAGTGGTTGTTGTGCAGTCGGGGGGGGGGGGAGGGCGGTTGGTCAAACCTATTAAAAAACAGGTTCAGATTGTTCACCCACTCCCTGCCCCCCATGGCCTGGGAGGAGGTATTCTGGAGCCCAGAGATGGTTTTAAGGTTTCTCCAGACCCCACCGATGTTGCTCTGCTGCAGCTTGTCCTCCATCTTCTTCCTGAAGCTGTCCTTGCCTTCTCTGATCTTCCTCCTCAGCTCCCTCTGTACGGACTTCAGCATCTCCCTGTTCCCCGACCTGAAGATCCTCTTCTTCTCTCTCAGAAGTGTTTTTATCTCAGGGTTGATCCAGGGTTTGTTGTTCGAGCAACACCATATGGTCTTGGTGGGTACGGTGTTGTCCACACAGAAGCTGATGTAGTCCGTGATGGTGAGAGTGAGGCCATCGATGTCCTCACCATGTGGATCGCAGAGCTGCTCCCAGGCAGTGGTTTCAAAGCAGTCCTTTAGAGCATCCATTGCCTCCTCAGACCATAACTTCACTGTGCGCATGACCGGAGGTTGTCTGTGCACTAGGGGTTTGTACACCGGCAGGAGATGAACCAAGTTATGATCTGATTTCCCGAGTGGGGGGAGTTGTGATGAGGTGTACGCCTCCTTAGTGTTTGCGGAGAATAAGTCCAGTGTTTTATTGTCTCTAGTGTGGCATGTGACATACTGGGTGAACGTGGGTAGAATGGGAGACAGTGAAATATGGTTAAAATCGCTTGAGAGGAGAAGAGCATCTGGGTGTTCTGTCTGCAGCCTGCCAGTTACTTAGTGGATGACGTCACGCGCTGTCCCAGTGTTCGCCATCGGATTCGCATAAATAACAATGCAGATCATGTGTGAGTATTCCCTCGGGAGATAGGTAGGCCACATGCTAACAGCTAGCAACTCGATGCCTTTGCTATAGTGCTGTTCCTTAACCGTGATATGGCCTGGTCTGCACTAGTTGTTATTGACGTACATCATCACCCCACCACCCCTTGTCTTCCCACTGTCTGGTGTTCGGTCTGCCCATATTGCGTGGAAACCCTCCAGTTCAATGTTAGTATCTGCTGCTAGTCCTGTTAGCCACGTCTCTGAGAATAGCATCAGACTACACTCCCGGTACAGTATATGCTATCGTAGCGGGAGATAGCCGTTAGTTCATCTGTCTTTCCGAGTATCGATCGTACATTCCCCATAATGACAGATGGGAAGGCGGGTCTGTACCTTATATTCCTTGCCCACCGTCTTACACCAGCACGACACCCACGTCGTTTTCGTCTTAATTCTCCCGGTATGTCGAGTTTTTGCGTTAGCATCATGGGCCAGTTGAGTGCTCACAGCTGGTCCCTGTTATACTGCCTCCTGCCAGAAACAGTGGCTCCGTCCGCTGACTCAGGAGACATTTGGGTGATCTACGTGTTCGGATGGAATAAAGGTGACGCTGGATCATAAAGACTGGCAAGAGAGCCAGATAGTAACAGAAATAGGCAGAAATTGATCCGCTGTTGCAAAAGGCAGCCTACTCGTGTGGCGCCGGAAGTAGTATCTGTGACAGATATTGTTTTTAGTTCTGCCAGGATGCCCAGTTTCACACTCCATACCCTTAGAAGGGTGGGGTTGCCGGTTGAGTCACCGACGGCCCGACCCATGAGACAGGTAGTACCGGTTTTCATGGTTATCCGGTAGTAAGCAAACCAATGCCTGACCTGACATGACTGTATAAATTAAGGTTAAATAAAAAATAAATAAATATTAGCTTAAAACTAGCCAGCTTACATGCTAAAATGGCCTACTTGTAAAAAAAAAAAAATGTTAGCATTAAGCTGATATTCTTTATAGTTGTAGAGCATTGGTTTAAAAATGCTAAAGACAAGTGTAATTCTAAGAAAATGCTAGCTGAAATAGCTTAATCTTTAAAAAAACATCAGCATAGAAGAGGAAATGGCTTAAAGCTTTTGGAAGTTAGCATAGATAGATAGATAGATAGATAGATAGATAGATAGATAGATAGATAGATGTACTTTATTGATCCCAAACTGGGAAATTACAGTGTAACAGCAGCATGACAGTTGACAGCCAAACAACAGAAACACACACGACAGACAAAGGGATTACCCATGGAAAGTAAAAAAAGAAACTAACACGACTATAGAACCTATATACATCATAGCTTAATATATGATGATGACCCATATAAACACGTGAATCATCCCATTGCACAAAGAAGGACTATCAGGAGCAGAGTGAAATGTGAGGTACCAGTTAGTTTGTAAGGTGCAGTGTGGCAGCATAGCTATGACCAGAATACAACATCATAGAGAGTTATTGTACAGTGAAATTGCATGTGGCAGGAAAGATTTCCTGTACCTGGCCGTTCGACAACGAAGCTGTAGTAGTCTACTGGAGAAAGTGCTTCGCTGCCTATCTAATGTGTGGTGGAGGGGGTGATCAGGATTGTTCATGATGGATTGCAGTTTATTTAGTGTTCTCCTCTCCACCACTGTCTCAAAGGTCGCCGGTCTGAGACCAATTACAGAGCCAGCCCTCTTGATAATCTTGTCAAGTCTGTTGGTATCTCTGGCCCTGATACTGCTACCCCAACAGACCCCAGCAAAAAAGATGGCGCTGGCGACAACAGTCTGGTAGAAAAGCTCCAGCATCCTGCTGCACACGTTGAAGGATCTCAGTTTTCTCAGGAAATAGAGTCTGCTCATCCCCTTCTTGTGCGCAGTATCAGTGTTGGATCTCCAGTCCAACCCGCTGCTGATCCTGACACCCAGATATTTGTAGTCTTCAACTACTCCCACATCCTCCCCCCTAATCTGCAGTGGCTGAGAAGGAGCCTTCCTCTTCCTGAAGTCAATCACCATCTCCCTGGTCTTGCTGACATTCAACCTCAGGTGATTCTGCTCCGTCCACTCCACAAATCTGTCTACCAGTGCCCTGTACTCCCCCTCCTCTCCTCCTCTTATACATCCCACAACAGTTGAGTCGTCAGAGAATTTTTGCAGATGACATGACTCAGTGTTATACTGAAAGTCCGTGGTGTATAAGGTAAAAAGAAAAGGAGAGAGCACAGTCCCCTGTGGCGCTCCCGTATCACTAGCCACCACTCCAGACAAGACACTGCCCAGCCTGACAAACTGTGGTCTGCCTGTCAGGTAGTTGGTAATCCAGGAGATCACAGAGCTGTCAACCCCCATCCCCCGCAACTTCTCGCCCATCAGCAGTGGCTGGATGGTGTTAAAGGCACTGGAGAAATCAAAAAAAGTGATTCTCACAGTATCTCCTCCACCATCCAGGTGCTGATGGGCTCGTTGCAGCAGGTAGATGACAGCATCTTCAACTCCTAAATGGGGCTGATATGCAAACTGCAGAGGGTCCAGCCACGTCTCCACCTGCAGCCTCAGGTGGGCTAAGACCAGTCTCTCCAGGACCTTCATCACATGAGATGTGAGGGCAACTGGTCGATAGTCATTCAGATCCGATGGAGATGACTTATTGGGGACAGGAACCAGGCAGGATGTCTTTCACAGCACCGGTACTCTCTCCAGACTCAGGCTCAGGTTGTACAGGTGTTTCAGTACTGGAGCTAATTGGTTGGCACAGGTCCTCAGGATCCTAGCGGAGATGCCATCCAGGCCTGAAGCCTTCCGCTGACGGAGTCTCTTCAGCTGTTTCTTCACCTGATCTGTAGTCACCGTGAAGTGAGGGGGGGTCCTGGTGCCCCCTGAGAAGGAGGAGGAGGGAGATGGAGAGAGGTTCTGCACGGGAGCGTGGGTAGGGAGGGGTGTGTGGGGGTCTGGTTGTGTTGCTCGGGTGACAGACTGTGAGTTGAACCTATTAAAAAACAGATTCAGTTCCTCAGCTCCCTCCTGGCTCCCAGATGGCTGCCTGACTCTCCCCTTGCACCCGGTTATTTGTTTCATTCCCTCCCACACATCTTCAGTGTTATTTTGCCTGAGTTTCTCTTCCAACTTCCTCCTATAATTGTCCTTGCACCTCCTCAGCATCTCTCTCAGCTCATGCTGCACTCCCCTCAGCTTCTCCTTGTCTCCAGCCCTAAAAGCTCTCTTCTTTTTGTTCAGAAGTGCTTTCAGGTCACTGGTGACCCATGGTCTGTTGTTGGAGAAGCAGTGTACAGTCTGAGCTGGCATGGTCATGTCTTCACAGAATCTAATGTATTCTGTGATGCAGCTGGTCATATTGTCTATGTCCACCCCATGTGGTTCACGGAGTACACTCCAGTCTGTCGTCTCGAAGCAGTCTTGTAGTGCATCAGCAGCCTCCTGTGTCCACCTCCTCACAGTTCGTGTATAAGCACGCTGCCTTTGCACAAGGGGGACGTACTTGGGTGTTAACATGACCATGCAGTGATCTGATTTACCAATGGGGGGCAGAGCTGTGGCACTATATGCATCTCTGACATTGGCATACAGTAAATCCAGTGTTTTGCTTTCTCTGGTGGGACAGTCAACAAACTGGTGAAAGTTTGGTAGTGTTTTTCCCACTGAGACATGGTTAAAATCACCTGTGATGGCCATGAATGCATCCGGGTGCTTCTCCAGTAATGTGGCCGCAGTGGAGCTGATGACGTCACAGGCCACCGCTGCGTCAGCTGACGGAGGGACGTAGACGATAACAATTAAAGCGCACTTCATTTCTCGCGGCATATAATAAGGTCTCATACTGACAGCCAGCAATTCAATGTCCGGGCTGCAGCACTTTTCCTTCACATAAATGTGCCTGGGATGACACCACCGCTCATTAACAAGAAGAGCCACGCCTCCTCCTCTCTTTTCCTGCTGCTTTCCATGTCTCTGTCCCCCCGTATGGAGTATTTGCGTAGGGTCGTAAAAATCACGTGACTCGCGGGGGTAAACATAAACACGCCGTAGGTGCCGCCATTTTGGATGGCAAGAGCAGCAGTTGCACTGTGACAACCCAGGCGTAACTTGTACTGATTAGCGATCAGAATGAGTGAGGAGAACACACAGTCACAATCTGGCATAATAACATCCTATCATCCTCTTCAACAGCTGACACTATGGCCTCTGAAACTGTATCTGCGATGTCTGTCACATTCAGTGGAGTCATTGTCAGCATTCATAACAGCAGACAAGTGTTTTTAATCTTGCTCCCGTGCGCTGCTCTGGTGTGCTGAAATGCCTCAGTTGAACGGAGGTGACGGGTGTGGGGTAACAGCTGGAGCAATTAGCGGAACAATGACTGCCAGTAATCTGCTCAGCGGGGATGATTTGGGGGCAAACGATGAGATGATATCTTTAAAAGACGAAGGGGAGCAGGAGGAAAAAATATCGGAAAACGTGTCAGCGGAAAGGGATGTGGATGATGTGAAGTCTTGGCTGTTGAACGAGTCGGAAAACAACAGCAGCTCCTCACTCAGAGGTGAGTGAAGCGCGCTGCGTGTTTTTTTTGTTTTTTTTTAAAGGCTCTCCACGGCGCGCCGCGTTAAAACGTACCTGATTTTATGCACATGTACAATAGTTTTCTCCCCTTTCATGTGTGCATCGTAGCAAGCAGAGAGGCGCCCCCAAACCACAAAGTTTTTTTTTTTTGTTACTTATTTGTACCCGTAGGTAGATTTGGTTTGCAGTCTGGTGACAAGCCACCGGCCGCTGCGTGCGCGAGCGCCCTAAACCCACGGTCTCATGATCCCCGCGATCCCCCGGCCGAGGGTAAAACTGTGCTGCCACAGTGCTAAACCACTGCTCCACCTTGCAGCACGTTATGACAAAGCGAGAGATTACGTCAGTGAAGGTAATTATTCAAAAATCCAACTTTTTTTTTTTTTTTTTTTTGCATTTCACACCGGCCATTTAATTCCCCGCTTATCCCCTTATCAGGGGGAACAACAGGAGTACACCATTTTGTGGAGTTTGTAGATACACGTGAGCTATGTGCTTTATTTCACCCTGCTGCTGCTGTTTCTTGCCATCCAAAATGGTGGCACGCTCTAACGGGCCAGTGCGGCACGCCCGCTGACGTCATATGCAAAAACCCCATAGTCCTGAAGCCAGGTATCGCTACGTTTACATCTGGGATCTGTGAGTGTAACCATGTCTCCGTAAAACACATGAAACTACACTCACGATACTCCTTTTGTGTCCTGACCAGCGCTGTGATCTCATCTGTCTTGTTTCCCATGGAACGCACGTTTCCGGTGATGATCATCAGTACAGCCAGCTTATGCTTCCTCCTCCTCCTCCTCACCTTCGCTCCAGCCCTTCGCCCGCGGTGTCTCTTCCTCAGCTCGTCCGGGATGAGGGGCTTCACTGCCGGCCGCAGCGCTCCAGGCGCCAGCCTCCTCAGCGCAATCAGCTGTTCACGTGTGTAAACAATGCGTCCACCCCCACCTCTGTTGATCTCCATTGTCCGAGGAAGAGAAAAGTGACGAAAACTAGAAAAAAAAAGACCGGCTAAAAAGAGAGAAAAGTTGGTCCAGTCTTAGTCCGAGTATTCCTACAGAGCCCTGGTTAATAAGAGACACACTATATACAGGTATAAACAGATAGAAACACAAAGACACGAGAGAGTTGCTGCTGGTACGGCCGCCCTGCCTCCGGCGCCATTAAAAAAAAAAAAAAAGACGTTAAATGTAAGCTTAAAACTTTAAAAGCTTTACTTGCTTGCATGTTAAAGGGGATATTGACTGAAAAACGGTGTGGTTGTAGGTTTTAACAATAGGTTTTAACTGTTAAATTAGTCAACCGGTCACCTACCTACCCCAAAATTTTCAAAACAGTCAATTCTCTTAAAAACAAAGAAACAAACAAAAAAAGCCCATCGCCTTTATCTCGTTTTTCTCTCCCAGAAACACCAGAAACATTTTTGACTTTTCTATGGAACTCTTATATGTCATATCTAGAAAAAGCCAACCCACTGCTGTCCTTGAGACCAGCCCATTACTCTGTTATTGGCCTGCCTAACTGTCTATCATCTATGAAAGGGGTGCTAAAGGTACCCTATTAGCCCCTGAGCTATTAGCTCCCAGATAACACTGGTAACAGGAAGTTTGAACCGAGCATGGCTTATATTATTTTCTTCAGATCTTAGTCACCCTAATAACTGATAGAAAAATTCCATATTATTGTTATATTATTCTTATATTATTCCATGACTTTTCTCTATTTCATTTCTGATGTTTATATGTGCATTCCATGCAGAATAATTTCATATATTCCTCTATATTATTCTTTCATATTTTATGTCTGATGTATTTTTGGTGCTTTTGTGTGAGCAATTATTCTCTATCTGTGGCCTTCCTGTCCCAGAGTCTTGAGTGGATATGCATGTGAATGCTGACAATGCAGGTCAGCAGAGACGTAAATGATGACACAGGCTTTTCTGATAATCTTTGTTTTATGGACTTGCTCTGCTAGTTTCTGTGACCAAGGAATGTGCTAAAACTCCCAGTTCATGGAGATTAAATTTATGGACACTTTGCCAGTCTCCAGATGTACCCCCAAGGACGTCTCCTTCTTTGTTTATCTGTTCTGAAGGGCTATAAAAATACCAAGCTCAGAATGTATGGTTAGAGGTGTGCATGAAAGGCTCTGTGGGCAGTTCAATGTACACTCTCTTCTGGCCAGAAATAAATGGCTTATAACTCAGAATCAGCCAACTGAATTTTTGACTCAGTTTCACTTAATTAAATTTTATTCTGTCATTTGGTGCAACAAACAGGGACCCAGATAACTCCATCCTTCCGGTGCGTCTGCCCGATTTCAGCAAGTGCACAGCTGATGAAAGACCTTCCCAGGCTGATCCCAACAACTCAGTGTTACTGCAGTGGAGGCATTCAGAGCCAAGGTGCTGAAACGGACTGGGTGATGGGTTCAAGAACCGTACAGGCAGCTCGAGTGTGAGTACATTTATATGTTGATTGGCCCTGGGATGAGAGTTTCTGAGGGTAAAAGTTGTGTTTCCCTGGGATAACAGTCCCCAAGGGAAAAAAAAGTTGTGCTTGTTAACCCTGGGATGTGAGTCCCCGAGGGTAAATGTTGTGCTAAGCGCTTGACACCGCAAAGTCTGGTGTACGCTTCTGCTCGCCATAGCCGTGGTTCGGTTTCGGTCTGTGGCAGTTCGGGTTTCGACGATGTGAATGCTTAGCGGTGTTGTTAACACGTGGAATCGGTGTAAAAGTCTCCAACAAAATTGCAGTGAGCACTGATTTAAGTGAACCGGTATAAGGAGGGTTAACCTTTAAGTAAAAATGCTGGTTTAAAAATTACTGCAGTTTTGTTTGTCTGTCTGGTTGTTCTGTGTTATACGGTTTGTCCTGGCAAGACTGCAGAGGTGGAAGTAGAAGCGCCACGAAGGGTTGAAGTCATGTTTGTCCATTGTTTTTATGGTCATTGTGAAGTGTAAAGGGACGGTGATGTGATTATTATTTCATGGGGTAATGATAACATTGTGTCTAAAATCGGGAATCAGTGTATGGGAATTTGTAAGTGTAACTGTGGGGACAAAATGAATTGTGTTCTCACAGCGGTGGACAGAAGTTGAGATGAGAATGTGGGGTCGCCAGATTTGTTTTTACAAGCACTTTGGGAGTGTTTTTTCACTTTGGGTTGCCATTTCAAGCTTGTTTTAAGGTTGTCTTACTAACACATATGTGTGTGTTGCTTTGAGGCTACAACTGTTTATATAAGATAAGATAAGATAAGATAAGCCTTTATTAGTCCCACAATGGGGAAATTCCAGGATTGCAACAGCACAGGGATAGCAACACTCAGAGCAACAATCAGAAGGCAAGAAAAAACAAGAGCAGCTAGTATACATATGTACATATTAAGATATATATATATATATATATATATATATATATATATATATATATATATATATATATATATATATATATATATATATATATATATATATATATATATACTGTATATATATATATATATATATATATATATATATATATATACAGTATATATATATATATATATATATATATAGATAGATAGATAGATAGATAGATAGATAGATAGATAGATAGACACACAGTGCGGAGCATTGTGGTTGGTGGATGTGCAGCAGAAAGTCTAAGCTCTCTCTCCGCGGCTGCGGCGGGCCAGCTGAATGTCTTTGGGCATGATGGTGACCCTCTTGGCGTGGATGGCGCACAGGTTGGTGTCCTCGAAGAGACCCACCAGGTAGGCCTCGCTGGCCTCCTGCAGAGCCATGACGGTGGAGCTCTGGAAGCGCAGGTCGGTCTTGAAGTCCTAAAGTGACAAAGAAAGAGAGCTGCGTGTGTGTATATGTGGGCCTTTGTGTTTAAGAATGAGTGAGTGAGAAGAAAGGAATATATATATATATATATATATATATATATATATATATATATATATATATATATATATATATATATATATATATATGGGTGTTTTTTGCAAAGCTTGGGAGTTTTTACAGTTTCTTTTGGTGTGGGTTTTTGAATCTAGTGTTGCGCAACTGGTAAATATTCTCATATTTTTGAAGCCAACATTTTCAATTGCCAGATTTTTTTTCCTTATTTTGGGTTAAACTACCTGCTAGCTGGGCAGCGCCTGAGGGCAGATGAACAACATTGGGCTATTTGTATTCAATTTTTTGAAGCATCAGTGTAACTTTTATTAACTCAGCTGCATCATCTCTCTGACTGAGGGATAACGGTGAACTTTACAGGAAAAAGGGTGACAGACTAACAGTCTGACATGACAACAAGGGGCGCACCTTGGTCCCTCCCTCCCCCTACTCCTCACTCTTCTGCTGCTCAGCCATGGCCCTGCCCCAGGAGCCCAGTGAATGACATCACCTCACCTCTGCTCAACACACATCTCCCGTCGACAACCAAGCCATGCCGGATAGCCAATAAGTTAAGTAAAAGTGCACACATATTAATCACTGCGACCATCATCAGTATGATAAATTGAACTGAAGATTATGGAATAATGCTGTCACTAAATAATACCCAGTGACTGAAAGCTTTAAATATAGCTTATATGACATGATTCAAAGCACAGAACAAGGTGATAATGACAATGTTTGTGCATGTGATTTACCTGAGGCTGCTAATTATCAAACAGAGGTTTTAATGCTTCTTTGCCATATTATTGTTCTTTTGGAAATAGGAAAGTCACTCTTAACCTCTTGCACTCCGTTGTACTGCGGGCGGGCAAGTCTTTGCATCCTAGAGCGCATGAGGGCGCTCTTGTGCGCCCTCGTGTGCTCTAGGATGCATGATGGAAATGGTGATGTAGGACATGATGGAGATGGTGATGGAGTCCAAGCGCGCACTGAAAATAAAAGCTGCAGACACAGCCGCGAACAGATTAGTTAATCTGATTGACCTCTCATTCGACTAATAAGAGCCTTGAATTGGGTTTCTGAAACCTTGAAGAACCAATGACTGAAAACCTAGCAAGAAGGACCCGCCTACCAACGCTGTGAATGCAGTGAGCCAATTGAAGCAGAGAAGTTCGCGGGCTGTTTTTTTTAAGGCTGGGTGAAGACAGACTGCTGCAGCAGATGCCAAAAAGGACCCACAGGAAGAACCCCACATACCCAGCAGCACGGAGACCATCCACAAGTGCAACCTTTGTGACAGCGACTGCCATTCGCGCATGGCCAGGCGGTGCTTATTTTGTTTTTGTCCCTGCAGAATAGATATTAGGATTGTCTTCTATGGTCATCATAGACCGACGGAGGCCGACGACGAAGGCTGAGTGACACACACGCATTTGCCAGTCTATTTTTAATTACTACTGTTACTTGTTTTGAAAAATCGTTCGCCAAAAACCACAATCATGGAAGCGCAAAACTGCAATAATGGAATTATGTTTTGATCGGGTCGCGAGACCAGCGTCGCGTTCGTCTGACAATGAGGAAGAAGTTCGCCAGCTCCGCTTCTGCTGTGAAGAGGTAAGGTGTTCTAAGGATCGTCAGTTCCTTGTGGTAACGTATCGTCACTTCCTGTTTTGCTGTCTGCCTGTGTGGTTTGCCTGTGTGGTTGCTCTCCAGCCACTAGCTATGGCTACTAGCTCTCTTTCCTCTCCTCCTCTGGTGTGCTCTCTCTGTCAGATGTTTAGCTACACCTCTGCCTCTTTTAGTAATAACGGTAAATGTAATAAATGTTGTCTTTTTGAGGCGCTCGAGGCGAGGTTGTCTGATTTGGAATCCCGGCTCCGCTGCATTGAAACACCGTCTGCGCCAGTTAATCTTGACGGACGCCCATTAGCTGCAGCGGAGCTAGCTAGCTTAGGCCCCCCTGTCAGCGGTTCCCCGGCTCTCTTCAGCAGCGAGGAGACTGGGTGGGTGACGGTGAGAAGGAAGCCTAGTCGCAAAGCCCCGGTTCACCACCAACCTGTTCCCGTTTCTAATCGTTTTTCCCCGCTCAGCGACACACCCGCTGAGGAAAAAACTCTGATCATTGGCGACTCTGTAGTCAGAAACGTGAACCTAGAGACTCCAGCGGCCATAGTCAAATGCATTCCTGGGGCCAGAGCAGGCGACATCGAGTCAAATTTGAAAATGCTGGCTAAAAGTAACTGTAAATATTCCACAATTGTTATTCACACCGGCATTAATGACATCCGTCTCCGGCAGTCGGAAGTCACGAAACTTAATATAGAATCGGTGTGTGACTTTGCAAAAACGATGTCTACCACTGTAGTATTCTCTGGGCCCCTCCCCAATCTGACCAGTGATGACATGTTTAGCCGCTCGTCATCCTTGAACTGCTGGCTGTCTGTGTGGTGTCCTAAAAATGACGTGGGCTACATTGACAATTGGAGCTCTTTTTGGGGAAAACCTAGTCTTATGAGAAGAGACAGCATTCATCCCACTTTGGATGGTGCTTCTCATTTATCTAATAATCTGGCATCTTTTTTATCCAAATTTCCAAAACCCTGACTACTCAGAGTTGGGACCAGGAAGCAGAGTCGCAGTCTTACACGCCTCTCTGCTGCTCCTCTTCATCCGCCACCCCTCAGCTTAGCCCCTGTCATCCCCATCAGAGAATCGTTGTCTGCTCCCTCCAAAGTAAATAAAAATATAATGTATAAGCATCCCAAAGTGATAAAGCAAAATATTGGTAAAACTCAAATTAAACATAAAGCCTCTAAACTGAATGATTTGGCCTCTGTTCCTCCTCATAATTTAAAAATTAAATGTGGTTTATTAAATATTAGGTCTCTAACTCCCAAGTCTCTGTTAGTCCATGATCTGTTAATTGATCATCAGATTGATTTAATTTCCCTTACAGCGACTTGGTTAGGGCAAGAGGATTATGTTGGTTTAAATGAATCAACTTCCTCTGGTTATTTAAACTGTCAAAATCCCAGAAGTTCTGGTCGTGGAGGAGGAGTAGCAACAATTTACCATTCCAAATTACTACTGAATGTAAAGCAAAAAACATGTTATAATTCCTTTGAGGGCCTGGTCCTCAGTATTGGGCACTTTAGCAATTTTAGGTTAAACCCAATTTTATTTGCCATAGTTTATCGTCCCCCATCAACCTACTCAGAATTTTTATCCGAATTTGCTGATTTCTTAGCTGATTTAGTGCTGAAATCTGATCTTTAATATACATGTGGATGTAGATAGTGACTGCCTTAATGTGGCTTTTAATTCAATATTAGATTCGATTGGGTTTTCTCAGAAAGTAGGAAATTCTACTCATTACCTCCACCATACATTGGACCTTGTTCTGACATATGGCATAGAAATAGAAAATCTTGTAGTGTCTCCTCATAACCCTGTACTGTCAGACCATTGTCTGTTAACCTTTGATTTTACTATTTCTGACTATTTGGCTCCTAAAGAAAAATATTATTACAGTAGATGCCTCTCAGATGATGCTGTTTCCAAATTTATGCAGATTGTTTCCTCTATGCCATGTGTCAACACAACGGAAATAAGCTATAGACAGCTTGCTCCTTCTGTAATTGATAACATGGTGGATAGTGTTTGAGCTTCTCTGCATCAGGCTCTAGACTTGGTGGCCCCCTTAAAAAAGAAAAAGTCTAATCAGAGATTTCAAACTCCTTGGTTCAACACAGAAACTCGTAGCTTAAAACAGAAGACTCGTCAATTAGAAAGAAAATGGCGCTCTACTAATTTAGATGAAATCTATTTAGCTTGGAGAAATCATCTTTTAATTTATAAAAAATCTCTTAGAAAAGCTAGAACGAGTTATTACTCTGCATTAATAGAAGAGAACAAGAATAATCCCAGGTTTCTTTTCAGTACTGTTGCCAGGTTGACAAAGAGTCAGGACTCTGTCAATCCTAGCATTCCCTTAGAGCTTACTAGTCAGGACTTTATGAACTTTTTCAATAATAAAATTTGACTTGTAATTTCCTGCTATTAAATTCAGATAAGACTGAAGTCATTCTTGTTGGTCCAAAAAACCTTAGAAATTCCTTTCCAAATCAAACTTTCAGTTTGGATGCAGTTACTCTTTCTCTTAATAGCTCTGTGAGGAACCTTGGAGTTATTTTTGATCAGGATTTGTCCTTCAATTCACATATTAAATTTGTTTCTAAGACTGCCTCCTATCATTTGAGTAATATTGCCAAGATTAGGAGCATCTTGTCTCAGAGTGATGCTGAGAAGCTGATCCACGCTTTTGTTAGCTCGAGACTAGATTATTGTAATTCTTTATTATCAGGCTGTCCTAAAACATCTTTAAAAAGTCTTCAGCTGATCCAAAATGCTGCAGCAAGAGTTTTAACAGGTACTAGAAAGAGAGATCATATCTCTCCAGTTCTGGCCTCCCTTCATTGGCTTCCCATAGAATTTAGAATTAAGTTTAAAATCCTTCTTCTTACTTACAAAGTTCTAAACAATCAGGCTCCTTTTTATTTAAAAGATCTGATACTACCGTATTATCCTAACAGAGCACTACGCTCCCAAAATGCAGGATTACTTGTAATACCTAGAATCTCCAAAAGTACAATGGGAGGCAGAGCCTTCAGTTATCAAGCTCCTCTCTTGTGGAATCAGCTGCCAATCTGGATTCGGGAGTCAGACTCGATCTCTGTTTTTAAGAATAGGGCTAAAACCTACCTTTTTGATATAGCCTACAATTAGGGAGGGATCATGTGTTTCTGAACCCTCCCTTAGTTATGCTGCTAATAGGTTTAGTCAGCCGGGGGACCTCCAGTAATGCACTGGGCCTCACTCCTTTCCTCACTCTCTATGAAATATTTTTTTTTTTTTTGCTGGTCATTAACATTTGTTTGTTCTCTCCCATAGATTGAGTCCCCATCGTGCTGTTTGCTCTCTACATGTCTGTTCTTTTCTTCTTCTCTATCCCCTCACCCCCCAGCCAGTCGCAGCAGATGACTGCCCCTCCCTGAGCCTGGTTCTGCTGGAGGTTTCTTCCTGTTAAAAGGGAGTTTTTCCTCTCCACCGTTGCCAAGTGCTTGCTCACAGGGGATCACCTGATTGCTGGGGTCTTTCTGCAACTGTGGGGGTTCCCCCCTACAGTTGATAGTGCTATGAGATGACTGTTGTTGTGAAATGGCGCTATATAAATAAAGTTGAATTGAATTGAATTCTAAGCTAAATTATTCTTTATCCCTGAAAATTGTAATCAAAATGACTTTTGACCGATTGGTAAATTACAGCTGTGCGTCATCGCTGCATGACGGACCGTGGCGCAACGGGCGATGTCTTTCCTCTGTAGCGGGGGGGGGGGGCAAGCCCCCCCACACACACACACACACAAGACACAGCCCTGAGTGTCACCTTTCATTAGAGCCCAAAATGAAGCTTCTACATTGAATCATTCAAAAGTTACAGACGTTTTTCCAAACTGTGCCATTTGGCACAATTTGGCACAGTTCAAAAACGCCTGGGAACTACCTGAGGAAAAAGCTGTGTAATATATTCATTTTTTGTGGTATTGTTACAAAATGTGGACCTCAGCTGGATAACACTTGGTTCTACATTTCTGTTGCATTTTCCAGCCCGGATCTGAAGCTGTGTGTTATTTGCAAGCATTTGTATCCAAAAAAACACCCAGGCCAAATTTATTTTCTTCAAGTTCACTATGTTTAGATGACTGCAACTCAGTGGCCAGAGCACTTAGAGAGATTATGACTGTTTTGCCAAAAAATTCAAAGTGTTTTCTTTTAAATGAGATCAACCCCATGAAGATGCTGCAAAGGGTTGAAGAACAGCTTTCAATTTACTTTGGGCACGTTATTTTTTGGCGTTTTTAGGGAAATTGACCGGAGTGCAAGGGGTTAATGAATGACTATGTGATTATTAAAGTTTTAATCCTTTTACTGTTCATGACAAAGCAGCAAAGTGCTGAAGGATTAAAAGATTTAGGAAAAAAAAATAAAAGAGGAAAAGTCCCAATACTGGGATCTCTGATTAGATTTGATTCTGTTGACATAAAAAAAGACCAACTGGTTTGTTTACTGTTTTGTAAATTTAAAGAAATGACAGACTGTGTGAAAGTTGACATTGTAATACACAGTGTATTGCTTTAAGGGGCTTTATGAGGACAGGCAGCTATGTAAGTTACTACTGGGATACTTTAAAATCATCAACTTTTTCCTGTTTTGCTATGGGCGTGTTTGAATAAAAGGAACTATCTTATTTTTCTCTGACAAATTGAAAATTAATCACCAAAATTCAAAGTAAAAAATATCTGTCATCACCCGCGGCTCACGGGCTGCCGCCTCAGCTGTGCGCACACCTGCTCCTCGTTAGTGTGCCACTATTTATTCCATCCTGCCCTGAGCTGCAGCCTGGAGCCGTCTGTCTCCCTACATGGAAATCTCCCAGCAGCTTCCTCCTCAGCAGGCCTGCTGATCTTCACTAAGGACATGTAAGCTGTCATTATTATCCTCTCATCATCTCCTATCAGCCTCCCCTGTGCACAGGTGGATTACCTGGCAGCGGACATACCTCCCATCATCCCGCCGCTCTTCTGCCTCACCGCTTCGCCCGGACGCACAGCAGGACGTTGTCTCCCAGGCTTGGAACCTGCCAACGCCAGCCACCGCTTCTCTGCAAGTAAGCACAGTTCTAGATCACGTTCCTGTGTGGTTGCCTAGCTAACCCATTTTCTCCTCTCTCCCATAGGGTTGTCTGGCCGCACGACGTGCTGCTCTGTCCTGGCTTGCATCCTCCACCCGCATCACATACTAATCTCTCACACACACACATCCATACATTCACCTTGTTGTTAATAAAGCTGTCAAATCTACCTGAGCCTGCGTGCGTGTTTCCTGGGCTGACAATATGTCAGTACGGCTCCAGCAAAGCGGCCCAGCGAACAGCAGGCTCGCACGCCGTTTTTCCACCCCCGAGGCTCGGGTGGATATGATAGCTCACTAACAGCAGGTGATACTTAACCAACTGACATTAATTACTGACCGGTTAGACCGCCTGGATCCTCCACGGTCCTTCCCTCTGGGTCCTCCTGGTGCTGCGGCTCCGGCTGTCTCCTCGGCCGGCCAGCCTGGCTCGGGGTCGCCAGCCCGTCTCACACCCATCTCAACCCCCACTCGCTTCAGCGGGAAACTCAGTGGAGCGAAGGGGTTTATTCTACAGTGTGAGTCGGTGTTTCTGCGTGTCCCCGGGGATTTCCCCTCAGACCACAGCCGAATCGGTTACATGGCCAATCTTCTCGAGGGGCGAGCGTTAACTTGGGCTTATGCCGTAATGACGAAGCCCAGTTACGCAAGCCTCTCGTATGACCGGTTCGTGCAGGACTTTCTAGAGGTTTTTGACCATTCCCGTCTCTACAGCGTCCTCGCTGACCGGCTCCTTGGTCTCCAACAGGGAGGCCGGTCAGCGGCGGAATACGCGGTCGACTTCCGGGTGGCAGCGGAGGAGGTGGGCTGGGGAGAGGCTTCTCTCTGCAGCGTCTTCCTCCGAAGCCTCAACTCTGGTCTGAGGGATGAGCTGGCTGGTCGGAATCTCCCAGGGCGACTTTCTGAGCTAATCTCGCTCATGATTAGCCTGGATAACAGGCTGCGTGAGCGGGCTGCGGAGCGGAAGTCTGCCAGCCGCTCGCGCGGAGCTTCCCTCCGCCCAGCTCAGTCTCGCCCCCTGGCGTTACCGGCTCCAGAGTCCACCGATGAACCAGAGGCCATAGCTATCGGGCGCACTAGGCTCCCTCTAGCGGAGAGACAACGCCAGCGGGAACGGGATCTCTGCATGTATTGCGGAGATGACCAGCATCCCGTGGAGCTGTGCCCGGTTAAGCCAAACGGGGAGGTCCGCGAGTCACAATAGGGGGCCTCGCGGACTCTAACCGGTCTAACTCCCTATCCTCTTGCACACTGCCCTTACGGTTCTGCCACAACTCCACTGGGCATTCCATTCACGCACTGGTGGATTCTGGGGCAGAACAGAGCTTTATTTCCAAAAGCCTGGCAACCCGTTTGGGCATACCAAGTCAACCACTGCCTACCCCCCTAAACTTGGTCACTCTCTCCTGTTCTCCTTTGGGACCTGTTACACATCGCACTAAGCCAGTCCCCATCATCATCTCCGGCAACCACCGGGAGGATTTGTCCTTCTACGTCCTGCCCTCTTTGTCGGACCGTGTCATCCTGGGATACCCCTGGCTGCGGCTGCATAACCCTGTCCTGGATTGGAGGACCGGCAGCATCCTGTCCTGGAGCACCTTCTGCTTGGGCACCTGTCTCCAGTCGGCACCCTGCGCACCATCCTCCTCTCCATCAACGCCCATCTCCGACCCTCCGGACCTGACCCTAGTGCCGCAGGAATTCCACCATTTAGGAGCGGCGTTCATTAAGTCCAGAGCCTTGTCTCTCCCCCCGCATAGACCCTATGACTGCGCCATCAACATCCGCCCGGAGGCCCCCTTGCCGTCAGGCTGTTTGTACAGCCTCTCTGCACCGGAGCGAGAAGCAATGGACACATATATAAAGGAGTCACTCAGCGCTGGGATCATCCGCCCCTCTTCATCCCCACTAGGCGCGGGATTCTTCTTCGTGGCAAAGAAGGATGGGTCCCTTCACCCCTGTATTGACTTCAGAGCCCTGAATGACATCACCATCAAGGACCGTTACACACTGCCCCTTATGGACACTGCCTTCCACTCCCTACAGGGGGCGTCCTGGTTCACCAAGCTTGACCTCCGCAGCGCTTACCATCTTGTTAGGATCCGGGAGGGAGACGAGTGGAAGACGGCCTTTAGGACGCCCAGCGGCCCCTTCGAGTATCTCATGATGCCGTTTGGGCTCACCAACGCACCTGCCGTCTTCCAACGTCTAATCAACGACGTCCTCCGGGACTTTCTGGGAGTGTTCGTCTTCGTATATCTGGATGATATACTCATCTTCTCCAAGGCACGAGATGAACACCAAGTCCATGTGAGGCGGGTCCTGCAATGGCTGCTGGAGAACCGGCTTTTTATTAAAGCCGAGAAATGCGAGGTTTTTGCCCGTACCACCTCCTTCCTGGGGTTTGTTATCTCACACAACCAGATCCTTCCCGACCCCGCGAAGGTTAAGGTGGTGGTCGAGTGGCCCACGCCTACGTCCAGGAAGCAGGTTCAGCAGTTTATTGGCATCACAAATTTCTACTGGCGCTTCATCCCCAATTTCGGCGCCATCGTCTCCCCCCTGACCCGCCTCACGTCATCAAAGGTGCCTTTCCAGTGGTCCGAGGAAGCGGCCACCGCCTTTAAGACCCTCCAGGCGGAATTCTCGTCCTCCCAGGTCCTGACCCAGGTCGATCCTGCGCTTCAGTGCTTAGTGGAGGTTGACGCGTCTGACACGGGGGTGGGGGCGGTGCTCTCTCAGCGCTCGCCGGTGGATGGAGTCAAGCGCCCCTGCGCCTTCTTCTCTCGACGGCTGACGGCGGCGGAACTTAATTATGACGTCGGCGACAGGGAGCTTCTCGCTGTCAAGCTTGCATTAGAAGAATGGCGTCACTGGTTGGAGGGGGCAGCCCAACCCTTTGTGGTCTGGACGGACCACAAAAATCTAGAGTACCTGAGGTCAGCAAGGCGTCTGAATGCCCGCCAGGCGCGCTGGTCTCTATTTTTTGCTCGATTCAACTTCACCATCACTTACCATCCAGGCTCGAAGAATGGGCTGCCCGACGCCCTCTCCAGCCAGTTTGCCCCCGAGGGTCCAGAGGAGTCCGGTCATACCATCCTGCCCAAGTCGTGCGTCATAGGAGAGATCGCCTGGCCCATCAAGGACAAGATCCTGGATGCACAGAAGATGGAACCGGATCCTGGCGGGGGGCCGGAGGGGAGGCTTTTTGTTCCATCTGCAGTTCGGGGTGAGGTGATCCATTGGGCCCACACCTCCAGACTCGCTTGTCACCCCGGCATTACCCGCCTGGTGAGTTGGCTGCAGCGCTCGTTTTGGTGGCCAGGTCTCCATAAAGACGTTACCAACTATGTCCGAGCCTGTCCCCAGTGCGCAACCGGCAAGAACCAGAACTCTCCACCTGCGGGTCTACTCCAGCCTCTGCCGATCCCGGGCAGGCCCTGGTCGCACATCGCCCTTGATTTCGTCACCGGTTTACCAGTCTCTAAACACCTATGACACGGTCCTGATAATTGTGGACAGATTCTCTAAGGCCGCCCATTTTGTGCCCCTTCAGAGTCTCCCTTCAGCACGCGAGACGGCCGATCTACTGGTCCACCATGTTGTCAGACTGCATGGTATCCTGCTGGACGTGGTCTCGGACAGGGGTCCGCAGTTTGCCTCCCAGGTCTGGAGGAGTTTTTGCAACGCCTTAGGGGCCACGGTGAGTCTCTCCTCAGGTCACCACCCCCAATCTAACGGGCAGTGCGAGCGCACGAACCAGGAGTTGGAAGCCACTCTGTGCTGCGTAACATCCTCCAATCCTTCATCCTGGAGCTCCTACCTGACCTGGGTAGAATACGCCCATAATTCAGCCCAGTCCACGGCAACTGGAGTGTCACCTTTTGAAGCGTCCTTGGGGTATAACCCTCCTGTTTTACCTGAGCAGGAGGGTGAGCTAGCCGTCCCCTCCGTCCAGGCGCACATCAGGCGTTGTCGGAGGATTTGGGCCAAAACAAAGGACGCGCTTTTACGCACAGCGGCGCGCAACAGCTCCACCGCCAATCGTCACAGGAGACCAGCTCCTGCCTACCAGGTGGGTCAGCGGGTGTGGCTGTCGTCGCAGGACATCAATCTGAAGGGGGAGAAGAAGAAGTTGGCACCGAGATTCCTCGGCCCCTTCGTGATCGCCAATATCATCAACTCGGTGGCTGTGCGTTTGGCCCTCCCCCCCTCCCTCCGTGTGTGTCCCACTTTCTACGTCTCCAAACTTAAACCCGTTGTGTCCAATTCACTCTGCCCTCCTCCTAGGTCTCCTCCCGCGCCTCGTATGATCGACGGTGACCCGGCGTGGGGTGTCACTGCCATTCTGGACTCCCGGCATCGCGGTCGCGGGCTGCAATACCTGGTTGACTGGGAGGGCTATGGGCCAGAGTGGAGATCCTGGGTGCGCTCTTCGTGGGTGTAGGATCCAGACCTCATCGCGGACTTTCACCGGACACACCCAGGTAAGCCAGCGCCAGGAGGCACTGGTGGGGGGGGGGGGGGAGTACTGTCATCACCCGCGGCTCACAGGCTGCCGCCTCAGCTGTGTGCACACCTGCTCCTCGTTAGTGTGCCACTATTTATTCCATCCTGCCCTGAGCTGCAGCCTGGAGCCGTCTGTCTCCCTACATGGAAATCTCCCAGCAGCTTCCTCCTCATCAGGCCTGCTGATCTTCACTAAGGACACGTAAGCTGTCATTATTATCCTCTCATCACCTCCTATCAGCCTCCCCTGTGCACAGGTGGATTACCCAGCGGCGGACGTACCTCCCATCATCCCGCCGCTCCTCTGCCTCACCGCTTCGTCCAGACGCACAGCAGGACGTTGTCTCCCAGGCTTGGAACCTGCCAACGCCAGCCACTGCTTCTCTGCAAGTAAGCACAGTTCTAGATCACGTTCCCGTGTGGTTGCCTAGCTAACCCCTTTTCTCCTCTCTCCCATAGGGTTGTCTGGCCGCACGACGTGCTGCTCTGTCCTGGCTTGCATCCTCCACCTGCATCACATACTAATCTCTCACACATTCATCCATACATTCACCTTGTTGTTAATAAAGCTGTCAAATCTACCTGAGCCTGCGTGTGTGTTTCCTGGGCCGACAATATGTCAATATCATTTATGGTATTTACTTAGACGAAATGACTAAAATATCCAACAATACAAAGATGTTGCTTTCAATGTGTTTCTGGATTAAGTAATGCAAAGAAAAACAAGTTCATGTTACTCCTTGAAAAACAACAATGCTTACAATTTTTTACCTAGAAAAGGAACTCAGGAAGTTCCAGTCTTAGTCTCCCGTTTAAACAATATATAGTCCGTGGAATTTTTTTCCATTAGTGAAATGGAATGCGCTTAAGGGCATGGTACAAGAGATAGCAGTCATTGCACTAACACATTTTTCTAGAATGACATACTGCATAAGAAACACCTTGTGGAATTTAAGCCCTCGAATTCCATCCATCAATCCTTTACCACTTATCCAGTCACAGGGACAAAAGGCTACACAGAGGAGATGGACTGCTGCCCGGCTGACTTATCACTATGACCTCTTCGGCAGATAATTGGGAAGAGTTCAATAGAGTTAATGTGAGGAAAGAAAAAAAATCTCTCCTACTCCAGCAAAAACATTACAAAATAAGCTTAAGTCATTTTTCTAAATGTACAGGCAAAAACGAAAAGTGAACTATTAGTAACACTAAAACTTTTAATCAACAGTAGAATAAGCACTGTAAAAACTTAAAAGGACAAAAGTTGAATGACTATAACAATAACACTTACAAAAAATTTATGAGAAGACAAATTTGCACTCCTGTTTGTGTGATTTTTGACGCACGTTGGGGGGGGGGGGGGCTATAGCTTCCACCAATTTTATTTTTTCATTTTGGCGCTGACTTTAAACGCTTGTGGTGGATGGGAGGACAGAGAGAGGTGTGGGGCAGATTGGCTGTGGCAAGGGGAACAAGTTTGTCATCAACCTGAACATCAGGATCATTGGCTGGAGGCGGAGGCAGCGTGGGGGGAGGAGGACCTCACAGGGGCCCACAACATGTGACAAGCAGACCTGAAGCCAAGTAAAACAAATGACATTGACAATGACTTAACGCATATCAATTTAACTGACTTTGACTTTGAAAATGCAGTGTTTACTTGAAGTGACATTGCAGGTCTGACAATATCACATTTCAGAAATGTGACAGGAATAAGGAATAATTGTGTTGTTATGATTTTGATGTGAGCACTGGGCTGTGCTCCCGGCGCTTGGCCTTGGCCGAGCTGGGTCTCAGGACTACAGACAACATCAAAATTTAGGAAGAAACATAGAAAATAAAGCATTCCTTGTGCAGAATGAAGCCAAATTCAAATTAGGCAATATGTCCACCCTCTCATTAACAGAAGGAGTGGGACATACCCTTTCACAAAGATGCACTAACACAAATTCAAACTGTCTGTGGTGAATAGGACTGACAGAAAATCCTCAGAAAACTAGATAATGAATAAAAATTATTAATAAATGATCAATAATGTAGGAAAGAAAAAATATAGGTGAAACCGCTTGGCAATGGAACCACAACATTCAATAGAAGTTAAATTTACATTAATAAATTTGCAAGTATTTAAGAAAATTATGTGCTGAAAAATATTTGCAGATTGAGAAAAAAGATCCTAAGTCAGCAAAATTAAGAAGAGAAAAAGGAGAAAAAAAAATCATGTTTATAAGAAATAAAGTAAACTAAAAAGGAAACAGAAAAACCATGCAAATTTATAGAAAAAGTTCCAAATGTCTAAGTCCAATTTATGCCGATGAAGCTTACTGAAGGACTCAATTTAGAATCTACTACAAAGACAAAACAGATTCTTACTCAATTATGTAAGAAGAAAACAATGCTTTAGGGAGCTCAAAGCAAAAATAATTTCACCTTCCCTGCATAAACTTATTCTTTTCAGAACCTTTACAAGGATCTCACAAGGAGTTAAATAAGTGTGAAGGCAAAGATGTTTAAAAATTATTGACATACTAAATAGACAAAGGCTTTCCCTTGCAATAATCTAAATATACTGCTATGGTAACACTGAAACCCTTAACTGAAACAACATCCATCCATCCATCTTCTACCACTTTTCCAGAGGTTTGGGTCACGGAGGCAGCAGTTCAAGCAGAGAAGCCCAGACTTCCCTCTCCCCAGCCACCTGCTCCAGCTCTTCAGAGAGGATACCAAGGAGTTCCCAGGCCAGCTGGGAGACGTAGTCTCTCCAGCGATTCCTGGATCTGCCCCAGGGTCTCCTCCCAGTGGGACGTGCCCAAAACACCTCAAGAGGAAGGTGTCCTGGAGGAATTCTGATCAGATGCCCAAACCTCCTCAACTGGCTCCTTTCAATGTGGAGGAGCAGCGGTTCTACTCTGAGCCTCTCCCGGATGACTGAGCTCCTCACCCTATCTCTGAGGGTGAGTCCAGTGATCCTACAGAGAAAGCTCATTTCAGCCGCTTGTTTCCGCAATCTCGTTCTTTCGGTCATTACCCAAAGCTCGTGACCATAGGTGAGGGTAGGAACGTAGATTGACTGGTAAATTGATAGCTTTGCCTTAGAGCTTAGCTCCCTCTTCACCACAACAGACCGGTTCAACATCTGCATCACTGCAGATGCTGTGCTGATCTGTCTGTCAATCTCTTGCTCCATTCTCCCCTCACTCATGAATAAGACCCCGGGGTACTTAAACTCCTCCACTTGTGGCAGGAGCCTGTCCCCAACCTGGAGAGGACAATCCACCTTTTTCCGGCTGACGACCATGGACTCCGACTTGGAGGTGTTAATTCTCATCCCAGCCACTTCACACTCAGTGGCAAACTGTCCCAGTAAGAACTGTAGGTCATTGCTGGATGAAGCCAGCAGGACATCATCATCTGCAAACAGCAGAGATGAGATCCTGTGGTCACCAAGCATGACACCCTCCGTTCCCTGGCTGATCCTAGAAATCCTGTCCATAAAAATTATGAACAGGATCGGTGACAAAGGGTAGCCCTGGCGGAGTCCAACTCTCACTGGGAATGAGTCTGATTGAGTGTTGGCAGTAAGAACCAAACTCTCACAATGGTCGTACAGAGAGCGAATAGCTTGTAACAACAAGCCCGATACCCCATACTCCTGAAGCCCCCCCCCCCCAAACAACCATGAGGGACGCGGTCAACTGCCTTCTCTAAGTTCACAGAACATATGTAAACTGGTTGGGCAAACTCCCACGAACCCTCGAGGATTCTTGAAAGGGAAAAGAGCTGGTCCGATGGGCACACCAAAACAACATCAACATTTAAAATAGCTAAAATGATTTACTTAGATAATGGAATACATTTAATGGAATACACTTTGTAAATCAAATCATATCACATTTAGGTAGAGTACCCAAATTGTTAGTACCCAACATTTACTGTACCTAGGAAACCATTTAGCGTACCATCAACAATCTATAGAATTAGCATAATGCACAAATAGAATTATGAAAGATGACTTAGGGAAATAGTGACAAAGAAAAAATAGGAAAATTATGAATGACAAACCCTACTATTGAAGCCATTTAACTTAGGTGATGAGGAAGGTTTTCTGGTTGATTACATGCAAACAATGACAGCTGGCAGAGATGTTATCCATACTGCCCTTCCCAGGAGGGACCATGTGACGAAGGAACCGTGGGAGGTGCACCCATCTTTTGGTCGAACCAGGGGATCTGGTCATCAAAGAAAACTGGACCAAAAACTCCCTGGCAAGAACAACACAAAGGTTATCCTGGCGACACCAACAGCTGTGATAGGCGAAAAACGTGACACTTGGGTGCATCTAATGTTTTACCCCACTTGGAACCCTCAGCAAGAGACTGTTAAATACACACTACGAACTCACTAAAAAAAAAAATCTATCTATCTATCTATATATATACTGTATCTATCTATCTATCTATCTATCTATCTATATATATATATATATATATATATATATACGTATATACACTACCGTTCAAAAGTTTGGGGTCACCCAGACAATTATTTTGTGTTTTCCATGAAAAGTCACACTTATTTACCACCATGAGTTGTAAAATGAATAGAAAATATAGTCAAGACATTGACAAGGTTAGAAATAATGATTTGTATTTGAAATAATAATTTTTTCCTTCAAACTTTGCTTTCGTCAAAGAATCCTCCATTTGCAGCAATTATAGCATTGCAGACCTAACATGATTGCACAAGGGTTTTCTAATCATCCATTAGCCTTCTGATGCAATGAGCAAACACATTGTACCATTAGAACACTGGAGTGATAGTTGCTGGAAATGGGCCTCTATACACCTATGTACAGTGGGGTAAAAAAGTATTTAGTCAGCCACCAATTGTGCAAGTTCTCCAACTTAAAGGATGAGAGAGGTCTCCAATTTTCATCATAGGTATGCCTCAACTATGAGAGACAAAATAAGAAAAAAAAAAATCCAGAAAATCTCATTGAAGGATTTTTAATGAATTAATTGGTAAATTCTTCGGTAAAATAAGTATTTGGTCAATAACAAAAGTTCATCTCAATACTTTGTTATATACCCTTTGTTGGCAATGACAGAGGTCAAACGTTTTCTGTAAGTTTTCGCAAGGTTTTCACACACTGTTGCTGGTATTTTGGCCCATTCCTCCATGCAGATCTCCTCTAGAGCAATGATGTTTTGGGGCTGTCGCTGGGCAACACAGACTTTCAACTCCCTCCAAAGATTTTCTATGGGGTTGAGATCTGGAGACTGGCTAGGCCACTCCAGGACCTTCAAATGCTTCTTACGAAGCCACTCCTTCGTTGCCCGAACCGTGTGTTTGGGATCATTGTCATGCTGAAAGACCCAGCCACGTTTCATCTTCAATGCCCTTGCTGGTGGAAGGAGGTTTTCACTCAAAATCTCACGATACATGGCCCCATTCATTCTTTCCTTTACACGGATCAGTCGTCCTGGTCCCTTTGCAGAAAAACAGCCCCAAAGTATGATGTTTCCACTCCCATGCTTCACAGTAGGTATGGTGTTCTTTCTCCTCCAAACACGACAAGTTGAGTTTTTACCAAAAAGTTCTATTTTGGTTTCATCTGACCATATGACATTCTCCCAATCCTCTTCTGGATCATCCAAATGCTCTCTAGCAAACTTCAAACGGGCCTGGACATGTACTGGCTTAAGCAGGGGGACACATCTGGCACTGCAGGATTTGAGACCCTGGCGGCGTAGTGTGTTTCTGATGTAGCCTTTGTTACTTTGGTCCCAGCTCTCTGCAGGCCATTCACTAGGTCCCCCCCTGTAGTTCTGGGATTTTTGCTCACCGTTCTCGTGATAATTTTGACCCCATGGGGTGAGATCTTGCGTGGAGCCCCAGATCAAGGGAGATTATCAGTGGTCTTGTATGTCTTCCATTTTCTAATAATTGCTCCCACAGTTGATTTCTTCACACCACACTGCTTACCTATTGCAGATTCAGTCTTCCCAGCCTGGTGCAGGTCTACAATTTTGTTTCTGGTGTCCTTTGACAGCTCTTTGGTCTTGGCCATAGTGGAGTTTTGAGTCTGACTGTTTGAGGTTGTGGACAGGTGTCTTTTATACTGATAACGAGTTCAAACTGGTGCCATTGATACAGGTAACGAGTGGAGGACAGAGGAGCCTCTTAAAGAAGAAGTTACAGGTCTGTTAGAGCCAGAAATCTTGCTTGTTTGTGGGTGACCAAATATTTATTTTACTGAGGAATTTACCAATTAATTCATTAAAAATCCTTCAATGTGATTTTCTGGATTTTTTTTCTTCTTCTCATTTTGTCTCTCATAGTTAAGGTATACCTATGATGAAAACTGGAGACCTCTCTCATCTTTTAAGTGGGAGAACTTGCACAATTGGTGGCTGACTAAATACTTTTTTGCCCCACTGTAGATATTGCACCAAAAACCAGACATTTGCAGCTAGAATAGTCATTTACCACATTAGCAATGTATAGAGTGTATTTCTGATTAGTTTAAAGTTATCTTCATTGAAAAAAGTGCTTTTCTTTCAAAAATAAGGAAATTTCTAAGTGACCCTAAACTTTTGAATGGTAGTGTATATATATATATATATATATATATATATATTGTGGTGATGTGAAAATGACGAGGCAGAGTTCTCTCTCAAGTCAGCTTTATTCACAACACCATCATCTCAAAGCAGAGAAAGAGATCCACACAGTAAACTCTCGTCCTTAAATATCAGGACTCTTACACTTCACAGGTCACATGTGTCATAAACCACCTTGCATTATAAAGAAAGTCACAATGCATATTCTCTCCATGATATCACTTCCACTGTCTCCAATGCATCCCCTCTTTAATCCTTTAATTAAACCCCCCACAGTCTCAAGCCTTGCATACCAAAGCTAAGATTCTTGCAGCTTCCTGTAATCACTAAGGGAGCTGCCCTACCTTTGTTCTGACCTAAAATGTGAGTCACAAAACAGGTCCCGTATGTGTGTCCACCACACAAAGCCTTCCCCCCCCCAGCATTTTAGAATAAACAGAACAACAAGAGAATAACCACATGCATGCTGTGATAATATCAATACACATCAGTCCACATGCCGTATAGGCTTCAGCCTCCTGCCGTATCTGCTGTAGCTGGGATTCAACGTCTCTGCGGCTCTGTCCTGGGGGTTTGCCGTCTGGGGGTGGAAACCTTTTGTCAGCACCTGTGGGTGTTCTGGGGAAACATTACTCTGCGAAGCCCCCCACGGTGGTCTACCTCGCCGCGGGGCCCTCGCCAACAGCACCTGCTCATCTGCCACCACAAAAGCAGGTTTGAGTCTGTTTATGCCAATTTTCTCTTTCCTACCCCCCAAATCTAGCAAAAACTGCTTGTCCCCTGTTTCTAGCACTCTGAATGGTCCGTCATAAGGTGGTCACAGCGGGGTTCGATGCGCATCGTGTCTAACAAAAACAAACTCTGCGTTCTTCAAAGTTTTAGGCACAAAAACGCGTGGAAAACTGTGGTGCGCGGGGCCGGGCAGCGTGCTTGATTCTATGTTGCTCTGCAACAGCTGAGACGGGGAGGCGTTTGGCGCAGGGTTATCTGGGAGAAACTCCCCAGGCAGCCGGAGTGGCTGCGCAAACACGAGCTCCGCTGGGGAGGCTTCTAAGTCCTCTTTAGGCGCAGAACGCAACCCCAATAACACCCATGGTAACCTGTCAACCCAATTTGCATCCGTCAGTGACGCCCTGAGAGCCGCTTTCAATGACCTATGAAAACATTCGCATAACCCGTTAGCCTGCGGATTGTATGCGGTTGTGCGGTGAATTGTGACACCTAGGCTGCGGGCCATTGTCGACCAAAGCTCGGACACAAATTGAGGGCTTCTGTCGGACGTAATGTCCGACGGAATGCCGAAACGCGCCACCCAAGCTGTTAAAAATGCGCGCGCCACCTCCTCAGCCGTGGTTGATGCCAGCGGGGCCCACGAGGTCCACATGAACGTGATCGAACCTCTTGGCCAGAATGTGAAACGGCTCCAAAGGAGCCCTCGTGTGCCTGTGTACTTTGGCTCATTGACACGCCGTGCAGGCTGCTGCCCACTCCTTAACTTGTTTGCGGAGGCTCGGCCACACAAATTTCTCTCCTACCATTTTGACCGACGCGCGCACTCCAGGGTGCGCCAAGGAATGAACCGAGTCAAAAACACGGCGGCGCCACGCGGCCGGTACTACTGGCCGTGGCCGTCCCGTGGAGACATCGCAGATTAGGGGGGGCATACCGTCTTGCAGCACCCTGCTCTCCAGCCTTAACCCTGTTGGTCCAGACTGAAGCGCGCGCACATCCGCGTCACCAACCTGCTCCGCGGCCATGGCTGCATAATCTACCCCTATGCTGACTGGGGCCACCATGGTGCGCGAGAGGCAATCTGCCACTACATTGAGTTTGCCCGCCACATGCTGAATATCAGTGGTAAACTCTGATATCGCGGCCAGCTGTCTCTGCTGCCGGCCTGACCATGGTTCAGAAACCTTGGCCATCGCGAATGTTAGCGGTTTGTGGTCAACGAACGCGGTGAAAGAGCGTCCTTCTAGCCAGAACTGAAAGTGGCGGATGGCCAAATGGACAGCCAGCAGCTCCCTGTCGAACACGCTGTATTTACGCTCGCTATCGCACAAGGTCCTGCTGAAAAATGCGAGGGGCTGCCAAACCCCAGCTATATGTTGTTCCACGACCGCCCCTATGGCCACCTCTGATGCATCAGTGGTGAGCGCTATGCGGGCCGTTGGGTCTGGGTGTGCCAACAACGCAGCCTTTGCCAAGGCTGCTTTCACCTCCGAGAACGCTTGGTCCCGCTCCGGGGGCCACTCGATCTTATCCGCGGGTTTCTTTTTTTTGAGCGCGGCGTACAGCGGCTGCATGAGTTGCGCCATGCGGGGGAGAAAACGGTTATAAAAATTCACCATTCCCAAAAACTCCTGCAATGTCCTGACCGTCTGCGGCCGAGGAAAATCTGCTACCGCGCGCACTTTGTCAGGAAGCGGAACTGCTCCTTCGGGGAAGACGTGGTGTCCCAAAAAATCGATCTGCGCCACCCCGAACTGACACTTCGCCGGGTTGATTATTAACCCGTGATCTCCCAACCTTTGGAAAACTGTGGCCAGGTGTTTTTCGTGTTCGTCTTCGGACGCGCTGGCTACTAAAATATCGTCCAAGTAAACGAACACGAAAGGGAGATCGTGAAGCACCGCGTCCATCATGCGTTGGAACGTCTGCGCAGCACCTTTAAGTCCGAATGGCATGCGTAAAAACTCGAATAGGCCAAACGGAGTTATTACCGCTGTTTTGGGCATGTCCTCAGCACGCACTGGGACTTGGTGGTAACCGCGGACCAAGTCTATTTTAGAAAAAACGCACGCCCCCGCCAAATGAACGGAAAAATCTTGGATATGTGGGATTGGGTAGCGGTCGTGCACTGTAGCATTGTTTAACCGGCGGAAATCCCCGCAAGGTCGCCATGCTCCGTCAGCTTTCGGGACCATGTGTAGCGGGGAAGCCCAAGGACTGTTTGAACGTCGGATAATGCCCAACCTCTCCAGGTTGGCAAACTCCTCGCGTGCTATGGCCAGTTTAACTGCGTCCAAGCGCCGAGCTTTTGCAAAAACGGGCGGTCTGGTAGTGGTAATAAAATGCTCCACCCCGTGTTTAGCGACTGTTGCCGAAAATGTGGGAACCATGAGTGCTGGGAACTGAGTGAGCAGTGTGTGGAACTTACCGCTTGCAGCTGTGACGTTGGCTTGTGCTGTTGGCGGCGTCATTCGCACTGTACAGGGGATAGAATTAAAAGAAAGTGCATTAACCAGGCGCCTGTTTGCGAGATCAACCAACAAACCACGTGAGCACAAAAAATCAGCCCCCAACATATTGAAATTTACTGCTGCTACAACAAAAGTCCACTCAAATGCACAGCCGTGTAGAGACAGAAGCAGAGTCTTCTCACCAAAGGTCTTAATCTCCGAGCTGTTCGCTGCCGTCACCCGGGGACCTCCGGAACCAGCTAGTCTGTCCGTGTAGGAAGGTGTGATGAAACTCAACTGGGAGCCTGTGTCGACGAGGAGCTGCCTCCCGGATCGTGCGTCCGACAAGTAGAGCAGCTTGTTCTCTTCTCCGAGGGCTGCGGCTGCTACCGACCCCCGGTCTTGGCATTTCCCGAACGCCTGAACTGGCACGGTGGTACACATTTGCGTGCCCTCTCTGCGAAACGGCGATGATAGAAACAAAGGACGTCCGATCCGCGTTCCCTGGTCCCTGCCTCCGTCGTCGTCGGTGAGTCTGGCACCGCTGCCTCTGGCCCCCTGTCGTCTCCGGTCGTCGCGCTGAGTTCCGCTGCCGCGGCCGTGGCTGCGCGCCGCTTAGTGGCGTTGACAATCCGTTGCGCCTCTCGGCCCAGCGCGCGGTAGTCTCATTGGACCAACAGTGGCAAACTGGCCAGGGTCGCTCTCGCTGCTGACGGTAGAGTCCTGAGGAAAAGTTGGGTGAAAATGAAGTGATCGTTGTCAGAGTCTTTCAACCTCAACAACTTCTCCATCAGGGTTCGCGGGCATGTCATTTTCTAACTCCGTCAGCGCCAGGAGCCTCTCTGCTCGCTCCTCCGCTGAGAGGGTGAATTGCTGGATGAGTGCAGCCTTCAGCGTGCCGTATTTGTCGCTGTCCGGCGGCTGGTCGATCAGGCTCTCCACATGCTGGACCGTGTTGTTGTCCAGCTTTGCGACTATGTGGTAGAATTTTGTGGCGTCTACCGATATCCCCCGGAGGTTGAACTGCACCTCAACCATGTTGAACCAGGAGCGCGGATTGTTCTGCCAGAAGTCCGGTAGCTGGACTGTGGCGGCATTCGCTTGGCTGGGGGCTCCTGACGAGGCTGGCCTGGGGGAATTCTCCTCTTGCATGATACGTCTCGGGTCACCAATGTGGTGATGTGAAAATGACGAGGCAGAGTTCTCTCTCAAGCCAGCTTTATTCACAACACCATCATCTCAAAGCAGAGAAAGAGATCCACACAGTAAACTCTCGTCCTTAAATATCAGGACTCTTCACTTCACAGGTCACATGTCTCACAAACCACCTTGCATTATAAAGAAAGTCACAATGCATTTTCTCTCCATGATATCACTTCCACTGTCTCCAATGCATCCCCTCTTTAATCCTTTAATTAAACCCCCCACAGTCTCAAGCCTTGCATACCAAAGCCAAGATTCTTGCAGCTTCCTGTAATCACTAAGGGAGCTGCCCTACCTTTGTTCTGACCTAAAATGTGAGTCACAAAACAGATCCCGTATGTGTGTCCACCACAATATATATATATATATATACAGTATATATATACAGTATATATATATATATATACATATATATATATATATATATATATATATATATACTGTATATTCAGTGTACCCCGCCCGGTATGGGGTTACCGGGGCCCCACCCTGGAGCCAGGCCTGGGGGAGGGCCTCGGTGGCTAGCGTCTGGTGGCCGGGTTTCTGCCCGTGGGACCCGGACAGGCTCAGTCCGAAGGAGTTATATGAGTCCGCCCTCCAGTTGGCTCACCACCTGCAGGAGGGATCATGGGGGTACGGTGCTATTTGGATTAGGTGGCGGTCAAAGTCGGAGACCTTGGCGGACTGATCTCAAGCTTCCTAAACTGGCTTTTGGTACGTGGAATGTCACATCTCTGGTGGGGAAGGAGCCTGAGCAGGTGCATGAGGTTGAGAGATACCGGATAGATATAGTCGGCCTCACCTCAACACACAGCTCCGGTTCCGGAACCAGTCTCCTGGAGATAGGCTTGAGCTTGGCCTACTCTGGAGTTGCCCCGGGCGAGAGGCAACGAGCAGGGATGGGTATTCTTGTATCCCCCCACCTTGCTGCCTCTATATTGGAGTTTTCCCCAGTGGACCAAAGGGTTGCTTCCCTGCGCCTTTGGGTTGGGAAATGGGTCCTGACCATCATGTTTGCCTAAGCACCAAGTGATGTTTCAGAGTACCCACCCATTTTGGAGTCTCTGACTGGGGTGCTGGAGGGCGCTGCTCTTGGAGACTCCATTGTCCTACTGGGAGACTTCAACGCGCACATGGGCAACGACAGTGAAACCTGGAAGGGGGTGTTTTGGAGGAACAGCCTGCCCGTTCTGAACCCGAGTGGTGTTCAGTTATTGGACGTCTGTGCTAACCACAGTTTGTCCATAACAAACACCATGTTCAAGCATAAGGGTGTCCATATGTGCACCTGGCACCAGGACACCCTAGGTCGCAGGTCGATGATCAATTTTGTTATCGTGTCATCAGACCTGTGACCGTATGTCTTGGACACTCGGGTAAAGAGAGGTGCAGAGCTGTCAACTGATCACCATCTGGTGGTGAGTTGAATCCGATGGCAGGGAAGGATGCCATTCAGACCTGGTAGACCCAAACGTAAAGTGATGGTGTGCTGGGAACGTCTGGCTGAGGCCGCTGTCCAGGAGGTCTAAAACTCCCACCTCCAGAAGAACTTCAACCACATTCCGAGGGAGTCTGGAGACATGGAGTCTGAATGAGCCATGTTCTCCACCTCTATTGTTGAAGCAGCGACCCAGAGCTGCGGCCACAAGGTCATCAGGGCATCTCGTGGTGGCAACCCACGAACCAAGTGGTGGACACCAGTGGTGAGGGGGGGCCATTAAGCTGAAGAAGGAGTCCTATCAAGCTTGGTTGGCTTGTGGGACTCCCGAAGCAGCTGAGGTGTACCGGCAGGCCAAGCGGAGTGCAGCTCGGATGGTTGCTGAAGCAAAAACTCAGGTATGGGAGGAGTTTGGTGAGGCTATGGAACAAGACTTTTGGTTGGCCTTGAAGAGATTCTGGCAAACTGTCCGGTGGCTCAGGAGGGGGAAGCAACTCCCTATCCACACTGTGTATGGTGTGGATGGGGTGCTGTTGACTTCGACTGGGGATATCGTCGGGCAGTGGAAGGAATACTTTGAGGATCTCCTCAATCCCACTGATACACCTTCCGCAGAGGAAGCAGGGCTTGTGAACGAGGGGGGACGACTCGCTTATCACAGGGGCTGACTTCACCAAGGTGGTTAAAAATCTCTTTGGTGGCCGGGCCCCCAGGGGTGGATGAGATTTGCCCTGAATACCTTAAGGCCCTGGATGTTGTAGGGCTGTCATGGTTGACACGCCTCTGCAACATTGCGTGGAGGTCGGGGGCAGTGCCCTTGGCATGGCAAACCGGGGTGGTGGTTCCCCTCTTCAAAAAAAGGGAACCGGAGGGTGTGCTCCAACTTTAGAGGGATCACACTCCTCAGCCTTCCTGGGAAGGTCTATGCAAAGGTACTGGAGAGGAACCTCGGATTCAGGAGGAGCAATTTGGTTTTCGTCCTGGCCGTGGCACATTGGACCAGCTCTTTACCCTCTCGAGAATCCTTGAGGGTTCGTGGGAGTTTGCCCAACCAGTTTACTTGTGTTTTGTGGACTTGGAGAAGGCATTCGACCGCGTACCTTGTGGTTTTTTGTGGGGGGTGCTTCGGGAGTATGGGGTATCGGGCTTGTTGTTACAAACTATTTGGTCTCTGTACGACCATTGTGAGAGTTTGGTTCATATTGCCAACACTCGATCGGACTCATTCCCAGTGAGAGTTGGACTCCAACAGGACTGCCCTTTGTCACCGAGCCTGTTCATAATTTTTATGGACAGGATTTCTAGGTGCAGCCAGGGAATGGAGGGTATCATGCTTGGTGACCACAGGATCTCATCTCTGTTGTTTGCAGATGATGTTGTCCTGCTGGCTTCATCCAGCAATGACCTACAGTTCTTGCTGAGACAGTTTACCCCTGAGTGTGAGGCAGCTGGGATGAGAATCAGCACTCCAAGTCCGAGTCCATGGTCCTCTCCGGGTTGGGGACAGGCTCCTGCCCCAAGTGGAGGAGTTTAAGTGTCTTGGGGTCTTATTCATGAGTGAAGGAAGAATGGAGCGAGAGATTGACAGACGGATCACAGCAACATCTACAGTGATGCGGATGTTGTACCGGTCTGTTGTGGTGAAGAGGGAGCTGAGTTCTAAGGCAAAGCTGTCGATTTACTAGTCAATCTACGTTCCCACTCTCACCTATGGTCATGAGCTTTGGGCAATGACCGAAAGAACGAGATTGCGGAAACAAGCGGCTGAAATGAGCTTTCTCCGTAGGATCTCTGGACTCACCCTCAGAGATAGGGTGAGGAGCTCAGTCATCCGGGAGAGGCTCAGAGTAGAACCGCTGCTCCTCCACATTGAAAGGAGCCAGTTGTGAGGTGGTATGGGCATCTGATTAGGATGCCTCCTGGACGCCTCCCACTTGAGGTGTTTTGGGCATGTCCCACTGGGAGGAGACCCCGGGGCAGACCCAGGACTCGCTGGAGAGACTATGTCTCCCAGCTGGTCTTGGAACGACTTGGTATCCTCTCTGAAGAGCTGGAGAGAGGGAAGTCTGGGCTTCTCTGCTTGAACTGCTGCCTCCATGACCTGGACCTCTGAAAAAGTGGTAGAAGATGGATGGATGGATTTTCTAAATTTGATATGTTCTTTTGTTGTAAATTTTTCCTAAATCAACAGCCTTTTCTCTTCATTTGGCACATGGATTTTTTTTAACATATGAGTGATGATCATAAAAATGAGAAGAAAAAACAGAATTTAAACAATCACGTTTAATATAAACTTTCTCATTTAATAAATCCACACACATCTGAAATAATTAAACAATCCACAGGACTAGACCTAGTGCATATATGTGTGATAGAAAATGAAAGCAGAAAGATGCACTCATCTGTTTGTGCATCTTTGTCAAGAATGACATCCAAATGACATCCAAATTTCTGACAGCACTGTTACTATAGGGAGCCAAAGGTTCAAGAATATCAGCGGGACTGCCAATTTTTCCAAGACATATAACCTCAATTTTATTTTCAATGAGATTTAGGAAGTTCATCTTTAGCCAAGTTTTTATGTCAGTTTAGCAGAGGCTGTAATGGATTACTGCTGTTTTGTGTGAGGGGCACAAACAGGTGCATCTCACTAAATTAGAATATCATCAAAAAGTTGATTTATTTCAGTAATTCAATTCATAAAATGAAACTCATATTTCATATAGATTCATTACAGACAGTGATATATTTCAAGTGTTCTCTTTCAATTTTTATGGTTATGGCTTGCAGCTCATTAAAACCTGAAAATCAGTTTCTCAAAAAATTAGAATACTACATAAAAAAATTGATTTTTTTAATAGAAATGTTGGCCGACTGAAAGTATTTCCATGCACACACTCAATACTTGGTCAGGGCTGCTTTTGCATGAATTAATACTGCATCACTGTGGCATGACATGAAGGTGATCAGCCTGTGCTACTGTTGAGGTGTTATGAAGGCCCAGGTTGCTTTGATAGCGGCCTTCAGCTCATCTGCATTGTTGGGTCTGGTGTCTCTCATCTCTCTGCTGACAATACTTCATAGATTTTGTATGGGGTTTAGGTCAGGAGAGTTTGCTGGCCAGTAAAATATGGTGATACCATGGTCATTAAACCAAGTTTTGGTACTTTTGGCAGCAGTGTGGGCAGGTGCCAAGTCCTGCTGGAAAATGAAATCAGCGTCTCCATAAATCTTGTCAGCACAGGAAAGCATGAAGTGCTCTAAAATGTCCTGGTAGACAGCTGCATTGACTTTGGACTTGATAAAACAGAGTGGACTAACACCAGCAGATGACATGGCTCCCTAAATCAGGTGCCAAGTCTTGTCACTTGGAAATCAAGGTCCCAGTCTGGAGGAAGAGTGAACAGGCACAGAATCCAAGTTGCTTGAGGTCCATTGTGAAGCTTCCACAGTCAATGATGATATGTGGAGCCATGCCATCTGCTGGTGTTTTTCCACTGTGTTTAATCAAGTCCAATGTCAGTGCAGCCATCTAACAGGAACTTTTAGAGCACTTCATGCTTCCCTCAGCTGACAAGCTCTATGGAGATGCTGATTTCATTTTCCAGCAGGACATGGCACCTGCCCACACTGCCAAAAGTACAAATTCCTGGTTGAATGACCATGGTATCACTGTGCTTGATTAGCCAGCAAACTCTCCTGACCTAAATCCCATACAGAATCTATGGTGTATTGTCAAGAGGAAGATGAAATTCACCAGACCCAATAATGCAGTTGAGCTTAAAGCCGCAATCAAAGCAACCTGGGCTTCCATACTACCTCAACAGGCTGATCGCCTCCATGCCATGCTGCGTTGATGCAGTAATTATGCAAAAGGAGCCCCGACTAAGTACTGAGTGTGTACATGGACGTACACACGTGGACAAAATTGTTGGTACCCCTCTGTTAATGAAAGAAAACCCCACAATGGTCACAGAAATAACTTGAATCTGACAAAAGTGGTAATAAAAAGTCTATAAAAAATTAACCAATGACAATGCTTTTGAATTGTGGTTCAACAGAATTATTTTAAAAAACAAACTCATGAAACAGGCCTGGACAAAAATGATGGTACCCTTAACTTAATATTTTGTTGCACAAACTTTTGAGGCAATCACTGCAATCAAACGATTTCTGTAACTGTCAATGACACTTTTGCACCTCTCAGCAGGTATTTTGGCCCACTCCTCATGAGCAAACTGCTCCAGTTGTCTCAGGTTTGAAGGGTGCCTTCTCCAGATGGCATGTTTCAGCTCCTTCCACAGATGTTCAATAAGATTTAGATAAGGGCTCACAGAAGGCTACTTTAGAATAATCCAATGTTTAGACCTTAGCCATTCTTGGGTGTTTTTAGCTGTGTGTTTTGGGTTATTATCCTGTTGCAAGACCCATGACCTGTGACTGAGACCAAGCTGTCTGACACTGGGCAGCACATTTCTCTCTAGAATACCTTGAGATAGTCTTGAGATTTCATTGTACCCTGCACAGATTCAAGACACCTTGTGCCAGATGCAGCAAAGCAGACCCAGAACATAACAGAACCTCCTCCATCTTTCACAGTAGGGACAGTGTTCTTTTCTTGGTATGCTTCATTTGTGTGTCTGTGAACATAGAGCTGATATGCCTTGCCAAAAAGTTCCAGTTTTGTCTCGTCTGTCCATAGGACATTCTCCCAGAAGCTTTGTGGCTTGTCAACATGCAGTTTGGCAAATTCCAGTCTGGCTTTTTTATGATTTGTTTCCAACAGTGGTGTCCTCTTTGGTCGTTTCTCATGAAGTCCACTTTGGCTCAAACAACGACGGATGGTGCAATCTGACACTGATGTACCTTGACCTTGGAGTTCACCATGAATGTGTTTAGAGGTTGTTCTGGGCTCTTTTGTTATCATTCGTATTATCCGTCTCTTCCATTTTTCATCAAGTTTCCTCCTGTGGCCACGTCCAGGGAGGTTGGCTACAGTCCCGTGGATCTTAAATTTCTGAATAATATGTGCAACTATAGTCACAGGAATGTGTCTCAATGACTGGTATGATGCGCAAGAAGTGTGGTGGCCCTGTGCCCCTACAGCTGACTAGCACCACCGCTTGCAGCTCCACTGCCTGCGACACTGCGAAAAGGAGAGCCGTGTGTGTAAGTCTCTGTCAGTTCAGCCTCTCCACCACTAAGCCCTATGTAGTACCTCCTCGTGGTGACACATGGTAATTGGGTACCTCGCGGCCCAAAGCGAAACTACAAGGGACTCAGAGGAGACCTGGCCCCTAGACGTGCAGCATGCAGGCCCACCGGTGTGTTGACACACCCTGGTGCTCACGAACCAGATCCCCATCTATGGGTTAAATAGTTACACTGCCTTGTGTACGGCTTGGGAGAGCCCAAGGCTAAGGGAGAAAAACCCCGTCAGAAAAATCCGGAGTGGAGCCCCGCAGGCGGTTGGATGAGCTTTGTGACACCTTCCGGCAACTCCTGCAGTCGTGCTGACACCGACTGTATCGGCTTGCCTTTCCGTCGGACTCTGTCAGCGACACCGAGAGGGGGATCCTGGCAACTGGGCACTCCAGGATCTCCTTATCACCCGCCCAGGCCTGCACCTGGAGAGGTCACTCCAACGCCGCTGTTCTAGCGGCTAAGCCAACACGGGAGACGGCAGTCATGAGTGATAAGCCCAGAGCGTATTGGCGTAAGCTTGGGCGCTACGGGTTGTCTCCGACGGTGGGAGGGATCATCGTATCTCACTAGTCAACTACCGCCCGCCTTAAGCTGGGCAGCCCCCATCCAGTTAGGTGTTGACTCACCACAGTCTGCCTGCTCCAATGGGTGCTTGGGGCTTAGGGCAAAACCCGAAAAGCAGACTGCAAACCTCGCACCAGGTAAACATAATATCAAGAAACCGACCTGGAACATCAGAACAATGTGTCCTGGCCTCTCTGACAATTTCCAGTTAGTTGACGATGCCAGGAAAACCGCCATCATCGATCGCGAGCTCTCTAAGCTCAACATCGACATCGCAGCCCTTCAGGAGACACGTCTTCCCTCCAGTGGCAGGCTTAAGGAGAAGGAGTACACCTTCTTCTGGCAGGGACTGGAGCTAGATGAGCGCCGTCTACATGGGACTGGCTTCGCAGTGCGCAACTCCCTCCTCTCATCAGTAGAGCCTCCTTCTCGAGGGACTGAGTGCATCCACTCTCTCTGCCTCATGACCTCCATGGGACCAGCAAACATCTTTAGCATTTACGCCCCCACAATCTGCTCCACAGAAGAGGCCAAAGACGAATTCTACAGTGAGCTCGAGGCTAGGATCAGAGAGATTCCATCTAATGAAAATCTGCTCCTGCTCGGTGACTTCAATGCCCGGGTGGGTGCAGACCACAACTCCTGGCCACATTGCTTGGGGCATTTTGGAGTCGGCAATCTCAATGAAAACGGTCAGCGTCTACTTGAGATGTGCTCCTTTCACAACCTGTGCATCACCAACACCTTCTTCTCCACTAAGCTCCACCACACAGTGTCTTGAAGACACCCCAGGTCCAAGCACTGGCACCTACTGGACTTTGTCATTGCCAGGAGAACCTTGCTGAACAACATCCTTATCACTCGCACTTACCATAGTGCTGACTGTGACACTGACCACTCTCTGGTCAGCTGTAAGGTACGTCTTTGGCCCAAAGGAATCCATCGTGCAAAGCAGAAGGGTCGTCTTCGGATCAATGCAGCCAGTGCGTTAAAACCAGAACTTGTCGACTTCCGGGAAGATGGCGGAGAGACATAACACTTAAACAAAGAGCTCTCCCTAGCCGGATTAAAAATCATCGGTAAATGGCCAACTCGACATAAACGAATCAATAAACTAAGGGATGAAAACACGAAGGAACCGGGCACAAGGACAAAAACAGGGTAAAATTGAAGAATTCCTCTCCAACAACGCAGGAAAAACCGCTGTACGCAAAGCCCAAAAAAACGAGATGTCCACAGCAGAGAAAATGGAGGACACCAGACTCGACAACATGAACGCTGGCATTGCCAGTTTGGGTGAAGAGTTGAGAGAATTCAAGCGACAGCTACAACAGGATTTAGCGGCTCTTAAGGAGGAACTGAAAAAAGAAATTAAGGAGGAAATCATGGACCTCCGAAGAGAAATGGAGCGTAAATTAACGGAAAACATGGAGGAGCTGCGCTCCCAGCGGGCGTGTATGACAGAAGCGCAGACCCGAATTTCGGAACTAGAAGATTGGAAAAGCGAGGCAAACGAACAACTACAGACCCTGACGACGCAAACGCAGAGGATGCAGGAGAAATAAACGAATTGGAGAGCAGATCCCGACGAAGCAATATGCGCATCTTTGGAATTCCGGAGCATTGAAGGCAACTCGATGACAAAATTCATGGATCAGTTCTTAAAAAAAGAACTGGAAATACCCGGAGAAACGGATCTGCAGATTCAACGGGCGCACAGAACACCGGCACAGAACCCGAAAACAAACTCTCCACCCAGGTCAGTTGTGGTAAACTTTGTGAAATATGACATAAAGGAAAGAATCCTGACGCAAGCATGGAAAAAAAAGATACGAATCGGCGACAAACAGGTATTTTTTGACCATGACTACCCGACAGAAATCGTGCAGCAGCGGAAGAAATATGCCAATATTAAAAAAACGCTGAAAGAGAAAAAAATTAGATTCCAAACGCCGCTAACGAAAATGAGGATTCATTGGGAGGAAGGCACAAGAACCTACAACACGGCCGAAGAGGCAGCGCGGGATATGATGGAGCGGGGCCTTGAGGTGAGCGGGCCGAAGGAGACGGCTGGAGCAGCGGCGGCCCTGAACGCACCACGACAGACGGAGTGGAGACGAGTGAACGGCGGAAGAAGGGGGAGAGACGTAGAGCAGCGGGCCCAGGACAAGCTACAAGGCTTTCAACTGAAAGCCTAGATCATAACAAAGATTAAGAAAGGCACAGAAGAAATGAAGGCCAAGAAGACAAGGTAAAAGAGAAACAGACGGCTAGGAGAGGTTTAAGTGATATTTGTTGGACATTTCTAGACTTATGACTATTACTTTGATAGTAATTAGAAGTCTAGGGAGGGCCCTTCACTCTGTGAAGACAAACCCCCCACCCACCAACAGGGACCAGTGGGCAGAAGAAAGGCCCAAAGTACGGAGGTCGAGTTTTTTTAATGTGTTTTTATATAAATATGTGTTATTTTTGTTGTTAAAGGGGCTAGGAGCACAAGTTAAAAAAATGGAAAAACATGAATATGGGTAAAAATCTTAAGATAATGACACTAAACGTGAATGGTCTGAACTCACCTGTTAAAAGGGAAAGAATAATAAGAAAATTCAAGAAGGAAAAAGCTGAAATTATATTTATGCAAGAGACACATTTGAGCAAAGCAGAACATGTGAAACTAAAGAGATTTGGCTATAAGAACTCCTACTACAGTTCATTTAAGGGAGGAGCAAAAAGGGGGGTTATGATACTAATCTCAAACAAAATACAATTTGAAAGTGATCAGGAAATCCAGGATAAAGAAGGCAGGTATTTAATAATAAAGGGAAGAATAGATGGTATGCAGATCACATTAGTGAACATCTATGCCCCACCAGAAAGTGACAAGGTTTTTTTCAACATCTGTTTGATCTCATAGCAACACACAGTGAAGGAGTCCTAATTTGTGGAGGAGACTTAAATGCTGTCATGGATCATGAAGTTGACACAACAAGTGTTAAGAAGACAAAAAAACATGTAACAAAGTTCATAAGAACCTCACTGGCAGAAATGGGTTATGGTAGACATATGGAGGGACCAACACCCACTCGAAAAGACTATACACATTATTCAGCAGTCCATAAAGTACACTCTAGAATAGATTACTTCTAATGAATGAAGGTGACAGACACAGGGTGAGAAATTGTTGGATTGGAGGGGCAGAAATATCAGATCATAATACTATATAAATGGAAATATATTTAAACAATAGAAAACGACAAACAACATGGAAACTTAACGTAGGACTGTTTAAATGATGAGAAAATGAAAGAAAGAATAAAAATAAACATAAACGAATATATCCAAGAGAATGACAATGAAGAAGTGGACACCACAATACTATGGGGAACACTAAAAGCCGTGTTAAGGGGTAAATTAATTGTTGAAACAGGAAAAGCAAAATAGAACTAAACTGGAAGTGGTATGAACAAAGATGTGAGAGACTGAGGGATTTAGAACGTAAACATCAAAGCACAAATGATCCAAAAAGTTATCAGAATTAAAGAAGAAAAAAACCAAAGATAAATGAAAACACAAATGGTTGATATTGAAAGGAAAAATAGATATCTAAAGTCAAAAATATTATGAAACGGGGGCCAAAAGCCACAAACTGCTGGCAAAACGGTTAAGAAAACAACAAACAATGAATAATGTATACAAGGATTATAGACCTCCACCACAAATAAAACCCACAGTTAACCCAGAAAACTTCGAAGAAATTTCCATAATTTCTACCAAGAACTATACTCGCAAACCTGAAGAAACAATACTAAAGAGATCAAAAAATTTCTAGACACATTGGACTTGCCATCAATAGGAAATCAACAAAATGAAAAACTAACAGCAGAAATAACAACACAAGAGATCAGAGATGTGATTAAGTCACTTAAAAACGGTAAATCACCAGGTAGTGATGGATACCCCTCTGAGTTTTATAAACTGTTTATAGAAGAACTCACGCCACAACTCCTAAAGTCATTTAATTGGACGCTGAACAACAACAAAATACCTCCAACATGGAACGAAGCAATCATTTCAGTTATTTTAAAACCAGGGAAAGATAAAGAACAATGCGGAAACTATAGACCAATCTCTTTATTAAATGTAGATTATAAAATATACACAACAATTATATGTAAACGAATAAAGACATTCTTGACGGAATTGATAGAAGATGATCAAACTGGATTCATAGAGGGACGCCAAACACATGACAATATCAGGAGAACAATACATATAATTAACCAAATACATAAAGAAAAGAAAAGCGCAGTAATAATGAGTTTAGATGCAGAAAAAGCATTTGACAGGGTTAACTGGAAATTCCTATATAGTGTACTGGAGCGCTTTGGATTTAACGAAAAATCAGTACAATGCATAAGGACGCTATATCAAGAACCTGTGGCAAGAATCAAGATAAACGGTAGCTTAACAGACAAAATAAATATACAAAGATCAACTAGGCAGGGATGCTGCTTATCGCCCACCTTGTTTGCTCTGTTCATAGAACCATTGGCTCAAGCGATACGACAAAATAAGAAATTAAAAGGTGTAACAATAAAGGGGGCGGAACACAAGATTGGGCTATTTGCAGACGATATTATAGTTTACCTTGAACAACCAGATAAATCAATAATGGAAATGATGAACTTGATAGAAAATTTTGGAAAATTATTAGGATACAAGATAAACATAACAAAAACACAAATACTGACATTCCACTATAACCCTCTAAACCAGATAACTGATAAGATCAAACTAAACTGGAAGCAAAAAGAAATAAAATACCTTGGAGTGAACATACCTAAAGACCTAAGCAAAATATATAAAGCAAACTATGATAGGTTGGAACAAGAAATAAAAAAAGATATTGATAGATGGTCAATCTTAAATATGGATCTGAATTCAAAAATTGAGGCAGTCAAAATCAGCATACAACCTAGATTACTTTACCTCTTCCAGGCTATACCAACAGAGATTCCAGATGCCCAATTCTCAAAGTGGGACAGGATGATATCGAGATTTGTTTGGGGAGGTAAAAAACCAAGAGTGAAATATAAAACCCTCCAATTACCAAAAGAGAAAGGAGGCATGGGCCTACCGAGTCTAAAGGAATATTACTACTCAGCACAAATAAGATATATCATATGTTGGTGCGACGAGGGATATGAGGCAAAATGGAAAGAAATGGAAAAGGAAATTGAGGGATTCCCAGTACAAAGCATAATAGGGGATAAAGACGCATATAAGCAAATCAAACAAATAGACCCAATCACTAAATTTACTTTAGAACTGTGGTATAAAATAGTACAAAAATATAATATAAGGGAAGACATAAAACTATTGAAATGGGTAGCATTTGACAGTCAGTTTGAACCGGCAAAACAAGATAGGGGATACAAAAATCTGGTGAACAAGGGAATCACAGCATGGGGCAATATCGGAAAAAAAGATCTCGGGAGCTTTGTAAATATCAGAAGAAAATTTAAATTAGAAAGATCGGAATTTTTCAGATATCTGCAGATGAGAGATTACTATATGAAGAAGATTAGGCATAACCTCCAAACAGATGTGAATGAGATTATACAACTTATTTTAAGCTCATATGCAGGAAATAAAATAAGAATTATTTCAAAACTATATCAGAAACTTATGACAAACAATCATACAAGTAACTATATAAAGGAGAAATGGGAGAAAGAGCTCAATTTAAACATAACAGAAGAAAGCTGGCAGGAAATATGGAAAACACAACACACATCAACAAATTCAAGGGCATGGAGGGAATTTGGATGGAAAAACCTGATTCGCTTTTTCATTACACCACAGATTCAAGGAAAATATTCAAATACCCAATCTTTATGCTGGAGGGGATGTGGGGCTCAAAATGCAGACCACTCACATATGTTTTGGAAATGCTACAAAATATCATCATTTTGGAAATCTATGCATGTGACAATACAGAGGATATTAGGATATAATATACCAATGAACTGTAACCTGATGTACTTATGTGATCTTAAAAAAGACAGTGTTATACAGGCTGAGGACAGATATCTAGTTAAAATCTTGTTGATTGCATGTAAAAAAACTATCACAAAAAAATGGCGATCAGAAGTTCTTCCTGACCAAGAACAATGGACTGACATTGTTGAGGACATACGTATGATGGAAAAACTAACATATCGACGAAGAATGCAAGAAGGAATATGGGAGAAAAAATGGCGGAAATGGACACACTACAAAGTGCAACAACGAGGCAGAAATTGAAAGAATAACCAAAGACACTGAAAAAACCAGAAGAATTAAGAGATGGAAACTAAAAACTTGATGCTCCAACATTTGTCCCCCCCCCTTTTATTTTTTATTTTTTATTTTTATTTTGTTTATTTTTTTTTTATTTTTCCCTACCCTAACCCCTTTGTTTTTTAAATGTAGAATGTGATCTGAATGCATTATATATGATGAAAAATGAATAAAAATCTAAGTTACAAAAAAAAAAACCAGAACTTGTCAATAGCTTCGGCGAAGCTATTGACAATGCCCTCAAGGATTGCCCTACAGGCAGTGCTACGGCTCGCTGGGACTTCATCCGTGATGCTGTGTACGAAGTTGCATTGGACACCTTCGGGAAGAGAGCGATGAAGAGTGAGGACTGGTTTGAGGCCGGGATAGAGAAGATGGAGCCTGTCATCACCGCAAAGCGTGCTGCACTACCTGAGTACAAGAGGCAGCCTTCTGAGAAGACACTGGCCACCTACAGAGAAGCCAGAAACAGTGCCAAGCGGATTGCTTGTAAGTGCGCAAATGACTACTGGCTGAAGCTGTGCAGCAACATCCAGACCTCTGCTGACTGTGGTAACATCCATGCCATGTACGAGGGTATGAAGAAAGCTTTTGGTCCGAGTGCCATCAAGATCGTTCCCCTCAAGTCCACCTCGGGCGATATCATCACAGATCGCAGCAAGCAGATGGAGAGATAGGCCCAGCACTATCAAGAGCTGTACGCAAGAGAGAACGTCGTTACCAACATAGCGATTGAGAGCATCACTCTTCTGCCCATTATGGAGGAGCTTGATACACCACCTACCATCGGCAAACTCAGGAAGGCCATTGACACCCTGGCCTGTGGGAAAGCACCAGGTAATGATGGTATTCCACCAGAGGTCATTAAGGCGGGGAAGGAGAGTGCCCTCCTGGGTCACCTCCATGACCTCCTGCTACAATGCTGGGAAGAGGGCACCATTCCCCAAGACATGCGGGACGCAAAGATCATCACTCTCTACAAAAATAAAGGCGACCGTTGTGACTGCAATAACTACCGCGGAATCTCCCTCCTAAACATTGTGGGGAAAGCTTTCGCTCGTGTCATCCTCAATCGTCTCCAACTACTGGCCAAGTGTGTGTACCCAGAGTCCCAATGCGGGTTTCAAGTAAAGCGGTCGACGATCGACATGGTATTCTCTCTTAGGCAGCTGCAGGAGAAGTGCTACGAAGAGAGATGCCCCTTGTATCTGGCCTTCATCAACTTGACCAAGGCCTTTGACCTGGTCAGTCGGTCGGGCCTCTTCACCCTCTTACACAGGATTGGTTGCCCCCCCCCCCCAAGCTCCTGAGGATGATCACTTCCTTTCATGACAACATGACTGGCACAGTTCAGCATGATGGATCATCTTCGGACCCCTTCCCAATCAAAAGCGGTGTGAAACAAGGCTGTGTCCTGGCCCCAACACTCTTTGGCATCTTCTTCTCCCTGCTCTTGCGCTACGCCTTCCGCGAGTCAGACGATGGTGTCTTCCTCCACACCTGGAGTGATGAGAACTTGTTTAACCTTGCCTGCCTCAAAGCCAAGACAAAGGTGCGTAGAGTCCTGATCAGGGAGATGCTCTTCGCAGATGACGCCACCCTTATCGCTCACACTGAGAATGCCCTGCAGCGACTCATCACCAGCTTCGTGGAGGCATGCAATGAGTTTGGCCTCACCATCAGCTTCAAAAAGACAAACATCATGGGACAGGATGTCAGCATCATCCCTGCAATGACCATCGGTGACCAAACTCTGGAGGTGGTTGAAAAATTTACTTACTTGGGCTCCACCATCTCCAGCAACCTTTCCTTGGATGCTGAACTTAACATGAGGATAGGCAAAGCAGCAACCACCATGGCTCGCCTTGCAAACAGAGTGTGGGACAACAACTTGCTGACACTCAACACCAAGATAAAGGTGTACCAAGCATGTGTGCTGAGTACCGGCAGCGAAGCCTGGACTCTTTACTCCCGCCAAGAGCAAAGACTGAATGCCTTTCACTTGCGCTGCCTCAGACGACTTCTGGGCATCGCCTGGCGTGATCGCATCACAAACAAAAGCGTGCTCTCCCAGGCAGAGGTGCCAAGTATGTTCGCCATCCTCACTCAGAGACGCCTGCGATGGATTGGCCACGTGTGCAGGATGGACGATGGTCGCATCTCCAAAGATGTCCTATATGGGGACCTAGCCACAGGAAAGCGACCGACCGGAAGGCCGGTTCTGCGCTTCAAGGACACCTGCAAACGTGACCTGAAGGCCTGTGGCATCAACCCAGCAAACCTCGAGCAAGCGACCTCAAACCACACACAGTGGCATTCCACTATCAAGGCTGGAGTCCAGCGGGCTGAGGAGGAGAGAGAGATTCTACATGAGGAGAAGAGGACCCGCCGGCAGCAGAAGCTCCAGTCCGTCCCCACTGTCCCCATTGTCCCCACTGCCCCCACTACCGACTACATCTGCAGCAAGTGGGCTGCACAGTGGCGCAGTGGTTTAGCACTGTGGCAGCACAGTTTTACCCTCGGCCGGGGGACCGCGGGGATCATGAGATCATGGGTTCGATCCCAGCCCCCGACCAACAGTGAGCTGTGTGGAGTTTGCATGTTCTCCCCGTGTTGCGTGGGTTTACTCTGGGATTTCTCCGGTTTCCTCCCGCATACCAAAAACATGTAGGTTTAGGGCGCTCACGCACGCAGCGACCAGCAGCCAGTGGCTTGTCACCAGACTGCAAACCAAGTCTACCTACGGGTACAAATAAGTAACAAAAAAAAAAAAAAAAAAAAAAAAAGGTGTCAGCGAAGCTGCCGATCCCGTATCGGACTTTACAGCCACAGCCGGCACTGCAAAACAACTACTGACTGACAAGTGTGCAGATTCCATTGTCTCCCGAGACAAAAGGATGCCAACCAACAAGTCACAGGAACATCAAGCTGCTTGGAGATGGTCTTATAGCCTTTACCTTTAACACGCTTGTCTATAATTTTCTTTCTAATCTCCTGAGACAGCTCTCTACTTTGCTTCCTCTGGTCCATGTTTAGTGTGGTACACACCATGTCAACAAACAGCAGTTACTACTTGTCACCCTTTAAATAGGTCGACTGACTGATTACAAGTTTGTAGACACCTGTGATGGTAATGAGAGGACACATCTTGGTTGAACATGTCCCTATGGTCACATTATTTTCAATCTTTTCTAGGGGTACCATCATTTTTGTCCAGGCCTGTTTCATGAGTTTGTTTTTTAAAGTAATTCTGTTGAGCCACAATTCAAAAGCATTGTCTGATTTTCATTGGTTAATTTTCCAAGAATTTTTATTTATTACCACTTTTGTCAGATTCAAGTTATTTCTGTGACCATTGTGGGTTTTTCGTTCATTAACAGAGGGGTACCAACAATTTTGTCCACATGTGTACTTTTCAATCGGCCAACATTTCAATTAAAAATCTTTTTTTTAAAAAATAATTTTATATAATAATATAATTTTTTGAGAAACTGAATTTGGGGTTTTCATTTGCTGCAAGCCATAACCATCAAAATTAAAAGAAATAAACACTTGAAATATATCACTGTGCATAATTAAGCTAAATATGAGTTTTACTTTTTGAATTGAATTATTGAAATAAATCAACTTTTCGATGACATTCTAATTTATTGAGATGCACCTGTAGACTTGAATGCCATCAGCAAAGCAATGGAATGGAATATTATATTTCCTGAAGATGGACCCTAAAGGCAGCATATACAAAGAACAGAACTGGACCCAAAACAGACACCTGAAGAACACCACAAGTAAGGGGAGCTGCTGCATAAGAGAATTTCCCTATATTAATTGAAAAGCTTCTCTCTGTCAAATAAGACTTAAACTAAGCTAACGCAATGCTTTTGATACCAACGACATGTTCAAGTCAAGACAGAAGAATCTGGTGATCCACAGTATCAAAGGCAGCAGACGGGTCTACAAGCACTAAAACAGCAGCACTGCCAGAATCAGCAACTGAAAGAATATAATGTAAAGGAAAAGGTGAACGCTGAAGAGGAGTTTAACGAGTTAAAGGAAACAAAAAATGATCAAATAGTAAATTTTATGCAAATACAATAAAATCTTGATGTTAGAAGATAATTCCACGCTTTTCCCCCAGTGTCAGGGTTATGTTCTTGTTCCATTGTCATTTTTATGCTGTCACATAAAAACAAAATTCCATTTCACCAGTCACGTTTCAGTGAAGTAGAAAAATTAAAACCATCAAAAATCACGTCCATAAAAAAACATTAATAAATAAGCAATTAAATATTTTAAAAATCTAAAATAGACAGCTAACTTAAGAAAACAACCTATACACCCACAAAATAACATGCCACGAAGTGCTCCATTTACATGGTTTACACAATGAAGTCGATGACCATCTCCTTTGAGTCTTGTTGGTGTTGAAGATGAGGTTGTGTGAAGCCCACCAAAATGTCAGCTGATCCACCTTACACCTGTAGGCCGAGTCATCTCCATTGGTGATTAGTGCTACAACTGTGGTGTCATCTGCAAACTTTATGACATGGATGTTTTGAAAACTAGCAGTGCAGTCATGTGTCAGCAGTGTGAACAGTGTTGCACACAGCATATTAATGTTACAAATGTTTGAAAAGTTTATTTATTTATTTAGCGAATGCAAAGTCCTTAAGCCAAGCAGTTGCCTCCTGGTTTGCTGTATGGAGGGTGTGTAATCCTCCTTCCAGTCTTTGGAGCGGGCAAGCCTCTATGATGTGTTCCATAGTTTGCTCCTCTCCACACGTGCACAGTGGGCTAGGGCTACTGCCCCATCTGTGAAGGCTGGCCAAGCAGGGGCCATGTCCAGTCCTGAAGCGATTGAGTGTAGACCACTGTCTCCTTGGGAGGTTGGTGCCCGGGACCTGTTGGTTGGGGTTTATCACCAGCTGTTTGTTTGGGACCTCCTTGGTCTCCCATTCCTCTTGCCAAGCTGTCTGGATGGTAAAGTCAGCTGGGGGAGGGTTTTTCCAAATCGGCCGTCTGGATGAAAGTTGGGCAGTGGGTGGGGTGTAGATATCTGCATGGATTGGTAAGTGAGGAAAATCTTTAACTTTTTGGAGCATCCTTTGAGTTAATGCTGCTTGCCGGATGTGTGGAGGGGCTATGTTTGACAGTACAGAGAGCCAGGGGAGTGGTGTTGAGCGGATTGTTCCAGTTATAGTTCTCATGGTTGAGTTGAGCTGGGTGTCTACATGGTGTGTGTAAGATGACCTGGACCAGACAGGGGCACAATATTCTGCTACAGAGTATGAAAGGGCCAGTGCTGAGGTGCGCAGGGTGGAGACTGCCGCCCCCCATTTTGCACCAGCGAGCTTGCAGAGCAGGTTGTTTCGTACTTTCACCTTAGCAGCCGTCCCCTTTAGATGTTCCTTGAAGGATAAGGTCCTATCAAGGGTCACTCCAAGATAAGTTGGATTTGGGGCATGCTTAAGCTTGAGTCCGCTCAGGTGGATGTTTAGTTCTCTGGCAGCTTTTGCATTGTGGAGATGAAATACACTGGAGACGGTTTTTTGCTGGGCTTGGTTTTAGGCGCCAGATTTTGCAGAACTGGTCCAGTTTAGCAAGATCTTCCGTGAGCACCCGTTCCAGTGGTTCAAAGTCTGGTGCTTGGAATGCCAAACAGATGTCGTCTGCATAGATGAATTTGCGGGATTTTGTAGTAGGCAGGTCGTTTATGTAGAGGTTGAACAGAGTTGGAGCTAGAACTGAGCCTTGTGGGAGTCCGTTTTTCTGCATTCTCCATGCACTTGTGTTCTGACTGCGGTGGACTCTGAACCTTCGGTTGGTCAGCAGGGTTTTTATAATTGCTGTTGCCCTTTGAAAAGTTAATCATGTTCATAAAGCTTCTCTCCAGTGTGGATCATTTTGTGACGTGAATATGACCGACAAGACACAGGGAAAAATCTTCTCTTTTGCATGTACCTTTCTGTGATTGTTACGAATACCAAGCTGAGAGAAACTCTTCCCACAAAACTGACAACTGTATGGTTTGAGCCCTGTGTGGATGCGTTCATGCTGTATTTGCGTTTGCCTGGAAGTAAAAGCCTTTTCACAATATCTGCAATGAAATGGCTTTTCTCCAGTGTGACTACGATAATGGATCTTCATGCTTTTAAAAAAGGCAAATGATTTCTGACACTGGTCACAGTGGAAGGGTTTCTCTCTGGTATGCATGAGAAGGTGACTCTTCAGGTGAGACAACTGAGAGAAAGTTGACCCACACTCTTCACACATGAATGGTTTTTCTCCACTGTGGAAAAGCTGGTGTTGTCTAAGGCTATTAGAAAATGAAAATGTTTGCCCACACTCTTCACACTTGTATGGTTTCTCTTCCATGTGAAACTTCAGGTGAACATTCAAGTCGGCTGCTCTTTTGAATGTTCTAGAACAATGATCACAGATGTATGGTCTCACATCATTATGAGTCACTTGGTGGTGTTTCAGCTGTTGTGCACAAATAAATGCCATCTCACACTGGTCACAGCTGAATGATCTCTCTCCAGAGTGAATTCTAATGTGAAGTTTTAAGTTGTATGATCTGGTGAATGATTTCTCACAAAGGCCACAGCAGTGAGATGCTTCCACTTCTTTCAACCTAAAATGACATGGATAAAGCCAGATCCCATCAACAAGATAAATAAAAAAAAAAAAACAATGACTTCAGTTTCTTCTCTTCAATGAATCTCATTTCATTAGCACAACTACATTCATCTAATGAGTTAAAACAGTTAATATCTAAATCAGTATGTAAGCAATATAAGCAAGAGTGAGAATATTTTTGTGTCTCATGGGAGTGACAGAAATTCTTTCTCGATAATCTTCTTCCAGCTGCTCCCTTCAGGTATCTCCACAGTGGATCATCTCCCTCCATCTCACCCTATCCCTTGCATCATCCTCTGTAACACCAGCCATCTCCATGTCCTCTTTCACTACATCCATGAATCTTCTCTGTGGCCTTCCTGCCTGGCAGCTCCATCTTCAACATCCTTTGTCCAATATCTCAACTATCCCTCCTCTGCACATGCCCAAACCATTTCTGCCTTGACACTCTTACTTTGTCTCCAAACCGCTCAACCTCAGCTGTCCCTCAAATATACGCATTTCTAATCCAGTCCCTCCGAGTCACTCCCAATGAGAATCTTAGCATCTTCAACTCTAATTCCTCCAGCTACACTGCCTGTGTTTTTGTCAGCACCACCATCTCCAAACCATACAACATAGCAGGTCTAATTACTTAATTCAGTTCAACTTCATTTATCTAGCGTCATTTCACAACAACAGTCATCTCATAGCACTTTCAACTGTAGGGGAAACCCCCACAATCGTAGAAAGACCCCAGCAAACCCCTGTGAGCAAGCAATTGGCAACGGTGGAGAGGAAAAACTCCCTTTTAGCAGGAGGAAACCTCCAGCAGAACCAGGCTCAGGGAGGGGCAGTCATCTGCTGCGACTGGCTGGGGGGCGAGGGGATAGAGAAGAAGAAGAAAAGAACAGACATGAAGAGATCAAATAGCATGACGGGGACTCAATCTATGGGAGAGAACAAACAGATGTTAATGAGCAGCAAAAACATTTCACTGAGAGTGAAGAAAGGAGTGAAGCCCAGTGCATTGTTGGAGGTCCCCCGGCTGTCTAAACCTATTGGCAGCATAACTTAGGGAGGGTTCAGGGGCACATGATCCCACCCTAATTATAGGCTATGACAAAAAGGAAGGTTTTAATCCTATTCTTACAAACAAAGATCGAGTCTGACTCCCAAATCCAGATTGGCAGCTGGTTCCAAAAGAGAGGAGCCTGACAACTGAAAGCTCTGCCTCCCATCGTACTTTTGGAGATTCTAAGTATTACAAGTAATCCTGCATTTTGGGAATGTAGTGTTCTGTTAGGATAATAAAGTACTATCAGATCTTTTAAATAAAAAGGGGCCCGATTATTTAGAACTTTGTAAGTGAGAAGAAGGATTTCAAACTTAATTCTAAATTTTATGGGAAGGCAATGAAGGGAGGCCAGAACCAGAGAGATGTGATCTCTCTTTCTGATATCTGTTAAAACTCTTGCTGCAGCATTTTGGATCAGCTGAAGACTTTGTAAAGATATTTTAGGACAACCTGATAATAAAGAGCTACAATAATATAATCTAGAGCTAACAAAAGCGTAGATCAGTTTCTCAGCATCACTCTGAGACAAGATGCTCCTAATCTTGGCAATATTATGCAAATGATAGAAGGCAGTCCTAAAAACAAGTTTAATATGTGAGTTAAGGAACAGATCTTGTTGGCGTGGTGGCAACATATTTTTCCGGGGGGGTGGGGGGGGCAGTAAACACATGACACTATTGTTACCGGAATATAAGGGATAAGGACCTGTACTTATATAGCACTTTTTCTAATCTCAAAGACCACTCAAAGCGCTTCACTAGCACTAACCCTCTATTCTAAGGGCCTATAGCAGACAGATATCTAGGGATAATTTAGAACAACCAATTAACCTAACATGCATGTCTTTGGATTGTGGGAGGTAACCGGAGCCCCTGGAGTAAACCCACGCAGCATAGGAAGAACATGCAAACTCCACACACAGAAAGGTTCCTACCCCTGCCAGCCTGGGGATTCGAACCTGAAACCCTCTAGCTGTTAGGAAACAGTGCTAACCACTGCACCACCGTGCTATGTTAATTTTATATTATTTATTTCTTTTTTTAAATTTTGCACAGTAACTTTGCATATGGAACTTACTATTTGAAGTATTGTACAACCAAGGCTGGAATATTGGAATACTGGGTCAGCTGGGGTCCCACCCAGACGTCCTGTGTTTAGACTTTTTAGTGGTGTTATCCTTCTCTCCTTCCTCTGCCTGAACACTTTCCTCTTTTTGGCTCCTCTCTTCTGTCTCATCTTGCCCTCTCTGAGCTCTGTCTAATTCAGCTTCTCTCTCTGTCTATGGTGGCATACAAACAGGTTAGAAAATATCAAGTGTCATGTTTTGTCCTGCAGGATTTTTTGTCATGGTTTACATTTTTTTGTATTTTTATTCTAGTGTTTCTTTTTATTCCCCATTGAGAGAGTAGGGAAGGAAAAAAAACATTCATAATAGTAATTTACTCATGCATACTTAAATTATATGATCAGGTGGGTATAATAGCCAGAAATTCTACTCATGTAAAAGCAGAGCTTTGAAATTAATAAAAGTAGACAACCAAAAATTTCTAGTTGAGTTAAGGGTACAAAGAGCACCTACTTAAAAACTTGAGTAATGACTTCAGTCTTGAAAGGTTTGAGGTTTTTCTAAAAAATTTATAACAATTTTCTGATAGTTTTCTACTTTTTTCTGTAAATCTATCAAAATTTGAAACCATTTTCTTCAAGTGTAATTTCCTCTTGAAAAATTGACTTTTCTTGTACATTTGAGACTTTATTATAAATTTGTGGATTATTTTATGGCTAATTTTTGTCTGTTTTTTTAAAAAAATAAAGTTACTGTTTTTTTTAAATAAATTTGAAATAGACTGTTTTTTTTTACTTTTTCCTTATAACAATTTACATTTTTGACCATAACTTTACAGTCAGAAAAGAATAATTTAACTCTGATTTCAAAGAAAAAAACATTAATAAAATTGTGTTTAATGAAATAAATTAACTTAAGTGACCAAAAAGGCAGTTATTTCTGTTATAAAATTAGTATATATTTACGTTTTTTTTTTTTTGTTTTTTTTTTTTTTTAGAAATCTCCTCACCAACCACACAGCAGGAAAAACCTCCCTTACTTTGAAATCCAAATGTTGGCACGTTTAGTTTGTCTGAAGGCTGCTGACGGGTTAAAGTCATTGACTTCGTGAATTTCAGTCATCTTAACTTGTCAGGTACATAATAGGGAACATAAATTAGCTAGTATTAACTTAGGAAAAGGTTAAAAACAGCTCCTTTTCATTCTTGACTGAAATAAGAAAAACAAAAAAAAAACAAAAATTAAACAAAATCAACCAACTTGAGCTCTTAACCACACCTGTTAGCTAAGCAACTCTTCCATTATTGCTCCCATTACCAGCGGGTTAAAACCATGATAAATGCCTCCAGTGCTTACATACCTCTTCTGATTTTTTCCACGTTTAAAGTACTTTAATAAGCTCGCGTTTCTCTCGGACAGTCAAGCTAGTAGCAAGACACTCTGCCTGGCTGGTAACTAGAAAACGTGGGTGGGGCGCTTCTCTCTGCATGGATCACAGTCACACGTGCTGTTCGTGTGTGCGCTTGCGGATCGTCATTCCTTCATAAATTTTTCTTAAATTTATATGTCCTGATAAGAGTGGCAGAAATTTTTCTGGCGTGGTGGGCCACCACTGGGAAATGTTACCAGTGGAAACCCTGCTTCCACCAACAGTAGGACAATTTACACAGTCACCCTGTCGATTAACAGCAGCGGTGGTAGTCGTTATCACAGGTCTCGACTGATCTGGTATGAAACTCTCATTCGTCATGATCTGCATGTTAGATTTGGCAAAGGCTTTATGTCGTATGCCCTTCCTGACACAACCCTCCCCATTTACACGGGCTTGGGACAGGCACTAGGAGTACACTGGCTTGTACACCCCCTGTGGCTGGTTTTTTGCACTATAATAGTTAATCTTTCTACATTTATTAAAAAAAAAACAAAAAACAAAACAGCCTATAAATACCTTTTCAAACTGTGACTTTAAATCCTTTGGTTTTATGTGATTTCAGAAAAAAAAAACTCTTAAAAGGAGCATGAAACAATAATTCTGATTCTAGTCCAGTACTCAGCAATTTCTATGAAAGAAAAGAAAAATCTGGAAAAAAAAAAATCTGCATGGAGCCACTAAAAATATTTGAGCCTTCAAATGAAGCTAAAACAACAGAGTCAGAAAAACAAACTGGCCTACCAAAACTAGAATTGTTTCCAAAGGAACCATAGGTGCATCTTAAGGGTCTCAATTGTGTTTTCAGTCCACTAGATGGTGCAAAGCAAGCACACAGTCAGGTGAAGTCAGTTTGTTGCTGAGAATCACAGCCAGATGTTGCAAAAGCCCCCATTCTCGAGTGAAGTTATATCTTGTCTAGCAAGATTTGCAGCCAGGTGTGAAAGTTAGGGAGCAGTTGGATGTGCCAAAAAGTTCACTCAGATGTTGGGTCTTTTGGGGATTTGATGACAAAGATGGAAGGAAAGACTTTGACATGACACAAAACCCACAAGGACTGCCATAGGAAATGAAAAGAAAATGAAAAACATTCAGAGCACACAGGCCCGCACTCATCTCAGAGCCAAACAGCAACAGCACTGTTAGCAATGGCGAAGGCTAAAAACACCCCAGCATGAGCAGCACTGACCAGCCCACTCCGGACATCTCCTGCACAACGAGGTGGCTACCTTCAAGTCAGCATCAAGTCAATCGCAAACCCCACTGAGCAGTTTTACTGAAGTTCCTTTCCTGAGGCCAGGACTTCTTTTGGCCCGTGTCAGTTCTCGCAAATTTTCCTAAAGACCACGGCCCATTTGATTGAACTTAAACCTGAACTTCAGTTGATCTTTTCATCTGCATATTACTGTTGTACATTGAAGAAAGCATATTCAATGATCAAAATGTCAACAAGATCACCTTAACCTTAATTTATTTTACAGGATTACAGTCTGATGTCAACAGAATCCCCAAAAAGGAGATTTAATCTATCTAATTTAGCCTAGCCTGAAACAAAATAATCATAAAGAAGAATCAAGATAATTTTAGTGAGGAGAAATCTTTAAAAATTAAACTGGTACCTCCTCTGGTGAAGTCATGCTTCTTCTTCACGAGCTCCTCACTGAATGTGTCTCGTCCACCACTGAACTCACCAGCTGTGACATCAACAAACACACAACAACATCATTATTATTGATGAGACAGAGGTCTGGACCAGTTCTACGTTCCAAATGGCCCCATCTTACTATCCAAGAGTTTTACAGGAGTGAGCAGCCTCTACTGTAGAAAGAGACATTTGGAGCCACTAAATGTGTGAATATTAAAAAAGAGCAAAAACAGCCAAGTTGGACGAATCAACTGGTCTGTAACATTGGCAATAGGAACATTCCTAATGGGTGAACAGGTCAAGTCAGACCCAGGATCCAATTTGTACATTTATAATCCAATGATTTACAAATGGATTCAGAGCTTTCTAAAGCCTGATTCTGAGCACTGTAGTCCCACAGACCTGGTGTGGATTTTCATCTGGGGGCAGCCAGCTGTGATGAAGGAAAGTTGTTTGACAGCAGAAACAGCCAAAACCTTCTCCAGGTCAGCTGACAAATATTCCTTACATTTGTTGGTGACCGAGAAAAGTCTTAACAGTTTTACAGAAATTCTTCTTCTCCTTGGTGTTTAAACACCCTGTTAAGGTGTACTACTGCCGCCTGCTGGGGTGGTGAATTAATTCATTCATTAAAAAAACTAAGACCACAGAGGACAAACTCTTAAGTACTGGGCATGTACAGTGGTGTGAAAAAGTGTTTGCCCCCTTCCTGATTTCTCACTTTTTTGTCTGTTTGTCACACTTAAATGTCTCAAATCATCAAACATATTTAAATATTAACCAAAGATAACACAAGCAAACACAAAATTCAGTTTTTAAATGAAGATGTTTATAATTAAGGGTAAAAAAAAAAAAATCCAAACTAACATGGCCCTGCGTGAAAAAGTGATTATCCCCCCATTAAAACATAAATAAACTGTGGTTTATGACACCTTTGGAAAGCTGAGTTCAATTTCTCTAGCCACACCAAGGCCTGATTACTGCCGCGCCTGTTCTCAATTAAGAAATCACTTAAATAGGACCTGCCTGACAAATTGAAGTAGACTAATGCCCCTTTTCCACTAGCCCCGGTTGGCCTAACTCGACTCGCCTCGCCTCGATTCGCCATTACTCGTTTCGGCCTCGGTTGTCTTTCCATAGCAGCTGGGTAAAGCTGGAGTGGGTGGGATTTTTTTTTTACAGCAAGGCGGCGCCACACTCCCGTGACGTAAAACACGCGACCTAAGCAAAACATAACATGGCGGCTGTACAAGGCGACTTCTCGGTCTGTGGCTTTGTCACCGTAAATGCCAAAAAGGACTGCCAGACAAGGGTACAGGCAGTGAGACGAAACACTCTGGAATAGTACTGCAGCTTCTGGGAGAGCCGAAGACGTGAGGATACAAACTAGGTCATATATGATGGTAAGCTAATGGTAGCTAATGCTAGTTTGCTATAAGTACGTCGTACTACACCGTAATGTCTGGAAGTTATCGCTGTTAGGTACTAAAATATGTATGCTGTGTGTGTGTTTCAGATGGCTCTGTTGTGGGAAAATTGCCGCTTCAAATGGTCGGTCTGGTGTTCAACACAGCCTGTCACTGATGTCACCCCAGCTTCACAAACGGTCAGTGGTTATAGAGATTAAGAATGTCTGTAGAAACGTTTATTTCCTGTGCAACAAATTGCTCTGATCTGCGTGAAAATCATGGAGAGACTGTTGAGACATCATGTCATGTAGCTGCTCCAGCAGCACTGAGTCTGTTGTGGTGTCATGGCAAAAAATGATCAGCTGACACAACTTGATCGCCAGGTTAATAACTATATTAACCACAAAATCTCCAGCCGGTGTACAAACCCCTAGCGCACAGACAACCTCCAGCCATGCGCACAGTGAAGTTATGGTCTGAGGAGGCAATGGACGCTCTAAAGGGCTGTTTTGAAACCACCGCCTGGGAGCAGCTCTGCGATCCACATGGTGAGGACATCGATGGCCTCACTCACACCATCACGGACTACTTCAGCTTCTGTGTGGACAACACCGTTCCCATCAAGACCATACGGTGTTGCTCAAACAACAAACCCTGGATCAACCCTGAGATAAAAACACTTCTGAGAGAGAAGAAGAGGATCTTCAGGTCGGGGAACAGGGAGATGCTGAAGTCCGTACAGAGGGAGCTGAGGAGAAAGATCAGCGAAGGCAAGGACAGCTTCAGGAAGAAGATGGAGGACAAGCTGCAACACAGCGACATCAGCGGGATCTGGAGAAACCTTAAAACCATCTCTGGGCTCCAGAATACCTCCCCCCAGGCCACGGGGGCAGGGAGTGGGCGAACAATCTGAATCTGTTTTTCAATAGGTTTGACCAACCACCCTCCCCCCTGACTGCACAACGACCACTGCTGCCTCTAAAGACATCAAGTCCTGCTGCCTACTCCCCACTCCGCCAACACCCCCCACTCCCAACACACAGCCCCCCAACCTGACCCTGACCAAGACCCAGGTGAGGACGGAGCTGAGGAAGATCAAGGCGAGGAAGGCATCGGGACCGGACGGCATCAGCGCAAAGCTCCTCAAGTCCTGTGTAGACCAGCTGTGTGGGATTGTGGCGTACATCTTCAACCTGAGCCTGAAGCTGGGGAGGGTACCACAGCTGTGGAAAACATCTTGTGTGGTACCTGTACCAAAAACTTCCCACCCCAAAGACCTGAACAGCTACAGACCAGTGGCCTTGACGTCCCACATGATGAAGACCCTGGAGAGACTGCTCCTTGCTCACCTCCGCCCCCTGGTGGGACCAGCGATGGATCCACTCCAGTTCGCCTACCAACATGGCATTGGGGTGGAGGATGCGGTGATCTTCCTCCTTCACCGTTCTCTGTCCCACCTGGAGAAGCCCGGGAATGCAGTGAGGATCATGTTCTTTGACTTCTCCATTGCTTTCAACACCATCCAACCGATGATCCTGAAGGACAAGCTGCTGTGCGCAGGGGTGGACCAGCACCTGTCTTCATGGATCCTGGACTACCTCACTAACCGGCCACAGTTTGTGAGAACCCGAGATTGTGTGTCTGACACGATCATCAGTAGCATGGGGGCCCCCCAGGGAATGGTTTTGGCTCCCTTCCTGTTCACCCTTTATACTGTGGACTTCTCACACAGCACAACACACTGCCATCTACAGAAGTTCTCCAATGACTCTGTGATCGTTGGCCTCATCTCCAACGGAGATGAAGCTGAGTACAGAGGACTTATCCAGGACTTCGTGGACTGGTGCCATCGGAACTGCCTCCAGATCAATGCGAGGAAAACTAAGGAGCTGGTAGTGGACTGTCGCAGGCAAGGACAACCTCTCACAGCACCAGTAAACATACAGGGAACAGACATTGAGATGGTGATATCATACAAGTACCTTGGTGTTCATCTGAACAATAAACTAGACTGGTCACACAATACCGACGCACTCTACAAGAAGGGGCAGCGCAGGCTGTTCCTACTGAGGAGGCTCAGGTCTTTTGGTGTACAAGGCGCACTACTGAAGACATTCTACAACACGGTGGTGGCATCAGCCATCACTTTTGGAGTGGTCTGCTGGGGCAACGGCATTACAGCAGCCGATAGGAAGAGACTGAACAAACTGATCAAGAAAGCTAGATCTGTCCTGGGGCAACGCCTTGACCCAGTGGAGGAGATAGGAGTGAGAAGGATGGTGGCTAAACTGTCATCTCTGCTGGAGTCCAAGTCCCACCCTATGCAGGACATATTGAACGCACTGAGGAGCTCATTTAGCAGTAGACTACATCATCCTAGGTGCGCAACCGAGAGGTTTCGCAGGTCTTTCCTACCTACGGCTGTCAGACTGTATAACCTAAGCAGGGCTGCTCGCAGAGATAGCAAAAAAAACGTGATGACCTAATAGTATTGAATGCAAAAGACGCAATAGACTTACACAATGGTCCCCTCCAGTATATACAACTAGGACATTATCGGTCGCTACGGAGGGTGACAATATGTATGGGTACATATTCATACTATGTAGGATAACTAAGTAGACGGTTATGCTGTTTATTCCATCTTGCTACAATGCTCCGCACTTTGTATATATATTTATGTGTATGTATGCATATCCACTGCTCTTATTTATATTTTCCGTATCTTCTTAATTATTGCTCTGAGTGTTGCTATCCTGGAATTTCCCCATTGTGGGACTAATAAAGGCTTATCTTATCTTATGTGCAGTTGATCTGGTCATTCCACTCCACAATGAAGCAGCAGTCAGGACTGGCTGAGTGTGCCTCCCCGCGAATGACTGTGGCACGCCCCATCGGACACCAGTGTTGCCCGGTGCTCGGCTGCTGGCATGTGCCAGTGATGTCATTTGCGGCACCACAGGTCCCCACCAGCAGACCCTCCCTTCCCTGAATTATCAATCACAGCAACATTATGGTATATACTTTCACGGAGCAACTCCATACTCGGGGATGCACACAGCAGCAAAGCACTTACAAAATTTTTGTTTGCGAAGCGCTGTGGTGACTGACAGATTGTGATGGTGTGTGTTATCCAATCAGCGTGGTTGTGATGTCACGTATTGTCCAATCAACATGGCCATGATGCAGCGTATTAGCCAATGAGCACGGAGTCAATCCGAAACCCCACCCACGCTTCTTGAAGCCAGGACATGAAGACACAGAGGGCAGTCGCAGAGCAGTGGCTACAACATTTATTGATAAAAATTACATATTTTGACTGAGTGACTCCATAATTGGGGACGCACACCCTCATAACCTCAGGAAACTTAAACTTAAAATCTGAAGCCAGTCTTACAAACGGTTTGAGAGCTATGCGTGGAACAGTCAAACAAACACACAGAGATTTTGTGAATTTATAGGTAGATATGCACATACTTAGCCTGCCAACAAACAGATTCATATTTTGGAAAATATGCGTTAGCATATCTGTGAAAATCAGCTACTCCCTGGATGGGGATCGATCAACTCAAAAACTACAGCAGATAGAGCCACTCGGCCCTCAATCTAATACTAGCATACTGTACAATACAATAATCTTTAACCTACCATCAGAATTTATATAGTAAAATTTTAAAAATTATATAAATATATAGCCAGTGCACTGATGCGGCCCAGCTTTGTCCTCAAACAATCTCTGGATACTTTGCCCAACGCATCACGAGCAGCTGCCATCATGCATTTGTGAAAAGGTCCATGGAAGCAGGGACTCTGCATACTGCTCTGATTGACTACTCTGGGTTTGTTTTGTGTGGGTTTTAATGCAAACCCCCTAATGCTGCCACTCATTTTTGCCACCCAGTATTTTTTAACGGTCATGAGTTGTGACTGATGACGTCATCTGCATCCCCTCTAACTAGAAGATCAGACAGTGAAACCAAAGGAAAACTCATACCTGTCAAGTGATACGGTTTCGCCGTATTTTAATACGGGGGAAAATGCAATTTTAGCAAATACGGGCGTATTGCCATTTCTGTACGCCAAAAAGAAAAATATACAGCGAAAAAAAAAATATTGAGAGAACCTAAAATCAACTGAACAGTAATTCGATACCTGGCGAAATTGAGCGCACCTAAGCAGTCTTTTTGTGATTTTCAAAATGGCTTCATGCAGTGCACCGCCGGCGAAGAAAACAAAGCTTGAAGGAAAGGGAAATCGAGGGACTGGACGTCACCGAAAAGAATGGGAGAGTCCAAGCTTCGAGAAATTGGCATAGACAGACTCAAACCCGCCTTTGTAGCGGCGGACAAGCATACGCATACGCTCATCTGCATCAGATCGTACCTGACAGCCAGACCCACACTGCAGGTCGGCGCCTTTTTAGTCCTTCATGCTTCCTAGACACACTGGATATAAAGTATCAAACTTTAGCTTTCAGTAGATCAAACCCAATAAAGGTGTTGATTTACAGTAGGTGAGAATAGGGAAACACCATCTTTGACTGACAGCGCTGTTCAGATTCAGCAGGGCATATGCTGCTCCATGAGAGCTATGGCACTAAAAAACAGGCTTTTCAATTTTATATAATTTAGCTAAAATATAGAAATATTACACATTTATGAGGGCTGTTCATAACAGATTTCCCCTGAGTCATCTTCTATGGACTGAGAAGACTCAACCTTGGCACATTTATTAGTCTTTCTCTGCATAGTTACCACCAAGGGTTACACATTTCTCCTATCGCTTTATGCAGCTGCGGAGACCTCACCTGTAGAAGTCTGCAGGCTGTGCCAGAAACCACAACTTGACCATGGAAATCAGCATTTCATTGTCTTGGAAAGGCTTGCCCTTCAAAAATGACTTCACTGTTGGAAAAAGGTGGAAGTCAATGGTGTAAGGTAGGGAGGGGAAGTGGGGTGAGGAAGGATTAAATAGCCGCAGGACTGTGCTTCCCTCTGGGCAACGTAAGTTGTGAACCCGGCATTATCTTGCAGGAAGCGGACTCCTTTGGTCAGCATGATGATTGCTTTTGATGACCTGCAATTTCTGCAGCAGTGAAGTGTAGTAAGTCCCGGTAATTGTGGTACGCTTTACCAGGCACTCTATCATCACTACTCCATGCTGGTCCCAAAAGACCGTGAGCATGACCTTGCCTGCCAAGGGTTGGACATGTGCCTTCTTCAGAGGTGGTGAGTCATAACGCTTCCATTGCTTCAACTGGGCTTTAGTTTCTGTATCATAGTGATGGACGTATGTTTCATTCTATGTGATTAGTCTGTCAAAGAAGTCGTCTTGTTTTTTTTGTTTTTTTTTGGTACATGGCCAAAAGAGCCTGACAGTATGTGACTTGTTCCTGCTTCTCAAGTTCATCCTGCCTATCATCAACAACTTCAACACCATCTTTCAAGCAGACGAGAGCAAGATAGGCAGTCTCCTCCCTGAAATGGATCGTCTCTTGAGAAAACTATTGGTCAAATTTGTTCAAATGAAATATGTAAAGGCGACCAATGACCTAAGAAGGCTGGATTTCCTGGACAGTGACCTGCAGCACTCTGAGGAGTTTATCACCATTGGACTGGAAACCAGAGAAGCCCTACAAACCCATGAACTTGACCCAGGCACAGAGCTGAAGTTCTCTGAAGCAGTAAGAGGCTTCTATGAAGCTGTAGTGAGAAAGATGCTCAACAAGTTCCCCTTTGACGACAAAATTCCGCCACACCTCTCTGTCCTCGACCCCAGGAAAACAGAGTCCCTGACCTATGGCCCCACTGTAGAGCTTGCTGCTGCATTTTTCCCCACTGTTGATACAGAAGAGCTGAAAGAAGAATGGGAGGACCTGCAACTGCTGCCAGAAAACACAGTGCCTCTACAAGACAAGGATGGCAAGCCTGTCCGTGTTGATGTCTGCTGGCGTCAGGTGATGGCCTTGAAGACAGCCCTTGATGTGCCCCGCTTCCCCCAGCTCCTCAAAGTGTACCCAGCACTGCTTTGCCTTCCTCACAGCAATGCTGACAGTGAGAGGGCTTTCAGCATGGTCAGGAAAATTCACACCGACTTCAGAAAAAGTATGCTCCCAGAAACTCTGACTTCTTTCATGCAAGTGAAATTGAATTGTGACACTCCATGCTTCAAGGTCAAGCCTTCAAAAAAAAATGCTAGAGTCAGCAAAGGCTGCTACTTGGAACTATAACAAGCAGCATCCGTGAACATTTTCTTGTTTCAAGTTCATCCAAGTGCATTAGTGTAACAAAGCTGACAATTAAAAACTCTTTAATTCCAAGTGTCTAGCTGACAATTAAGAACTATATTCAGAATTATTCTTATTGTGTACTTTCAAATTAAGCAATCTACCTTGTGCTAATGTAAATTTTAAAAATATTGTTTTTTTTATTTTTATTTATTTATTATTAATATTATCATTTATTTTTTTAATTTAATTATTTTTTAATTTTTTAATTTATTTATTTATTTTGTGCAGCTTGGCTTATTATTTTCACATTACCAAAAAGTTATGGCTCAAGATTGTGTCCATATACGTGTACATTTGAATAAATATGTTTGAAATAGTTCATGTTGCAATTGTTGTTGTTTGTTTTGGGGTTTTTTTTGCTTTGTAGAGGTGTGCCTTTCACAGACGAGACTGAGTTTATTTCTCAGGGTTGGTTTATTGAGAGGTCACATCCTCTAACAAGCACAGAATCTCAGAAAAGAGACAGAACAGTCATCTTCCACAGTTCTTATACTCTCCAAAGTCACAAACCCCCAACATCAAATAACACACCCCCAACCCACAGTCCTTTAGTAAACATACAGCCCCCGAGACTCCTTGGCGTCTCCATTGTCCCTTATCCTTCTAGCCTCCGGGGCTCCTGCTGGGGCAGTCTCTCCAACTTCCCATCTCCTGCCCGACCACCTTCACACCTCCCGTAGGTCTCTGCAGGGTCAGGTCCTCTTTGTCCATTAAGACATGAAGCTTCTAGAATATGCATCGTCATGCCTACTAGGTATATGTGGGGAATATGGATACAATATATGCGCCCTAAATATGCGCCATATAACCCCCCCCCCCCCCAAACGTCTAAATAAGGACAAAGTACACCCCAGTATGCATAGAATCATGTCATATCACACAGAACAGAAAAATGGCACAACACATCACACTTCCGACTGCTTGGGCTTCAATCTCCTGCCATATCTGCTGTAAGCAGGTTTCGATCTGCCTGTAGCCGTTTCTTGCATCTGTGGATTAGAGTCGTTAGTACATCCATGTGAAAGCTTAGAAGAGTGTCTCCCCGGCGGTCTGCCGCGGCGGGGGGCCCTGGCCAACTGCACTTGTTCATCAGCTAACACAAAAGCGGGTTTGAGTCTGTTAATGCAGACTAATTCTTTCCTGTCACCCAAATCGAGCAAAAAATGTTTTTCCCCAGCTTCCAACACTCTGAACGGTCCATCATAAGGTGGTCTTAAACCTGGCCTCTGAGCGTCGTGTCTGACAAAGACAAATTCTGCGCTCTTTAAGGCTTTAGGCACAAAAACGCGTGGGAAACTGTGATGAACTGGGCCGGGGAGGGTGTTTGATCCCGCGTCGCTCTGCAGTAGCTGAGCGGGGGGGGCGATTTGGTGCGGGGTTCTCTGGAAGGAATTCGCCTGGTAACCGGAGGGGTTGGGCAAAAACTAGCTCAGCCGGAGAGGCTTGCAAATCTTCCTTAGGTGCTGAACGCAACCCTAATAAAACCCATGGAAGTTTATCAACCCAATTTGTGTCCATGAGAGCCGCTCTGAGGGCTGCTTTCAATGACCGGTGAAAGCGTTCGCACAAACCGTTGGCCTGGGGATTATATGCGGTCGTGCGGTGAATTTTCACCCCCAGACTGAGTGCCATGGATGACCAGAGCTCGGAAACGAATTGGGGTCCTCTGTCAGACGTTATGTCAGATGGGACTCCAAAACGCGCGACCCAAGCCGTTAAAAACGCGCGCGCAACATCTGCTGCTGTAGTTGACGCCAGGGGGACCACTTCTGGCCAGCACATGGTGTGGTCCACCATGGTTAGAAGGTGTGTGAACCACTGCGACAGCGGGAGGGGTCCCACCAAGTCGATATGCACGTGGTCGAAGCGTTTGGCCAGGATGTGAAAAGGTTCTAGAGGGGCCCGCGTGTGCTTGTGTATCTTTGCTCTTTGACACGCTGCGCAGGCTGCGGCCCATTCTTTGACCTGTTTACGCAGCCCCAGCCAAACGAATTTTTCTCCCACCATTTTGATCGATGCGCGAAGGCCCGGATGTGCCAGCGAATGGATTAAGTCAAAAACGCGGCGATGCCACGCAGCTGGGACCACGGGGCTGGGGCGCCCCGTGGAGACATCGCAGATTAGAGGGGGCATACCTATTTGATGCACCCTGTGCTCCAGCCTTAGCCCTTTTGGCCCAGACTGGAGCGCGCGCACATCCGCATCGTTAACCTGCTCGGTGGCCATGGCTGCGTAATCTAAGCCCACGCAGACCGGGGCTGCGAGCGCTTCCGCGCCGCAAGCCTGGCCCGTGTCCACAGCCACCGTGTCTGCCCCCTGGGGGCCTGGCGTTGCAACTGCGCGTGAGAGACAATCTGCCACTACATTGTGTTTGCCCGCCACGTGTTGAATGTCGGTGGTAAACTCCGAAATCGCGGCCAGCTGTCTCTGCTGTCGGCCCGACCAGGGCTCTGAAATCTTAGCCATTGCAAATGTTAATGGTTTGTGGTCTACAAACGCGGTGAAACGGCACCCTTCCAGCCAGAACTGGAAGTGGCGGATGGCCAAATACAGGGCTAAAAGCTCCCTATCGAACGCGCTGTATTTCCGCTCGTTATCGCGCAATGTTTTGCTGAAAAACGCAAGCGGTTACCAGCTCCCTGCTACCAGTTGCTCGACAACCGCCCCAACTGCTACGTTGGAAGCGTCCGTGGTTAGCGCCATGCGAGCTGCTGGCACCGGGTGTGCCAACAACACAGCGTTCGCGAGGGCCGACTTGACTTTGGAGAAAGCGCGCTCCCGTTCCGGGGACCACTCGACCTTATTTGCAGGTTTTTGTTTCTTTAGTGCCGCGTACAGTGGGTGCATGAGCTGTGCCGCACTGGGGAGGAAACGGTTATAAAAATTGACCATCCCCAAAAATTCTTGTAATGCTTTAACTGTCTGCGGTTGGGGAAACTCAGTTATCGCGCGTACTTTATCGAGCAGCGGGACCGCTCCTTCTGGAGAAACGCAGTGCCCCAAAAAATCGATTTGCGCTACCCCGAATTGGCATTTCGCTGGGTTAATTATCAGTCCATGCTCTGTCAGCCTCTGAAAAACCGCTGTGAGGTGGCGTTCGTGTTCGACTTCGGATGCACTGGCTACCAAAATATCATCCAAATAGGCGAACACGAAAGGGAGGCCATGCAACACCGCATCCATCATGCGTTGGAACGTCTGTGCGGAGCCCTTGAGGCCAAAAGGCATGCGCAAAAACTCGAAAAGCCCAAAGGGGGTTATTACTGCCGTTTTGGGTATGTCTTGAGCGCGGACTGGGACTTGGTGATAACCGTGCACCAAATCTATTTTGGAAAAGATGCGCGCCCCTGCCAAATGTGCCGAAAAATCCTGGATGTGCGGAATCGGGTAGCGGTCGTGTGCTGAAGCATTATTTAACCTGTGGAAATCACCACAAGGCCGCCACGAGCCGTCAGCCTTGGGGACCATATGCAGGGGTGACGACCAAGGGCTGTTAGAGCGTCTAACAATGCCCAGTTTTTCCAAGTTGGCGAAATCCTCGCGCGCAATGGCCAGTTTAGCTGGGTCCAAGCGCCGAGCTTTTGCAAAAACAGGGGGGCCAGAGGTAGTTATGAAGTGCTCGACCCCGTGTTTAGCTACTGACGCTGAAAATGTTGAGACCGTGAGTGCTGGGAACTGATTGAGTAGTGCATGAAACTTACCACCCGCAGCTGTGACATTGGGATGTGCAGAAGGCAGGGCCACCCGAGCTGTACAGGAGATAGAGTGGAAAGACATTTACCATACGTCTATTAGTAAGATAAACTAATAAACTGTTTGAGCATAAAAAATCAGCACCTAGCATGTTGTTGCTAACTGCAGCTACGACGAAAGTCCACTCGAAGGTGCGACCGTGGAAGGATAGAAGGAGAGTCTTCTCCCCATAGGTTTTGATCGTCGAGCCATTTGCCGCTAGCACCAGGGGTCCGCTGGAAGGCGCCAGCAGGTCCGCATAGGAAGGCTTGACGAAACTCAGCTGGGAGCCTGTGTCCACCAGGAAATCCTTCCCTGAATTCGCGTCCGTCACAAAAAGCAGCTTGTTCTTCGCGCCGAGAGCAGCAGCTGCTACAGACTCTCGGTCTTGGCGTTTCCCTGGCGCTTGTATCGGCACGGTGGGATGCATCTGCGCGCCCTCTCGGCGAAACGTCGATGGTAAAAGCAGAGGGTGCCGTCCGCTCCCCTTCTCCTGGTCTCTGTCGCTGCTGACGTCAGTGGGTCCGGTGCTGCGGCCGCTGGTCTCCCCTCGTCTTGCGGGGGTGCGTTCAGCTCCATTGCCGCTGTCGTGGCTGCGTGTCGTCTATGGGTGTCGATGAGCCGCTGCACCTCCTGGCCCAGCCCGTGGTAGTCACGGTCGTTAAGCAGCTGTGAGCTGGCCAGGGTGATTCTCACTGCTGGCGGTAGTGTTCTGAGAAAGAGGTGAGCGAAGATAAAACTGTCGTCATCTTCGCCTCTCAGGTTCATCATCCTCGCCATCAGATCTGCCGGCCTGTCTGCTTCCCCTTCTGTTAGCGCCAGAAGTCTCTCTGCTTGCTCTCCCTGCTAGGGAGTGAAAGCTCGAATGAGGGCGGCTTTCAGTGCGCCATACTTGTCGTGCTGGGGCGGGTGGTTGGTCAGGCTCTCCACCCGCTGCACTGTGAGGCTGTCCAGCTTCATGACGACATGGTAGAACCTCGTTGCATCCGCCAAGATTCCCCGAAGGTGGAACTGCACCTCCACAGTGGTAAAACAGGAGCGCGGGTTATGTTGCCAGAAATTGGGCAGCTGTAGTGTGGTAGCTGCGTTAACCCGGTTGGCTCCTGAAGAGTCCGGTGCGGGAAGATCGTCACCACCGGCCATAGTTTGTCGTAGGTCACCAGTGTAGAGGTGTGCCTTTCACAGACGAGACTGAGTTTATTTCTCAGGGTTGGTTTATTGAGAGGTCACATCCTCTAACAAGCACAGAATCTCAAAAAAGAGACAGAACAGTCATCTTCCACAGTTCTTATACTCTCCAAAGTCACAAACCCCCAACATCAAATAACACACCCCCAACCCACAGTCCTTTAGTAAACATACAGCCCCCGAGACTCCTTGGCGTCTCCATTGTCTCTTATCCTTCTAGCCTCCGGGGCTCCTGCTGGGGCAATCTCTCCAACTTCCCATCTCCTGCCCGACCACCTTCACACCTCCCGTAGGTCTCTGCAGGGTCAGATCCTCTTTGTCCATTAAGACGTGAAGCTTCTAGAATATGCACCGTCATGCCTACTAGGTATATGTGGGGAATATGGATACAATATATGCGCCCTAAATATGCGCCATAGCTTCAGTTTTCTTTCATCTGCCGATAAATACAGTTTTTAAGTACTCAATACAGGTGTGAAAGCCCCCCAATAAGGGAGGCATGAGGTATGCCTTAACAGGTATGAAAACTCCGCTAATGTTGGCGCACCAGTCACCGATGCAGCTGTCATGCAGGACTGTTTAAGTAACACAATTCCTCATCAACTCACACTCACACACTTGAATTTCACAGAACGTGGAAAAGCCTGTTAGCCTTGTGGCTAACTAGCACCGAGCTAATGGTCTTCAGGAGTTGCTACCTCCACATCCAGACAGTTTTAAGGTTTAGCTGCAGCTCAAAACCTCCTTAAATCCACAAATATCTGAACTCACATGAGCAGGATTCCTGACAGCAGTTCAGCAGCAAACCGCCTCTTTCTCCGTTTTCTCAGCAGTGCCTGTCGCCATGGAGAGCAGTGAGATTCTGCCGTAAATCTTAAAGATACAGTACCCTATTCAATTCAATTCAACTTTACTTATATAGTGGCCATATGACAACAAAAGTCATCTCATAGCACTTTCAAATGTAGGGGAAAGCCCACAATTGCAGAAAGACCCCAGTAATCAGGCGATCCCCTGTGAGCAAGCACTAGGCAATGGTGGAGAGGAAAAACTCCCTTTTAACAAGAAGAAACCTCCAGCAGAACCAGGCTCAGGGAGGGACAGTCATCTGCTGCGACTGGCTGTGGGTGAGGGGATAGAGAAGATAAAAAAACAGATATAAGAGAGCACACATTAACAGAGAGAAGCCGAGTACATTATTGGAGGTCACCCAGCAGTCTAAATCTATTAACAGCAAAACAAAGGGAGGGTTGAGAGACACATGATCCCTCCCTAATTGTAGGCTATATTGAAGAGGAAGATTTTTACCCTATTCTTAAAAACAGAGATCGAGTCTGATTCCCGAACCCAAATTGGTAACTGGTTCCATAGGAAAGGAGCTTGATAGCAGAAGGCTCTGCCTCCCATTGTACTTTTGAAGATTCTAGGTATTACAAGTAATCCAGCATTTTGGGAGTGTAGTGCTCTGTTAAGATGATAGGGTAATATCAGATCTTTTAAATAAAAAGGGGCCTGATTATTGAGAGCTTTGTAAGTGAGAAGAAGGATTTTAAACTTAATTCTAAACTCTATGGGAAGCCAATGAAGGGAGGCCAGAACCGGAGAGATATGATCTCTCTTTCTAATACCTGTTAAAACTCTTGCTGCAGCATTTTGGATCAACTGAAGACTTTTAAAAGATGTTTTAGGACAACCTGATAATAATGAGTTACAATAATCTAATCTAGAGATAACAAAAGTGTGGATCAATTTCTCGGCATCACTCTGAGACAAGATGCTCCTAATCTTGGCAATATTGCGCAGATGGGAGAAGGCAGTCTTAGAAACAAATTTAATATGTGAATTAAAAAATAGATCTTGATCAAAAATAACTCCAAGGTTCCTCACAGAACTATTCAGAGTAAGAGTAGCCGTATCCAAATTAAGAGTTTGATTTGGAAAGGTATTTCTAAGGTTTTTGGGACCAACAAGAATGACTTCAGTCTTATCTGGGTTTAATAGCATAAAATTACAAGTCATCCAAGCTTTGATTTCCTTAAGTCAGGCTTCTAACTTGGCAAATTGATTATAATCATCGGGCTTCATTGACAGGTATAATTGTGTGTCATCTGCGTAACAATGAAAATGTATGCAGTGCTTTCTAATGATGTTACCTAAAGGAAGCATACATAAACTAAAAAGAGTAGGGCCTAACACAGATCCCTGTGGAACTCCATGACTGAGCTTTGAGTTGGAAGAAAACTCATTATTGATATGAACAAACTGAAGTCTATCGGACAAATAAGATCTAAACCACTGCAGTGAAGTACTGTTTAGTCCAACAAAGTGTTCTAATCTATTAAGTAGAATATCATGGACTTCCGGTTATGGCTGCCACGTAGGACGGACGTGTCTCGCTCTGCTCTGCTCCTGGAAAAAAAAAAATCGGCAAATAACTCTCTCATTTGGGACAGAACGTATCCCAGCATTTGGGCGAGGATATGTCGGCGAAGCCTAAGGCTGGAAAACCAGGAAAAGGAAAAAGCGAGCCGCCGAAACAGTCCAAATTAACGGACTTTCAGGTCTGTGACGCAGCAAACAAAACTCCATATATGGGCGGAGGAGGCTGGCAACGGTGCGATATTTGCGGGGAATGGCGCAGATGCGCTGATGGCTGCCATGAGTTCAATGAGAGCGGACTTTTCCTCTAGATTTGATGGATTATGACAGCGTTGGAAGGAATAAGAAAGGAATTGGGTGACTGTGTAGAACGAACGGCGCAGATGGAGCTCCGTCTCGCTAGTGCTGAAGATGACGTCACCCGTCTTCAATTAAAGGTGCGCACTTTGGAAAAAAAAAATAAATCTCTGGAAGATAATATTTTGGATTTGGAATCTCGGTCGAGACAGAATAATTTGAGGCTGGTGGGTCTTCCAGAGGAATCAGAAGGTCGGGACGTATGTTCCTTTCTGGAAAAGTGGATTCCGGAGGTGCTGGGCAGCGAGGAGTTGCAATCAGCAGTGATTCTGGAAAAAGCACATCGTATTGGCCCACGGAGAGATAAGGGACCGCCGAGGACCTTAATTATGAAGTTTCTTAGCAACAGAGACAGGATGAAGATCTTCAACGCTGCACGAGCTAAAAAAGGAGAGATTAAACACCAGGACCAGCAGGTGCGGTTCTACCCAGATTTGGCCACAGGAATCCAGCAATTGAGGAAGCAGTTTGATCCCGTACGTAAGGAGCTGCGCAACCTTGGGATTCGTCATGGTGTAATCTATCCTGCGAGACTGCTGACCACGTATGAGGGCAGAACCCACATCTTCAAGACCCCAGAGGAGGCGCAGGAGTTCATCAAGAAGATCAAAGAAGAAGAAGAGACTGGTGGGAGCTAAGCATGAACAAAATATAAGGTAAAATAATTAAGCATTTGCACAGGCATCTGACTGACTTGAAGTAAATAGTAAGTTTACAAAATATAGATTGTATTATATATTAAAAAAACAAAACAAAAACAAAACAAACAAAAAAAAAAACTATGATGTACAAAGTTGTTAAAAATTTTGGAGTTAAGTTGGAAAACTACAGAGGAGAGTTAATGTTACGTCATTAAAAGCAGTAGAGTTAGGGTGATTGGGAGGATGAAGAAGGAGTGGCTTAGGCTGTTCCCCGTGGGTGTGGAACGGTCGATGGCTATATCGGGAGACAGAATTTTTCTTTTGATTTTGGGGGGTTTGCCACAAGTGTGGGAAGGGGAAATTTGTTTGTGTGTAGTTTGTAGGATGAATGTTCAACCACTCATGTTTTTGCTTCTCTGTATGAGCATGTTTACACTGCAAGGTAATCCCAAACTCTCTATTGATCATGGACCAAAGTGTTAATCTTAATTTAACTTCATGGAATTGCAGAGGTCTACAAAATTTAAAAAAAACTTAAACAAGTTATGAATAAAATAAAGGACATGGGTTCAAGAATTGTGTTTTTACAAGAAACTCATCTGATAGAGGAGGATGTTAAAAGAATTAGGAGTAGATGGCAGGGAAGTGTATTCACCTCTTCATTTTCATCCCGAGCCAGGGGAGTTATGACTCTCATACATAAATCAGTTCCTTTTCAAGTGAAAAATGTAATTGGAGACAAATTTGGAAGATATGTAATCATTCAAGGTTCTTTGCTATTAGAAAATATAAATCTTGTGAACTTATATGGTCCCAATATAGATGATCAGAAGTTCTTTGCTAATTTATTTCTCATCTTATCATCACTTACAGGGCAACATATAATAGCAGGGGATTTTAATTGTACATTGAATCCAGGTGTGGATAGATCAACAGGACTGGATTGTACGCACATTGGATGTAGGATGACTATTAATCATTTTATGAAAGAATTGAGATTGTTAGATATATGGAGAGAAATGAAACCACAAGTTAAAGCCTATTCTTGTTATTCCAGTACCTACAAGACATTCTCACGTATTGATTATTTTTTGATTTCCACAGAATTAAGGTCCAAGATTCAAAACTGCTTTTATGATAACATCGTGATCTCTGATCATGCACCCTGTTGTCTAATATATGTAGATAAAAAATTGACAAAGGAATCAGGTAGATGGCAATTTCAGCATAAATGGCTTCAGGATGAGGAATTTGTCAAGTATATAGAAAAACAGATAGACGAGTTCTTTGACATCAATACTACACAAACATCAGCATGTGTAAAGTGGGAGGCTTTCAAAGCTTTTATTAGGGGACATATTATTAGTTATACAGGATCAAAATCTAAGAAGACTCGAGAGGAGAGAGCTAAATTGGAACATAAAATAAAAAGTCTTCAGGAAAAAGTGTATGCAGGAAGTGACCCAAGGTTGGAGAATGAATTACTGATTTTGAGAGCTGAATACGACAAAAAATCAGCGAATAGAGCTGCCTCGAGTCTTCTAAGATTGAAACAATCTTTTTATGAACAAGGTGAAAAATCAGGAAAATTATTAGCATGGCAGATTAAACAATTGGAAATTAAAACACCAATTACCAGTATTATAAGTAATGGACAGGTAGTTATAGATCCTTTAGAAATTAATAGAGCCTTTAGAGATTACTATGAAAAATTATATGATACCAAAAATGAACCTGATTTAACAAAACTAAATGGGTTTTTGAACGAACTATCTATACCGTGTATTCCAAATGAAAACAGGGAGATATTGGAGTCTAAAATTAGTCAAGAAGAAGTTGGGCTAGCCATTGATAATATGAAATCAGGAAAAAGTGCAGGACCAGATGGTCTTCCAGTTGACCTTTATAAAAAATTTAAGAATAAATTAATAAAACCTTTTTTGGAAATGGTTTTAGAAGCATTTCAAAATAATAATTTACCATCATACATAAATAATGCCTTAATTATACTGCTGCCAAAACCAGGTAAGCCCTCTAATAAATGTGAAAATATGAGACCAATAAGCCTATTAAACGCCGACCTTAAGATAATCTGTAAAATTTTAGCAAGACGAATACAAGAAATTTTACCAAATATTATTAATCGAGATCAGAATGGCTTTATAAAGGGTAGACAAGGCTTCCATAATGTAAGAAGACTATTTAATATTATTTATTTTAATAAAGAAGCACCGGATACAGCTCTCCTATCATTGGACGCCGAAAAGGCCTTTGATAGAGTTGAATGGCCCTTTCTTTTTGAAGTCCTACAAAGGTTTGGACTTGGAAATAATTTCATAAAATGGGTTCAAATAATATACAATAATGCTACAGCAGAAATCCTAACAAATAACAATATTTCAAAACCAATAAAAATCAATAGAGGATGTCGACAAGGCTGTCCACTTTCACCTTTACTGTTTACTATGGCAACTGAACCTTTAGCGATAGCGATACGTTTACATTCACAAATATATGGAATTAAAGTTGGACCAACAGAACATAAAATCTCCCTGTACGCCGATGATATAATTTTGTTTATGTCGAATCTAAAAAAATCAATTCCAACCTTGTTGAATTTAATAAAGAATTTTGGGGAAATATCAGGATATAAAATAAATAAAACTAAATCTTCAATATTAATGCTAAATGAGACCCAGAGAAATTACCCAGCCCCTGAGGTAAATCAATTCAATGTTGTAAATCAGTTTAAATATTTAGGAATCCAAATTATGCCTAAACTAGAATCAGTCGCCAGTGTCAACTATGAAGCCTTAATGTCAGATATCAATGAGTTAACTCAGAGATGGATGTCACTACCAATGTTGATGATCGGGAGAATCAATATACTTAAAAGTAATATTTTACCTAAAATACTTTATTTATTTCAATACATTCCCTTATCACCACCTTTAGATCTATTCTCAAGAATAAAAAAAAAGTTAGTGGAATTTATATGGAACAACAGGAGGGCTAGATTACGTTTGTCTTTATTATATTTACCATTTGATCGTGGAGGTCTGAAATGTCCAAATTTTATGTTGTATTATTGGTCGGCACAACTGAGGTCTATGACATATTATTTTTCATCAAATGATCTCCCTCACTGGACTGAAATGGAATCATACAATTTACCTTTACCTCTTCCCATATTCATATACTCAGATTCGGCAAAAAAATTACAAAAACAAGTTAAAAATCCATTTGTAAAGCATATGATCAAAATATGGTGTGAAGCTAAAAACTATTTAAAAGAACCACAGTTATTGTCACAATTTAGTCCAATATGGGGTAATCAATATTTTAAACCAGGGAGAGCGGACGCTGTATTTAAAGTATGGAATTTAAAAGGGATACAAAAGATTCAGGATTTATATTTGCCATGTGCAGACAACATAATGTCTTTTGAAGAGCTGAGGATCAAATTTAATCTCAATAGAACACATTTTTTTAAATATCTTCAACTTAGAAACTTTATTCGATCAAATCAAAATAAAGCTCTCACTCGACCTATTTATTCATCCTTGGAAAAAATGATGATGAAAGATAGTAAAAGAAAGGGTATTATTTCAGAGTTTTATAACTCATTGACACTATCTTCAAGTGAAAATTCACTGAAAAGATTAAACTACTGGAAAGAAGATCTGCAAATTGAAATTTCAGAGGAACAATGGGAATTGGCTTGTACAGAAGCTCAAACCAAATCAATAAATGCACGCCTTAAATTGATACATTTCAAATGGTTAATGCGGATGTATGTTACACCGGAGGAGTTAAATAGATATAACAAAAATATACCAGATACATGCACAAAATGCATGGAAAGTAAAGGAACCCTATTTCATTGTTTATGGGAATGTAGATTAATAAGAATGTTTTGGGAAGAGGTGAGGGTAACAATTGAAAAAATAATCTCAAAACAAATCATACTGAATCCTAAACTGTTTTTGTTGGGTCTGTACCCAGAAAAGCATAATTTTAATAAAAGTGAAAGAACATTCATAGACCTCAGTTTGCTTAATGCCAAAAAATGTATTGCACTATTATGGAAAAAGACTCATAGACCAGATGTGACTCAGTGGTTAAGACAGATGTTAACAAACCTTCCATTAGAAAGAATAACATATATACTGAAATCAAAGGAAATTGTGTTTGAGAATATATGGAGACCTTTTATTGATTATGTAAAAAATTTAAACATAACTCTTGAAGAAGAAGGTGAATGATGTGTGTGGACCTTGTAAATTCCAAACTGGTGAACATAATATGTATACTTATGTATTGGATTGTCTAGACTAAACAGAGGAGCATTGTTGAAGACTTGATTTTGTTGGTGGTTGTTGGTGTTTTTAGTGCATTTTTTTTTTTTGTAGTACTTTAGTGTTAGTGTTTGATTGTTTGTATCATGTTTGTTAAAAAAAAAAAAAGGTTCAATAAAGATATTGTGGAAAAAAAAAAAGTAGAATATCATGATCGATAGTATCAAAGGCTGCACTAAGATCTAAAAGGACAAGTACAGAAATTAGTCCATTATCAGATGCGATAAGAAGGTCATTAGTGAACTTCACTAAGGCTGTTTCAGTACTATGATGGATTCTAAACCCAGATTGAAACTCTTGAAATAAATCATTTCCATGTATGTGGTCAAATAATTGTGTAGCAACAACTCTTTCTAAGATTTTTGAAATGGAAAGCAGATTAGAGATTGGTCGAAAGTTAGCTAAAACTCCTGGATCGAGCGTTGGTTTTTTGAGTAAGGGTTAATTGGCATCAAAACTGGGGATTCTAAATTGTTCTTAGGTATGGATGTGAGAGTGAATGGTTGTCTGTCTCTCTGTGTTGGCCCTGTGATGGACTGGCGATCTGTCCAGGGTGTACCCTGCCTCTCGCCCAAAGATGCTGGGATAGGCTCCAGTCCCCCCGCAACCCGAAAAGGACTAAGCGGAAGAAGATGGATGGATGGTTTAATTACAGCAATTTTAAAAGCCTGCAGTACATGACCTAAGGTTGAAAAAGAATTGATTATTTGAAGAATACGGCTACCAATAAATGGGAAGACTTTTTTTTTTTTTTTTAAATAAGCTCGTAAGAATAGGGTCTAAAAGACTCTAGGGGGATGTGAGGATTGACAGAGTCCTGACTCTTTGTCAGCCTGGCTACGGTGTTGAAAAGAAACCTGGGATTATTCTTATTGTCTTCTATTAATGCAGAGTAGTAACTTGTTCTAGCATTTCCAAGAGATTTTTTATAAATTAGGAGATGATTTCTCCATGCTAAATAGAATTCATCTAAATTAGTGGAATGCCATTTTCTTTCTAATTGACGAGTCTTGTGGAAAATGTGGAAATGACGAGGCTGAGTTTATCTCACGAGCCAGGTTTATTCACATCCTCCAACATCATCAAAAACAGAAAGAGAGCGAAACCCCCAGACATTTGTCCTTTTATACCCCAGGACATCAAAGCACACAGTCACATTGTATTTAATCCCAAGTAACAATGCGTCTTCTTCCAGGTCTTATCACCTCCACTCAAAGTCAGTGGCAGCCAGGAAATCCCCCAAGGCCATCTCTTTGCATACCAAAGACCACATTTCACATCCTCCTGTCATCTCCAAGGAGGCTCAGTCCTTTGTTCATCTGAGACGTGAAGCATACAGTAAACATACAGTGATATACATATGAAGCATATGAAACCCACATATGTGTCCCACATGATCCCCCCCCCAAACGTCTAAGATGGAACAATGTAATAACAGTCTGCATGTCATGATAAAATCACTACACATCAGTCCACATGCTGCTTGGGCCTCAGTCTTCTCCCATATCTGCTGTAAGCAGGCTTTACCACCTCCGCGGCGCCATCCTGCTGGGGAGCTGCTGTCTGAGGATGAGAACTGTTAGTCAATCCCTGTGGGTGCTCTGGGGAACCCTCCCTAGGGGGTCTGCCGCGCCGAGGAGCCCTGGCCAACTGCACACCTTCGTCAGCCACCACAAAAGCGGGTTTGAGCCTGTTTATGCCAATCTGTTCTTTCCTGCCCCCCAAATCTAGCAAAAAATGCTTATCCCCTGTTTCCAGCACTCTAAATGGTCCATCATAAGGTGGTCGCAACGGTGGGCGATGGGCATCGTGTCTGACAAAAACAAACTCCGCATTTTTAAGAACCTTGGGCACAAAAACGCGCGGAAAACTGTGGTGAACGGGGCCGGGCAGCAAACCCACTTCCGCGCCACTCTGCAACCGCTGAGCTGGGGAGCATTCTGGCGCAGGATTATCTGGGAGAAATTCCCCGGGCAGCCGAAGTGGCTGCGCAAAAACTAACTCAGCTGGGGAGGCTTCTAAATCCTCTTTAGGTGCAGAACACAACCCCAATAAAACCCATGGTAGCCTGTCCACCCAGTTTGCATCCGTAAGCGAAGCTCTGAGGGCCGCCTTCAATGACCTATGGAAACGTTCGCATAACCCATTAGCTTGCGGGTTGTACGCGGTAGTGCGGTGGATCATTACCCCCAGGCTGCGGGCCATCGCTGACCAAAGCTCGGAAACAAATTGAGGACCTCTGTCGGACAGAGAATGAATTGAGTCAAAAACGCGGCTGCGCCACGCGGTCGGTACCACCGGGCGTGGTCGACCCGTGGAGACATCGCAGATTAGGGGGGGCATACCATCTTGTTACACCCTGTTCTCCAGCCTTAACCCTGTTGGTCCAGACTGGAGCGCGCGCACGTCCGCGTCATTAACCTGATCTGCGGCCATGGTTGCACAATCTACCCCTACGCGGACTGGGGCCGCTACAGCGCGCGAGAGACAGTCTGCCACCACATTAAGTTTACCCGCTACGTGCTGAATATTGGTAGTAAACTCTGAAATTGCAGCCAGCTGTCTCTGCTGCTGGCCCGACCACGGTTCTGAAACCTTGGCCATCGCGAAAGTCAGCGGCTTGTGGTCAACGAACGCGGTGAAGCGGCGTCCCTCCAGCCAGAACTGGAAGTGGCGAATGGCTAAGTGGAGAGCTAACAACTCCCTGTCGAATGCGCTGTATTTTCGCTCACTATCGCACAATGTCCTGCTGAAAAAGGCAAGCGGCTGCCAAGCCCCGGCGACCTGCTGCTCCACGACCGCTCCTATGGCCACATCTGACGCGTCAGTAGTGAGCGCTATGCGGGCCGTGGGGTCTGGATGTGCTAACAACGCAGCGTTTGCCAGGGCTGTTTTGACCTCCGCGAATGCTCGCTCTCGCTCAGGAGACCATTCGATTTTGCTTGTGGGTTTTTGTTTTTTTTAGCGCGGCATACAATGGTTGCATGAGCTGCGCTGCGCGGGGGAGGAAACGGTTATAAAAATTTACCATTCCCAAAAACTCCTGTAATGCTTTGACCGTTTGTGGCTGGGGAAAATTTGTTACTGCGCGCACTTTGTCAGGCAGAGGAACGGCCCCTTCTGGAGAGACACGATGCCCCAAAAAATCAATCTGCGTCACCCTGAACTGATACTTCGCTGGGTTGATTATTAACCTGTGCTCCCCCAACCTCCGAAAAACTGCCGTGAGGTGATTTTCGTGTTCGTCTTCGGACGCGCTGGCTACCAAGATGTGGTCCAGGTAGACGAACACGAAGGGGAGATCACGCAACACCGCGTCCATCATGCACTGGAACGTCTGCGCAGCACCTTTAAGCCCAAATGGCATGCGCAAAAACTCGAAAAGGCCAAACAGAGTTATTACCGCCGTTTTGGGGATGTCCTCAGCGCGTACTGGGACTTGATGGTACCCGCGGACCAAGTCTATCTTAGAAAAAATGCACGCCCCCGCCAAATGAACGGAAAAATCTTGGATATGCGGGATTGGGTAGCGGTCATGTGCTGTAGTGTTGTTCAGCCTGCAGAAATCTCCGCAAGGACGCCATGAGCCATCAGCTTTAGGGACCATGTGAAGCGGGGAAGCCCATGGGCTCTTCGAACATCTGATGATGCCCAACTTTTCAAGGCTGGCGAACTCCTCGCGTGCTATGGACAGTTTAGCTGCATCCAAGCACCGAGCTTTTGCAAAAACGGGCGGTCCGGTGGTAGTAATAAAGTGTTCCACTCCGTGTTTAGCGACAGCTGCTGAAAATGTGGGAACCGTTGAGTGCTGGGAACTGGGTGAGTAGTGTGTGGAACTTACCACCTGCCGTTGCGACGTTGGCTTGTGCTGTGGGCGGGGTCACTCGGGCTGCACAGGGAATAGAATAAAAAAAAAGTGCATTAACCAGGCGCCTATTAGCAAGATCAACCAACAAACCATGTGAGCACAGAAAATCAGCCCCTAACATATTGAAGTTCACTGCAGCTATAACAAAAGTCCACTCAAATGTACGGCCGTGTAGGGACAGAAGCAGAGTCTTCTCACCAAAGGTCTTAATCCTCGAGCCGTTCGCTGCTGACGCTCCGTGACTTCCGGGACCCGCCAGCCAGTCAGCGTATGTAGGCATGATGAAGCTCACTTGGGAGCCTGTGTCCACGAGGAATTGCCTCCCCGAACGCGCATCCGTCAAGTAGAGCAGCTTGTTCTCCTCCCCGAGGGCCGCAGCTGCTATCGACCCCCGGTCTTGGCGTTTCCCGAGCTCCTGAACTGGCACGGTGGTATACATTTGCGTGCCCTCTCTGCGAAGCGGCGATGGTAAAAACAGAGGTCGTCTCCTCCGCGATCCCTGGCCCTCGCCGCCGCCATTGTCGGTGGATCTGCTACTGCCGCCTCTGGCCCCGTCGTCTCCGGCCGTCGCGCCGAGCTCCGTCGCTGCTGCGGTGGCCATGCGCTGTCTGCTGGCGTTGAGAATCCGTTGTGCCTCCTGGGCCAGCGCGCGGAAGTCCCGCTGGGCCATCAACGGTGAACCAGCCAGGGTCGCTCTCGTGGCCGACGGTAGGGTTCTCAGGAAAATGTGGGTGAAGAGGAAGTCGTCGCCGTCTGAGCCCCTCAGCCTCAGCATGTCTTCCATCAGGTCGACGGGCGTGCTATCTCCCAAGTCGTTCAGGGCCAGGAGTCTCTCCGCTCTCTCCTGGACTGAGGGAGTGAAACGCTGGATGAGCGCAGCCTTCAACCCGCCGTATTTGTCACCGGCCGGAGGGCACTCCAAAAAGCTCTGCACATATCGAGCCGTGCGGTTGTCGAGCTTGGAAATAACGTGGTAGAATTTGGTGTCATCTACCGTTATCCCCCGGAGGACAAACTGTGCCTCGACCAAGTGGAACCAGGAGCATGGGTTGTCTTGCCAGAAGTCTGGTAGCTCGACTGTGGCTGCGTTTGCCTGGCTGGCTCCTGACGAATCCGGCTCGGGGGAATTACTTCTATTCATGATACGTCATAGGGTCACCAGTGTGGAGAATGGTGAAAGACGAGGCTGAGTTTATTTCTCAAGTCAGATTTATTCACATTCTCCAACATCATCCAAAAACAGAAAGAGAATGAATCTTCCAACATCTGTCCCTTTTATACCCAGGATATCAAACATACAGTCACATGGTACTTAATCCCAGTCACAATGTAACTTCCCCCCGATCTTAACACACTCCACCTCTCAGTCTCTGGCCGCTGGGCGAAACCCCCCAAGGCTATTTCTTTGCATGCCAAAGACTAAACTTTCACACCCTCGTGTTATCTCCAGAGCGGCTCAGTCCTTTGTTCCGTCTCAGATGTGAAGCCTAAGGTGGTATACGTATGAATCATGCAGTCATATACATATGGGCATATATGTGTCCCACAAACTAGTAATTAAGAATGGTAAATTGCTGCTACTCCACCTCCACGACCAGAACTTCTACAATTATGATAGTTTAGATAACCAGAGGCAGTTGATTCATTTAAACAAACATAATCATCTTGCCCTAACCAAGTCTCTGTAAGGGATATTAAATCAATCTGATGATCAATTAAACCAGGTTTTGATACTTTTGGCAGTGTGGGGAGAATGCTAAGTCCTGCTGGAAAATGAAATCAGCTTCTCCATAAAGCTCCATAAATTTTAGAAAACTATTTTTAAAATTATTTTTACGTAATATTCTATTTTTTTTGAAAAACTGAATTTGGGGTTTTCATGGACTGTCAGCCATAATCATCAAAATAAAAATGAATAAACACTTGAAATATATCACTCTCTGTGTAATGAATCTGTATAATATATGGGTTTCACTTTCTGAAATGAGAGACAAAAAATATTGAACTTTTTCATGATATTCTAATTTTTTGAGATGTATCTCTATATGTTTTGCTCTTACTTTTACTGACCACCGCCGAGTTCTGTCTTTGGTGTAGGCAAGAGGAGCAACCCCACAGCAGAGCTTGCCACTGTGCTTGCCGAGATGCGAGGTGATGAACGGGAACAGCACCGTGAATGGATGGAACTACAGCGGGAACAGCACCATGAACAGCTTGCACAGCGGGCCAAAACATTTGCCCTGCAAATGCAGACCATAAACCGGCTTGCTGATGAGGCCCGTGAGGCCAAGCAGGACGAACTCGCCCTATGAAGGGAGGAGATGGCACAAAATGCTGCCTTCTATCAGGCTCTCCTGGATGTCCTTGGCAACCTCGGCCGGCGTGTGTGACCCAGTTTCCCCACAGTGTCATGTAACATCGTTGTCGTCATTGGCGGCTCCAGCTCATGTCCGAGCATTGGTTTCGTCTTAGTTTTCAGGACGTTGTCATCTGTGATCGATGTCAGTGGCTCTGAAGGCCCAGCTTATGATAGAACTGAAATGAGTAGTGTTGCGGAAAATTTTTAATAAACCAGTGACTGTTGACATCATGTGTGGTCTGTTACTACCAATTTTTTCAAGGTCTTTCCACAAAAAAGGGTTGGAAAACTATGCCACTGGAGTATGTTATGGAGTGTAATAATTGCTTACACATACGTTAAAAGCCAAGAGCTCAAGCCCAAGCTTTACAGCCATGTGCAGTAATTAGGACACCATTACATTGTCAGTTCTGTATTAAGAAATGTTCATATGTCCAACCCTGGTAATGTTTTTATGTGCACAAAATATTCACTTTAGCCATTGTAGGTGGGGTTGAATGTGGGGGTGGGGGGGCTACTAAAAAAGGGCTTTGGGGGGGGTCTCCAAATTTTGTCCTCACTGTTTACAATTACACTGCACAGAAAATGTGGAAAGTTTTCATTGTTAATTTATTTGTATTAAATGACTGTCCCAGTATTTTTAACAGTGATATTAAGTATCCACATGTCCAACTTCCTCACCAAAAACCACAGAGGCTAATTCAGCGTGTCCTAAAGTTTTCACATGGCTGTAGGCTGTGGGAGCAGTTTTGGGCCAACAAAATCCTGTCATACAGTGTATCCCCTCACATTGTGGTAACAAAATACTTATACTAATTGGAATTCAAGCAGTACAATGTTTTCATGTTATCTGTATGGTATGGTGAATACTGAAGGTTCTTTCTTAGCCAAAAATCACTTTTCCCATGCTGGAAAATTGCCAGGAATGCTATGGGGTAAGACAAGGCTATTAAAAAATTAAGAAATCGGATCACGTAACATAGGATGTAAAATGCATAACTGCACTCACTTTCCTCCCACCAGAAGTGATACGTGTCACTGCCAGACTCATCGCTGTTTAGAATTACACTTAATAGAAAATTTGGAAAAGGTTTGGAGTTTTACTGTAGTTATATTAAGTGACTCTCCCATATTTTTTTTAACAGTAATATTAAATTTCCTCATGTCCTAATTCTTCACACAAAAAACCCATGTTATCAGTAGGATATGGTGAATACTGAAGGTTCCTTCTAAACCAATCACTCTTCCCACGCTGGAAAATCGCCAGGAATGCTATGGGGTAAGACAAGGCCATTATAAGGGATGAACAATGCATAATTGCACACACTTGCATCACACCAAAAGTGATATATGTAATAGCTGCTGGATTCCTCAGTGCTCAGAGTTACATTTTGCTTAAAATATGGAAAAGTTTCATTTTCAATTTAGTTGCATTAAGTGACTATCCCAGTCTTTGTAACAGTGGTATTAAATACCCACATGTCCAAATTCCTCACAAAAAAACACCATGTTATCAGTATATGCCCTGACACTTGTGTATGATATATGACACTTGCATCGAACCAAAAGTGTTAAATGCAACTGCTTGATGACTCGTAGGCGGTTTCCCGTCTTTTAGGATTTAATCACTCATACCTTCATAATTAACCCAATATAAACAACAGAGAAGACATAGCTGAAAAGGATACAAAATGTTATTTACAAAATACAGATGTTTGACATGTGTTTGCACATGAATAGGAAGGCAATGACATTTCTAGTTATTACTCCTGCACAAATACTGCATCACAGCATCTCGGACATCTCTGCCCTGCTCCTCTACACCCTGTGCTGCTGCCCCCACTGGTTCACGTGCTGCAGTTGCTGGATCATCCAAAATGGGGTCAAAAGTCTCTCCCTGATTTTCACAAAGATTACAAAGAGCACAACAAGTCAGCACCATAGCTTTCACCAGTTGGATGTCGCAGTCATTCCTTTTCAGAAGGCAGCACCACCTTCCCTTCAGCCTGCCAAAAGTATTCTCCACAGCAACCCGTACTCGACTGATGTTTATGTTGAACATGTGCTGTTCTTCTGTAAGTCGTCCAGTGTCCTGGAATGGTTTAAAGAGCCAGTTTTGCAGGGGATAAGCTGAGTCTCCAACAATACAACAGCCCGCACTTACCGCACCGATGGTCCTGATGTGAGGTAGGAAGAGGCTTCCCCGGCTTGCTAAGTCTCACAGTGTGGACAGTCTCAGCACCCTAGCATCATGCATGCTCCCTGGAAGCCCTGCAAACACAGTCCAGAAAGCCCCTTTCCATCAGCAACACCCTGAAGGATTATGGAGTGCCAGCCTTTACGGTTGAAGTAGTCTGTGTGATATTGTTGTGATGCTATGATGGGTATGTGGGAGCCATCAATAGCACCAACACAGTGTGGTAGCCCCCACCTCTTCTCAATGTAGGCCCACATTTCTCTCAACTTCCCTTCATCAGGAGAACAAAGTTGCTCTGGAACCAGCAATGACTCTGCTGCAGCACAAAAGTCCTGCACACAATTGTGATGCTGACCCCAAACAGATGGCCAATAGTGTGGTACCCTGAGCCAGCAGCAAGCTTCCATAGTGCAATAGCCACTCTCTTCTTTACAGGCATACATTGGCGGAATATCGTATCTCGACGCTCCATGGCTGGACGCACTTTGTTGCAGAGGAAGGTGAAAGTGTCCTCTGACATTCTGAAGTTCTCCAACCACAACATGTTTATGTGAAGCCAGGAACAATGTCCTCCCACCACTGCGAGGCATGGCCCAATGTCCAGGCCGATGGTTTGCAGCGATTATTTGGCAACGTAGCAGCCATCTGGAACACACAGACAGCATACACATTTTTATGCCTTATTAGTGATAACCTGTTGCCACTACAACGTACTGTGTGGGGATTATAATGACTGTAGCCAGCATTAGCAACTGTTAGCTTACCCTCATCCTGCTCCTTGTCCTTGTCCATATGCCACTGGATTCAAATGTTGGAGATTCCCCTTTGGACTCTGGTGCATATTGCAATTCTGTGATGGCACTCAAAAGTCTCCTGCACTTTTTCTCCGTGTTTTGTCTCGCCGCACAAAGCCTTCACTGGCTCTGCTGTTTGGCCTTGACAAAAAGCCACAGAGCGAGCATTACATACATCCTCTCCCGATCCTCCATCTTGTGTTTTGCTATTGTGTTGGACGTGTTGACCCGGGAAGGGGGGTCCGCCTCCCTCTCCCACCCACACAAAGTGGGACCTAGTGCATTGGAAACACAAGCGGGCCAAACTGTACCGTCTCATCCCGTCCCAAAACGGGCCGAAGTGACCCTAGTGGAAAAGGGCCTTTACAGTCCCTAATGGAAAAGCGGACAAACCGTACTGTACCGTACAGTACTGACCCTAGTGGAAAAGGGGCTTTAGAAAGGGGCTAGAGGTGTGTGAAATTATGATTATGCTATTTTATTATTATTCATGAAATGGTCAGTCAGACAGCAACTCACGCCGGCTCGGACATCGCCCGGGTTAACAAGATCAGGAGTTCCTGGCAGCAGAAGGCGAATTACAGAGCTGTGTGGAGGAATCTGATCAGACCTAAATGAAACAGTCATTGTTGCCCCCGATAGACTGCTATGATGATGATGATGATGTAATGATGAGTATTGTGACGTTGTGAGGGTTCACACAAGAAAGGAGAGATGACTGTGATGAACAGGCTTTATTTATACACACCCACACAACACAGAACGGAGGGGAGGTCATTCACACGGACCCCTGTCTCACTTATGGTGACACAAACACATGATCAATCACTACACTAACTGGTCCTATAACACTGCTGTGCCATTATAGTTATAATGGAACAGCAATAACACTTAGAAAACACAAATAATCCTTTGTGGTGCAAGCATGCCGGGAGAATCCCCGCCCTTTAACACAGCCCCGATGATACACTGTCCCCCGCTGGAGTGGTTTCTGTCTCCAGAATAATAAAGTCCAACTCAAATCCGTCCAGGTGTCGGGGTGGCCTCCGTTGCCAGTGACCAGCACATACAGGCCCGTTAGTGTCCATCTGTGCCTCGGCCGGAGTATCTGGTCGGAATGAAGGCCCCGGCTTGGCCACCCGCGGGGCAGATAGCTGGAATGGGGCGAGATGGTCACGGTGGAGTACCACAACCCGGTCCCTTTTCTGCAGTCTCACCCTGTACACTACATCTGACAGTCGCTGTAGGACCATGCACGGCCCCGACCAATGGCTCGCCAGTTTTGGTGACAGCGTCCTTTTTCGCTCCAGGCAGAAAAACCAGACTTGATCTCCAGGTGCAAAGTCCCTCCCCTGGCAGCGGGAGTAATATGCCCACTTCTGCTGGCTCCTCGCCACCACCAGGGCCTCCTGAGCCAGTCCATGCACCATGTGGAGACGTTCTTTCAAGCAAAACAAATAATCCAACCCTGGTTTGCCCTCCACCTCTGGCTTCGGGTAGGGGGTGGGGGAGACACCAAATCCACCGGTGTGCACAGCTCGTGTTGAAACATCAGTGCTGCAGGAGTTCACCAGGTGGATTCCTGTGCTGCCATCCGGTACGCCCACAGAACCAAGGGTAGATGCAGGTCCCAGCCTTGCTGTCACTGGTCCACTGGCACAGGGAGCTGGGTGGTAAGGGTCTGGTTGAACTGTTCAATCAAGCTGTCACTCTGTGGGTGCAGCGGGGTGGTCCAGGTCATCTGGATGCCCAGCCGCCTGCAGACCTCCTCGAAGACCTCTGCCTCAAAGTTCCATCCCTGATCGCTGTGCCAAACTGACAAAACATCTCGTCCACCAGTTTTGATGCTGTGGTGGCGGCGCTCTGATCAGGGACCGCGTACACCTCTGGCCATTTGGTGAAGTAATCCATTGCGACCAGCACATGGCGGTTCCCCCGGTCCGTGGTCAGTAAAGGGCCCAGAATGTCCACTCCTACCCGCTCCATGGGTGCTCCCACCCGGTACTGCTGCAAGGGGGCGTGGGATTGCTGAGTCGGCCCTTTCTGAGCCGTGCAGGTGTCGCAGAGATGGACATGGAGCTCTACATCCTGGCGATATCCGGGCGAGTAGAACCGGGCCCGAAGACGCTACAGAGTCTTCGTCACCCCGAAGTGGCCCGCCCCCACTGCCCCGTGGACCAGCTGGAGTATGTTTTACCGGAGCTGCCGGGGAACCAACAGCTGCCAGATGTGAGGCTGCCCAGCTGGAGTCTGCCACTGCCGATACACAACACCCTCGAGACAGCGGAGACTGGCCCAGTGGGAGTGTAGGACCTTGGTCTCGGGGTCCAGCGCGGACACGATCTCCCAGGGGGGCCACTGGCCCACGTCCAGCCACTGCCGAACCCGGGAGATGACTGGGTCTCTGTCTTGCTCACTCTGCAGCTGCTGCGCGCCAAGGGCCTCTGTGACGTCATTGCTGGGGAGAGCTGACTGATTATCCTAGAAGGAGCTGCGCGCTGCTGTTATTCCTGCTCACAGTGGTCCGGAGAGCAGCAACCCGTGGGACGGCTTGGTCTCGATCCTCTGCCCGCTGGCAGTGCCGACAGGCCTCCGCAGTAAAGGGACGCCGAGACAGCGCATCAGCATTGGCATGGAGGTGGCCTGCCTGATGCACAATAAGAAAATCATAATCCTGCAGTGCTCCAGCCATCTCGCCAACTGTCCATCCGGCTATTTAAAGTTCAGCAGCCAGGTCAGGGAAGCACAATCTGCCCTGAGCTGGAACCTCCCCCGTACACATACGGGCGAAAATAACGAAGCCCCTGGATGACAGCCAACAGCTCTCTGCAGGTAACACAATGATTCCTTTCGGCTCTGCTGAGAGTGCAGCTGAAAAAGCAACTGCCTGCTCTCCGTGTTCTCCCTCCTGGGATAACACTGCCCTGATGCCCTGGTTGCTGGCGTCCATGTCCATGATGAAAGGGCGGTTCGGGTCGGGATACTGCAGGATGAGGGCTCCGATGAGTGTCGAGCAAAGCTGGGAAAAAGCAGCAGCACAGTTCTCACTCCACTGAAATGCATGGCCCTTCTGTGTCAGCTGATGTAGCGGGCTGGTGATGGTGGCGAAGTCTTTCACAAATCTCCTATAATAGGAGGCCAGTCCGAGAAAACTCCGTAGCTCTCCCACACCCCGCGGCACTGGCCAGTTCTTCACCGCTGCCACTTTCTCTGGATCGGTGGCAACTCCCATTGCGCTGATGACGTGGCCCAAAAAGGTGGTCTCTCGCTGAAATAAGTATCATTTCCACGGGTGCAGCCACAGCCCGGCCTGTCAGATGGGGTCTAATACTTACCAGAGGTTGGACAGGGCACCATCAAAGTCAGCTGCGTGAACCAGCAAGTCATCCAGGTAAACAATGCAGCGGTTCCGGGGCATGTGAGCCAACACTCACTCCATCAGATGTTCAAAGGTGACCGGGGCATTGAAAAGTCCAAATGGCATCACCTTGAACTGATACAGTCCCTGCCCAATGGAGAAGGCTGTTTTCTGGCGGGCCTCCGGTGACAGCTCTGCCTGCCAATAGCTGCTGCGGAGGTCCAGCGAGCTGAACCAGCTGGAGCCGGTGATGTAATCCAGCGCATCATCGATGTGGGGCACAGGGTAGGAAACCTTGACGTCATTCAGGTGCTGGTAATCCACACAGAACCACCATGAACCATCCTTCTTCCTAACCAGAACCATCGGCACCACCCAGGGGCTGCTGGAGGGCTCAATAACATCTGTCTCCAGCTTTTCCCGTACTTTTTGTTCTGCCGCCGCCCGCCTTGAAAAAGGTAGACGTGGGGGCGGAGCCTGATAGGCCCAGTCTCACCGGTGTTGATCCCGTGCTGCACCAAGCTGGTTCGGGTGCACTCCTCATCCTTGGCAGTGAAGACATCAATGTAGCAGTCCCACAGCTGGCGTCTCTGTCCCAATTCTAACCTGCTGCAGCTCTGCTGGAACAATTCCTCGACCGCCTGCTGTGTTTCTGCTGACACAATGAACCGCTCCGCTGTGGCCCTCCCCCTTGCTGTCTCTATCAGCAATTACACTCCTTCTGCTCATGCTGGTGGCACCGCTGTGTTCAGTTCTGGCAGCGACCCACCTGGTTCAGTCCATCCTGGTGGCCCCTCGATCAAGCAGGCCCCCGGGTTCCTCCTCTGGGTCCTGCTGCAGAGCGTAATGGTCCGAGCCCCCAGCAGGAGGGACGATCTGGTGGTGTCAATTTTTAGCGTCCCATACTGCGAGCAGATTGAGTCCAATAATGCAGGGATCTTGAACGTCAGCCAGCCAGAACGGATGGTTTGTGTTCTGGCCGGCCACCCCCACCACAAGAACTCGCCGCCCTCCCAGTCTGGCGCATTCACCGGTGGCTGTGATGACGCATCACCCGGTGGGTTCCCACCCCTGTGGTTATGCCTCGTCCGTACCTGGCAGCACTCTGGGTTGGACCAGGGAGATGGTAGAACCGATGTCGATCAGGACCTGGATCGGCGTGTTATCCAACCTGCACTGTAGGTACATCCCTAGCGAGTGTCCAATTCGGCCCAAACGTGGTGACAGTTCATCGTAGAAAATATCTGTGGGAGGCGGCAGGTTCCTGTTCCTACCACCTTGCTCTAGTTTAACGTTGGTGAGGGGCCAGTTTGTTGCGGGGTGGGTGCCGGGCAGTACCGCACGATGTGTCCTGGCTCCCTGCAGCGGAAGCACCCTTCCTCGCACCACCGTTGCTGTCTCCTCCTTGGCCGCGCCGCTGTGGTCTGGCGCAATTCCTTCTCCTTGCTCTCAGTTGTGGCCTGGAAGGCTCTCTGCCTTGGTGCCGATGCATCAGCTGCACAATCCATTTGCGGTCCCACCCGTCCTCTTCTGCCACAGCAGTCTCCCAGCTGCTCACGGCATGAATCCAGATGTGGTTCTGGAGCTGGGCCGGGCAGAGCCCCCAGATGAAGTTCTGGAGGGCGAGCTTCTCCACTGCCCCTGGCTCAAAATCCTGGTAGCCACACCGTGTCAACAGTCGTATGACCGCTGAGTAGGCTCCCAGGTTCTCTCGGCTGCCTCACCGGCAGTTGGCCAGCTGTTCCTGGGTGTGCTCAGCGTTGGCTGCTCTCCCAAACCGTCTCCGGAGCGCTCCTTGCAGTGCTGGCCAGCTGTGACGTTCCTCAGGCCGGAAACCAGACAGCGTGAGGAGAGCCCTTCCCTCCAGGGTCAGCGCAACCTGCACGGCAGTCTCTTCGGGTGGCCATCCGTTCAAAGCAGCAGCAAGCTCAACCTGGACAAGATAGCTGTCCAGCAGGGTTTCACCGTCAAAGTGAGGAAGTTTGGCCCGCTGGTGGATTGGTGGGACGGTCGCATCTTGGTCGATTGCCGCCCCTGGTCGCAGTGGAATCGCTGGCCTGTCCTGCCCTGAAAAGAGCAGGAAGCAGGGCCAATCTGCTCTGCTTAGCCCGCTCTGCCTTGAGAAAGGCAGAAGGCGGGGTATGCTGGTCCCGTCGGGTCTGCTGCTCCCTTCATCCCGGCGAGCATCTCCGGGGGTCAGTGTACAAGCTCTGTCGTCCATCCCCAGCTGAGCGATGAACCACTCCAACTGCTGAATCTCCGCTCTGACTCTGGCTTCCATCTGCTCCATAATCACACTTCTGACACCAGTGTGACGCTGTAAGGCTTCACACAAGAAGGAGAGATGACTGTGACGAAACAGGCTTTATTTATACAAACTCCCACAACACAGAATGGAGGGGAGGTAGGTCATTTACATAGACCCCCATCTCACTTATGGTGACACAAACACATGATCGATCACAATGCTAACTGGTCTTATAACACTGCTGTACCATTATAACGCAGTTATAATGAGGGCTCTTCAACCCCTTTGGGCTTTGACCGGCAGGGGATAAAAAGCATCACTTAATATTAATGCAAATAGAGATAGTCTCAACATTTTACAAAGGTGAAAAACTTTGAGAAAAAGACACTAATTTACAAGGAAAAAAAGCCACAGACATTTATACAATAAAAGCTTCAAATTTTCCAGAAAGACACAAATTTATAAGGAGAAAAAAATGATAATTTATTTAAAAGAAGGAATAAATTCATGAGAAAAAATTGGCAAAATGACAAGAAAAGCCAACCTGAATTTATAAGATATGCAAGTCACAGATTCATTAGGAAAGTTCAAAATTATTGAGGAAAAAAGTCATATGTAACAATAACAGTCATTGAATATGTCTCAGAAAACAGAAAATTATAAAGATTTACTACATTTGTTGGAAAAGGTTTGACATTCTTGAGGAAAATGTCTCAAAATTACAAGACAGAAGCTGCACATTCACAAGGAAAAAATTCTAATATTTAATTACAAAAGGATGAAAAGACAAGACGGTAAAATATTGAGACAAAGTGCAAAGTAGGAAGAAAAAAGATGTGAATTTATGACACGTCACAAATTCAAGAAAAAAATGTAAATTCATGAGTGAAAGCGGAAATTTTTTTAATAAAGTTTCAACATGGTGTGAAAAAGCCTTGAATTTTAAAACAAAAAAGAAAAATAATCAGAAGAAAAAGTCACCAGTTAATGAGAACTGCCAAATTGAAGGAAAAAAAATGCACATTTGCAATGTAAAATCTGTCTAATTTAAGTGGTAGAGTAGCTGAAACTGTACAGGAGTAAAAGTATGTTGTCTTTATATTAGTGGTGTTGGCGTTATCGCGTTAATCGTCCGTTAATGGCGACAAATTTTGTGATTGCTTTTTGGCCTAGCAGCTCTCTGTACCAAAGCCACTCTGGCCACAGACACTGTGTGCGCCATGCAGACATTGTGAAGTCAAACAAGCTGGATTACAGCCATGGAAATCCCCAAAGTGCTGTCATGTTTAAGTTTACAACGTTATCTGTCGGAGCTCTAACCTGGATAATTGTTACAGCCTCCTCCCAAACTTCACCTGGATGTTGGGTTGTTCTTCTGTGGAAGCTGGCTAGCTGGCTAGTATCTACATGCTAGGTTGTAGCCAACCTCCAGCAGTTGACACGGACAGAAATTCACCTGTTTTAATCCTCATAGCTTTGGGTCCAACTGTTGGCGAGTACCAGTCTTAAAAAAATTCTCCAGCTGTGTTCGTAATGTCCATTCACTCCCCCGCCGTTTTTGCAGCACGGTGAGGTGTCATCACAGGCGAGATAGTTGTTTATGTTTGCAATTTTTCTGCTAAAAGGGAAATTGTGTCTGTTGTGACACATGAGGCCCATGGTTTTGTGTTGATCTACTTTAAAGCTGTGAATGTTTGCTATGGGAGAAAGAGCAAGCTCCATTTGTGGCTGCTGGTTGGATGCTGAGTTGTGTTGCAGTGATATTATTGAGCCCTGGCATTCCGTTGTTTGCACATGTAATCTATTTTTGAGAATTTTCTGGAGAATATCCTGGATAGTTTTTGTCATTTTGGATATGCTGACAGCTTTAATAAACCTACAGGTGAAGACAGCAAGCATATTTGTCCACTCTCATGTTCATAACAGTATGACAAATGAAAAATTGCCAACTTAAGGTACACTGTATCTGTATGGAAAAACATGCAATTACAGCATTAATAATCACAATTAACTCAACAATCTAAAACATTAATCATGATTAAAAAATGTAATCGTCCAACACCACTAATAATAATGTAACAAGGCACAACAGTTCTTTGTTTAAATGTTTATTTTCCCTTCAGAAGGGCTACTCAGCCAAAGCAAATGGTCTGTTGCCTGGGCAACAAAACCCTAAATGTGTGCACTTCCCTGTTAAGAAACACTGAAAAACAATGCTACCGGGGAGCCGTTACTCTTCCACACAGTGGGCTATTAGCTGCTTTTCTTATTAAACATCATAAAGAGGAGAAAATGTAAAACTCTCTGATTGGCTGAGCTGCCCTCAATTAAAGTCAGTTTTCTTCGATTCTGGCAGAGGTAATACTTATCAAAGTTTTTTATTTTATTCATATCATTTAGATGATATTAGAAAATACACTGATATTTGATTTGATTTGTAACTTCATCAGGTACTGAGCTGCAGGAATTTTGAGTTTTTTGTTCATTTTCAATATTTTATCCAGTTTAATGTCAGTGTAATGAAACAGTTTTACAGATATTGACCTCAGAAACTCCCACACAACTCTGTTTTATCTGGTGTCCCCAAACAAATGTAGCCACGCCACGCTTCACGCCATGATGATGCAGTGACTACACCCGTGAGTCTTTGTGGGCGGTGAGGTCACACCTGAAAACTGACTGACCAAAGTCACACAGAAGCCAATCGAGGTACAGGCTGAGCAGCTGGCATTTTAGGTTCTCAGATTTACTTAATTTCTCCATATAACAAGTGAACTATAGGTAACTATTTATTCAGACAGACATTTATTGAGAAAGAAACATCCTTACAATTTCAGTTTTTTCAAGAACTTTTTGTAAAATTCAATCACTTTTAAAACCCTTAAAATACAATATTAAAATTCATGCATTTTTAAGGATTTCCAGCACCCATGGCAACCCTGGTTGTGATTTGGCACTATGCAAATGAAGCTGATTTGAAAATAAATGAAGTGAACTGAGTTGATTGAGCAACAACAACAAAGGAAAAGTCAGACATACAATCAAAACATGGAGCATCTCTGCTTTCTAACTGAAATGTTGGTTCAGACATTTAAGGGATCTGAATCCAGTACAGCCTGATCTCAGGGCAGAGGTTGCATGAAAAGAAAATTGTCCTTAATTGACATATTTTTCAGCAATGACAAAATTCTAAAAGCTGTTGGTCATTTGACAGATTACACTGAAGGTGATCGAATTAAAATGAGATAAAAGATCATAATAGAATTTTTACAACCATGTCTGTCAAAATGACAGATAAAGTCTAGTGCAACCTGTGTCTCAGAGTTTCTAAATCTGAACCTGTAAGCACATGAGGAGCTTCCTGTCTCAAAAGAGATCAAAGTCGATGTGAAAGGTGTCTCACTTTTAACTACTGTGAATCATTCCCTGTGATTATATGAGATTATCTCCAGTAAAAGCCTTTCCACATTCAGCATATACCGTATTTTTTGGACTATAAGGCGCACTTAAAATCCTTTAATTTTCTCAAAAATCGACGGTGCGCTTTATAATCCAGTGCGCCTTATGTATTAATTCTGGTTGTGCTTACTGACCTTGAACCGATTTTATATGGTACACGGTGCTCAAAAATCTGTCAAAAATGTTTTAGTACGACTTTGGTAAGTTACGAAGCCGAACCGCTTGATGGATTGTCGGAGCATTATGGTAGTCAGGAGCATTGCGGAGTAATATGTGCTTCAACATAATGGCCGGATGGCTTTTTCCACAAATCTCCATCCCTATTGATCTGCCACTCCATGCGCGCCCATCTCACCGATACTGTCAAAACCCAAGTGAAGCAAACTAATTCGGAGCTTGCCATCATTCCAGGTGGATTAACCAAAGAACTCCAACCGCTATATTGGTGTCAAAAGGTCGTTCAAAGTTAAATTGCTAGCGAGTTACGCCACTATCTGCCAATGGATCGTGGATCGAAACTGCTCCTGTTTAGCTGTAATTAACATTCAAAAATGATATTTTCGGGACGAAAGAATTCAAGCGTCCCGGCATTTGTTTGCATTGTTTACTTCTCGGGGCTGCCGCCGGAGAGCGAGCCGTATCGATTACTGAGCAAGTATTCTGGCCAATATGGCGATGTAAACAGCCACGGACTAAAAACATTCCGCCTGCTCATGGAACAGGTCATTCACACTCGCAAACAATCGCGCTATATGTGTCTATAATAACTATAGATAGGATTTTCTTTCCATGCACGCAAAAAAAAAAAAAAAATTCCCAGATCCGACTACCTCGCGAGGTAGTCGATACCCAAAAGCCAATGGTGTATAGAACACGTATATTAGGATTTGTATGTGAAATTTCGGCATCGAAACTGCTCCCATTTAGCTGTAAACGGGAGCAGTAAATACGGGTGTAAATACGTATTTACGGCTCTCCAGCGGAGAGCGAGCCGTATCGATTACCGAGCAAGTACCGAACGAGTATTCTGGCCAATATGGCAATATAAACAGCCACAGACTAAAAACGTTCCGCCTGCTCATGGTCATTCACACTCGCAGACAATCGCGCTATATGTGTCTATAATGACTATAGATAGGATTTTCTTTCCATGCACGCAATTTTTTTTTTTTTCCCCGGCTCCGACTACCTCGCTTTAATGCGCCTTATAATCCGGTGCGCCTTATGTATGAAATTAGACCATGAAATAGACCGTTCATTGATAGTGCGCCTTATAATCCGGTGCGCCTTATAGTCCCAAAAATACGGTAGGTTTATTTAACTTTGCTGTGGGGAGTTTATGTTAACCCAAGTTACTTTTGATCATAAAGGCCTTCAAACATTGAACACACACAAATGGATTACCTCCACTATGGATGACTTCATGTTTTCTTAAAGTACTCATCGGAGTAAAGGCTTTTCCACACTGTTAACATACAAAATGTTAAACACCAGTGTGGATGAGTTCCTGTTTCCATAAGATACCCCTTTCAGTAAAGGCCTTTCCACGCTGACCACACACACAAACTGCTTAACTCCAGTGTGGATGAGTTCATGTGTTCTTAAGGTACTCATCTGAGTAAAGGCCTTTCCACACTGACCACAAACAAACTGCTTAAACTCCAGCGTGGATAAGTTCATGTCTTCTTAAGGTACTCATCAGAGTAAAGGCCTTTCTACACTGACCACACACAAACTGCTTAACTCCAGTGTGAATGAGTTCATGTGTTCTTAAGTTACCCCTTTTAGTAAAGGCCTTTCCACACTGACCACACACAAACTGCTTAATTCCAGTGTGGATGAGTTCATGTGTTCTTAAGGTACTCATCTGAGTAAAGGCCTTTCCACACTGACCACACACAAACTGCTTAACTCCAGTATGGATGAGTTCATGTGTTCTTAAGGTACTCATCCGAGTAAAGGCCTTTCCACACTGACCACACACAAACTGCTTAACTCCAGTGTGGATGAGTTCATGTGTTCTTAAGGTACTCATCCGAGTAAAGGCCTTTCGACACTGACCACACACAAACTGCTTCACTCCAGTGTGGATGAGTTCATGTGTTCTTAAGGTACTCATCCGAGTAAAGACCTTTCCACACTGACCACACACAAACTGCTTCACTCCAGTGTGGATGAGTTCATGTGTTCTTAAGTTACCCCTTTGAGTAAAGGCCTTTCCACACTGACCACACACAAACTGCTTAACTCCATTGTGGATGAGTTCATGTTCCCTTAAGCTACCCCTTTCAGTAAAGGCCTTTCCACACTGATCACACACAAACTGCTTAACACCAGTGTGGATGAGTTCATGTGTTCTGAAGTGACTCATCTGAGTAAAGGCCTTTCCACACTGACCACACACAAACTGCTTAACTCCAGTGTGGATGAGTTCATGTTTACTTAAGCTACCCCTTTCAGTAAAGGCCTTTCCACACTGACCACACACAAACTGCTTAACACCAGTGTGAATGAGTTCATGTTTCCTTAAGCTACCCCTTTCAGTAAAGGCCTTTCCACACTGACCACACACAAACTGCTTAACACCAGTGTGAATGAGTTCATGCTTCCTTAAGCTACCCCTTGCAGTAAAGGCCTTTCCACACTGACCACACACAAACTGCTTAACTCCAGTGTGAATGAGTTCATGTGTTCTTAAGTTTACCCTTTTTGTAAAGGCCTTTCCACACTGACCACACACAAACTGCTTAACTCCAGTGTGGATAAGTTCATGTGTTCTTAAGGTACTCATCTGAGTAAAGGCCTTTCCACACTGACCACAGACAAACTGCTTAACTCCAGTGTGAATGAGTTCATGTGTTCTTAAGTTTACCCTTTTAGTAAAGGCCTTTCCACACTGACCACACACAAACTGCTTAACTCCAGCGTGGATGAGTTCATGTGTTCTTAAGGTACTCATCTGAGTAAAGGCCTTTCCACACTGACCACACACAAACTGCTTCACTCCTGCGTGAATGAGTTCATGTGTTCTTAAGTTTACCCTTTTAGTAAAGGCCTTTCCACACTGACCACACACAAACTGCTTAATTCCAGTGTGGATGAATTCATGTGTTCTTAAGGTACTCATCTGAGTAAAGGCCTTTCCACACTGACCACACACAAACTGCTTCACTCCAGTGTGGATGAGTTCATGTTTCCTTAAGCTACCCCTTTCAGTAAAGGCCTTTCCACACTGACCACACACAAACTGCTTAACTCCAGTGTGGATGAGTTCATGTGTTCTTAAGGTACTCATCCAAGAAAAGGCCTTTTCACACTGACCACACACAAACTGCTTCACTCCAGTGTGGATGAGTTCATGCTTCCTTAAGCTACCCCTTTCAGTAAAGGCCTTTCCACACTGACCACACGCAAACTGCTTAACTCCAGTGTGGATGAGTTCATGTTTCCTTAAGCTACCCCTTTCAGTAAAGGCCTTTCCACACTGACCACACACAAACTGCTTCACTCCAGTGTGGATGAGTTCATGCTTCCTTAAGCTACCCCTTTCAGTAAAGGCCTTTCCACACTGACCACACACAAACTGCTTCACTCCAGTGTGGATGAGTTCATGCTTCCTTAAGCTACCCCTTTCAGTAAAGGCCTTTCCACACTGACCACACACAAACTGCTTAACTCCAGTGTGGATCAGTTTATGCATTTTTAAGCTGCCCAACAGTGCGAAACCTCTCCCACATTCTTCACAAAAGCATTGTTTATGCCTAGTGTGGCATTTTCTCTGTATTCTTTTTCTACTCTTGTCACTGAGTGATTTTGCTTCGTTTGCTGCAGTTCGAGGATCTTCATCTTCCTGAAGCTGCTGAGGTTTCACTTTTGTTTTTCCTTTCATGTTCCTGTAGCAACAAGGACGAAGAAAAAAAAAAAAGGCTGTGAATATAGTGCTATGAAAAATTATTTCAAAAAAGTATTCCATACATTCATTAATGTGGAAACCAACTTGTGTATCAACTTGATAGACACTGAAAACATTAAATGTTTGATGGAAATATTCATTGTTCAAATATACCAAAACCAGATGAAAAGTACCATTACTTTTCAGAAGCAATCGATTGCACTGACAATTATTTTCCAGGATTTCACAAAGTAACTGATGAGTTTTTGGATCCCAATCTGCTATTTATATACAGTGGTGCTTTAAAGTTTGTGAACCCTTCAGAATTTTCTGCATAAATATGACCTAAAACCTCATCACATTTTCATACAAGTCCTAAAAGTAGACAAAGAAAATCCAGTTAAATGAGAAAAAAAAAAATACTTTTTCATTTATTTATTGAGGAAAATGATCCAATATTAAATACAGTGCATCCAGAAAGTCTTCACAGCGCTGAACACCTTTTTCACATTTTGTTGTTTCAGCCTTATTCCAAAAGGGATTCATTTTTTCCCCCACAAAATTCTACACACAATACCCCATAATAACAACGTGAAAAAAGTATTTTGGAGGTTTTTGTTAATTTATTAAAAATAAAAAACTAAGAACTCACATCTACATAAGTATTCACAGCCTTTGCTCACAACTTCGTCGATGCATCTTTGGCAGCAATTACAGCCTCAAGTCTTTTTGAAAACCATGCCACAAGCATGGCACACCTACAGTGGTGTGAAAAAGTGTTTGACCCTTTCCTCATTTTTTTGTATGTTTGTCAGACTTAAATGTTTCAGATCATCAAACAAATTTAAATATTAGACAAAGTGTCACGGACGGGGCTGAGGCGTCAGCCCCCGTTCTGTGATTGTGGCTGTAGTTTCTGATTATTTAATAATTATCGCCAGCTGGCAGTTATTGGAGCCTGAGTCTGGCTCTCTGTCAGCCTATGGCCACGCCTCCTCCTCTCTACCAGGCATCCACCAGTTAATGCTGTCACCTGTTGTATATTAGTATTATTTGTCCTCCTCGTTTTCTTCACAAATTTCTCGAAAAAGTCCAATCAGAGATTTCTAACTCCTTGGTTCAACACAGAAACTCGTAGTTTAAAATAGAAGACTCCTTACATGGCCCTGTGTGAAAAAGTGCCCCCCCCCGCCAAAAAAATAGAAATTAACTGTGGTTTATCACATCTTTGGAAAACTGAGTTCAAATTCTCTAGCCACACCAAGGCCTGATTACGGCCAGACTTGTTCTCAATCAAGAAATCACTTCAATAGGACCTGCCTGACAAAGTGAAGTCGACCAAAAGATCCTCAGACACCATGCTGCAATCCCAAGAAATTCAGCAACAAATAAGAAACATGGATCGTCACCTTATCGTGGTGGGGGGGTTTGCATGCCCCAGTGATCCCAGGAGCTATGTTGTCCGGGGGCAATTTGCCTCTGATAGGGTCTCCCAAGACAAACTGGTCCTGGGTGAAGGGCCAGACTAAGAACGATCCAACAGACTCTCATGATAAATTGTATATCAAGGATTCAGTGTACCCCGCCCGGTATGGGGTTACCGGGGCCCCACCCTGGAGCCAGGCCTGGGGGAGGGGCTCGAAGGCTAGCGTCTGGTGGCCGGGCTTCCACCCATGGGACCCGGCCGGGCTCAGCCCGAAGGAGTTACATGGGTCCGCCCTCCAGTGGGTCCACCACCTGCAGGAGGGATCATGGGGGTCCGGTGCTACGTGGATTAGGTGGCGGTCAAAGGCGGAGACCTTGGCGGACTGATCCCAAGCTTTCTAAACTGGCTTTTGGTACGTGGAATGGCACCTCTCTGGTGGGGAAGGAGCCTGAGCTGGTGTACAAGGTTGAGTGATACCGGCTAGATACAGTCGGCCTCACCTCAACACACAGCTCCGGTTCCGGAACCAGCCTCCTGGAGAGGGGCTGGAGCTTGGCCTTTTCTGGAGTTGCACCGGGCGAGAGGTGACGAGCAGGAGTGGGTATTCTTGTATCGCCCCACCTTGCTGCCTCTATATTGGAGTTTTCCCCGGTGGACGAAAGGGTTGCTTCCCTGCGCCTTCGGGTTGGGAAACGGGTCCTGACCATCATTTGTGCCTATGCACCAAATGATGTTTCAGAGTACCCACCCTTTTTGGAGTCTGTGACTGGGGTGCTGGAGGGTACTCCTCCTGGAGACTCCATTGTCCTACTGGGGGACTTCAACGCGCACGTGGGCAACGACAGTGAAACCTGGAGGGGGGTGACTGGGAGGAATGGCCTGCCCGATCTGAACTCGAGTGGTGTTCAGTTATTGGACTTCTGTGCTAACCACAGTCTGTCCATAACGAACACCATGTTCAAGCATAAGGGTGTCCATATGTGCACCTGGCACCAGGACACCCTAGGTCGCAGGTCGATGATCGATTTTGTTATCGTATCATCAGACCTGCGACCGTATGTCTTGGACACCCGAGTAAAGAGAGGTGCAGAGCTGTCAACTGATCACCACCTGGTGGTGAGTTGGATCCGATGGCAGGGGAGGAAGCCATTCAGACCTGGTAGACCCAAACGTATAGTGAGGGTGTGCTGGGAGCGTCTGGCTGAGGCCCCTGTCCGGGAGGTCTTCAACTCCCACCTCCGGAAGAACTTCATCCACATTCCGAGGGAGTCTGGAGACATGGAGTCTGAATGGGCCATGTTCTCCACCTCTGTTGTTGAAGCGGCAGCCCAGAGCTGCGGCCACAAGGTGGTCGGTGCATCTCGTGGTGGCAACCCCCGAACCAAGTGGTGGACACCAGTGGTGAGGGGGGCCATTAAGCTGAAGAAGGAGTCCTATCAAGCTTGGTTGGCTTGTGGGACTCCCGAAGCAGCTGAGGTGTACCAGCAGGCCAAGCGGAGTGCAGCTCGGGTGGTTGCTGAAGCAAAAACCCGGGTATGGGAGGAGTTCGGTGAGGCCATGGAACAAGACTTTCGGTCGGCTTCAAAGAGATTCTGGCAAACTGTTTGGTGGCTCAGGAGGGGAAAGCAGCTCCCCGTCCACACTGTGTATGGTGCGGATGGGACACTGTTGACTTCAACTGGGGATATCGTCGGGCGGTGGAAGGAATACTTCGAGGATCTCCTCAATCCCACTGATACGCCTTCCACAGAGGAAGCAGGGTTTGGGGACGAGGGGGATGACTCGCCTATCACAGGGGCTGAGGTCGCCAAGGTGGTTAAAAATCTCCTTGGTGGCCGGGCCCCGGGGGTGGACGAGATTCGCCCTGAGTACCTCAAGGCCCTGGATGTTGTTGGGTTGTCATGGTTGACACGCCTCTGCAACATTGCGTGGAGGTCGGGGGCAGTGCCTTTGGCATGGCAAACCGGGGTGGTGGTTCCTCTCTTCAAAAAAGGGGACCGGAGGGTGTGCTCCAACTTTAGAGGGATCACACTCCTCAGCCTCCCTGGGAAGGTCTATGCCAAGGTACTGGAGAGGAGAGTCCAGCCGTTGGTCGAACCTCGGATTCAGGAGGAGCAATGTGGTTTTCATCCTGGCCGTGGCACATCGGACCAGCTCTTTACCCTCTCGAGAATTCTTGAGGGTTCGTGGGAGTTTGCCCAACCAGTTTACATGTGTTTTGTGGACTTGGAGAAGGCATTTGACCGTGTCCCTCGTGGATTTTTGTGGGGGGTGCTTCGGGAGTATGGGGTATCGGGCTTGTTGTTACGAGCTACTCGGTCTCTGTACGACCGTTGTGAGAGTTTGGTTCGTATTGCCAACACTCGGTCGGAGTCATTCCCAGTGAGAGTTGGACTCCGCCAGGGCTGCCCTTTGTCACCGATCCTGTTCATAATTTTTATGGACAGGATTTCTAGGCGCAGCCAGGGAATGGAGGGTGTCATGCTTGGTGACCACAGGATCTCATCTCTGTTGTTTGCAGATGATGTTGTCCTGTTGGCTTCATCCAGCAATGACCTACAGCTCTTGCTGGGACGGTTTGCCGCTGAGTGTGAAGCGGCTGGGATGAGAATCAGCACCTCCAAGTCCGAGTCCATGGTCCTCAGCCGGAAAAAGGTGGATTGTCCTCTCCGGGTTGGGGACAGGCTCCTGCCCCAAGTGGAGAAGTTTAAGTATCTTGGGGTCTTGTTCACGAGTGAGGGGAAAATGGAGCGAGAGATCGACAGACAGATTGGAGCAGCATCTGCAGTGATGCGGATGTTGTACCGGTCTGTTGTGGTGAAGAGGGAGCTTAGTTCTAAGACAAAGCTGTAGATTTACCAGTCAATCTACGTTCCTACTCTCACCTATGGTCACGAGCTTTGGGTAATGACCGAAAGAACGAGATCGCGGATACAAGCGGCTGAAATGAGCTTTCTCCGGAGGATTGCTGGACTCACCCTCAGAGATAGGGTGAGGAGCTCAGTCATCCAGGAGAGGCTCAGAGTAGAACCGCTGCTCCTCCACATTGAAAGGAGTCAGTTGAGGTGGTATGGGCATCTGATTAGGATGCCTCCTGGACGCCTCCCACTTGAGGTGTTTCAGGTACGTCCCACTGGGAGGAGACCCCGGGGCAGACCCAGGACTTGGTGGAGAGACTATGTCTCCCAGCTGGTCTGGGAACGCCTTGGTATCCCCTCTGAAGAGCTGGAGCAGGTGGCTGGGGAGAGGGAAGTCTGGGCTTCTCTGCTTGAACTGCTGCCTCCGCGACCCGGACCTCCGGAAAAGCGGTAGAAGATGGATGGATGAATAAGAAACAAAGTAATTGAGATCTATTAGTCTGGAAAAGGCTATAAAGCCATTTCTAAAACTTTGGGACTCTGGCAAACCACAGTGAGAGCCATTGTTCACAACTGGTGAAGAAGTGGCCGGCTGACCAAAATTATCCCAAGAGTGCAGCAATGATTCATCCAAGAGGTCACAAAAGACCCCACAACAACATCCAAAGAACTGCAGGCCTCAATTGCCTCAGTTAAGGTCAGTGTTCATGACTCCACCATAAGAAAGAGACAAGGCAAAAATGGCCTGCATGGCAGAGTTTCAAGACGAAAACCACTGCTGAGCAAAAAGAACGTAGAGGCTTGTCTCAATTTTGCTAGAAAACATCTTGATGATCCCCAAGACTTTTTGAAAAATACTCTGTGGACTGATGAGACAAAAGCTGAACTTTCTGGAAGATGCGTGTCCCATTACATCTGGCGTAAAAGTAACAGCATTTCAGAAAAGGAACATCAAAACAACAGTAAAATATGGTGGTGATAGTGTCATGGTCTGGGGCTGTTTTGCTGCTTCAGGACCTGGAAGACTTGCTGTGGTAAATGGACCCATGAATTCTGCTGTCTGCTAAAAAATCCTGAATAAGAATGTCCGGCCATCTGTTCATGACCTCAAGCTGAAGCGTACTTAGGTTCTGCAGCAGGACAATGATCAAAAACACACACGCAAGTCCACCTCTGAATGGCTTAAGAAAAACAAAACGAAGACTTTGGAGTGGCCTCGTCAAAGTCCTGACCTGAATCTGATTGAGATGCTTTGGCATGACTTTAAAAAGGCAGTTCATGCTCCAAAACTATCCATTGTGGCTGAATTACAACGATTCTGCAAAGATGAGTGGGTCAAAATTCCTCCACAGCATTGTAAAAGACTCACTGCCCATTATCGCAAACACTTGAGTGCAGTTGTTGCTGTTAAGGGTGGCCCAACCAGTTATTTGGTTTTGGAAGCAATCACTTTTTCCACACAGGGTCATGTACAGGTGCCTCTCAATAAATTAGAATGTCATTGAAAAGTTAATTAAATTCAGTAATTCAATTCCGAAAATGAAATGTCCTATATTATATAGATTACTTACACACAGAGTGATATATTTCAAGTGTTTATTTCTTTTAATTTTGATGGTGATGGCTTACAGCTCAAGAAAACCCAAATTCAGTTTCTCAAAAAATTAGAATATTACAAAAAGTTAATTTTCAAAAATTGATTTTTAATAGAAATGTTGGCCTACTGAAAAGTATGTCCATGTACACACTCAATACTTGGTCGGGGCTCCTTTTGGATTAATTACTGTATCAATGTGGCGTGGCACAGAGGTGATCAGCCTGTGGTACTGCTGAGGTGTTAAAAAAAGGCCCAGGTTGCTTTGATAGTGGCCTTCAGCTCGTCTTCATTGTTGGGTCTGGTGTCTCTCATTTTCCTCTTGACAATACTCCATAGATTCTCTATATAGTTGAAGACAGGCTAGTTTTATGGCCAGTAAAGCACAGTGATACCATGGTCATTAAACCAGGTTTTGGCACTTTTGGCAGTGTGGGCAGGTGCCAAGTCCTGCTGGAAAATGGAATCAGCATCTCCATAAAGCTTGTAAGCAGAGGGAAGCATGAAATGCTCTAAAATTTGCTGGTAGACGGCTGCACTGACTTTGGACTTGATAAAACACAGTGGACCGACAACAACAGATGACCTCTTTTCAGATGAAAGTAAATTTTGCATTTCATTTGGAAATCAAGGTCCCAGAGTCTGGAGGAAGAGTGGAGAGGCACAGAATCTAAGTGACTTGAGGTCCAGTGTGAAGTTTCTACAATCAGTGATGACTTGAGGAGCCATGTTATCTGCTGGTGTTGGTCCACTGTGTTTTATCAGGTCCAAAGTCAGTACAGCCGTCTACCAGAAAATTTTAGAGCACTTTATGCATCCCTTTGCTGACAAGCTTTATGGAGATACTGGTTTCATTTTCCAGGACTTGGTGCCTGTCCACACTGCCAAAAGGACCAAAACCTGGTTTAATGACCATGGTATCACTGTGCTTGACTGATCAGAAAACGACCATGACTTCAACTCCATAGAGAATTTATGGAGTATTGTCAAGAGGAAGATGAGAGACACCAAACCCAACAATGCAGACGAGCTGAAGGTCACTATCAAAGTAAACTGGTCCTCCATAACACCTCGGCAGTACCACAGGCTGATCACCTCCATGCTACGCTGCACCCATCCAGGGACAAGAGTTGCAAATTAGCTAATAGCTATACACTCTATGTGCAACACATCAGATTGATTGTCTTTGATTAATTGTCTATGTTTATTGCACTGTCCCTGTCAAATAAACTAATCCACTACTACTACTGATGCAGTAATTCATTCAAAAGGAGCTCCGACCAAGTATTGAGTGTGTACATGGACATACTTTTTAGTCGGCCAACATTTCTATTATAAAAACACTTTTTAAAATTAATTTTATAAAACATTCAAATTTTTTGAGAAACTGAATTTGGGGTTTTCATGAGCTGTAAGCCATAATCATCAAAATGAAAAGAAATAAACACTTGAACTACACCACTCTGTGTATAATGAATCTATAGGAGTTTCATTTTCTGAATTGAATTACTGAATTTAATTAACTTTTTGATGACGTTCTAATTTATTGAGATGCACCTGTAGGTTGGGATTTTTTTCTTCTTAATAATAAACACCTTCATTTAAAAACTGCATTATGTGTTTACTTGTGTTATCCTTCTCTACTATTTAAATTTGTTTGAAACATTTAGGTGTGACAAACATACAAAAACATGAGAAATCAGGAAGGAGGCAAACACTTTTTCACACCACTGTATTTTGGGCAATTCTGCCCAGTCTTCTTTGCAGCACCTCTCAAGCTCCATCAGGTTGGATGGGAAGTGTCGGTGCACAGCCATTTTCAGATCTCTCCAGAGATGTTAAATGTGTGATTACTTAAGAAAAACTTATTACAGTGTGCAAGTGCATTTGTATACTCGCAACTGTAAACTATATCTCAAATGTGTATGTACTTTGTTTAGCTATTGTCCTACATATAAAAATATATCAAGCTGACAGGTAAAACAAACAACAAAATGAACAGACAAAAAATGTTGGTGTAGGTGCGTTTTACCACAGGTTTTTTTGTTTTTAATCCTATTTGTTGGGCTAGTAAACCATGGCAAACAGTGTCCATTCGTCCCTCTCTTCGGCACCCACAGAATGTCCATCTTATTGTTGTCATTGTCTATTCTTTGGCTCTCAGCTGTTATCTTCAGCACACACACACAGAGCAAAAAATGTTCATGACCCACTTACAGAGGTGGGGTTATGTAACTCAACAGTTCTTCAAGACGGTTGAAAGAAACGAAGCACACAGAGGTGGAGTTATGTTTGTCAATCAGCAGTTCTTGGTTACAGGCAATTGCCACAAGCAAAGCAATACTGGCCTGTTGTTGTCTTCAGCCACCTGCCGGTGACTTAGCAAAAGAGTTCTTAGTCTGTTGTGAAAGAGAGCTGCTCATTCAGGAAGTGTGTATGCTGTAGTGCTGGTTGATGGCTGGATTTGGTGATGACGTCGGTGTTGACACTGGGTGATGATGCTGGGGTGAGGGGAGCAATGAGACAAAGATAGCATTGGTCTGCTATGGTTCAATTCACCTCTAAAGAAAAAAACAACAAAGGAGAAAAAGATTCCGGAGATGCATATTCTGTTCATATAGCATCCACATGGAAATTAAACCTAGGACTTAAATAAAATGCCACTGTTTCTCTGTTTTAGGTGTCACTCTGTGAGGTTACTGTCTTAACCTTTGAACTGGCCACATTTCATGGACAGGTCGCGTGCCCCCAGTCGAACAGCGCAGCAACTGTGCCTGTCAACGGTGCCTGCCAACTGACTCTGATGACCCCGGCTGTACTGAGGATTTGTACTGATCTGCCAGTTCAGAAGGTGGCAGACACGCATTGGAGGAATCATAGCTGGCATGGAATACACCAAAGAAGAAGAAATTCTCATTATTATTCTTCCTTTTCTTTATCTGAGCTCACAAGACCAAAATGACTGCCGCCATGCATCCTCGTGGACCGTCACAAAAACAGCTTCGTACATGGAAAATAGCCGTGGGTTTACAAGCGAAATTTATGTGGGATAATCATAAGATTTTGCAGATGTGGTAGAGAGTGTAAACTGACTGAATGCAAAATAATGACCACGATAGACGAAAACGCAGCAACCGTGCCAGCCATCAAGCCCCCCTTTGCCAACAGTAAGTGACAAATTTCTTTGTTTTTTTTTTACATTGTACTGATTTTCTGGTTCACATACTTTACAGGGGTATGTTGTTATCTTATCTTCAAAGTATGTGAACCAGAAAATCAGTACAATGTGAAAAAACAAAGAAATTTGTCACTTACTGTTGGCAAAGGGGGGCTCGCTGGCTGGCACGGTTGCTGCGTGAGACAAATGTGTCAAAAAAGAACCATTCTTTGTGTAAATATGTCAAAAGTCCACTTTTGATTGAGTTATAGAATTTATGTAAAGGAATGAATGAATTTATTCCTATCTGAAACTTTGGATCACATACTACATCTTTATAATTGACAGTAAGCCAATATCGCTTGCAACTTTCAAGTTATAGGCTTGGAAATCTGAACTATTTTATTGACAAAAAATATTTACCACTCTTGACCACTAGGGGTTATGTCGCCATACGGCAACTGGGACAGTTAGAGGGTTAATACAATTAAAATATGTGATTCCTTGAAATTGATTTAAAAAATTTGTAGAATTACAAGATTGTGAAGTACAATGAAAAGGGGAAATTAGGTCATAATGTATAGCTTGATAAATGATACTATTATTTTGTCAAATGCTGTCCCCCCCTTTTATCCAGGGGTAAACTGCAGCTTGTGGTGACGCTTCCTGGGTGTTAGTGAGCATGTCATGTGATAGTTGTTCTGTTAATGTCAAAAGAGATGCTGAGGCATGATGCCCTGTGTGACCTTGTGCAAGGTTGATCGTCACTTCCTTGTGGTAACGTATCGTCACTTCCTGTTTTGCTGTCTGCCTGTGTGGTTTGCTCTCCAGCTCTCGAGCCACTAGCTATGGCTACTAGCTCTCTTTCCTCTCCTCCTCTGGTGTGCTCTCTCTGTCAGATGTTTAGCTACACCTCTGCCTCTTTTAGTGATAACGGTAAATGTAATAAATGTTGTCTTTTTGAGGCGCTCGAGGCGAGGTTGTCTGATTTGGAATCCCGGCTCCGCTGCATTGAAACACTGTCTGCGCCAGTTAATCTCGACGGACGCCCATTAGCTGCAGCGGAGCTAGCTAGCTTAGGTCCCCCTGTCACCGGTTCCCCGGCTCTCCTCTGCAGCGAGGAGACTGGGTGGGTGACGGTGAGAAGGAAGCCTAGTCGCAAAGCCCCGGTTCACCACCAACCTGTTCACGTTTCTAATCGTTTTTCCCCGCTCAGCGACACACCCGCTGAGGAAAAAACTCTGATCATTGGCGACTCTGTAGTCAGAAACGTGAACCTAGAGACTCCATCGGCCATAGTCACATGCATTCCTGGGGCCAGAGCAGGCGACATCGAGTCAAATTTGAAAATGCTGGCTAAAAGTAACTGTAAATATTCCACAATTGTTATTCACGCCGGCATTAATGACATCCGTCTCCGGCAGTCGGAAGTCACGAAACTTAATATAGAATTGGTGTGTGACTTTGCAAAAACGATGTCTGCCACTGTAGTATTCTCTGGACCCCTCCCCAATCTGACCAGTGATGACATGTTTAGTCGCTCGTCATCCTTGAACCGCTGGCTGTCTGTGTGGTGTCCTAAAAATGACGTGGGCTACATTGACAATTGGAGCTCTTTTTGGGGAAAACCTGGTCTTATGAGACGAGACAGCATTCATCCCACTTTGGATGGTGCTTCTCATTTATCTAACAATCTGGCATCTTTTTTATCCAAATTTCCAAAACCATGACTACTCAGAGTTGGGACCAGGAAGCAGAGTCGCAGTCTCTCTGCAGCTCCTCTTCATCCGCCACCCCTCAGCTTAGCCCCTGTCTTCCCCATCAGAGAATCGTTGTCTGCTCCCTCCAAAGTAAATAAAAATATAATGTATAAGCATCCCAAAGTGATAAAGCAAAATATTGGTAAAACTCAAATTAAACATAAAGCCTCTAAATTCAATGATTTGGCCTCTGTTCCTCCTCATAATTTAAAAATTAAATGTGGTTTATTAAATATTAGGTCTCTAACTCCCAAGTCTCTGTTAGTCCATGATCTGTTAATTGATCATCAGATTGATTTAATTTCCCTTACAGAGACTTGGTTAGGGCAAGAGGATTATGTTGGTTTAAATGAATCAACTCCCTCTGGTTATTTAAACTGTCAAAATCCCAGAAGTTCTGGTCGTGGAGGAGGAGTAGCATCAATTTACCATTCCAAATTACTAGTTAATGTAAAGCAAAAAACATGTTATAATTCCTTTGAGGACCTGGTCCTCAGTGTTGGGCACTTTAGCAATTCCAGGTTAAACCCAATTTTATTTGCCATAGTTTATCGTCCCCCATCAACCTATTCAGAATTTTTATCCGAATTTCCTGATTTCTTAGCTGATTTAGTGCTGAAATCTGATAGAATAATTATAGTAGGGGACTTTAATATACATGTGGATGTAGATAGTGACTGCCTTAATGTGGCTTTTAATTCAATATTAGACTCGATTGGGTTTTCTCAGAAAGTAGGAAATTCTACTCATTACCTCCACCATACATTGGACCTTGTTCTGACATATGGCATAGAAACAGAAAATCTTGTAGTGTCTCCTCATAACCCTGTACTGTCAGACCATTGTCTGTTAACCTTTGATTTTACTATTTCTGACTATTTGGCTCCTAAAGAAAAATATTATCACAGTAGATGCCTCTCAGATGATGCTGTTTCCAAATTTATGCAGATTGTTTCCTCTATGCCATGTGTCAACACAACGGAAATAAGCTATAGACAGCTTGCTCCTTCTGTAATTGATAACATGGTGGATAGTGTTTCAGCTTCTCTGCATCAGGCTCTAGACTTGGTGGCCCCCTTAAAAAAGAAAAAGTCTAATCAGAGATTTTTGACTCCTTGGTTCAACACAGAAACTCGTAGCTTAAAACAGAAGACTCGTCAATTAGAAAGAAAATGGCGCTCTACTAATTTAGATGAAATCTATTTAGCTTGGAGAAATCATCTTTTAATTTATAAAAAATCTCTTAGAAAAGCTAGAACGAGTTATTACTCTGCATTAATAGAAGAGAACAAGAATAATCCCAGGTTTCTTTTCAGTACTGTAGCCAGGTTGACAAAGAGTCAGGACTCTGTCAATCCTAGCATCCCCTTAGAGCTTACTAGTCAGGACTTTATGAACTTTTTCAATAATAAAATTTCATCCATCAGAGATAAAATCAATCAGATTCTTCCCACAGTTAACTTAAATACTGTAACTACTACAACTCCTTCTATTGATGTCTGTCTTGATGAGTTTACTCCAATCGACCTTTGTGAGTTAGACAAAATAGTTTCCTCATCCAAACCTTCAACTTGTCTTTTAGACCCTATTCCTACCAGGTTATTTAAAGAAGTCTTCCCACTTATTGGTAGCTTTATTCTTCATATAATCAATTCTTCATTAACTTTAGGCCATGTACCGCAGGCTTTTAAAACGGCTGTAATTAAACCCTTACTCAAAAAGCCAACGCTAGATCCAGGAGCTTTAGCTAACTATAGACCAATCTCTAATCTCCCTTTCATTTCAAAAATCTTAGAAAGAGTTGTTGCTATGCAATTATTTGACCACCTGCAGGGAAATGGTTTATTTGAGGAGTTTCAATCTGGGTTTAGAATCCATCATAGCACTGAAACAGCCTTAGCGAAGGTCACTAACGACCTCCTCATTGCATCTGATAATGGACTAGTTTCTGTACTTGTCCTTTTAGATCTTAGTGCAGCTTTTGATACTATTGATCATAATATTCTACTTGATAGATTAGAACACTATGTTGGACTTAATGGAACTTCGTTGCAGTGGTTTAGATCTTATTTATCTGATAGGTTCCAGTTTGTTCATGTAAATGATGAGTTTTCTCTCAGCTCAAAGCTTAGTCATGGAGTTCCACAGGGATCTGTGCTTGGCCCTACTCTTTTTAGTTTATATATGCTTCCGTTAGGCAACATTATTAGAAAGCACTGTATACATTTTCACTGTTATGCAGATGACACACAATTATACCTGTCAATGAAGCCAGATGATACTAATCAATTAGCCAAGTTAGAAGCCTGTCTTAAGGAAATCAAAGTTTGGATGACTTGTAATTTCCTGCTATTAAATTCAGATAAGACTGAAGTCATTCTTGTTGGTCCAAAAAACCTTAGAAATTCCTTTCCAAATCAAACTTTCAGTTTGGATGCAGTTACTCTTTCTCTTAATAGCTCTGTGAGGAACCTTGGAGTTATTTTTGATCAGGATTTGTCCTTCAATTCACATATTAAATTTGTTTCTAAGACTGCCTTCTATCATTTGCGTAATATTGCCAAGATTAGGAGCATCTTGTCTCAGAGTGATGCTGAGAAGCTGATCCACGCTTTTGTTAGCTCAAGATTAGATTATTGTAATTCTTTATTATCAGGCTGTCCTAAAACATCTTTAAAAAGTCTTCAGCTGATCCAAAATGCTGCAGCAAGAGTTTTAACAGGTACTAGAAAGAGAGATCATATCTCTCCGGTTCTGGCCTCCCTTCATTGGCTTCCCATAGAGTTTAGAATTAAGTTTAAAATCCTTCTTCTTACTTACAAAGCTCTAAACAATCAGGCTCCTTTTTATTTAAAAGATCTGATACTACCGTATCATCCTAACAGAGCACTACGCTCCCAAAATGCAGGACTACTTGTAATACCTAGAATCTCCAAAAGTACAATGGGAGGCAGAGCCTTCAGTTATCAAGCTCCTCTCCTGTGGAATCAGCTGCCAATCTGGATTCGGGAGTCAGACTCGATCTCTGTTTTTAAGAATAGGGCTAAAACCTACCTTTTTGATATAGCCTACAATTAGGGAGGGATCATGTGTTTCTGAACCCTCCCTTAGTTATGCTGCTAATAGGTTTAGTCAGCCGGGGGACCTCCAGTAATGCACTGGGCCTCACTCCTTTCCTCACTCTCTATGAAATATTTTTTTTTGCTGGTCATTAACATTTGTTTGTTCTCTCCCATAGATTGAGTCCCCATCGTGCTGTTTGCTCTCTACATGTCTGTTCTTTTCTTCTTCTCTGTCCCCTCACCCCCCAGCCAGTCGCAGCAGATGACTGCCCCTCCCTGAGCCTGGTTCTGCTGGAGGTTTCTTCCTGTTAAAAGGGAGTTTTTCCTCTCCACCGTCGCCAAGTGCTTGCTCACAGGGGATCGCCGATTGCTGGGGTCTTTCTGCAACTGTGGGGGTCCTCCCTACAGTTGATAGTGCTATGAGATGACTGTTGTTGTGAAATGGCGCTATATAAATAAAGTTGAATTGAATTGAATTGAAAAAACAAAAAAAAAAAAAAAAACCAAAACATGTTGCTTTTCCCTGGCCTAATTTACAAGACTCAGTTAGAGCAACTAATTCAGCTGCTCGTGCAGAATAATGTGATGGGAGTTTCATGTTTGCTTTATGAACTGCAATGAACCTAAAATAAAGCAAAATAAACCAAAATAAAATAAAACATGTTTTCTGCTCAGATTCATCAGGCCACATGAATTTCTGCATCCTTGGACTTTAAATAAAGTCACAAGTTCAACAACAAAAGTGGACAAAGAATGTGAAATGTGAGCCACAGAATTAATACTAAAAATTAAAAAACCGTCAAAAAGGTATGCCAAGAAGAGAAAAATAAAATCAAAAGAAGAAAACATTCATTTAAAGAAAAATGCATCCATAGGGCCCTAGTTTCAGTTTTTTTGTTCTAATATTTATTTATTCCAAATCCTTCTAACTTTGCTCTAATACTTGGGGTCATACGAGTATTTTAATAGCCCACAACTCTAACTGATACAAACCAGATACTGTTGGCAAAATAAATTTCAACTATATAGTTAACAAATAGGCTTTTGTTTTCACTTTTATACCTTCCTGTGTACAAGTTCTCACACATTTTCATACAAACACATTCTCACACAATGTCCTATGAAACCAATTTACTTTCCATGTACATAATGTCATAATTTATTTAGATGGAAGGAGCTCTCTTATTTATCATACATGATCATTTTCTGCTTTTCCTCATCTAACTTTTCTTTCAGACAATGTAACTGATGGAAACTAAATGATCCTCCTTCTGGAAAACCCACTTCAGACCAGACAGGCCCCAGCCAGACACTTTCATCACCATATTTTTGCCTCATATATTTTTACATTTGGGAATTGCTGTAAGGGCTCACACTCTTACTTTGAGATTTTTCCCATATTCTATACCATCACAAGCTTCAAGTAAGCCCCAACCAAAGTAATCAAAAAAAAAAAAAATCCTTCCTGTGCCGGCAAATAATTTTACTTAAAATAAGCAATAAAGTTCTGGCAATAGATAATGTTAATTAAAAATAAAACAAAAATATCTCCCAACAAAGCAAGATTAAATTGCTTAACACAAGTAAAAAACTATCATAAAGCAAGAAAAATCCCACAGAAAACTGCACAACAAAAAGAAATTACTGCTAAAATTATCTTGAGATAGCTAATACATTTCATCTTACCAAAATCCCCAGTGTAGTGTGACCTTATTATAGCTTCAGCAAAAAACAAGTTAGTCCTTTCACACACACACACACACAATAGCAACGTCAAATAGCAAGCTCAAATGAGCACACACACGTTAGTATGAATTTCCAAGCTACTAATAATAAGCAGATCTGGCAACCCACAGTTCTAATCATCAATCATCTTCAGCTGCTCTGAAAAGACATTCATTTTTTTCTCTTTTTTTTTCCTTTTCCCCCTCACAAAGTAACCCTTAAAACATTAAAACCAAACACGAACAAGCACATGAACGACCGGACAAACAAACTGCAGTTATTTATTTGATGTATTCATTTTATTTTATTATAATTTGAGGTCATTTTATTGTGTATGTATTTTTAAGGATTATTTTACTTTGCTTTAGACCTGTTTTGAATTATGTCTTAAGATGTTTTGAGTCTTATTACCATATTACAGTTTATCCTTGTGATATCAGCGCTATTTACCTGTATTTTTAAGGTTAACCCTTTAATCAATGCTCATTTGTGATGTAAAGAGGATCTCACATTGATATTTTTCTTAGTCAATGGTCACTCATGATGTTAAGATCTCAAATTGATTTGTACCCCGCAAGTCTATCTGGTCCATTTACAGTGGAAATGCGCATTCCAGTTGCAGGCTCGAACCGGGACCGCCAAGCTCTACATCATCCGAACATACCTATTTGGACTTTGCGGTATCAAGCACTCAGTTTACAACTTTTTACGCATCTATTTACCAATTAAGTTTACTCACTGTGATCCACCTGCAGGTTAACTCCACCACTCATCAGCTCCCAGTATCGTGCCTCCACTTGTACAAAAACCAGGTCGTTGGTCCCCGTCGGGGAAGTGCTTTCCCCACAGCCGTGTACAGCTGTCCATGGCCCAAAAACGCTGGAAGCAGAGGAGAGATATATGGAGCCCCACGTTTGGGCACCAAGTATGTTAGAAAAATCCTTGAAAACCTTCAGTCAAAAACCAGGCTGGATCAGAGTTTCAGCAAATTTAATTACACTGGCCAGTGGGGAACGATACAAAAACGGTCTCAGAGCCTATTCGTGCATCATTGTGACAGACACACATCACTCAGTTTTTTAAGCTCTCCGTTATGAGAGGTAGAGGAGCAAAATGTCCATCCAGTACATCTCGTCAAAACTTGGTATACAGATTAGCTTTTCTCAGGTCACTCCGTACCAGTCACACAAGAGCCATGCAGGCTAGACTAAAAATAAGATAACTAGTGCAGCTATAGCCTTGATATTTTTACACAAACTCTAAGTTTGACTCTGAGACCAGACAAATGATAAATATAAGACAAATATGCAATTTTTCAATCAGGGTAATTGTCCTACTGAAAGATGAACTGTCGCCCCAGTCTGAGGTCAAGAGCGCTCTGGAGCAGGTTTTCATCCAGGGTGTCAGAATCAGAATCAGAATCAGGTTTATTGCCATTGTTCATGTAGTACACAAACTAGGAATTTGTCTCGGTACAATGCTGCAACATTAAACATGATAAGATAAAAGAAATAAACTATACATGTAATAAAGTGTAGGATAAGATTAAGTGATACTGGTCAACAGTTAAAATATATTAGCCAGCAGCAGATACTGTGGAGAACTATATAGTGCAGTCGGTAATGCAGGAAGAAAACAGTGATGATTGACATGAGTCTGGTTGAACTGCTGTACATAGTGCACGAGAGTCAATAAGTCACTTAGTGTTCAGCAGTCTGATGGCAGAGGGGAAGAAGCTGTTCATGTGACGGGAGGTTTTAGTCTGGATGGACCGAAGTCTTCTACCAGAGGGGAGGGGGGCAAACAGTACATGACCAGGGTGTGAGGGATCGGCTATGATCCGGCCAGCACGCCTCCGGGTCCTGGAGATGTACAGATCCAGGAGAGATGGGAGCTTGCAGCCGATCACCTTCTCAGCAGTGCGCACGACGCGCTGCAGCCTTAGTCTGTCCCTGGCAGTGGCTCCTGCGTACCACACGGTTATGGAGGTGGTGAGGATGGACTCGATGATGGCTGTGTAGAACTGCACTAACATCTTGGTGGGTAGCTTGAGCTTCCTCAGCTGCCGCAGGAAGAACATCCTCTGCTGGGCTTTTTTGATGAGTGAGCTGATGGTCGGCTCCCATTTGAGGTCCCTGGTGATGGTAGTGCCTAGGAAGCGGAAGGAATCAGCAGTGGTGATGGGAGAGCCTGAGAGGGTGAGGGGGGGCAGAGGAGTAGTGACTTTCCTGAAGTCTACAATCATCTCCACTGTCTTCAGAGCGTTCAGCTGCAGGTTGTTATTGCTGCACCAGGACGCCAGCTGGGCCACCTCTCTCCTGTAGGCGGACTCGTCGCCGTTGGAGATGAGCCCGATGAGGGTGGTGTCGTCCGCAAACTTGATCAACTTGACAGACTGGTGGCTGGAGGTGCAGGAGTTGGTGTAAAGGGAGAAGAGTAGGGGGGAAAGTACACAGCCCTGGGGTGATCCGGTGCTGATGCTAGTATAGTCTGAGACAGTCTTTCCCAGCCGCACATGCTGCCTCCGGTCCGTCAGGAAGTCGATGATCCACCTGCAGAGGGAATCAGGCACGTTGAGCAGGGACAGCTTGTCCCGGAGCAGAGCGGGGCGGATGGTGTTGAATGCGGAGCTGAAGTCCACAAACAGGATCCTGGCGTAGGTTCCCGGGGAGTCCAGGTGCTGCAGGATGGAGTGGAGGGCCAGGTTGACTGCGTCGTCTACAGACCTGTTGGCTCGGTAGGCAAACTGCAGCGGGTCCAGGAGAGGGGTGGTGATGGACTTGAGGTGGGACAGGACCAGGCGCTCAAAGGACTTCATGACTACAGAGGTGAGCGCTACAGGTCTGTAGTCATTAAGTCCAGTGATCCGTGGCTTCTTGGGGACAGGGATGATGGTGGAGGATTTGAGGCAGGACGGCATAACTTAAGGGAGGTGTTAAAAATGTCTGTGAAGACAGGAGCCAGCTGTTTCGCACAGAGTCTCAGGGTGGAGGGAGACACGCCGTCTGGGCCTTGCGCGGGTTCAGTCTGGAGAACTGTTTGAGCACATCCTGCTCACTGATGATAAGGGGAGGGGGGGGAGGAGGGGGGGTGCCTTAAATGAAGTAGGGAATATGGAGGCTGTGGAGCTGGAGGGAGGGGGGGAGTTGGACACAGATGACGAGGTGTCAAAACGGGCATAGTGTTGGGACAGTCTTTGACAAAGGGCTTTGTCATCCTGACCTTTAGGAGCCTTAGGTCGATAGTTGGTGATTTGCCTCAGTCCTCTCCACACGGAAGCCGAATCATTAGCAGTGAACTGCTGCTGGAGTCTCTCTGAGTATAGAGATTTAGCCCTCTTCAGCTCTCTGTTAAACCGGTATTTAACCTCCCTGTAGCAGTCCCTGTCTCCACTTTTCAGCGCTGCTTCCTTCTCCTTCCTGATCTGTCTGAGCTTAGCTGTGAACCAGGGTTTGTCATTAGAGTAACTCACCCTGGTGCGTGATGGAAGAATGTTCTCTTCACAAAAGTGGATATATGAGTTCACAGTGTCCGTGTACTCATCCAGATCATGCGTGGCTCCTTTAAACATGCCCCAGTCAGATATTTCCATGCACGTTTCCAGCTTCTCCTCAGCATCACTGGTCCGTATCTTTGTAGTGCTCACAACAGGTTTAGTGAGCTTCAATCTCTGTCTGTATGTGGGAATGAGGTGAACCATCACGTGATCAGATAATCCCAGCGCAGCTCGAGGGACAGCGCGATATGCGTCTTTCACTGTGGTGTAACAGTGATCCAGTGTGTTTAATCCTCTGGTGGGGCATTTAATAAACTGTTTGTAGCGGGGGAGATCGTGGCTCAGATTGCACTGATTAAAGTCGCCAGCCACAATAATCAGCGAGTCTGGAAAAATCCGCTCTGTGTGTTGAATGTGATCCGCGAGCACGCGCTGAGCTTCGCGCGCGTCCGCGTCGGGAGGGGCGTACACAGCGATCATTATAAAAGAAGCAAACTCCCGCGGGGAATAGAAAGGCTTGCAATTGATAACAAGAAATTCCAAGGCAGGAGAACAGTGTTTGGAAATTACCGTTACATCAGAGCACCAGCTGCAGTTGATGTAGAAGCAGACTCCGCCTCCTGTGGTCTTGCCGGAAAGCTCTGTGTCACGATCAGCACGGAAGAGCTGAAAGCCGTCGAGGCGCAGCGCGCTGTCCGGTATATTTTCCCGGAGCCAGGTCTCAGTAAAGCAGAGGACAGCTGAGGAGGCGAGGTCCTTAAAACGCATCAGCAGTCTCAGTTCATCTACCTTGTTAGAGAGAGAGTTGGTATTGGACAGAAATATGCCAGGCAGCGCCGTTCGCGAGCCTCTCCTGCGAAGCCGCATGAGAGCGCCCGCTCGTCTACCTCTCTTTCGCCGTCTCACTTTCCGAGCCAAACAGTAAACCAGATCGGCGGCAGGGGCTAGAAAAACTGGGAGGAGGTCCGTGGGGGTGAAAGTCCTGATATTTAGAAGTTCTTCACGGGTATAAGTGCAAGCAGACACACAATTGACAAACAAAAACAAACAAAGAGCGCAGCGAAGCACCATGTCGACCGCTGTGGGCGCCATCTTGGACTCCATCAATATCGTCTCTGTACATTTGCTGCATTCATCTTTCACTCTATCCTGACTAGTCTCACAGTTCCTGCTGTGGCACATATGTTGGGTACACATTTTCCACAAATGTATTGCTGTATGTTTATTGTGTGCTGCACGTCTTGAGGGACAAAGGGACTGAGTCTGCAGGAGATATCGAGAAGGTGTGAGATTTGGCCTTTGTCTCAGAGAGGTGCTCTGGAGGGATTTCCAGACCATCGAAGGCTAAGGGACAATGGTGGCAGATCAAAAGGGTTACATTGTGACTGGGATTAAGTACCATGTGACTGTATGTTTGCTTAGACACCATGTGACTTGAGTTTCGATGTTCCGGGGCATACAAGAGTGATGTGATATTGATCTGTCTCTTTTCTTGCTTGGAGATTGTTAGAGTATGTGTTCTGTTAATAAAGCTGAACCTGAGAAATAAAACTCAGCCTCATCCTTGAGCACATCCTCTACACTGGTGACCTTAAGACGTATTATGGCCGGTGACGACTCTCCTGCACCGGACTCATCAGGAGCCAGCCAGGCTAATACAGCTACCACAGTCCAGCTACCTGATTTCTGGCAGCATAGCCCGCGCTCCTGGTTTAACACAGTCGAGGCACAGTTCCATCTTCGGGGAGTTTCGGCAAACGCCACGAAATTCTACCATGTGGTTGCAAAGCTGGACAGCCACACAGCCCAGCGAGTAGACAGCCTGATTAACCACCCGCCAGATGACGACAAGTATGGCGCATTGAAGGCTGCTCTCATCCGTTTTTTCACCCCCTCGCTGGGAGAGCGAGCAGAGAAGCTCCTGCCGTTGACTGAGGGTGAGGTCGAGAGACCTGCAGACCTGATGGCGAAGATGCTGAGTTTGAGAGACTCTGAAGATGATGGTTTTATCTTCGCCCACCTTTTCTTCAGGACACTACCCTCAGCGGTGAGAGTTACCCTGGCCAGTTCACAGCTGCTGGCCCACCGAGACTACCACGAGCTGGGCCAGGAGGCGCAGCGACTCGTCGACACCCATAGGCGACACACGGCCATGACCGCAGCAGCGGAGCTGGGCGCAACATCCGGAGATGGCAGGGGGCCAGAGGCTGCAGCACCAGACTCACCGACGACAGCAGCGGCGGAGGCCAGGAGACGTGGAGCGGGCGACGTCCTTTGCTTTTACCATTGCCGTTTCGCCAAGAGGGCACGCAAGTGCATTCCACCGTGCCAGTTCAAGCGCTCGGGAAACGCCAAGACCGGGAGTCGGTAGCAGCTGCGGCTCTCGGTGAAGAGAACAAGCTGCTCTACCTGTGGGACGCGCGATCGGGGAGGCACTTCCTCGTGGACACAGGCTCCCAGCTGAGTTTCATCACACCTTCCTACGCTGACCGACTGGTGCCTTCCAGTGGTCCCGGGGTGTCAGCAGCGAACGGCTCGGCAATTAAGACCTTTGGGGAGAAGACCCTGTCTCTCTCTTTCCACTGCCGTACATTTGAATGGACTTTCGTCATAGCGGCAGTCAATTTCAACATGTTAGGTGCTGATTTTTTGTGCTCACATGGTTTATTGGTTGATCTTGCTAATAGACGTCTGGTTAATGCACTGTCTTTTCACTCTATTCCCTGCACAGCCCGGGTGGCCCCGCCGACTGCACAGGCCAACGTCACAGCTGCGGGTGGTAAGTTCCACGCACTACTCACTCAGTTCCCAGCACTCACAGTCCCAACGTTTTCGGCGACAGTGGCTAAACATGGGGTGGAACATTTTATCACTACCACCGGGCCGCCCGTTTTTGCAAAAGCTTGGCGCTTGGACTCAGCTAAACTGGCCATAGCGCGTGAGGAGTTCGCCAACTTGGAAAAACTGGGCATCATTAGACATTCTAAAAGCCCCTGGGTTTCACTGCTACACATGGTCCCAAAGGCTGATGGTTCGTGGCGACCTTGCGGTGATTTCCACAGGTTGAATAACATCTCAGCACACGACCGCTACCCGATTCCGCACATCCAAGATTTTTCGGTTCATTTGGCGGGGGTGTGAATTTTTTCTAAAATAGACTTGGTGCGTGGTTACCATCAGGTCCCAGTGCGTGCTCAGGATATACCCAAAACAGCGGTAATAACTCCTTTTGGGCTTTTTGAGTTTTTGCGCATGCCTTTTGGACTCAAGAGTGCCGCGCAGACGTTCCAGCGTATGATGGATGCGGTTCTACGCGACCTCCCTTTCGTGTTCGTCTACTTGGATGACATTTTGGTAGCCAGCACGTCCGAAGACGAACACGAAAGCCACCTCACAGCGGTTTTTCGGAGGCTGGCAGAGCACGGGTTAATAATTAACCCAGCGAAGTGTCAGTTTGGGGTGGCGCAAATTGATTTTTTGGGGTATCGCGTTTCGCCAGAAGGAGCGGTCCCTCTGCCCGATAAAGTACGCGCAATAACAGATTTTCCCTGACCTGAAACGGTCAAAGCGTTACAGGAGTTTTTGGGAATGGTTAATTTTTATAACCGTTTTCTCCCAAGCGCAGCGCAGCTCATGCAACCATTGTACGCTGCACTAAAGAAACAAAAACCCACAAATAAAATCAAATGGTCTTCTGAGCTGGAGCGCGCATTCTCCCAAGTCAAATCAGCCCTGGCAAACGCGGCTTTGTTGGCACACCCAGTCCCAACGGCCCGCATGGCGCTCACCACTGACACTTCCGATTTAGCGGTGGGGGCGGTCGTTGAACAGTTTGTAGCGGGGACCTGGCAGCCGCTCGCGTTTTTCAGCAAAACCTTGCGCAATAGCGAGCGAAAATACAGCGAGTTCAACAGGGAGCTGTTGGCACTACACTTGGCCATCCGCCATTTCCAGTTCTGGCTGGAAGGGCGCCGTTTCACCGCGTTCGTGGACCACAAACCGCTAACGTTTGCGATGGCCAAGATTTCAGAACCTTGGTCGGGCCAGCAGCAAAGACAGCTGGCCGCAATATCGGAGTTCACCACCGATATCCAGCATGTCGCAGGTAAACATAATGTAGTGGCAGACTGCCTCTCGCGTGCTGTGGCGGCGCCAGGCCCCGTGGGGGCAGACTCTGCAGCCATGGCCGCGGGCCAGGGTAGCGACGCGGAAGCGCACGCAGCCCCGGTCCGCGTAGGTTTAGATTATGCAGCCATGGCCGCGGAGCAGGTTAGCGATGCGGATGTGCACGCGCTCCAGTCTGGACCAACAGGGTTAAGGCTGGAGCACAGGGTGCAGCAAGTTGGTATGCCCCCCCTAATTTGCGATGTCTCCACGGGACGGCTGCGTCCCGTGGTACCAGCTGCGTGGCGCCACCGCATTTTTGACTCGGTCCATTCCCTAGTGCACCCGGGGGTGCGCGCATCGATCAAGATGGTGGGGGAGAAATTTGTTTGGCCGGGGTTGCGCAAACAGGTCAAGGAATGGGCGGCAGCCTACGTAGCGTGTCAGTGAGCCAAAATACACAAGCACACTAGGGCTCCTTTGGAGCCTTTTCACATTCCGGCTAAGCGCTTTGATCATGTGCATGTCGACTTGGTGGGCCCCCTTCCGTCATCACAGGGGTTCACATACCTTTTGACGGTGGTGGACCGCACCACGCGTTGGTCAGAAGTGGTCCCTCTGGCATCAACTACAGCGAAGGAAGTGGCGCGTGCGTTTTTAACAGCTTGGGTTGCGCGTTTTGGAGTTCTGTCGGACATAACGTCCGACAGAGGTCCTCAAATTGTTTCTGAACTCTGGTCATCGATGGCCCGCAGCCTAGGGGTGAAGATCCACTGCACTACCGTGTATAACCCCCATGCTAACGGTTTATGCAAGCGTTTTCATAGGTCATTGAAAGCAGCCCTCAGAGCGTCGCTTACGGATACAAATTGGGTGGACAAACTTCCATCGGTTTTATTGGGGTTGCGTTCTGCACCTAAGGAGGATTTGCAGGCCTCCCCAGCTGAGTTAGTTTTTGCACAACCTCTCCGTTCGCCCGGGGAATTTCTCCCCGACAATCCTGCGCCAAATTGCCCGCTCAGCTGTTGCAGAGCGGCACAGGATCAAACACGCTTCCTGGCCCGGTTCATCACAGTTTTCCATGCGTTTTTGTCCCGAAGGCTTTAAAAAATGCGGAGTTTGTTTTTGTTAGACATGATGCTCATCGTCCAAACTTGCAGCCGCCGTATGATGGACCTTTCAGAGTGCTGGAAACAGGAGAGAAGCATTTTTTGCTAGATTTGGGAGACAGAAAGGAGTCGATTTGTATAAACAGACTCAAACCCGCTTTTGTGTTGGCGGATGAACAAGTGCAGTTGGCGAGGGCCCCCCGTCGCGGCAGACCTCCGAGAAGGCATTCTCCAGAACACCCACAGAGATTGACTAACAATTCTAATCCACAGCTGAAGGAGGACACTGCAGAAGCAGCAAGGCCGGCTTACAGCAGATACGGCAGGAGGTTTAGACCTAGGCAACTGGTGGATTGATATTTGATATGTAGTATATGTTTTTATGTCATAAAATATGATATAAAATATGATATGTTTTTATGTCATGCATCTCTGATTATGTTTGTCCCATATTAGACGTTTGGGGGGGGTGTCATGTGGCACATATGTTGGGTACATATTTTCCACAAATGTATTGCTGTATGTTTATTGTGTGCTGCATGCCTCGAGGGACAAAGGGACTGAGTCTGCAGGAGATATCGAGAAGGTGTGAGATTTGGCCTTTGTCTCAGAGGGGTGCTCTAGAGGGATTTCCGGACCATCAAAGGCTAAGGGACAATGGTGGCAGATCAAAAGGGTTACATTGTGACTGGGATTAAGTACTATGTGACTGTATGTTTGCTTAGACACCATGTGACTTGAGTTTCGATGTTCCGGGGCATAAAAGAGTGATGTGATATCGATCTCTTTTCTTGCTTGGAGATTGTTAGAGTATGTGTTCTGTTAATAAAGCTGAACCTGAGAAATAAACTCAGCCTCATCATTGAGCAAATCCTCTACACTGCTGCTGAAAAACATCCCCACAGCATGATGCTGCCACTACCATGCTTCACTGTAGGGATGGTATTGGACTGGTGATGAGCGCTGCTTGGTTTCCTCCTAGCATTCACGCCAAAGAGTTAAGTCTTTTGTCTCATCAGACCAGAGAATTTTGTTTATCAGGGTCTAAGAGTCCTTCAGGTGCCTTTTGGCAGACTCCAGGCGGGCTCCCATGTGCCTTTTACTAAGGATTGGCTTCCGTCTGGCCACTCTATCATACAGACCTGAGTGGTGGATTGCTGCAGAGATGGTAGTCCTTCTGGAAAGTTCTCCTCTCTCCACAGAGGAATGCTAGAGCTCTGATAGTTCGACCATCAGGTTCATGGTCACCTCCCTGACTAAAGCTCTTCTCCCCCGATCGCTCAGTTTAGACGGCCAGCCAGCTCTAGGAAGAGTCCTCGTGGTTCCAAGCTTCTTCAATTTATGGATGATGAAGGCCACTGTGTTCACTGGGACCTGTAACCTTCCCAAGATTTGTGCCTCGAGACAATCCTGTCTCGGAGGTCTACTGACAATTTCTTTGATTTCATGCTTGGTTTGTGCTCCGACGTGCACTGTGAACTGTGGGACCTTATAAAGACAAGTGTGTACCTTTCAAAATCATGCCTAATAAACTGAATTTACCAAAGTTGGTGGGTTTCTTCACATGAACTACTCACTTCAGGAACTTCCACAACATCTCAAATGGATTACGGTCAGGACTTTGACTTAGCCATTCCAAAACATGAACTTTATTCTTCTTAAACCATTCTGTGGTAGAAGAACTTGTGTGCTTAGGATTGTCGTCTTGCTGCATGACCCCCTTTCTCTTTGAGATTCAGTTCATGGACATATGTCCTGATATTTCCTGTAGTATTTGCTGCTATCATGGGCGGTGTTAGGCCTTTTTTAGGGGTGCTATAGCACTCTTAAATTTCAACTCTGCACCCCTAAATATTGGGAGTGACAAAAGTTGTGATTACAAAACTATAGTTCATCTTTGACAAGCTGAAATCCATCCATCTATCCATCCATTGTGTACCACTTTTCCAGAGGTCTGGGTCACAGAGGCAGCAGTTCAAGCAGAGAAGCCCAGACTTCCCTCTCCCCTGCCACCTACTCCAGCTCTTTAGACAGGATACCAAGGCGTTCCCAGACCAGCTGGGAGACATAATCTCTCCAGCATGTCCTGGGTCTGCCCCGGGGTCTCCCTCTCAGTGAGATGTGCCCGAAACACCTCAAGTGGGAGGCATCCAGGAGGCATCCTGCTCAGATGCCCATACCACCTAAACTGGCTCCTTTCAATGTGGAGGAGCAGCAGTTCTACTGAGCCTCTCCCGGATGACTGAGCTCCTCACCCCCTCTTTCAGGGTGAGTCCAGAAATCCTATGAAGAAAGCTCATTTCAGCTGCTTGTATCCGCAATCTCATTCTTTCGGTCATTACGCTCATGACCATAGGTGAGGGTAGGAACGTAGACTGACTGGTAAATTGACAGCTTGGCCTTAGAGCTCATCTCCCTCTTCACCACACATCACTGCAGATAAGATAAGATAAGATAAGCCTTTATTAGTCCCACAATGGGGAAATTCCAGGATTGCAACAGCACAGGGATAGCAACACTCAGAGCAACAATCAGAAGGCAAGAAAAAACAAGAGCAGCTAGTATGCATATGTACATATGACTATATATATATATATATATATATATATATATATATATATATATATATATATATATAGACACAGTGCGGAGCATTGTGCTTGGTGGATGTGCAGCAGAAAGTCTAAGCTCTCTCTCTGTGGATGCGGCGGGCCAGCTGGATGTCTTTGGGCATGATGGTGACCCTCTTGGCGTGGATGGCGCACAGGTTGGTGTCCTCGAAGAGACCCACCAGGTAAGCCTCGCTGGCCTCCTGCAAAGCCATGACGGCGGAGCTCTGGAAGCGCAGGTTGGTCTTGAAGTCCTGAGCGATCTCCCTCACCAGGCGCTGGAAGGGCAGCTTACGGATGAGCAGCTCCGTGGATTTCTGGTAGCGATGGATCTCTCTCAGAGCCACGGTACCGGGCCTGTAATGGTGAGGCTTCTTCACTCCGCCGGTGGCCGGAGTGCTTTTCCGAGCAGCCTTGGTGGCCAGCTGCTTCCTGGGGGCTTTTCCTCCAGTAGATTTACGAGCGGTCTGCTTGGTTCTTGCCATCGCTCTTTATTATTCTGCCTTATATTTCTTGCACGCCGCCTAAACTCCAGCCCGGCACCCGCGTCGTTTTCGCTTCAGTTCCCCGGTATGTCGAGTTTCTCCGTTAGCACCGGGTGGCGGTTGAGTGCTAGCTAGCTCTTCCCTGCTGTATCGTCTCCTGCTGTAAACAGTGGCTCCATCCGCCGACATGGGAGACCTTTGGGGCGATCTGTGTGTCCGTGATATATATGTATATATATATATATACACACTACCGTTCAAAAGTTTGGGGTCACTTAGAAATTTCCTTATTTTTGAAAGAAAAGCACTGTTTTTTTTCAATGAAGATAACTTTAAACTAATCAGAAATACACTCTAATATCTAATATACATTGCTAATGTGGTAAATGACTATTCTAGCTGCAAATGTCTGGTTTTTGGTGCAATATCAACATAGGTGTATAGAGGCCCATTTCCAGCAACTATCACTCCAGTGTTCTAATGGTACAATGTGTTTGCTCATTGCGCCAGAAGGCTAATGGATGATTAGAAAACCCTTGTGCAATCATGTTAGCACAGCTGAAAACAGTTTAGCTGGTTAGAGAAGCTATAAAACTGACCTTCCTTTGAGCAGGTTGAGTATCTGGAAAAAATTATTATTTCAAATACAAATCATTATTTCTAACCTTGTCAATGTCTTGACTATATTTTCTATTCATTTTACAACTCATGGTGGTAAATAAGTGTGAGTTTTCATGGAAAACACAAAATAATTGTCTGGGTGACCCCAAACTTTTGAACGGTAGTGTATATATATATACTGTATATATATATATATATATATATATATATAGAGAGAGAGAGAGAGAGAGTGAAAGGTGTAGAAAGAAGAAGGAAGATAAAAGAAAAAAAAAAAAAGGCAGTTGCAAAAGGCAGCCAACTCGTATGGTGCCGGAACCAGAAGCTAATGCTCCGATCCATCTGTCAATCTCTCGTTCCATTCTCCCCCCACTCGTGAATAAGACCCCGAGATACTTAACCTGTTGCACTCCGGGATTCCGCGGGCGGTCACGTCTCTGCGTCATAGTGCGCTTCAGTGCGCACTGAAAAAAAAAAAAAAGAAGCTGCATTTCCGTTCTTCCAGTACAGACACAGCCGCGAACAGAAAGCCAAAGGAGTATTTTGATTGGTTTAGATTTGATTGACCTCTCATTCGACTAATAAGAGCCTTGAATTGGATTTCTGAAACCTTGAAGAACCAATGACTGAAAACCTAGCAAGAAGGACCTGCCTACCAACGATCGCGAATACAACGAGCCAATTGAAGCAGAGAAGTTCAACGATTGAAACGCGTGCATCCCGTGCGTAAAATCTGTTTTGTCTAAGCCGCTGGGTGACACACATTGAGACCTGTGTGTAACGGTAGTGTTAGCCAGTCTTTTTTTATTACTACTGTTCTTATTTGTTTTGAAAAATCGTTCCCCAAAACCGCAATCATGGAAGCGGAGATGGTTTGACCGGGTCGGGTGACCAGAACCACGAGTCCTTAACAACCGGACCAGCTTCATGTTCGTCTGACAATGAGGAACAGATGTTCACCAACGACACTGCTGTTGTGGACAGGTAAGTGTTATAAGCTAAATTATTCTTTATCAATGAAAATAGTAATAAAAATGACATTTGACCGATCGGTAATTACAACGGTCCGTCATGGCCACATGACGGGCCGTTGATGGACTGTTTTTTGTGCGCCGAGCTCCTCTGTAGCGGTGGGGGGGGGGGGGAGTTGTTATCCTCAACATTGCAGATATTTTAGTATAATTTTTATTGCACTGTAGGTTACTTTTTCTTGTAAAAAAAAAAAAAAAAAAAAAAAGGCCACACATTTTTTACGTGGCATGCTTCTTTGTGCGTGGGGGGCTTGTTTGTTCATTCATTCATTCATGAATGAATAAACAACCCCCCCCCCCACACACACACACAGCCCTGAGTGTCACCTTTCATTAGAGCCCAAGATGAAGCTTCTATGTTGAAGCATTCAAAAGTTATAGACGTTTTTCCAAACTGTGCCATTTGGCACAATTTGGCACAGTTCAAAAACACCTGGGAACAACCTGAGAAAAAAGCTGTGTAATATATTCATTTTTTTGTGGTATTGTTACAAAATTTGGACCTCAGCTTGATAACACTTGGTTCTACATTTCTGTTGCATTTTCCATCCAGTATCTGACAGCTGTGTGTTATTTGCAAGCATCTGTATCTAAAAAAAAACACCCAGGCAAACTTTATTTTCTTCAAATTCAGTATGTTTAGATGACTGTTACTCAGTGGCAGGAGCACTTAGAGAGATTATGACTGTTTTGCCAAAAAATTCAAAGTGTTTTCTTTTAAATGAGACCAACCCCATGAAGATGCTGCAAAGGGTTGAAGAACAGCTTTTGATTTACTTTGGGTATGTTATTTTTAGGCGTTTTTAGGGAAACTGACCAGAGTGCAAGGGGTTAAACCCCTGCACTTAGGGAAGGAGCTTGTCCACAACTCGGAGAGGACAATCCACCTTTTTCTGGCTGAGGACCATGGATTTGGACTTGGAGGTGCTGATTCACATCTCAGCCGCTTCACACTCAGCAGCAAACTGTCCCAGTGAGACCTGTAGGTCATTGCTGGATGAAGCCAACAGGACAATATCATCTGCAAACAACAGAGATGAGATCCTGTGGTCACCAAGCATGACACCCTCCGTTCCATGGCTGCGCCTAGAAATCCTGTCCATAAAAATTAACAGGATCGGTGACAAAGGGCAGTCGTGGCAGAGTCCAACTCTCACTGGGAATGAGTCCAACTGAGTGTTGGCAATACAAACCAAACTGTCACAACAGTTGTATAGAGACCAAATAGCTCGTAAAACAAGCCCGATACCCCAGACTCCTGAAGCACCCCCCAACACACATACACAAAAAACCATGAAGGACATGGTCGAATGTCTTCTCCAAGTCCACAGAACACATGTAAACTGGTTGGGCAAACTCCCATGAACCCCCAAGGATTCTTGAGAGGGTGAAGAGTTGGTCTGATGTGCCACGGCCTGGACGAAAACCACATTGCTCCTCCTGAATCCGAGGTTTGACCAACAGCCGGACTCTCCTCTCCAGAACCTTGGCATAGACCAGGCCTATTCAATTAGTGGCCCGCAGGCCACATGCAGTCCAGAACCAACCTCAGAGTGCCCCAGGCCATGCCAAGGAAATATAAATTTAAGAAAAACATATGAAAAATTGGTACGCAAGCGCGCACACGAACAACACGCATGACCGTCATCACACGGAGTTGATGCACCCCGCCCACATGACCGTTACTGTCAGAGGTAGAGCGGTTTTCTAGTGTTGCTGTCCCAGAGAAACATGACCTTATTAAAGTACCTTAAATGTGGAAAAAAGCAGAAGACAGATGTAAGCAGTGGAGGCATTTATAGTGGTTTTAACCCACTGGAAATGGGAGCAGTAATGAAAAGTTGCTTAGCAAACATGTGATGAGGCTTCATACTGTCTGCAGGGAAAAGCAAGAGTGACTGAATTGCTTATGATTAACTTCACCAACTACAACAATATCCATCCATCCATGGATGGATGGATATTGTTGTATGATATCCATGGAAATCATGTACATGGCAAATTAAAATGACCGAAATTCACGAAGTCAATGACTTTAATCCGTCAGCAGTCTTCAGACAAACTAAGCGTGCTAACATTTGGATTTCAAAATAAGGGAGGTTTTTCCTGTTGTCTGGGTGGTGAGGAAAATTCTAAACTATAAATATATGGAAATATTGTAACACATAACTGTATCTTTGGTCATTTAAGTTAATTTATTCCTTTAAACACAATTATTATTATTGGCTGATCCAAAAATGTGCCACGTTCTCACTGTGTCCATTTATGTATATCATATTTCCTGCCGTAAAAAATTACGCAATACAGCTGACAGAAGGTAAACAATAGCATACTGTGGTCCAGCTGAACACCAGTCGGTTTCCTGTCCTGCTCACACGCAACCCAGTGGGAAGTAATGCCGTTGCGGTAGCTACTTCTCACATCCAGTCCTGATCACCTGTTGTCCCAGGGGTGAATAGCCCCCAACAGCTCCTACCTCTGTGGTTAAACATGAGTATTTTTTGAGCAAGAAGCTTGCATTTAATGTCCGCAGTTGTGCAAATGTGTAAGTTGTGTAAGTAATTGTATAAATTTTCTTACGCACAGAGAAAAAGTGACTGTGATTTGTTAAAGAACAGCTTCTTCTAAGTTGTGAACTTTCATTGATCTGTGATTTCTGTTTTATTTGATCTTATTGATTTACATGCTGTTGTGATATGCAACTATTTCAGGGAAGTACAGTGCATCCGGAAAGTATTCACAGCACTTCAGTGATAAAAATACTGGGAGATTTACGTAATACAAATCAACAATTAAAAATGAATTAAAGACTTTTTTCAAATTTTCTGTAAAATGTAATTCTGAAAAATTGTAAGGAATAAAGTTGGACACCCCCATCATTTTTTGGACACCCCCACATTCATTTCCACTTAAAATGGCTAAAATAAATGTTTAAAAATACAAATAAAAACAAAAACAAGGTTTGACATAGATATGTGAACATTCTTTAATAAAGAACTGAATATTTAATGGTGTGTCCTAATTTCTTTCACACGACTGTATGGTTGCAGGCTTCCTAAACTGGCAAGCTGAAATAACATCCAAAACATATTCAGTAGTTTGTCATTTAAACTTGTTAAAAATGAAAATGACACCCACCCCTCCCCCAGCAAAAGGTACAATCCCTCCTCTCACACACGTTCTCTCCCCTTTGCATGCACGCGCTGCCCCAGAGCCCTGGCGCGCACACAGAGAATTCCCCCCTATCCCAGCTGTGGGAGGCTGCTGCAGCTTTTCTACAGGTAAACTCATAATGATGTATGACATCAGCCTCAGTTGCAATATTCTGCAAAATTATGAATAGTCTTTGGCTGAAAATTTCTCTTTTATTTTCACAAAATCTCTTCAGCTTCATAGAGTCCTCCCTCTTTGGAAAGACTATTATTGTGCTTGTGCCCAAAATTAAAACCCTAAAATCTCTTAATGACTTTCGGCCTGACTTGTTATGAAAGTCTTTGAAAAAATAGTCAAGAATGAGATTTTGTGTGAAATTGAGGCAAAGTTGGATCACCTCCAATTTGCTTCTAGGACAGGCAGAGGTGTGGAGGATGCTGTAAGCACCCTACTCCACCAAGTCCTGGGGCATGTGGATGTTGGGAAATCTTTTGTTTGACTGCTTTTTATTGACTTTAATTCAGCAGATCGACTCGCCTGTTTCTGTAACAATAATCCTGATTTAGTTTGTTGGCTCACTGACTTTTTAACTGTTAGGTTCCAGAAGGTGACAGTCAATGGAGTTTTATCCAATGTTCTTTTATCTTGCACTGGCTTCCCCCAAGGATGTGTTCTTTCACCGCTTTTACTGGTTTTATACACAAATGACTGTTGAAGTCAACATGAGTGCAGATCCCTCATTAAGTTTGAAGATGATTCTGTAATAGTGTCCTTGCTTAATGATGAAGATCTTGTCCCTGATCCAGTGATGGATGATTTTATTGAGTGGTGTAAATTTTCCTTTTTGGACATTAAAGTGTCCAAAACTAAAGAAATGATTATTGATTTTCGAAGAAATCCTTAACCTGTCCACCCTGTCAGTATCCATGGTCAGACTGCTGAAGTGGTGAATCAGTACAAATATCTGGGAACATTAATTGACAATGAACTTTCTTTTGACCACAATGTCAATGCTATTTGTGCAAAGGCCCACCAGCACATGTATTTTTATCATAAACTTTTTTTTAATCATAAACTTTCATCCATCCATGGACGGTTGAATGGGTTACTTACCTTCCCTTCAGCCCTATGCTGTGGCTCCCTGCAGTTATATCTCAAAACACATGGAAATTAATGAAGTTCATTTTAAGTATCTTATTTTTCAAATTATTGTTTATTGGATACATTCTTTTTTTGTAACTTAGATTTTTATTCATTTTTCATTATATATATTGCATTCAGATCACAGTCTACATTTAAAAACAAAGGGGCTAGAGTAAGAAAGAAAAAAAAGGGGAAAAAAAAGGGAGGGGGACAAATGTTGGAGCATCAAGTTTTTAGTTTCCATCTCTTAATTCTTCTGGTTTTTCCAGTGTCTTTGGTTATTCTTTCAATTTCTGTCTCGTTGTTGCTCTTTGTAGTGTGTCCATTTCCGCCATTTTTTTTCATATAGTCCTTCTTGCATTCTTTGTCGATATGTTAGTTTTTCCATCATACGTATGTCCTCAACAATGTCAGTCCATTGCTCTTGGTCAGGAAGAACTTCTGATCGCCATTTTTTTGTGATTTTTTTTTACATGCAATCAACAAGATTTTAACTAGATATCTGTCCTCAGCCTGTATTACATTGTCTCTTTTAAGATCACATAAGTACATCAGGTTACAGTTCATTGGTATATTATATCCTAATATCCTCTGTATTGTCACATGTATAGATTTCCAGAATGATGAGATTTTGCTGCATTTCCAAAACATATGTGAGTGGTCTGCATTTTGAGCCCCACATCCCCTCCAGCATAAAGATTGGGTATTTGTATATTTTCCTTGAATCTGTGGTGTAATGAAAAAGCGAATCAGGTTTTTCCATCCAAATTCCCTCCATGTCCTTGAATTTGTTGATGTGTGTTGTGTTTTCCATATTTCCTGCCAGCTTTCTTCTGTTATGTTTAAATTGAGCTCTTTCTCCCATTTCTCCTTTATATAGTTACTTGAATGTTTGTTTGCCATAAGTTCCTGATATAGCTTTGAAATAATTCTTATTTTATTTCCTGCATATGAGCTTAAAATGAATTGTATAATCTCGCTCACATCTGTTTGGAGGTTATGCCTAATCTTCTTCATATAATAGTTTCTCATCTGCAGATATCTGAAGAATTCCGATCTTTCTAGTTTAAATTTTCTTCTGATGTTTACAAAGCTCCCGAGATCTTTTTTTCCGATATTGCCCCATGCTGTGATTCCCTTGGTCACCAGATTTTTGTATCCCCTATCTTGCTTTGCCGGTTCAAACTGACTGTCAAATGCTACCCATTTCAATAGTTTTATGTCTTCCTTTATATTATACTTTTGTACTATTTTATACCACAGTTCCAAAGTACATTTAGTGATTGGGTCTATTTGTTTGATTTGCTTATATGCATCTTTATCTCCTATTATGCTTTGTACTGGGAGTCCCTCAATTTCCTTTTCCATTTCTTTCCATTTTGCCTCATATCCTTCGTCGCACCAACATATGATATATCTTATTTGTGCTGAGTAGTAATATTCCTTTAGACTCGGTAGGCCCATGCCTCCTTTCTCTTTTGGTAACTGGAGAGTTTTATATTTCACTCTTGGCTTTTTACCTCCCCAAACAAATCTCGATATCATCCTGTCCCACTTTGAGAACTGGGCACCAGGAATCTCTGTTGGTAGAGCCGGGAAGAGGTAAAGCAGTCTAGGTTGTATGCTGATTTTGACTGTCTCAATTTTTGAATTCAGATCCATATTTAAGATTGACCTTCTATCAATATCTTTTTTTATTTCTTGTTCCAATCTATCATAGTTTGCTTTATAGATTTTGCTTAGATCTTTAGGTATGTTCACTCCAAGGTATTTTATTTCTTTTTGTTTCCAGTTTAGTTTGATCTTATCAGTTATCTGGTTTAGAGGGTTATAGTGGAATGTCAGTATTTGTGTTTTTGTTATGTTTATCTTGTATCCTGATAATTTTCCAAAATTTTCTATCAAGTTCATCATTTCCATTATTGATTCATCTGGTTGTTCAAGGTAAACTATAATATCGTCTGCAAATAGCCCAATCTTGTGTTCCGCTCCCTTTATTGTTACACCTTTTAATTTCTTATTTTGTCGTATCGCTTGAGCCAGTGGCTCTATGAACAGAGCAAACAAGGTGGGCGATAAGCAGCATCCCTGCCTGGTTGATCTTTGTATATTTACTTTGTCTGTTAAGCTACCGTTTATCTTGATTCTTGCCACAGGTTCTTGATACAGCGTCCTTATGCATTGTACTGATTTTTCGTTAAATCCAAAGCGTTCCAGCACACTATATAGGAATTTCCAGTTAACCCTGTCAAATGCTTTTTCTGCGTCTAAACTCATTATTACTGCGCTTTTCTTTTCTTTATGTATTTGATTAATTATATGTATTGTTCTCCTGATATTGTCATGTGTTTGGCGTCCCTCTATGAAACCAGTTTGATCATCTTCTATCAATTCCGTCAAGAATGTCTTTATTCGTTTACATATAATTGTTGTATATATTTTATAATCCACATTTAATAAAGAGATTGGTCTATAGTTTCCGCATTGTTCTCTATCTTTCCCTGGCTTTAAAATAACTGAAATAATGGCTTCGTTCCATGATGGAGGTATTTTGTTGTTGTTCAACGTCCAATTAAATGACTTTAGGAGCTGTGGCGTGAGTTCTTCTATAAACAGTTTATAAAACTCAGAGGGGTACCCATCGCTACCTGGTGATTTACCCTTTTTAAGTGACTTAATCACATCTCTAATCTCTTGTGTTGTTATTTCTGCTGTTAGCTTTTCATTTTGTTGATTTCCTATTGATGGCAAGTCCAATGTGCATAGAAATTTTTTAATATCCTTAGTATTTGTTTCTTCAGGTTGCGAGTATAGTTCTTGATAGAAATTATGGAATATTTCTTCGATGTTTTCTGGGTTAACTGGTTTTATTTGTGATGGGGTCTTTAATCTTATATACATTATTCACTGTTTGTTGTTTTCTTAACCGTTTTGCCAGCAGTTTTGTGGCTTTTGGTCCCGTTTCATAATATTTTTGCTTTAGATATCTATTTTTCCTTTCAATTTCATTTATTTGTGTTTCTTTTATCTTTATTTTTTCTTCTTTAATTTCTTGGTATATTTTTGGGTCATTTGTGCTTTGATGTTTACGTTCTAATTCCCTCAGTCTCTCACATCTTTGTTCATATGTTTCCAGTTTAGACTTATTTGCTTTTCCTGTTTCAACAATTAATTTACCTCTTAACACGGCTTTTAGTGCATCTCATAGTATTGTTGGGTCCACTTCTTCATTGTCATTCTCTTGGATATACTCGTTTATGTTTACTTTTATTCTTTCTTTCATTTTCTCATCATTTAACAGTCCTACATTAAGTTTCCATGTTGTTTGTCGTTTTCTATTGTTTAAATATATTTCCATGTATATAGGATTATGATCTGATATTTCTGCCCCTCCAATCCGACAATTTCTCACCCTGTGTCTGTCACCTTCATTCATAAGGAAGTAATCTATTCTAGAGTGTACTTTATGGACTGCTGAATAATGTGTATAGTCTTTTTCGAGTGGGTGCAGGTCCCTCCATATGTCTACCATACCCATTTCTGCCAGTGAGGTTCTTATGAACTTTGTTACATGTTTTTTTGTCTTCTTAACACTTGTTGTGTCAACTTCATGATCCATGACAGCATTTAAGTCTCCTCCACAGATTAGGACTCCTTCACTGTGTGTTGCTATGAGATCAAACAGATGTTGAAAAAAACCCTTGTCACTTTCTGGTGGGGCATAGATGTTCACTAATGTGATCTGCATACCATCTATTCTTCCCTTTATTATTACATACCTGCCTTCTTTATCCTGGATTTCTTGTTCACATTCAAATTGTATTTTATTTGAAATTAGTATCATAACCCTCCTTTTAGTTCCTCCCTTAAATGAACTGTAGTAGGAGTTCTTATAGCCAAATCTCTTTAGTTTCACATGTTCTGTCTTGCTCAAATGTGTCTCTTGCATAAATATAATTTCGGCTTTTTCCTTCTTGAATTTTCTTATTATTCTTTCCCTTTTAACAGGTGAGTTCAGACCATTCACGTTTAGTGTCATTATCTTAAGATTTTTACCCATATTTATGTTTTTCCATTTTTTTAACTTGTGCTCCTAGCCCCTTTAACAACAAAAATAACACATATTTATATAAAAACACATTAACAAATCTCGACCTCCGTACTTTGGGCCTTTCTTCTGCCCACTGTTCCCTGTTGGTGGGTGGAGGGAATGTCCTCACAGAGTGAAGGGCCCTCCCTAGACCTCTAATTACTATCCAAGTAATAGTCATTAGTCTAGAAATGTCCAACAAAAATCACTTAAACCTCTCCTAGCCGTTTGTTTCTCTTTTACCTTGTCTTCTTGGCCTTCATTTCTTCTGTGCCTTTCTTAATCTTTGTTATAATCTAGGCTTTCAGCTGAAAGCCTTGCAGTTTTTCCTGGGCCCGCTGCTCCACGTCTCTCCCCCGTCTTCTGCCGCTCACTTGTCTCCACTCCGGCTGTCGTGATGCACTCAGTGCCGCCGCTGCTCCAGCCGCTTCCTCCGGCATGCTCACCACAAAGCCCCGCTCCATCATGTCCCGCGCTGCCTCTCTGGCCGTGTTGTAGGTTTTTAACGCCGTCCTCCCAATGAATCCTCATCTTCGTTAGCGGCGTTTGGAATCTAATTTTTTTCTCTTTCAGCGTTTTTTTAATGTTGGCATATTTCTTTCGCTGCTGCACAATTTCTGTCAGGTAGTCATGATCAAAGAATATCTGTTTGTCGCCGATTCGTATCTTTTTTTTCCACGCTTGTGTCAGGATTCTTTCCTTTACATCATATTTCAGAAAGTTTACCACAACTGACCTGGGTGGAGAGTTTGGCTTCGGGTTCTGTGCCGAGGCTCTGTGCGCTCGTTGAATCTGCAGATCCGCTTCACCGGGCAGCTCCAGCTCTGTCATCAAGTTGCCTTCAATGCCCTCCGGGATCCCGAAGATGCGTATATTGCTCCGTCTGGACCTGCTCTCCAGGTCGGTTATTTTTTCCTGCATCCTCTGTGTTTGCACCGTCAGGGTCTGCAGCCGCTCGCTTGCCTCGCTCTTCCAGTCTTCCAACTCCGATATTTGGGCCTGTGCTTTTGTCATACACGCCCGTTGAGAGCGCAGCTCCTCCATGTTTTCTGCTAGCTTGCGCTCCATTTCTCTTCGGAGGCCCATAATTTCCTCCTTCATCTCTTTTTTCAGCTCCTCCTTAAGAGCCGCTAAATCCTGTTGGAGTTGCCGCTTGAAGTCTTTTAACTCTTTACCTAAATTGGTGATGCCAGTGTTCATGGTATCGAGTTTGGCGTCCTCCATTTTCCCTGCTGCAGTCACCTCGTTTTTTTGGGCCTCGTGTTCAGCGATTTCTCCTGCGTTGTTGAAGAGGAATTCTTTAATTTTACCCTGTTTTTGTCCGTGTGCCCGGCTCCTTCGTGTTTTCATCCCTTGGTTTATTGATCCGTTTATGTCGAGTTGGCCATTTACCAATGATTTTTAATCCGGCTAGGGAGAGCTCTCTGTTTAAGCGTTATGTCTCTCCGCCATCCAACATTTCTTAAAGGAAACACATACCTTCATGAATGTAAAATATGTATTTTTCAAATTATTTACTATGGTGTCAACCATGCGTGACATCCAACAGCAGCTCACATGCATGGAGAGCCTCTGGGTCTCTCTGTGCAGCTCATGTGGAGAGCAGCAGCTTCCTGCTTATCCTTCAAACCCTCAGTAAGACATGAACAGATTCAGAAAAAGTAAAATCACAGAGGAAAATAGAGTGTACAATGATCCCTCGCTACTTCGCGCCTCACCTTTCGCGCCCTCAGTGCATCGCGGATTTTTCAAAAATATTAATCAAAAATTCGTGCGCCGAAAACCTCCTGCAGAAGCGTCGGATACTCCTCCCGCTGCCTCTACGCCTCCTCCTGCTGCGCCAGTGTGCCCTGGTGCGTTCAGGTTTTTGTGGGAAATTATCTAATTTCACTTCTTAATTGGTACAAGAAATGCAAATACTTTGGCCGCAGGCCAGCTGGCCCTGCCTTCCAGGTGGAGCTGGGTCTGACCCTGGGCCCTTGGTGCTGGGGAGGATGGGGGGTGTTCCTACTCTTGGCCAGGGTTGGCGACCGGGTTTGCTCTGGGGTGGCGGTGGGGCAGCCTGCCGCTGTCCGTGTGTGTCTGGGGTGGGTGGTTGGTCGGCTTGCGGTGGGCGCTCTGGGGTGTTGCGCTGTATGGGCCTGGCCCATTGTGCATTATTGTTATTATAGTTGTTGTGTGTGTTTGTGTGTGCAAGATATGAGGGAGCGGGTGTGGGTGTGGCTGCTCCATCATGTCGGTGTTGCTGGGAGCCCTGGGGTGCAACGCTGGCTGCTCGGTCTGACGGCCCTCGCCTTGGGTTGGGATCTGGAGGCAGTGGATGGCCTCCTGAGCCAGTTTGCGAGCTGGCTTCTGGCTCTCTTTTGGCCCACCTCCCTCCAAGTCCCCCCCCCCCCCCGATTCTGGGTGGAACATACATCTTATTGAATAAACTTTGGGTTTTAGGGTGGGGGGTGCCGTACTGTGTCGGTGAAAGGGATCCCTCTGCTGCGCAGTGGGGCCACCCTCTCCTCAATTTCAATTGCATGATAGACATTGAGGGCTTGGGGGGATGGGAGCCCCACTGCCTACAGCAGTGGCTAGCGCTGCTCCAACCACCATCCCCCCAATTTAAACTGTACTCTGGTAGTTCAAACATCTGAACACAATCACACCACGCAACTAACACCCACCCATCATGATTCATGCATGGGGGATGGGGGCCTTCTCCCACCCCTGCTGCCCTCCTTCTGCCGTGGGCCTGGGGCCCGTCATGTTGTCAAAATCCCTGGGTGCTGCCAAATGAATAGGTGTGAGTAAGGGAGTGGGAGAGTGCCTGCGGTAGTCTGCTGATCAGTCACATCGGGTGGGCGTTGGGGGTGGTGGTCTGCTTCTGTGGCCATGGCTGCCGTGGGGCAGATTGGTGGGGTGGGGCTGCTGGCCTGCGCTGAGTGTGGGTGAGTGTGTGGGGGAGGGCACGAATGGATGTGAGTAGGTCGGAAAACGAGTAAGAGTGTGTGTATGGGTGAGCGTGAGTAGGTGCGGGTGACTCTGAGGGCGAGTGGGAGCAAGACTGAGCGGATACAGGAGTGGGAGAGAGTGGGTGGGTCCGGGAGTGCAAGTGTGGGATTGTGTGGGGGAGAGAGTGAGTGGGTGCATATGAAAGCATGAGGGTGTGGGAATGGGTGTGTGCGCTGGTTGGGAGGTGCTGGACTGAGAGGCTAGCACCTTCTGGCTGTGTGGGCTCCCCTGGGAGGGGGGGCTGGCCCCATGTGGTGCTCCTGTGCCTTGCTGCCACCTTCTTTGGGCATGGGGGTACCCGCGGTGTGTGGCGGTGGCACTGGGGTGGGGACGGGCCTGCTGTAGGTTTGTCTGGGGGGGGGGCTCGCCCTGGGCACATGGGCTGGGCTCCGGCCTAGGGGATACAGTGGAGAAAAAAAGTATTTAGTCAGCCACCAATTGTGCAAGTTCTCCCACTTAAAAGATGAGAGAGGTCTCCAATTTTCATCATAGGTATACCTCAACTATGAGAGACAAAATGAGAAAAAAAAAATCCAGAAAATCCCATTGAAGGATTTTTAATGAATTAATTGGTAAATTCCTCGGTAAAATAAGTATTTGGTCAATAACAAAAGTTCATCTCAATACTTTGTTATATACACTTTGCTGGCAATGACAGAGGTCAAATGTTTTCTGTAAGTCTTCACAAGGTTTTCACACACTGTTGCTGGTATTTTGGCCCATTCCTCCATGCAGATCTCCTCTAGAGCAGTGATGTTCTGGGGCTGTCACTGGGCAACACGGACATTCAACTCCCTCCAAAGATTTTCTATGGGGATGAGATCTGGAGACTGGCTAGGCCACTCCAGGACCTTGAAATGCTTCTTACGAAGCCACTCCTTCGTTGCCCAGGCGGTGTGTTTGGGATCACTGTCATGCTGAAAGACCCAGCCACGTTTCATCTTCAATGCCCTTGCTGATGGAAGGAGGTTTTCACTCAAAATCTAACGACACATGGCCCCATTCATTCTTTCCTTTACACGGATCAGTTGTCCTGGTTCCTTTGCAGAAAAACAGCCCCAAACTATGATGTTTCCACCCCCATGCTTGACAGTAGGTATGGTGTTCTTTCTCCTCCAAACACGACAAGTTGAGTTTTTACAATAAAGTTCTATTTTGGTTTCATCTGACCATATGACATTCTCCCAATCCTCTTCTGGATCATCCAAATGCTCTCTAGCAAACTTCAAACGGGCCTGGACATGTACTGGCTTAAGCAGGGGGACACGTCTGGCACTGCAGGATTTGAGTCCCTGGCGGCGTAGTGCGTTACTGATGGTAGCCTTTGTTACTTTGGTCCCAGCTCTCTCTGCAGGTCGTTCACTAGGTCCCCCCGTGTGGTTCTGGGATTTTTGCTCACCGTTCTCGTGATCATTTTGACCCCACGGGGTGAGATCTTGCGTGGAGCGCCAGATCGAGGGAGATTATCAGTGGTCTTGTATGCCTTCCATTTTCTAATAATTGCTCCCACAGTTGATTTCTTCACACCAAGCTGCTTACCTATTGCAGATTCAGTCTTCCCAGCCTGGTGCAGGTCTACAATTTTGTTTCTGGTGTCCTTTGACAGCTCTTTGGTCTTGGCCACAGTGGAGTTTGGAGTCCGACTGTTTGAGGTTGTGGACAGGTGTCTTTTATACTGATAACGAGTTCAAACAGGTGCCATTAATACAGGTAACGAATGGAGGACAGAGGAGCCTCTTAAAGAAGAAGTTACAGGTCCGTGAGAGCCAGAAATCTTGCTTGTTTGTAGGTAACCAAATACTTATTTTACCGAGGAATTTACCAATTAATTCATTAAAAATCCTTCAACGTGATTTCCTGGATTTTTTTTTTCCTCATTTCTCTTTTTTTTTTTCTCTGATAGTTGAGGTATACCTATGATGCAAATTGGAGACCTCTCTCATCTTTTAAGTGGGAGAACTTGCACAATTGGTGGCTGACTAAATACTTTTTTGCCCCACTGTATATTGGCAATGGCCTCCTGGCGCCTGGGACCCGAAGACTGGTGTTAGCCCCATTGGGGCGGTGGCAGTTGGCCAGTCCAGGGGCATGGGTCCGCTGCGCCAGCTGCTTGGTGGCCCAACCTCCCTCAGCCGTCCCTCCTGGGGTGGATGCCTGGCTGTCCTGGGGCTTGTTGGCTTCAGGACATTTGTGCTCTGTAGGGGTTGGTGGCGTTGTCCTGCTTGTTCGGGGTTTTTTTTGGGGGGGGGGCTTCCAGCCACCCTATTCGTATGGTTCCTGGCAAACCACTCACATGCACACACTTATTTTGTGTGCGCTCTCATACACACGCACGTGTGCACACACACTTACGTATGTCTCTCCTTTAACAGCTGCAAATACGAGCTTGTGTTGAGACCTCTTCAGTAGAAGAAACAGTCTCTCTTCTGTTTGTTTCAGCTGTGTTAGACTGTCTGTTCCTCCCCTTTTCTTTCCTCCTCCCCACCCCTCCTTTCTCCATTCCCCCTGTCAGATCCTTCATGGATAAAACAATTTAAATAAAGTATTAAAAGTTATTACAAGAGGAGTTATAAACAATATACAGTACATGAGTAGGTTCATTTTGTCTTTTAATTATTAGCCTTTTGTTCTTATTAAAGACAAAAATAGAGAGGAGATATTTTTACCGTCTTTACATGTTTTGACTGTTCACTGCAGTCTTCAGACTGGCAATGAAGACTTCTGATGAAAAGTGCAGTGAACAGTTGAAACATGTAAACAAGGTAAACACATCTCCGTTCTATCTTTGTCGGTTTTCTAGGTCCATTTTGCCTTCTTTTAATTATAGTCTTTTGTTCTTTTAAAAAACAAAGATAGAAAGGAGATGTTTTTACCTTCTTTCAATCAGAAATTTAACCAGGCTTTATGGTGTCATAGCGGTCCGGGCCGAAACCATATCACATCATACGTGTTTTTAACTCACTGGGACTCAAACCCAATGTCCATAAACTTAACAACAAATGTACTTACATCCAAGCCACCTGTAGGATTCTCAGATCTTTCACCTAGTCAGTTCCAGTACCCCGGTTCGAAATGCCTTCACTGCAGTAACACTGAGTCTTGTACCCAGCCTGGGAAGGTCTTTTGTCAGCTGTGCACTTGCTGAAATCGGGCAGAGGCGCCGGAAGGATGGAGATATGTGGATCCGCTGTTTGGAGCACCAAAATGTTAGAATAATTTTGAGCATAAATTATTCAAAGTCAAAAATCAGGCGAAATACTGTTCGCGCTCCTCTCATAGACAAGAAAGATGGCTAAGCCACTAAGTTAAGTACAACTGCATGCACGTTAATCAATGCTACCAGCATGACAATGACAAAATTAACTGACCATTACGATATAATGCTGTCACTTAATAATGCCAAATCACTGAAGGCAAAAAAAATGAGAAATCAGGAACAGGAGATCAGCACATCATCCCTGATCAGAAAGGCTTTAAATACAGCATATATTACATGATTTAAAGCATAGAAGAGGTTGATAATTATTATGCTTGTTCATATGATTTGCCAGAGACTACTGACTATCAAACAGGTCTTGGTACTTTTATGTTATATTGTTGTTTTGTTTCAATAATACTAAACTTATTTTTTAATAAATGACTATGTGCTCATTTACATATTGATCCTTTCACTTTCCATGTAAATAAAAGGAAAAGAAGAAGGCACAAGGTCTGAAGGACTGCAGGATTTAGGGGAAAAAAAACCCAACAGATTGGAGTATCAACCATTCTGACCTTGCAAGCATGGCCAGGCTCAGAATGTCGTCTTTTTTTTTCCCCTGTCCAATAAAATCCTGAACAGAGTGCTGCTCTAGGACCTCTGCCACGCCACTCAAGGAAAGAGATTAAGCCTGCACTTTGCAGTTAGTAACATGTGTAACTACACATTTTTGTTTACAGGCAACAAATGCTAATTTTAAATGCTGCATCGATTTAAGGCTTCTAATATATGACACAGTTTTATTAAAAAGTGATCTTAAAGTAATGCTGACTCATGCAAATTGCTAAAACATTTAGTGATTCACTGAATATTTAGCAAAAACTTGTAAATAGAATATCACATTATTCAAATTGTGGAAGCTTTAGCTGTAATTTAAACTCTTTTTGTGTTGTTCTCCATTCTAGTTCATGTTTTCGTTTTTCAACAGGAAAAGGAAAGCATTCACAAAATCTTTAGCTTTCACCGGGATTTAGATTTGCCAAATCAACAAGGTGAAAAGATAAGAATCATAACATCACCATTACCTTTCAAATTAATAAATCCTTGGTGACCATATGCAATATGTAACACAATAATAAAATCAATAATTACTTTGTGTTTCTTAACATTAAATGTTATGATAAACAGTGGGATAAACAATGTGAAAAATTTAAGGGACATAAACTAATGATTATAACTGGAACACTAGCAAAATCAATTCATGGGGTGATAAAATTTGCACTCCTGTTGATATAAATCCTGACGCGCTGATGGGGTAGCCCAAAGGCTTCCCCAATTTCTTTTTACAGGATCGCACTGAGATTTGATCTTTGTGAGACATGGGAGAGAGCTGGGCAGTGTGTGGCAGGCATCAACATGGTCATCAGGCTCATTGGCTGGGGCGCAGTGATGGCGTGATTGGGGGGAGGACCTCACAGTTGACAAGCATTGCCGAAGCTAAGTAGAACAAATGACATTGCAAATGACAAAGCATATCAATTTAAATGACTTTGACTTTATAAATGTGGTGTTTACATGACTTGTCATAGCAAGACACATCTGACACATTGCAATTTCACACCTTGCAATGATGCCTATCACCACATAATGGTATGACAGTTCAGGTTCAGGTTCAGGTTACTTTATTTGTACCCGTAGGTAGATTTGTTTTGCAGTCTGGTGACATCCATATTTACAAGCCACTAATTACATTCAACATAGACACAAACACAGGCACACATCTTACAAAATAGGTAAATATAAAATATGTACAATATAATTTTTATAGCTTGTTCAACTCTTTGACAGCAGCAGGGACAAAGCTGTTTTTGTAGCGCTGGGTTCTACTTTTGGGACAGCAAACCTCCGTCTGGAGGGAAGAAGCTGAAAGTTGCAGTGCAAAGGGTGGGAGTCATCATTTAAAATCGAGTCGGCCATCCTCTGTACTTGTCTGGTGTACAGGGATGTCAGGCTCAGCTGTGACTCACCAAGCAAACGACTGGACCATCTGACTACCTGATCCAAGGATTTCCTCTGTTTCAGTTTTATCTGACCAAACCATGACATTAAAGAAAAAGGATAAAACAGATTCAATAAAAGCCCGATAGAACATAGTCATTATGGTTCGGTCAATTTGGAAGCGTGCAAGTTTCCTCAAACAATGCAAATTTTGCTGACCCTTTTTGCACACCCTTTCACAGTTCACCTCAAAGTTCAATCCACTATCAATAATCGTCCCAAGATATTTGTACGATTGTACACATTCGGTGGTCTGGCCTTTTAGTATGGTGACTTTGTGCCTGGGAGTTTTCCTCCTAAAGTCAATAATCATATCTTTCGTTTTTGTTGTATTCAGCTGCAGGTAGGAATCCTCACACCAGTGAACAAAGTCATCAACAGTGACAGTGTCACATTTCAGAAATGTGACAATAATAAGGAATACTTGTGTTGTATGACAATGATTGCTACAGACCTGGCCTGTGCTCCCGGTGCTTGGCCTTGGCTGAGCCAGGCCTCGGGACTACAGTCCATGCCATTATTTACCAAGGAATATATGCAATGAGGAATTCCTTGTACAAAATTAAGCCAAATCTTAATTAAGCAATATGTACACATGTCCACTGACTTAAGGACTGTGACATAACCTTTCACAGGGATACCTTTATACAAACTCACCCTGTCTGTGTTCAACTGGACAGACAGACGTGGTCTCAGTGTCTAACTCACAATGGTTGCTATACATGCTAAATTACATCAAATCTGCACAGACAGCTATATTACTTTTCCTAAATGGAATTTGTAAACTAGGTCACGAGACGACACGCACAAAAGAAGCCATGACTATTGAAACCTCATTTTGAAAGAGCTACACTACTCACAAATTTTCATCTAACTTAACTGTGTGTCATACTTAAACAGTGGTAATAACTTTCCTTCTAGTGATAAGTACACTACCCATCAAGCCAGTACGCTGAAACCTTGATGCATGTATACGTCTCCATGCATCAAAGCTGGGGGTACCACAGAAATTAATTAGCAAAAGATAAATAATTAGCAAAATTCTCAGAAAAATAGTTAACACATAAAAATTATCAATGAATGATCAACAATGTAGAGAAAAATATAGATGAAACCACTTGGAAATGAAATCACAACATGCAATAGGAAAAGTTAAAATTTACATCAATAGATTTTCAGGCATTTAAGAAAATCATGTGCTGAAAAATACTTACAGATTATTGTAAAAAGAAATATGTTTATAAGAAACAAGGTAAACTGATAAGGAAGAAGAAAACCATGCAGATTTATGAGAATAAGTTCCAAATGTCTAAGGAGGATCCAATTTTTTATGCTGAATTTAGGCTTACTGTGGGACTCAATTTATAATTGACTACAAAGACAATACAGATTCTTACTCAATTATGTAAGAAGAGAACAATGCTTTAGAGAGCTCAAAACAAAATAATTTGACCTTCCCTGCATAAACTTAGTCTTTTCAGAACCTTTGCATGGATCTCATTGAGCTAAATAACAGTGAAGGTAAAAATGTTGTTTAGAAATTATTGACATACTTATTGAATATACAAAGGCTTTCTCCTGCACTAATCTGAAAACTGCTATTGCAGCACTGAAACAATATCAAGATTCAAAATAGCTGAAATGATTTACTTAGATAATGGAAAACATTTAATGGAATACACTTTGTAAATCAAATCATGTCACATTGAGGTACAGTACCCAAATTATTAGTACCAAACATTTACCTAAGAAACCAATTTGCTTCCCATCAACAATCTACAGGATTAGCATAATACACAAATAAGAAAAAGAGGGAAATTGTGAATGGCAAACCCTACAATTGAAGCCATTTAACCTCTTGCACTCCGGTGTACCGCGGACGGGCATGTCTCTGCGTCCCAGAGCGCATGAGGGCGCTCTCGCTGCGTCCAAGCACGCACTGAAAAAAAAAAAAGCTCCATTTCCGTTCTTCCACTACAGACACAGCCGCAAACAGATCAGATATGACTGACCTCTCATTCGACTAATAAGAGCCTTGAATTGGGTTTCTGAACCTTGAAGAACCAATGACTGAAAACCTAGCAAGAAGGACCCGCCTACCAACGCTGTGAATACAGCGAGCCAATTGAAGCACAGAAGTTCGCAAGCTGTTTTGTGTAAGGCTGGGTGAAGAGAGACTGACTGCTGCAGCAGATGAAAAAAAGGACCAGCAGGAAGAACCTGCCACAGACCCAGCAGCACGGAGACCACCCACAAGTGCGACCTGTGTGACAGGGACTGCCATTCGCGCATCGGTCTGTTCAGCCACAGGCGGTGCTTTTTTTTTTTTATTATTCCAGCAGAATAGATGTTTAGGATTCTCTTCCATGGTCATCATAGACCGACGAAGGTCGTAAATCATTCGCCAAAACCGCAATCATGGAAGCGCAAAACCGCAATAATGGAATTATAATATAATGGAACCGGGTCGCGAGACCAGAAACACGAGTCCGTAACAAGGGACGAGCGTCGCGTTCGTCTGACAATGAGGAAGAGAAGTTCGCCAGGACACTGCTGCTGTGAAGAGGTAAGTGTTATAAGCTAAATTATTCTTTATCCCTGAAAATTGTAATCAAAAAATGACTTTTGACCGATCGGTAAATTACAACTGTGCGGCGCACGACGTCTGAAGTCCGTGCGCCGTGTCCGGACCGTGAACCCCCCCCCCTGCTACTTTTCTGTAGAGAGGGGGGGGGGGGCGCAGTGACTGCGCCGCAGTCACCACATCGCCACATGAGTCTATTCCGTCATGTAGCGATGGCCGATGTCCGTCCTCTGTAGCGAGGGGGGACAACCCCCCCCCCCCCACCACACACACACACACAGCCCTGAGTGTCACCTTTCATTAGAGCCCAAGATGAAGCTTCTATATTGAATCATTCAAAAGTTACAGACGTTTTTCCAAACTGTGCCATTTGGCACAATTTGGCACAGTTCAAAAACGCCTGGGAACTACCTGAGGAAAAAGCTGTGTAATATATTCAATTTTTGTGGTATTGTTACAAAATTTGGACCTCAGCTGGATAACACTTGGTTCTACATTTCTGTTGCATTTTCCAGCCTGGATCTGAAGCTGTGTGTTATTTGCAAGCATTTGTATCCAAAAAAACACCCAGGCCAAATTTATTTTCTTCAAGTTCAGTATGTTTAGATGACTGTAACTCAGTGGCCGGAGCACTTAGAGAGATTATAACTGTTTTGCCAAAAAATTCAAAGTGTTTTCTTTTAAATGAGACCAACCCCATGAAGATGCTGCAAAGGGTTGAAGAACAGCTTTCAACTTACTTTGGGCTCGTTATTTTTTGGCGTTTTTAGGGAAATTGACCGGAGTGCAAGGGGTTAACTTAGGTGATGAGGAAGGGTTTTCTGGTTTCTTACATGAAAAGAATGAAAACTGATAGATGTTATCCATACTGCCCTTCCCGGGAGGGACCATGTGACAAAGGAACCATAGGGAGGTGCATCCATCCTTTGGCCAAATCAGGGTATCTGGTCATCAAAGGAAAGTGGACCACAATTCCATGGCAGGGACAGCACAAAGGTTATCCTGCCAACCCAAACAGCCGCGGAAAACGAAGGACGTGGCACCTGGGTGCATGTAACATTTTACCCCACTTGAAACCCTCAGCAAGAGGCTGTTTGCATACTTATTGGGAAAAAAAACAAAAAAAAAACCCAACAAGTGACTGTTTAACTGTTTCTCTATGCAAGTGTCAGCTGACGGCACCTTCTGGCGTCCAGCAACGGCCTTTGCTATAGAGAAACAGGCTGTTTGTTTATCAACACAAGGGAAAGAAAAGTACCATTAGTGTTGTTACCTTATCATCCTCATCATCCTCGCAGTTATACTTAGTGTTGGTTATTGTTAAGTTGTTCCATTGCCTACACACTGTAGAGAATTGTTATGTTTATTCCTTAATGACACTAATAGTTAGACAAATTATATTATATGATGCTATATACAAAAATAACAAAGCAAACTTTACTTTGAATTACTCCTGGCAAAACAATAACTCCACTAATCAGAAATCAAATCAACTTTTATTGTCATATTGTTGTACATACAACTGTAGTGCAGACAAGATGAAATTGTGTTTCTCTCAGCATCCATATAAGTAAAAAGAACATAATTTAAGGCACACTCACATACACCCCCACCCCAACAAAGCCATTCACACATCCCTGAGATACACTTGAAAAGTAACCAGAACTATAATATACAAATAATATACATAATGTCCATAGGTGCAGTAGTATGTATGAGAGATTCCGGATCAACTGTTCAGCATCCTAACAGCTTGTGGAAGGAAGCTGTTAATCAGTCTGGTGGTTCTGCCTCTGATGCTCCAGAATCGTTTGCCAGATGGCAGAAGTTCAAAGTGTTTATGCAGAGGGTGAGAGTGGTGAGAGGGTGAAAGAAACATGATGACACTCCCTACTCTGCAAATGCAAGGTCAATTTCATCAGGAAACTCCTCTTTTTGAAGTGCTGATGTCCCTTTCCAGCAGCTTAACACTCTCTAAGTGTGCAACGGCTTACAGTGCGTCTCTTCCCTGTACTGCTACCTTGCTTGACCAATGAAGTGAGCAAGTGTTATACTAAGGATCTACTGTGTTAAAGGTCATTGGGCGTATTCACACCTGGCCAGGACACTGGGCAGGTAAGTGTACCCCATTTTGGCGACTGACCATACCCTCATCATGTTGGCAGAGCAGGTGGGCAGGGTGAAGAGAGATGCTTTTCTACCACATGATGCCATTTTGGGGCATGGATGCCACTTCAGATGGAAAGTACAGGAGTGAGTTTTTTTTGTTCACTGTTTTTGAGTGAGAGTGGATAGTAACACTTTAGGGATTAACCTGTTGCACTTCGGTGTACCGCGGGCGGGCACATCTCTGCGTCCTAGAGCGCACAAGGGCACCCTAGTACGCACACTGTGCGTCCTAGGGCACACTGAAGAAAAAAAAGCTGCATTTCCGTTCTTCCACTACAGACACAGCCGCGAACAGAAAGCCAAAGGAGTGCTTTGATTGGTTTAGATGTGATTGACCTCAAATTCGACTAATAAGAGCCTTGAATTGGGTTTCTGAAACCTTGAAGAACCAATGACTGAAAACCTAGCAAGAAGGACCAGCCTACCAACGGCTGCGAATGCAGCGAGCCAATTGAAGCACAGAAGTTCGAAAGCGTCCCTTGCAAAATCTGTTTTGTTTAAGGCTGGGTGAAGAGAGACTGACTGCTGCAGCAGATAAAAAAAGGACCCGCAAGAAGAACCGCCACAGACCCAGCAGCACGGAGACCACCCACAAGTGTGACCTGTGTGACAGGGACTGCCATTCGCGCATTGGCTTGTTCAGCCACAGGCGGTGCTGTCCCAGAAGAGTAGACATTTAGGATTCTCTTCCATGGTCATCATAGACCGTCCACATGCTGTTGTGGACAGGTAAGTGTTATAAGCTAAATTATTCTTTATCCCTGAAAATTGTAATCAAAAATGACTTTTGACCGATCGGTAAATTACAACTGTGCGTAGTAGACCGCGGCATGGTTCGTGCGCCATGTCCGGACCGTGAACGGGCCCCCCCCCGCTACTCTTCTGTAGCGGGGGGGGGGGGACCGTGGGGACTGTGCGCCGCGGTCGCCACATCGCCACATGACTGTTCCGTCATGTAGCGACGGCCGATGTCCGTCCTCTGTAGCTGGGGTGGGGGTGGGGGGGGAGTTGTTATCTTCTACATTACAAATATTTTAGAATAATTTTTAGTGCACTGTAGGTTATTTTTTCTTGTAAAAAAAAGCCACACATTTTTTACGTGGCATGCTTCTTTGTGTGTGGGGGCTTGTTTGTTCATTCATGAATGAATGAATGAATAAACAACCCCCCTCCACACACACACACAGCCCTGAGTGTCACCTTTCATTAGAGCCCAAGATGAAGCTTCTATATTGAATCATTCAAAAGTTACAGACGTTTTTCCAAACTGTGCCATTTGGCACAATTTGGCACAGTTCAAAAACGCCTGGGAACTACCTGAGGAAAAAGCTGTGTAATATATTCATTTTTTGTGGTATTGTTACAAAATTTTGACCTCAGCTGGATAACACTTGGTTCTACAGTTCTGTTGCATTTTCCAGCCCGGATCTGAAGCTGTGTGCTATTTGCAAGCATTTGTATCCAAAAAAAACACCCAGGCGAAATTTATTTTCTTCAAGTTCAGTATGTTTAGATGACTGTTACTCAGTGGCAGGAGCACTTAGAGAGATTATGACTGTTTTGCCAAAAAATTCAAAGTGTTTTTCTTTTAAATGAGACCAACCCCATGAAGATGCTGCAAAGGGTTGAAGAATAGCTTTTGATTTACTTTGGGTACATTATTTTTTGGCGTTTTTAGGGAAATTGACCAGAGTGCAAGAGGTTAAAACACTTAGTTATAGGCTACAATTATTTATAAAATTGTAACATAGAATAGAATGGTTCTTGGTTAACTAATTGCCACCTGTAAGGGTGTGTGCCCTTTTATAAGGAGGTTATTGTTGTACTGAAAATAATGTAAATGGTCATGTTAATACTTCGGATACACATAGCTTCATTGCTTTGCAGGCAATGATAACAAAACTGATTAAGTTAGTGTTTCTAGTATGAATGAATGAATCTTTATTTCGGATAGATTAGATTAAAAGAAAGGAACAGAATAATAGAACAAAGGGAAAAAAATCCAACAAGGTCAAATTAATAACTCCTTGGATTATACAATTAAACATAAGTTTTCCGAAATGGGTGATGACTGAAGCCGCAGCTTATATTGTCCACCCATGTTCCAACTAAGAATTCAAAAGGAAAATAAAATAAAAGTGATTACAAATCAGAAAAAAGCCAAGACAAAGCGTGACAAAAAACTAAGCAACAGCACAACACAGACTGGATATGATAATCCTTATGTGATTTTACATATCGTATTGTATATATGTTTGGAGTATTTCTTCCTTTAGTTTTTGTTTAAATTGTCCAAGCGTTGTACATGATTTTAATTCAGGTCCAAAAGCGTCCCACAGCCCGACTCCTTGCACTTGAGACACAGCATTTCTTGGTGGTAGTTCTCACTGAAGGTTTTTGAAATATACATGTTCCTCTGAAATGATATCGTTTCTCCCTTATTTGGAACAACTTTTGGATATTTGTAGGCGGTGATAGATTCTTCGCTTTAAACATTTTTACTGCAGTTTTACAATCAACCAGAACTTTCAACTTGAGAGCTTTTAATTTAAGAAAAAGTGGTTTATTATTCTAATAGCTCTCTTCTGAAGCATAAAGACTGGATATATGTTTGTTTTATATGTATTTCCCCATACTTCAGTACAATATGTCATGTATGGGAGTATTAATGAATGATACAAAGTATATAGTGTGGGTTGATTCAGCAAATATTTCACTCTGTGTAGTATTGCAATTGATTTGGATATTTTACCTTTAATATAATTAATATGTGACTTCCAACACAGTTTATTATCAATTATTACTCCAAGGAATTTAATTTTGGATACCCTTTCAATCTCTACACCATTTACACTGAGTTTAGACACTGAGTTGTTGTGATGGTTGTTAAAAATCATAAATTTTGTCTTACTTAAATTGAGCGTTAATTTGTTTGAATCAAACCACAGTTTAAGCTTTTGTAATTCCTTTCAGAGTGTATCCAAAAGTTGTTCCAAATTGCTTCCACTGTATAAATTATTAGTGTCATCTGTAAACAGTATTAAATCCATTTTTCCGAAACTTTACATATATATATCTTTACACACACACACACACACATATATATACGTATATATATATATATATATATATATATATATATATATATTTTTTTTTTTTTTTTTTTTTTTTTTCCCCCTCCGGTTCCGGTTCCGCCGGACGGGTGGCGCCACATGAGTTGGCTGCCCGTTGCAACAGCCTTTTTTTTTTTAATCTTCCTTCTTCTTTCTACACCTTTCACTCTCTATATATATATATCACGGACACACAGATCGCCCCAAAGGTCTCCCGAGTCAGCGGACGGAGCCACTGTTTACAGCAGGAGACGTTACAGCAGGAAGAGCTAGTGCTAGCTAGCACTCAACCGCCACCCGGTGCTAACAGAGAAATTCGACATACCGGGAACTGTAGCGAAAACGACGTGGGTGCTGGGCTGGAGTTTAGGCGGCGTGCAAGAAATATAAGACAGAATAATAAAGAGCGATGGCAAGAACCAAGCAGACCGCCTGTAAAATCTACTGGAGGAAAAAGCCCCCCAGGAAGCAGCTAGCCACCAAGGCTGTTCGGAAAAGCACTCCGGCCACCGGCGGAGTGAAGAAGCCTCACCGTCACAGGCCCGTGGCTCTGAGAGAGATCCGTCGCTACCAGAAATCCATGGAGCTGCTCATCCGTAAGCTGCCCATCCAGCGCCTGGTGAGGGAGATCGCCCAGGACTTCAAGACCGACCTGCACTTCCTGAGCTTCACCGTCATGGCTCTGCAGGAGGCCAGCGAGGCCTACCTGGTGGGTCTCTTCTTCGCTAAGAGGGCCACCATCATGCCCAAAGACTTCCAGCTGGCCCGCCACATCCACGGAGAGAGAGCTTAGACTTTCTGCTGCACATTCACCAACCATAATGCTCCGCACTGTGTGTCTATATATATATATATTTATAGTAATATGTACATATGTTTACTAGCTGTTCTTGTTTTTTCTTGCCTTCTGATTGTTGCTCTGAGTGTTGCTATCCCTGTGCTGTTGCAATCCTGGAATTTCCCCATTATGGGACTAATAAAGGCTTATCTTATCTTATCTGGCATCATTTTTATCCAAATTTCCAAAACCTTGACTACTCAGAGTTGGGACCAGGAAGCAGAGTCGCAGTCTTAAACGCCTCTCTGCAGGTCGTCTTCACCCGCCACCTCTCAAATTAGCCCCTGTCGTCCCCATCACAGAATCATTGTCTGCTCTCTCCAAAGTTAATAAAAATATAATGTATAAGCATCCCAAAGTGATTAAACAAAAAGTTGGTAAAACTCAAATTAAACATGAAGCCTCTAAATTGAATGATTTGACATCTGTTCCTCCTCATAATTTAAAAATTAAATGTGGTTTGTTAAATATTAGGTCTCTAACTCCCAAGTCTCTGCTAGTCCATGATCTGTTAATTGATCATCAGATTGATTTAATATCCCTTACAGAGACTTGGTTAGGGCAAGAGGATTATGTTGGTTTGAATGAATCAACTCCTTCTGGTTATTTAAACTGTCAAAAACCCAGAAGTTCTGGTCGTGGAGGAGGAGTAGCAACAATTTACCATTCCAAATTACTAGTTAATTTAACGCAAAAAACACATTATAATTCCTTTGAGGGCCTGGTCCTCAGTATTGGGCATTTTAGCAATTTTAGGTTAAACCCAATTTTATTTGCCATAGTTTATCGTCCTCCATCAACCTACTCACAGTTTTTATCCAAATTTGCCAAATTCTTAGCTGATTTAGTGCTGAAATCAGATAGAATAATTATAGCAGGGGACTTTAACATACATGTAGATGTAGATAGTGATTGCCTTAATTTGGCATTTAATTCAATTTTAGACTCGATGGGGTTTTCTTGGAAAGTAGGAAATTCTACCCATTATCTCCACCATACGTTGGAACTTGTTCTGACATATGGCATAGAAATAGAAAATCTGGTAGTGTCTCCTCATAACCCTGTACTGTCAGACCATTGTCTTTTAACCTTTGATTTTACTATTTCTGACCATCTGGCTCCTAAGGAAAAATATTACTACAGTAGATGCCTCTCAGATTGATGCTGTTACCAAATTTATGCAGATTGTTTCCTTTATGACATCTGTCAACACAACAGAAATAAGCTATGGAGAGCTTGCTCCTTCTGTAATTGATAGCATGGTAAATAGTGGTACAGCTTCTCTGCATCAGACTCTAGACATGGTGGCCCCTTTAAAAAAAGAAAAAGTCTAATCAGAGATTTCTAACTCCTTGGTTCAACACAGAAACTCGTAGCTTAAAACAGAAGACTCGTCAATTAGAAAGAAAATGGTGCTCCACTAGTTTAGATGAAATCTCTTTAGCTTGGAGAAATCATCTTTTAATTTATAAAAAAAAAAAAAAAATCTCTGAGAAAAGCTAGAACGAGTAATTATTCTGCATTAATAGAAGAGAACAAGAATAATCCCAGGTTTCTTTTCAGCACTATAGCCAGGCTGACAAAGAGTCAGGACTCTGTTAATCCTTGTATTCCCTTAGAGCTTACTCGTCAGGACTTTACGAACTTTTTCAATAATAAAATTTCATCTATTAGAGATAAAATCAATCAGATTCTTCCCACTGCCAACTTAAATGCAATAACTACTACAACTCCTTCAAATGACATTTGTTTGGATCAGTTTACTCCAATTGACCTTTTAGAGTTAGACAAAATAGTTTCCTCATCCAAGCCTTCAACTTGTCTTTTAGACCCTATTCCTACCAGGTTATTTAAAGAAGTCTTCCCATTTATTGGTAGCTTTATTCTTCAAATAATCAATTCTTCATTAACTTTAGGCCATGTACCGCAGGTTTTTAAAACTGCTGTAATTAAACCCTTACTCAAAAAGCCAACGCTGGATCCAGGAGTTTTAGCTAACTATCGACCAATCTCTAATCTGCCTTTCATTTCAAAAATCCACTTGCAGGGAAATGGTTTATTTGAAGAGTTTCGATCTGGGTTTAGAATCCATCATAGTACTGAAACAGCCTTACTGATCACATCTGATAATGGACTTGTTTCTGTACTTGTCCTTTTAGACCTTACCGGAGTGGTGGCTCAGTTGGTAGAGCATCCGCCCCACACCCGGGAGGCAGGGGTTCAAATCCCGGCCGGGTCATGCCGAAGACCATATAAAAGCGGAACTTCCTGCCGTCCAGCTTGGTGCTCAGCAATAATGGAATGGAGGAGGGAAATCTGTGGCGGTGCCTTGCATGGCAGCGGCCCTTCTGATTCTACTATGGGGTGTGTGTGATTTACACCGTAGATAGGATAAAGCACAATTTCATTCTACTGTACATGATTGGTTGTATGGTTGAATGACAAAGCGTGATTTAATTTAGTGCAGCTTTCGATACGATCGATCATAATATTCTACTTGATAGATTAGAACACTGTGTTGGACTTAATGGAACTTCGTTGCAGTGGTTTAGATCTTATTTATCTAATAGGTTCCAGTTTATTCATGTCAGTAATGAGTTTTCTTTCAACTCAAAGCTCAGTCATGGAGTTCCACAGGGATCTGTGCTAGGCCCTACTCTTTTTAGTTTATATATGCTTCCGTTAGGCAACATTATTAGGAAGCACTGTATACATTTTCATTGTTATGCAGATGACACACAATTATATCGGTCAATGAAGCCAGATGATAGTTATCAATTAGCCAAGTTAGAAGCCTGTCTTAAGGAAATCAAAGCTTGGATGACTTGTAATTCCCTGCTATTAAATTCAGATAAGACTGAAGTCACTCTTGTTGGTCCAAAAAACCTTAGAAATGCCTTTCCATTTCCAAATCAAACTTTTAGTTTGGATGCAGTTACTCTTTCTCTTAATAGCTCTGTGAGGAACCTTGGAGTTTTTTTTTTTTTATCAAGATCCGTTTTTCAATTCACATATTAAATTTGTTTTTAGACTGCCTTCTATCATTTGCATAATTTGATTTTTTTTTTTTGATTTGTATACTTTATTGATCCCCAGAGGGGAAATTGAGGGCATCCACCTGGATGGATGAAGCAGCCACGGTACGGCACTATCCCTTTACCATTCACACACACATTCACACCTAGGGCCACTTTAGAGTCTCCAATTAACCTAACCTGCATGTTTTTGGCCTGTGGGAGGAAACCGGAGAAATCCCGGAGTAAACCCACGCAGACACGGGAAGAACATACAAACTCCACACAGATCACTGTTGGTCAGGGGCTGGGATCGAACCAGGGATCCCATGGCCAAGGGTGAGTTGCTGTGCTGCCGCAGTGCAAACCACTGCGCCACCGCACCACCCTAATATTGCCAAGATTAGGAGCATCTTGTCTCAGAGTGATGCTGAGAAACTGATCCATGCTTTTGTTAGCTCTAGATTAGATTACTGTAACTCTTTATTATCAGGTTGTCCTAAAACATCTCTAAAAAGTCTTCAGTTGATCCAAAATGCTGCAGCTAGAGTTTTAACAGGTACTAGAAAGGGAGTTCATATCTCTCCGGTTTTGGCCTCCCTTCATTGGCTTCCCATAGAGTTTAGAATTAACCAGCTGAACTCGGGGATTCTGCAGGCGGTCACGTCTCTGCGTCATAGTGCGTCTCAGTGTGCACTGAAAAAAAAAAAAAAAAGCTGCATTTCCATTCTTCCAGTACAGACACAGCCGTGAACAGAAAGCCAAAGGAGTGTTTGATTGGTTTAGATTTGATTGACCTCTCATTCGACTAATAAGAGCCTTGAATTGGGTTTCTGAAACCTTGAAGAACCAATGACTGAAAACATATCAAGAAGGACCTGCCTACCAATGACCGCGAATACAACGAGCCAATTGAAGCAGAGAAGTTCGACGACTGACGTGTCATTTAGCCAATGAAATTCTGAGTTCAGCAATACCTGACATGCCTTTGTTATGTGTTTATATTGCCGTTAAAACACGTGCATCCCCGTGCGTAAAATCTATTTTGCCTAAGCCGCTGGGTGACTCACATTGAGACCTGTGCATAATGGTAGCGTTAGCCACTCTTAGCCATTAGCCAGTCTTTTTTTTTATTACTACTGTTCTTATTTGTTTTGAAAAATGGTTCGCAAAAACTGCAAGCATGGAAGCGGAGATGGTCTGACCGGGTCAGGTGACCAGAACCACGAGTCAGTAACAACTGGACCAGCTTCATGTTCGTCTGACAATGAGGAACTTCGACAACAGATGTTCGCCAACGACACTGCTGTTGTGGACAGGTAAGTGTTATAAGCTAAATTATTCTTTATCAATGAAAATAGTAATAAAATAACTTTTGACCGATCGGTAATTACAACGGTCCCTCATGACCACAAGTTTTTTTTTGTGCCGAGTTCCTCTGTAGCGGGGGGGGGGGGGGGGGTTATCTTCTACATTGCATTTATTTTAGTATAATTTTTATTGCACTGTAGTCTATTTTTTCTTGTAAAAAAAAGGCCACACATTTTTTACGTGGCATGTTTCTTTGTGTGTGTGTGTGTGGGGGGGGGGGGTTTGTTTGTTACCCTCTACAAAAGTAATAATATTTTAGTATAATTTTTATTGCACTGTAGGCTATTTTTCCTTGTAAAAAAAGGCCACACATTTTTTACGTGGCATGGTCCTTTGTGTGGGGGGGGGCTTGTTTGTTCATTCATTCATTCGTGAATGAACAAACAACCCCCCCCCACACACACACACACAAAGGAGCATGGCACCTAAAAATGTGTTTGTTACCCTCTAGAAATGTGATAACATTTTAGTGTAATTTTTATTGCACTTTAGGCTATTTTTTTCTTGTAAAAAAAACAGGAACTGTGCTGTGTATGTGAACTCTGGGAAAATAGAATAGTGAAAAATAAAAATTGAACTTTGTAAATGACTTTTTATTTTCACATAATAGACAAACTTCAGATGAAGACTCTGGTGAGGAGTGGGTGCCAGACGAGTACTCTCCGTGCCGCCTTGCATAAAGGACTACAACAGGTATGTAATGATTTGAAAATGATTTGAAAATGTAACAATTGGTAACCTAACAATTGTTACGTAACAAACGTAACAATTGGCTTGAGTAATATATATTGAAGTGTTTTTTTTTTCCTTTTATTCTAAAAATTATGTTTTTTTCGTCCATTGAGGTGCATGGGTGGAGTGGACCTAGCAGATGCCCTGATAGGCTACTACAGTATTCTCCATAAGACCGTGAAGTGGTATAACAGCTTTTTTTACCACTTCATGGACATTGCCATCATCAATGCCTACATCCTCCACAAGACACTCGCCTCTGGAAGAGGAGAGAAGCAATTGAGACAGAAGGTATTTCGGGAGACCCTTGATAAGCAGCTAGCACAGGTGCGCTCTTGATCAGCCACACCCACACCATCTCATCCTACACCCACTGCACATCACAGGATTGTCTTTATCTCAGGGTACCGCACGAATGGACAGGCACTATGCAGGCACTGCCGTAAAAAGACACCACTCAAGTGCTCCACCTGTGATGTGCTTCTCTGTTTGATCCCAAACCGAGACTGTTACAATAATTGGCATATTGCCAATAACATATAAAGGACTTCATATTCACATTTGTTGTTTGTAAATAGTACGTTTTGTATATTGACTTTTTTGTTCAGTAAAGCGTGTTTATATTTTACAATAACTGGCATATTGCCAATAACATATAAAGGATTTCATATTCACATTTGTTGTTTGTAAATAGTATGTTTTGTATATTGACATTTTTGTTCAGTAAAGCGTGTTTATAATTTAAACTTCATTTTCTCTGCGTCATTACTACTGACAGTGTTTCTGTCTGAACTTTAAGTTCTGTCTGAACTTTATTTTCTTCAAATTCAGTATGTTTAGATGACTGTTACCTGTTACGTATGGCTCTCGCGAGCCATACAATGAGAGCCGAGGGCAGACCAGTGAGTTTGCGCATTTTATTGTGAAAAGGGGAAAGGAACAAAGGAACAGGGCCTCGTGGGGCCAAAACACAAATGATGACAAGGGTAAACACTTACACACGATGCAGGATGACAGAAGGGTGGCTGGCGCCGGACGTAGGGGTTCCAGCCTTACCCACGCCAAAGGAGAGCGTGGATAATCATGTGCGAGGTCACAGCCCCGAATGATTGGAGCTGCTCCCTTTTATAATGGTTGACAGCGTCTCAGCTGATGAGGTAACTGGGCTCCAGCTGTCCCGAAGCTTGACAGTTGGGAGGCCGCTGAGACGCTGTCACAATAAGAGCCGGGCCGGTAAGAACGGCCCGTGACAGTACCTCCCCCTCCATGCCGGGCTCAGAACGGCCAGTAATACCCAAGCCCCCGCGCACCCCCCCCCCCCCCCACCTAGGGTGGGCAGATGGGTCACAGGCCAGGAGGGAGAGAATCAGAAGGAAAAACATCAGCAAGTAACAATGAAACAATACAGAGTATGCGGGGGGGGGGGGGAACACACAATACTCCAAAGACAACGACATGAGGACGGGAATAAAAAAACACTACTTAGGCGGAGAATGAGGTACAGGAAAAAAACCACAATACTCCATAGACAATAATATGCGGACGGATAAAAAAAAACAAAACGCTACTAGGCAGAGGATAAAAGTGGCAATAACAGAGACTGAGGCACAGGAAAAAACCACAATACTCCATGGACAACAATATACGGACGGACAGAAAAAAAAACACTAATTAGGTAGAGGATAAACGTGGCAATAGCAGAGAATGAGGTACAGGAAAAAACCACAATACTCCACAGACAACAATATACGGACGGACAGAAAAAAAAACTAATTAGGTAGAGGATAAACGTGGCAATAACAGAGAATGAGGTACAGGAATAAACCACAATTCTCCATAGACAACAATAAAGTACAGACAAATTCAAAGGAAGACAACCCAGGAGACCATAAAATGAGAGGAAAGACTCCTAAGGGCGAAATCCAATAAGTACAGGCATCCCTCAAACAGGAGGGGAAGAGAGAAAAAAAAAAAGGCACGCCGAACGCGAAGCAATAACAAGGGATTACATGGCTGCACCCACCCAAAAACACAAAGACTAAGCACAGCAGAGAAAATTCAGTTCGGGGGGTCTCCCCGCACCCAGCGTCCAAACCGCCAACAGGGGTGAAGGGAAAAGTTCCGGCGGCCTACCCAAATCCCAGGCCAGAAAACACAATCTCTCGGGCGGCCGAACCAGATCGCCGAACAGGAAGTCCAATGGGTCGGGCGGCCGCACCAAAGAGCCGAATGGGCACGGCAGACCCTCTGGCGGCCGACCCGCATCGCTCAGCCACCAGGCCCGTAGGGGAGAGAGGGGCAATGGCTTCCCTGTGGAGGAAGATAATAAGGGCGAACCGGGCCTAAAGTGAGAGGTCCATATGGGCCCTGGTGGAGGAACCTTGGGGGAAAGATGAGGGGGAATCAGATGACGATGACGAAGAAGGGGAAGAAGATGATAATGAGCCGGTCCAATGTCCGATGGCAGGGGATCTACAGCTCCCTCACCGGACCTGGATATCATTGGTGCTGCACCCACGTTGGACCCCGATTGGGTCTCTGAAGCACCCGCGTCGCACTCCGATAGGATCGCGGCTGCTCCCGCGACGGACCCCGATTGGGTCTTGGTAGAACCCTCGTCGGACCCCGATTGGGTCTCGGTAGAACCCTCGTCGGACCCTGATTGGGTCGGCACCGCACCAAAGCCGACCTCCAATCCCGAACCAGGAACCTCTGGCACAGCGGGCGATTGCAGCTCCTCGCCGGCAACCCTGGGAGAAGGCTCGGGAGAGAGAAGAACCGGGATCAGGATCACCGGCAGCGCCAGAACCCGGCGAGACAAGCTCGGACGCAGCGGATGGCTGCACCCGGCTCATCCCCCCTAGAGACAGGCTAAAATGCTCTAAAATGAGAAGGAGAAAGATAAAGTAGCGCACTTGCCTGATCTCGGGTTCTGACGCCGTCCAGGACTGCGAAGCTCCAGGTTCAGGCACCAGGAGGTCGTTTTCAGGCTCCCACTCAGCTGCGTCGGGCTCCGCAGCTGGCATGATATGTGCAGCTTGCGAATCCTCCGGCACCGGTGCCCACGCCGGTGCCCACGCTCTTCGCTGCTAGTCTCGACGACGACCCAAACCTGATTCGCTGACACCTAGACTATGCTGAGGTTCTTCTTAATAATCTCCCTTGCTATGCCGACCACCCCGAAGTCAGCGTGAGGAGGGCTGAACTTGCCGCGCAGCGCAAGACTCTCCGTGGGCTGGAGGGAAATCCCGGCAGGAAGCCGAAGAGGAGGCATCCCCGCTCCTCACGCCCGGATCCCATTCCTGCCTCCACTCCGGTCCACGACTTCGCTCCACCCAGGGGTGATCCCCACCAGAGAGCTTCGTCATTCAGGAATTCCCTGGAGAAGCTCCAGCGCGCAGCTGCTTCCATCTGGGATCACGTGGCGTTGGTTCGTTCAGCAACAAGTCCTTCTCTGGCTTTTGATCATATGACGGCGGCAGTCAGACTGGTGGAGAGGAATCCTGGGCTAAGGAACTTCCCGGAGTTTGCCGACTTCCTTGCCTCGGTCTCGGCACAGGAGCAGCGATTCCCGAACCTTACCTTCGCCTTGCCCTCTGCAAGTAGCCGTCGTCACACTGGTTGCAGACCTCAGCATGAATCCCGTCCGGATCCAGTTCTGGGTCACCGCAAGGTCTCAACTCCCCACACAGCTGTCACTCCCACGCCTCATCAGAGGGGAAATCCCGCAGCCTCGTCTCCCGAGCCATCCTCCCCCGCTGTTACGTCAGCGTTTCGGGCCAGCTCATCTCGGCTGTCGCCCCCTCCTCCTCGACGCACTTCCCGGCTGCTGTGTGCATCCAGAGTCCTGTCTTGGCGAGCTCCGTCCCGGAATCATCGCGAGCGACTCCCTGACGTCTTCCCAGGGGGTCCTCCGTTACCGTCCGGCGGGAGAAGGGAGGAGCAACGTCCGCCATAGCGGTCACCACCCAGCCTCCAGGAGACAGGCAAGTCCCAGTTAATTCATCCACTTATTGTGATTTGCTCTGTCAGCCTCCTGGAGGTGGAGTTCGGGGTTCGCAGCTCCCCGAACTTCCACCACCCGCTGTGGCTGTAATTATTAATCCCGCATCCTCTGTGTCTCCCTCCGCTGAGCGGTCCTCGACGCCAGGCCAACGTCGTGGGATGAGGAGGGGCCTGCGGTTCTGGAGAGCCTGGTTCCGGTTCCACAGCTATGCCGTGGGCAGAGGAGGAGAGCGGACTGCAGCGTGGAACCTGCGCCGACGACGAAGCGTCCCCAGGTCTCCACGGAGGAGCGGTCCGGTCCAGCGAAACGAGGTTCTCCTGCCACCACGCCTTGTGGCCTTCTGACACAATAAGCAAACATATTGTACCATTAGAACACTGGAGTGATAGTTGCTGGAAATGGGCCTCTATACACCTATGTAGATATTGCACCAAAAACCAGACATTTGCAGCTATAATAGTCATTTACCACATTAGCAATGTATAGAGTGTATTTCTGATTAGTTTAAAGTTATCTTCATTGAAAAAAAAGTGCTTTTCTTTCAAAAATAAGGAAATTTCTAAGTGACCCCAAAATTTTGAACGGTAGTGTACGTCAGTGGCTTCACTAAGCATTCAATGATAGTTTTTACTAAAAGCATGCCAATACCATCACAATCCGTAGATGTTTTACTTTTAAACGATTTAACAATTTCAATGACCTCTTTCTCATCGTATAGGTGCCATAATGGGTAGTTCTTGTGCCAAATTAAGACCAATGTTTACAAAACATTTATTAAATTCATCTGCAGGTGGACTTCCGGGAAGATGGCGGAGAGACATAACACTTAAACAAAGAGCTCTCCCTAGCCGGATTAAAAATCATCGGTAAATGGCCAACTCGACATAAACGAATCAATAAACTAAGGGATGAAAACACGAAGGAACCGGGCACAAGGACAAAAACAGGGTAAAATTGAAGAATTCCTCTCCAACAACGCAGGAAAAACCGCTGTACGCAAAGCCCAAAAAAACGAGATGTCCACAGCAGTGAAAATGGAGGACGCCAGACTCGACAACATGAACGCTGGCATCGCCAGTTTGGGTGAAGAGTTGAGAGAATTCAAGCGACAGCTACAACAGGATTTAGCGGCTCTTAAGGAGGAACTGAAAAAAGAAATTAAGGAGGAAATCATGGACCTCCGAAGAGAAATGGAGCGTAAATTAACGGAAAACATGGAGGAGCTGCGCTCCCAGCGGGCGTGTATGACAGAAGCGCAGACCCGAATTTCGGAACTAGAAGATTGGAAAAGCGAGGCAAACGAACAACTACAGACCCTGACGACGCAAACGCAGAGGATGCAGGAGAAAATAAACGACTTGGAGAGCAGATCCCGACGAAGCAATATGCGCATCTTTGGAATTCCGGAGGGCATTGAAGGCAACTCGATGACAAAATTCATGGATCAGTTCTTAAAAAAAGAACTGGAAATACCCGGAGAAACGGATCTGCAGATTCAACGGGCGCACAGAACACCGGCACAGAACCCGAAAACAAACTCTCCACCCAGGTCAGTTGTGGTAAACTTTGTGAAATATGACATAAAGGAAAGAATCCTGACGCAAGCATGGAAAAAAAAGATACGAATCGGCGACAAACAGGTATTTTTTGACCATGACTACCCGACAGAAATCGTGCAGCAGCGGAAGAAATATGCCAATATTAAAAAAACGCTGAAAGAGAAAAAAATTAGATTCCAAACGCCGCTAACGAAAATGAGGATTCATTGGGAGGAAGGCACAAGAACCTACAACACGGCCGAAGAGGCAGCGCGGGATATGATGGAGCGGGGCCTTGAGGTGAGCGTGCCGAAGGAGACGGCTGGAGCAGCGGCGGCCCTGAACGCACCACGACAGACGGAGTGGAGACGAGTGAACGGCGGAAGAAGGGGGAGAGACGTGGCGCAGCGGGCCCAGGACAAGCTACAAGGCTTTCAACTGAAAGCCTAGATCATAACAAAGATTAAGAAAGGCACAGAAGAAATGAAGGCCAAGAAGACAAGGTAAAAGAGAAACAGACGGCTAGGAGAGGTTTAAGTGATATTTGTTGGACATTTCTAGACTTATGACTATTACTTTGATAGTAATTAGAAGTCTAGGGAGGGCCCTTCACTCTGTGAAGACAAACCCCCCACCCACCAACAGGGACCAGTGGGCAGAAGAAAGGCCCAAAGTACGGAGGTCGAGTTTTTTTAATGTGTTTTTATATAAATATGTGTTATTTTTGTTGTTAAAGGGGCTAGGAGCACAAGTTAAAAAAATGGAAAAACATGAATATGGGTAAAAATCTTAAGATAATGACACTAAACGTGAATGGTCTGAACTCACCTGTTAAAAGGGAAAGAATAATAAGAAAATTCAAGAAGGAAAAAGCTGAAATTATATTTATGCAAGAGACACATTTGAGCAAGGCAGAACATGTGAAACTAAAGAGATTTGGCTATAAGAACTCCTACTACAGTTCATTTAAGGGAGGAGCAAAAATGGGGGTTATGATACTAATCTCAAACAAAATACAATTTGAAAGTGAACAGGAAATCCAGGATAAAGAAGGCAGGTATGTAATAATAAAGGGAAGAATAGATGGTATGCAGATCACATTAGTGAACATCTATGCCCCACCAGAAAGTGACAAGGGTTTTTTTCAACATCTGTTTGATCTCATAGCAACACACAGTGAAGGAGTCCTAATTTGTGGAGGAGACTTAAATGCTGTCATGGATCATGAAGTTGACACAACAAGTGTTAAGAAGACAAAAAAACATGTAACAAAGTTCATAAGAACCTCACTGGCAGAAATGGGTATGGTAGACATATGGAGGGACCTACACCCACTCGAAAAAGACTATACACATTATTCAGCAGCCCATAAAGTACACTCTAGAATAGATTACTTCCTTATGAATGAAGGTGACAGACACAGGGTGAGAAATTGTTGGATTGGAGGGGCAGAAATATCAGATCATAATCCTATATACATGGAAATATATTTAAACAATAGAAAACGACAAACAACATGGAAACTTAACATAGGACTGTTAAATGATGAGAAAATGAAAGAAAGAATAAAAATAAACATAAACGAATATATCCAAGAGAATGACAATGAAGAAGTGGACCCAACAATACTATGGGACGCACTAAAAGCCGTGTTAAGGGGTAAATTAATTGTTGAAACAGGAAAAGCAAATAAGACTAAGCTGGAAGCGTATGAACAAAGATGTGAGAGACTAAGGGAATTAGAACGTAAACATCAAAGCACAAATGATCCAAAAATATATCAAGAAATTAAAGAAGAAAAAACAAAGATAAAAGAAACACAAATGGATGAAATTGAAAGGAAAAATAGATATCTAAAGCAAAAATATTATGAAACGGGGCCAAAAGCCACAAAACTGCTGGCAAAACGGTTAAGAAAACAACAAACAATGAATAATGTATACAAGATTAAAGACCCCACCACAATAAAACCACAGTTAACCCAGAAAACATCGAAGAAATTTTCCATAATTTCTACCAAGAACTATACTCGCAACCTGAAGAAACAAATACTAAAGATATCAAAAAATTTCTAGACACATTGGACTTGCCATCAATAGGAAATCAACAAAATGAAAAACTAACAGCAGAAATAACAACACAAGAGATCAGAGATGTGATTAAGTCACTTAAAAATGGTAAATCACCAGGTAGTGATGGATACCCATCTGAGTTTTATAAACTGTTTATAGAAGAACTCATGCCACAACTCCTAAAGTCATTTAATTGGACGCTGAACAACAACAAAATACCTCCAACATGGAACGAAGCAATCATTTCAGTTATTTTAAAACCAGGGAAAGATAAAGAACAATGCGGAAACTATAGACCAATCTCTTTATTAAATGTAGATTATAAAATATACACAACAATTATATGTAAACGAATAAAGACATTCTTGACGGAATTGATAGAAGATGATCAAACTGGATTCATAGAGGGACGCCAAACACATGACAATATCAGGAGAACAATACATATAATTAACCAAATACATAAAGAAAAGAAAAGCGCAGTAATAATGAGTTTAGACGCAGAAAAAGCATTTGACAGGGTTAACTGGAAATTCCTATATAGTGTACTGGAGCGCTTTGGATTTAACGAAAAATCAGTACAATGCATAAGGACGCTATATCAAGAACCTGTGGCAAGAATCAAGATAAACGGTAGCTTAACAGACAAAGTAAATATACAAAGATCAACTAGGCAGGGATGCTGCTTATCGCCCACCTTGTTTGCTCTGTTCATAGAACCATTGGCTCAAGCGATACGACAAAATAAGAAATTAAAAGGTGTAACAATAAAGGGGGCGGAACACAAGATTGGGCTATTTGCAGACGATATTATAGTTTACCTTGAACAACCAGATAAATCAATAATGGAAATGATGAACTTGATAGAAAATTTTGGAAAATTATCAGGATACAAGATAAACATAACAAAAACACAAGTACTGACATTCCACTATAACCCTCTAAACCAGATAACTGATAAGATCAAACTAAACTGGAAGCAAAAAGAAATAAAATACCTTGTAGTGAACATACCTAAAGACCTAAGCAAAATATATAAAGCAAACTATGATAGGTTGGAACAAGAAATAAAAAAAGATATTGATAGATGGTCAATCTTAAATATGGATCTGAATTCAAAAATTGAGACAGTCAAAATCAGCATACAACCTAGATTACTTTACCTCTTCCAGGCTATACCAACAGAGATTCCAGATGCCCAATTCTCAAAGTGGGACAGGATGATATCGAGATTTGTTTGGGGAGGTAAAAAACCAAGAGTGAAATATAAAACCCTCCAATTACCAAAAGAGAAAGGAGGCATGGGCCTACCGAGTCTAAAGGAATATTACTACTCAGCACAAATAAGATATATCATATGTTGGTGCGACGAGGGATATGAGGCAAAATGGAAAGAAATGGAAAAGGAAATTGAGGGACTCCCAGTACAAAGCATAATAGGGGATAAAGATGCATATAAGCAAATCAAACAAATAGACCCAATCACTAAATTTACTTTAGAACTGTGGTATAAAATAGTACAAAAATATAATATAAGGGAAGACATAAAACTATTGAAATGGGTAGCATTTGACAGTCAGTTTGAACCGGCAAAACAAGATAGGGGATACAAAAATCTGGTGAACAAGGGAATCACAGCATGGGGCAATATCGGAAAAAAAGATCTCGGGAGCTTTGTAAATATCAGGAGAAAATTTAAATTAGAAAGATCGGAATTTTTCAGATATCTGCAGATGAGAGATTACTATATGAAGAAGATTAGGCATAACCTCCAAACAGATGTGAACGAGATTATACAACTTATTTTAAGCTCATATGCAGGAAATAAAATAAGAATTATTTCAAAACTATATCAGAAACTTATGACAAACAATCATACAAGTAACTATATAAAGGAGAAATGGGAGAAAGAGCTCAATTTAAACATAACAGAAGAAAGCTGGCAGGAAATATGGAAAACACAACACACATCAACAAATTCAAGGGCATGGAGGGAATTTGGATGGAAAAACCTGATTCGCTTTTTCATTACACCACAGATTCAAGGAAAATATACAAATACCCAATCTTTATGCTGGAGGGGATGTGGGGCTCAAAATGCAGACCACTCACATATGTTTTGGAAATGCTACAAAATATCATTTTGGAAATCTATGCATGTGACAATACAGAGGATATTAGGATATAATATACCAATGAACTGTAACCTGATGTACTTATGTGATCTTAAAAAAGACAGTGTTATACAGGCTGAGGACAGATATCTAGTTAAAATCTTGTTGATTGCATGTAAAAAAACTATCACAAAAAAATGGCGATCAGAAGTTCTTCCTGACCAAGAACAATGGACTGACATTGTTGAGGACATACGTATGATGGAAAAACTAACATATCGACGAAGAATGCAAGAAGGAATATGGGAGAAAAAATGGCGGAAATGGACACACTACAAAGTGCAACAACGAGGCAGAAATTGAAAGAATAACCAAAGACACTGAAAAAACCAGAAGAATTAAGAGATGGAAACTAAAAACTTGATGCTCCAACATTTGTCCCCCCCCCTTTTATTTTTTATTTTTTTTTTATTTTTTATTTTTATTTTTATTTTTTTTTTTTATTTTTCCCTACCCTAACCCCTTTGTTTTTTAAATGTAGAATGTGATCTGAATGCATTATATATGATGAAAAATGAATAAAAATCTAAGTTACAAAAAAAATTCATCTGCAGGTGAGACTGTGTTCACACTCTGAGTCGTCTTTTTGTTTTTTAAAGATTGGTTGGATAGCTTGTATTTCTGTTTTTATTTCCAAGAATATTGTTAAGTATTGTCCATGTATTTTTAGTGTTATCTCTGTTTTTCTCCAGTTCTTTACTGTAACACTCTCTTTTACTACATCTCATTATATATATTAACTTATTTTTGTATGTTTTATACCGCTGCTCTGCTTCTTTTGTCCTTTTCTTTAGAAAAATTTTGTATAGTGAATTTTTCTTTTTACACGTTTTTTGTAATCCCTTGGTTAACCGTGGCTTGTCGACAAATTTCTGTTTAAGCTTTTTCTTTACTCATGGACAATTTTTTTCATAAAGAGTGGTTACAATGTTCATGAATGTATCGTAGGCTTCATTTACATCTGATACATAGGCTTTTGTCCAGTCTTGCTTCAGCAGGTCTTCTTTAAAAGAACTGATTGCATTTTGTGATTTGTATCTGAAAGATTTTAAATTTTTTTCTGTATTGGCCCCCGTGTGACCATGGATAAGTGCAAAGACTGGCAGATGGTTACTGATGTCATTTATAAATAATCCACTTTCTATTTTCTTACCAATAATATTAACAAACAGACTGTCAATAAGTGTAGCAGTGTGGACTGTGATTCTACTGGGATGTGTTATTGTAGGATATAGACTCATATTGTACATAGAATTCATGAACTCGGTCATTACATTTTGTGAAATGGATTTAGTAAATCAATATTGAAGTCTCCACAGAATACAACCATTTTCTTATTAGTTATATTATTGTACAGCTCGACTAACTTATGTCTGAATGTCTCAACGCAAGTTCCCGGCATTCTATACATACAACTTATAATTAGATTTTTGTTTTATCTTGGTCAATCTCAACAGTAACACATTCCAGAATCCCTGGTAGTGCAAAGGACATTACATTTACAAGTTTACACCAATACATTTCATCA